>CM035414.1:116939764-117539764 GCA_020310875.1 Ceratopteris richardii
TCTTATATAGCCCTCACAATGTCTAGCGATCAAAATAAAGCTTGGATGATTTTTTTCAACGAAAAGATGCTTTTTAAACTTAAATCGCTATTTTAAAGTGAGTTTGCTTTATTTTTAAAGTTGCTTTTAGCTAACTTTAAAAATAGCTTCTTGACGTGCTTTTTCACACTTCTGACTACCTGATGAATGACTCTGACAACATTTTTATCATCCTCATGCCGAGGGCTATCATATGAGGTCAAAATCCTAAATCAGCAGAAAATTAGGGTTAGGGTTTTCTTCCAAATCTGATCTCTGATGACTGCATGTCATATAACATTGGAAAGCTCTCTTCAAGCTCTACAAGATAGGCTCATAAAAATTATACCCAAATTTTGTGCCAAAAATGACTTAAGTGCCAAAATTAGTGTTTCTGCCCTAAATGGATTTTGGACTGATGTGACATTGATTTCCAACAGCATGCTCGTAGCACCTTTGCAGACAATTTCATCCTTTTGTGCGAAATACATATACAGGTTTGAGTTGGCCAATACAAGCGCCTCGAAGTCTCCTACAGGTTTAGCCGAGCTCGACGAGGTGGTTTGGTTTTGTTCAAATTTTTGAGTTTCAATTGTCTTATGCATCAAGGTATTTAGTCGATGGCCATGGTTGAAAGTAATGATGTATTCCGTATTATGGCTATTGAGATAGGTTGGATGGTACTAATTACTTGTTGTGTGCATATATAATGTATCATGTATTGGTACCAAAAGGGATGTGGAATATTGTACAGGGTGTTGATAAACATCGTAGTATACCTACAAATACAATTATTGAAGGTGATGTGGATGGCATTGAGGATGATGATCTTGAAATTCTTGTTCGTGCTTTGGTTCCTGTTGTACCTACTGCATAATAACTTCGTAGGGATGGCCAAGATGATGCTCATGCACATGCATTGATAGGTTTGTCTTTCAAACATGCCATTATCTCTCACATTTGCTCTTGCAAAACAACAAAGGATGTTTGGTATACATTTAGAACATTATAGCAGGCAAGAAATGAGGTTGCTTACCTTCAAAAACAATTGGAGAGTGAGCATATGAATGAAGGAGATTCTATGGACAATTTTTTGACAAAGATCAAAGATTTGAAGAAGAAGTTGATTTCTGCTATGAAGTCTTGCTAGATAGTTCACTTGTACAAATTTCTCTCGTGGAGACTGTACTTAACAGTCTTTCGGATTCATATCAGAGCTTTGCTTCTACTCTTCAATTGATGGTGAAAGGCATTCCAAATGCCTTAACATTTGAAGAGTTACTCTTTGTTTTGTTGCAAGAAGATCAATCAAGGTAAAACAGGTTCATTATGAGTGTTCTAGATCAAGCTTTCTTAGCTAGTAAGAAGGGCAAAGGTAAATGGAGCTGATCTACTAGTAAGCAGAAAATTGCCAATGCTCCATGGTCAAAAAAGGAAGACAAAGATGAGAAGACAACAGAAAAGGAGAAACAATTTTGCAAATACTGTAAGGGAAATGATCATGTCATAAAGAGTTGTCCAAAACTGGCTACAAAAGAGGCAAAGAAGAAAGAGGCTCGAAAGAATGGTTGATGCAGAGGCCTTTACACCTAAAATAGAGTCGGTTTCTTGTGCAGAATGAAGAATGGGTGTTTACTACTGTTTGTAGTTATGACCCCATCTTCTCATGAGCAATGTATGTCTTGAGTATACTCAGATGTTTGGTACTTTGATAGTGGGACAACCAAACATATTACCTCTCAGTGCAGTTTCTTCAGTTCACTTGAGCCTTCCCCTACAGCAAATATTGTCACATGCGCCAACAACTCCTCTTATCTTGTAATGGGAGTTGGTAGGATCACTCTGACTACTGCTAAAGGTAGTTCTTTTACATTGTCAGCTCCTTTGTATGAACCAAGGATTTAAAAAAAATGTGTTGTCAATTTCAGCATTAACCAATATTGGCTTGGTTGTCAGATTCGTTGATGACAGATGTATAGTCATGATCTCTCAAATGGCGATGTTATTATTGCTTCTGGCATTTTATGTCATGGGTTGTATAAACTCATAGAGGATGCAAAAATTGTAAATGATTCAACATGTGCAATTGAAGATTCTCAGGCTATCTCATATTCAAAGTTTTGGCATGCACACTTTGGTCATCTGAATTTTGCTAGTTTGTTACACTTGCAGAATTCTGAAATGGTGTCTTCTTTGCCCAAACTTGAGGCACCTTGTAAACATGTATGTGAAGGCTATATTTTGGGTAGTATGCGATGTTCCTCCTTCCCAAAGGATAGTTCAGTTGGAGCTACTCAGAAATTGAAGCTTTTCATAGTGATGTTTGTGGTCCTATGCAGGCACTTTCTTTTGGGAACTACCTTTGCTTCATGACTTTTATTGATGATTTCTCTAGGAGGCATGCATGGGTGTATCCATTGAAAGCAAAGTCCGAAGTGTTTTTTTTTTTGCTTCAAATAGTTTCTGGTTTTGGTTGAAAATATGTCAGTATGTGAATCGGGCAACCTTTGTTTTGATCGAGGGGGGAAGAAATGTCTTCTGATTTAATGCATTTCGGGCTTAGCATGGGATAGAACATCAATGTATAGTGCGGTATGCACCTCAACAAAATGGAGTTGTTGAAAGAAAGAACATGTGTCTCATGGAGATGGCGAGGTGTATGGTACAAAGTCAGGCTTTACCACATAGCTTCTTGCTTGAGGCTGTTATGTGTGCAACATATGTACTCAACAGGTTTCCCACCAAAGCACTACAATTTATCACTCCATATGAGGCTTGGCATGGTTGCAAGCCATTTGTTGCTCATTTGCATGTCTTCGGTTGTTTGACATATGCATTGAGGCCTAGACAACAATGTAGGAAATTGGACGATGAAGTAGTGAAATGTATTTTTGTTGGGTACAATTCTAAAAGTAAAAGCTATCGGCCACGGGCTAAACACATTTTGGTTAGCCGTGATGTTATTAGCTTCGAGATGTGTATGACATTTTGCTGTCTCTTTTTACAGGTGCACAATGAAGTGCTTACCCAAATGGGGCAATTTCTCAATCTTTACAGGTTTTACATGATGATGCAAATCATTCCATTTTTGATGTAGATTTACATGGATGCAATTGTTGATGAGAGGGCTGATATAGAGGAGTCAAAAACTATGCCTAAATGGATGATACAAACTTTGAGAGATAGCAAATTAGATGCACCTCTGTCATATCGTACTCGTTCAGTTATGGGTAAAGGATGAAGGTGAGCAAGGTTTGAGTATAAGGGAGGCTGTGTGGATGCAACCATCTCTATTGACTACTGGGATAGGAAGAGGCCGTGCCTCTCTAGGTAGACTATCGCCTAAAGGAGATATCTTTTGAAAACCCCTTCTACACATGAGGGTGGTGGCAGCCTTAACCCATCGCCTCATTTTGTAAGGGAAGGTGAATAGATGGGGGGAACAGGCGCATGGTTGGAGAAAAATAATGGAAGGATGTTGCTTGCCTTTTTTTTTTTCCTCATAGAGACCAAAATTAATGCAGGAGGTTGCCCAGGCTTGTTGTAATTGGAGGAAGAATGTCCTTTTCAAAAGGAGGCAGAGGAAGTATGTTCAGGAAAGCCATGGCTGTTAGTAGGTGACCTACCATGATTATTGTCCAGATTAGAGACAAAACTGGGCATGGATGCCCCAATAAGCAGCTTGCACCTGCAAAATATGCCTGTGGCCTTCTAACCAGGGATATCCTTCCTTTGGGAGGCGTGAGAATTCATTTTTTGGTGCTGAACCTGAGAAAGGAGGTGGAACCTCCAAGGCAGCCTGCTAGCAGCACTCGCACAATAATTTCTTGGGCAGCAATGCACTTAAAAATGGGGTCCTATGGGTTTAGTGACACATGACAGCCACATGGCAGAATTTCCAGCCATAAATATTCCAGTAGTTGGTGCATGAAATTGCAGCCACATGTTTAAAAATAGAAAGAGTTAATCAATGGCTGAGATTAAAACTGTGACTTAAAATATTTAGAAAGTTTTATAAACTTTCTAAAATGGTTTAAGGAGGTGGCTGAAAAATGGAGGAGGTGGGATGAATTACAAGAAAATTATAAATAGAGACCTCAACTCTTTCATTTGGCACATTTCCTATTTGCCAAACTTGCACACAAGGAGTATCGAAGTCTCTCGAGTAACATCAGCCTCCCTATCTACCTTCAGCCTCTCCACCTTCTTCATCATGGAGATGTTCTCTCAGCCTAGAACATCTCAGCCATCTACACCAGACAATCAAGTCAAACCTATGGAGGAGATGATGACTTCTATGCCTACCGACATGCACTGGCAACGTCCCGGAGTCTATGAACCATCTCAACACACCAAAGACTCGCTAGTGGTTCCTCTATGCTAGGAGCTACTAAAGGTGAGAAAGGAGGTGATGGATTCGATTTCTACCCACCTCTTGCACTTGGGAGTCACCATGATCACCTTGCCACCGTAGTTCCTTTTTGAACCCTTCCTAAGGGACAAGAAGGAATGCAAGGAGGGTACTATCAATGATTGGCTGTCCAAGTGGATGGGCTTCTTCAATATGGATGGGCTTGATGGTCTTATGCGCACACTTCATGCAGGATAATAGAATGAGGAAGAGGTCCTTGGAACTTGGACACTTATTCACAAGAGTTTAGACACTTGATTCTGAGGACCAAGGCTCTAGAGGAGCCTCATGCATGGCTCCATATGTTATGCCTTTTTGGGTTTCCACTTACGTATCAGAATGAGGTATTGTGCAATATAATTGGATCATTGGAGGACATCTACAAGGTTGCTAGGAATTATAATAGTAGTCCCGCAATTTCATGAGGGAACAAGTGAAGGAGATACCAACCCCTAGTCACACAGATGGCATTTTCTGAGCTCTTAAACTTGACGATAGGAGCAAGGGGCATTATTATGAGTGGCACAAGATATCCGTGGGGACTTGGTCTATACAATGCGGAAAAGGAAGATGACATCTTCCTTTGATGTCCGAACAACAAACATTGCGGTGAATGTCGCCAATTCAAGTACATGTTCCCTTGATTCACAGATTTTTCATGTTCTTGCGCATAGATGTCTAGGTTGTAGTGTTGATAGCACTGTATTTTGTCCCCATGATCTACTCTGCATCCAAGGAGAGATGGTAAGACCATGACGATGCGATTCAATGACTTGTCTACACACAAATTCATCTCTTCTCGTGTGGTATAGGAACTGAGACTCCAGAACGTCTCTGCAGATCATTCGTATGTGGTTTGTTATGTGGAGGGTCAGGTTAGAGAGAGATGGGCCCATGTCATATCATGGGTGCACCTTCGTGTCCAACAGTGCCATGAAGTCATGAGCTTCCAAATGACGAGTTTCGAGCATGTGGATGTTATACTAGGCATGCCTTGGTTCTTTCACAAGGCAGACCAGCTGTTCATGGATTATGCTTCGCATAGACCTTCATTTGTTTTAGATAGTAGATTTCATGTGATTGAGGGTTGTGCTCCCTCGGACATTGTTGTTGTATATGATGTAAATTTGCTTACTAATAATGAATTCGAAGGTTTTTTGACTCTGAGATCTCATTATATTTTTGCTATATTCAATATCTTATGTTTGATGTATCTTTTATCATTCTATTTCTATCATTGATTCATGCGTGCATGACACGGGTGATATGTTTGAGCATGACATGGAGATCAGAGAGACTTTTGATTCATTATTACATGAGTTGGTGGATGTATTTCCATTAGATTTACTTGAAGGACTTCCACGGTCTAGTGGATCCACATTTGACCACAAGATAGAGCTTGTACCTGGCAGTAACCCTATCTCTCGACAACTTTATAGGTGTAGTTAGGAGGAGGATGAGATCACGGATCCACACTTGACCACAAGATAGAGCTTGTACTTGGCAATATTCCTATCTCCCGACAACCTTATAGGTGCAATTAGGAGGAGGATGAGATTTCGAGATAAATACAAGTTTATCTTGGGAAGGGGTTTATTGAGCCTAGTAAATCTCCATAGGATGCATCAGCTCTTCTTGGGAAGAAGGATGGGGGGATGCGTTTCTGTACAAATTACGAAAGGACTCGATAAAAGTTACCATCAAGAACAAGTATGCGTTGCCTAGGATGGATGACCTCATAGATCGACTCTCAAGTGCACGAAATTTCACCAAGATCGATCCTAGGTCTCCCTACCACCAGATATGGATACACCTTGATGGCGCCCCGAAGACAACATTTTGGACATGGTATGGACATTACTAGTTCTTGGTCTTTCCATTTGGCTTGATTAACGTACCTTCCACCTTTCAATAGATGATGAACGATTTGTTTCGTCTATATCTGAGGAAGTGGATAGTGGTGTTTCTCGATGATATCCTAGTATATAATAGGATGTTGGAGGCTCATACCCATCATTTGTAGCTCGTCTTATGTATTCTGAGACGAGCGCGATTGTATGTGCAGCAAAGTAAGTGTGAATTCTTTGGCATTGAGCTACTTTATCTTGGTCATATCATCATAGTAGATGGTATTCGTATTGACCATGATAAAGTAAGGGCTTGTTGGATTGGCCTATTCTCCATACTATCCACCAATTGAAGGCCTTTTTGGGATTCATTGGCTTCTTTTGTAGGTTCATTAGGGACTATGCTCATATTGTAGAACCTTGCACATGTGTGTTAAAGGGTATTTGTAGCCATAGGCATAGTGCTAGTCCATTGATTCAATGGACTAAGGAGCTTGATGAGTGTTTTTAGACAAGTGAAAAAACTATTTACTATTGCTTCAATGTTGCAGATAGTTGATCTAGATAGATCATTTGTTATGGAAACAAAGATTAGTGATGTGGCTATAGAGCCTCTCCTCTTTCAAGATGGAAGGCTTGTAGCATTTGAGAGCCGTAAGCTCCTTGATGTTCAGATGCACTACACCACACAAGAAAAGGAATTGTTAGCGGTTGTTCATGCTTTGAAGATTTGGAGACATTACCTGTATGGTAACCACTTCACTATATAGACAGACTACCATTATCTAAAATATCTCTATAAGCATCTTGACCTTCGAGCCGAAAGGCATGGTGGGAAGAACTCATGCAGAGTTTGACTTTGAGATTAGTTACCAAAGAGGTGCCACCAGTGTGGTGGATGATGCCTAGAATAGGATCTTTGAGATGAACGCTCTTTCCTTTACAGACATAGGGTTTGATATGAGCTTATAGTTGAACTTGTATGTAGGGTGAATTTGGGGTTTTCTTGGATCCATTCTAGTATAAATTGATTTCTATCTTTCTTTCATGGGGTGCTTCCAAGATGACTTCCACTCTAGTGGGGTCTTGCAATGAGTCTAGTGTGGAACAAGTAGCCTAGAGAGCTATGGTGGTTGCCCCACTCTATAGCTTGCTTCCAAGGGAAAGATATCGGAAAAGTTCTCCATTCGTAATGGATTACTTTTTAGTCAGAGCAAGGTGTATGTGATGACGACGACATATGTCTGCGTATCTTGTATGAGTGTCATGATGCACCGAGTGCAGGACACCCAGTCATACATACGTACCTTTGCTCTAGTAGGTTAACATTTCTATTGGCTACACATGAGGATCTTTGTTGAGAGGTATATGCATGAGTGTTCTTAATATGAGCTTAATAAGGTTGAGCGATTGAGACGAGCAGAACTTCTCCACCCATTATAGATCCCCCATAGCAAACAATGTTCCATTTCTATGGACTTTGTGATAGGATTGTCGAAGACCCAGAATGGTCATGATGCCATTTTTGGTAGTTGTCGACTTACTCACGAAAATGGAGAGGTTTATATTGATGTATTCCATTGTGAAGAGCCATGAGTTAGCTTACCTCTTCGTGGAGCACCCATATAAACTTTGGATTACTTGATGAAATTGTTGGTGATGGTGATTCCAAGTTCACTAGCAGTTTTTGGAAGACAATCTTCCATACACTGGAGTTTCGATTGAATATGTCTTCCTTGGATCATTCAGAGACTCATCAATAGATACAACACACGAATCAGACTATGGAAAATATGCTTCGTGCATATGTGGAAGATATGCTGAGTGCATATGCCTCTCGACGATAGCCTGATTAGGAGTGTAACCTTCCCTAGATTGAGTTTGCTTATAACAGTACTAAGCATTCGGCTAGGGTATAGCTTGTTCATGCTGATTTGCGGTTATGAGCCTAGACTATCGCTTGCTATTGGACCGACAGGCATGCATACTCAGTCTGTGGCTGATTTCTTGCGAGATATGTGAGAAATTCTACAAACCGCGAGGGAAAGCATAAAGACAACCCAAGACAGAGCTATTCTATATGCTAACTAGCACTGTAGATCTCGTGACCTCCACGTTGGCATGTGGGTGTACCTTCGAGTTTCAAGAGATCATGAGATGGTACGAACTAGCCCGTGCACAGAGTTATCTTCTTGATATTGTGGTCCATTCTAGATCAGTACATATTGGTCTGAAACAGAGTTTCGGAGTTTTCAAAATTTGGAAACTCCAAGAAACAAGAAACAGGGGAAATGCATACACACACACGTGCGCGCGCACACACACATGCACACACACAGTGTACACACTCATATCTACATGCATTGAACATTCATACATTGGTGATTGAACAACTTACACTTTACAAGTTCAACTATGACATATGCACACAATGCACATTAAACATTTGCCACTGCACAATTTACAAAGATTCAAGTTCAATGTATAATCAATGATCATCTATGTGACATGTCATGATTGAGTGACTCGTAATACTTCAAGGATTCAAAGTTCCAAGACAAAATGATAGATAAAGTTAAAAGAACTCAAGTGTCAAATACATATCACATCATGAAAAGTTTTCCATAAAGTAAGTAGATCAATCAGATTCTACATTGGCAAAATCGTGGGATCCATCATCACTCTCTATATCCTCCCTACTACTAGAAGGTAACATATCTCTAGTAGGCTCATCCACATGCCTCCCACTATAACCATGGCGTGGTGAGTGTGTATCATGTGCGGGCTGAATTGACTCCTCATAGTGCAAAGTGTAGAGATCTCTATCCTCCAGAGGAATCTCTAGAATGTGGTGCACCTTCTCAAAATCAAGCTTATGAACATCAATATGAGATGTTGAAAGTCTCCCTAACATCTTCAAATTGGCATTGCAAAAGACAAGTCTCTCAAGTTGTGTTGTTGTAAGCTTATTTCTCTTTTTCGTGTGAAAAAGAGCCAATGGACTCTAATTTCTCTCACAAGATCTAGAGCTACAATCTTGAGAGAGAACTCAAAGAGCGCCACACCACCATAAGCGCGTGAAGTGGCCTGCCTAGTGGTAGATCTGAAAGTGGACTCCCATTGAAATCCAGCTATATGGGGTAAGGCTCTCTTTGGGCTCTCATGTGTCTTTGTGATACAGATGAAGTCATGTGCATCTAGTAATTCCTCCAAGTAATCTAGCCGTCTCCATAGTGCCAAATTGCAGTTCCAAACTGTTCCCCGGAGAGATGTCATGATGTTGCGTTGTCTCATACGCCACATACCCCTATTTGGTAGGTCGTCCGTCCACAAAGACCTTACCGTCACGGCAAAAAACCTTATTCCCTTCTCTCCTAGCTTGTAATATATGAGGAATGTGTGGCCGTATGTGCTCAATATGCATCCTCGTGAGGTCCTCATACATGAAAAGGAATCCTCGTGGTAATCCTCTGAGTATGGGTTGCTTTTTAAAGAAATCAATCCTCGTCTTGGTTGAACTCATCTAAAGAATCAGTGGAGGTGGTCTAGATGTGTCCTTGTTGGAATTTGGGGCCCCAAGATTGTTCCAATACTAAAACCCTTTGAGCATACACACTTAATTAATCAAGATGATAGGTAAGAGATAGAAAGAAAGAGATCTTGAGACAAGGATAGGGAACGTAAGCTGAATGCTTACTCACTAAAAAATAGATGTCCAAATTACAACATGGGATTACTACTCAACCATGTGATGTGGTGCACTCACTAATGGAAGAATAGCGAAGAAGATGATGATACAAAATTCAGATTATGCTGTTATAATCTGAGTGTGTGTGAAGTAAATGAGCAACGAAGAGAACCTA
Organism: Ceratopteris richardii; assembly: GCA_020310875.1. Classification (NCBI taxonomy): domain Eukaryota; kingdom Viridiplantae; phylum Streptophyta; class Polypodiopsida; order Polypodiales; family Pteridaceae; genus Ceratopteris; species Ceratopteris richardii. Next base: position 116,949,904 of record CM035414.1, read on the forward strand.
ATTCTCACAAAATAGTGCAACAAATCTGAAAATCAGCAAACCCTAATTGTGAAATTAGGGTACAGAAACCCTAAAACAGAATATAAGGCTAACTTACAAAAGATAGCTTCCACCACCTTGTAGAAGACCTCTTGCTCCAAGAGAGTAGCCTCTCCTTCACCAAAACTGCACCTCCAAAGCTTCAGAACTCCAAGAGCTGGCTTGTGTTGTGTCCCAAGAGTGTGGCCACATGCTTCTTATATAGCTTGAGTGTCCAAAAATAAAGCTAGGCGAAAGATTTAACGAAAACCAGCTTTTTAGTAAAAAAAAAAAATTTGCGATCGCAAATTTTTGCTTTTCGTGAAAACTCCATCGCTTTTAAAATAGCTTTATTTTAAATTGGATCGCCCAAATTTTTTTGCTTTTGGCCAACTGATATTATAACCTAGCTTTTTCAAGTTTGGACCTTGATGAAATGCTTTTCCTCCATTTTGAGCTGAATTAGGGTTTGGATTATCTCCCTGATCTGACCTCTGATGGAAAAATGAAGCATACCACTAGATAGCTCTTGCCAAGCTTTATCTATCTAGCCTAAAAAAGTTTTACCCAAACTGTACAAAAAAATGCTAAGTCCAAAATGTAGAATTGCTGGAATGTGGACCATATGTACATTGACTTCCAACAGTTCTTACCAGCCGTCCAAGCTTGAGTAAATGGCATGTCTTCATATCCGAGCTTATGCCATAAATCTTGGCATTTGCATGAGGTGAGGTGCCTTCTGGAAGGCCTGTGATTCTTATGTTATAGCGTCACTCTTGTCTTAGCTTTTCTTTCTCAAATGTGTTTTGAACTTTGAACCACTCTTCTTTTTTTGTATCTTCTTTGACCTCCTTTGTTATGCTCTTTCGGACTACTTCCACCCAATTGTCACATGTCTTTTCTATGTCCGTTTGCCTTTCCTTTCTAATTTCTTCTTTGAAGTCATAGATTTTGGCAACTTCTCCATTTTCTTTAGAGTCCTTGTTTGCTTCAAGACTGTCCAGCTTGCTTTGGAGGGTTTTGTTTTGTTCCTTTAGCATTTTGTATTTTTACTCTAGGTCTCTGATTTTTTCAGATAAGCTTTTCACTTCTTGGTTCAAACTTTTGTCTTGATCTTTGTTTGCTCCCTTGATAGCTTGAGCAATCATTTGCTCCATCTCCCTTTTGTCTACTGGTGGTGCTATTTTTAACAGAGGAGCAAAATTGACAAAGGTTCTCCGGAAAAGAAGACAGTATGAACTTAGGAGGAGGAGCAGATGGGGGAGAAGAAGAGTGCAAATGATAGAATGAAGGAGAGAGATAGAGAGAGAGAGATAGAGAGAAAGAGAGAGAGAGATACGCTGCCGACGTCTCCATATCTCCATGTCATGGCGTGCGTGAATCGCCTGAATCTCTCTCTGATGTGGACGGGCTCTCCGGACCGGGGGTCTCGGTCGTCGAGGTTGTCGTCTAAGCTCCTCTGCTCTGTGTAATGTGACACCCCGCATCGAGCTGGGTCCTCGAGTGGCTGTGGGTCTGAAAAAATCTGTAATATAAGTCTGAGGGGAGGGGCCAGGTGTATCTCCATATGCCGCTGGAGGAGTGATGCACGGCGGTGCTGGAGCTCTACTAGGAAACGACCTAGAGGGTGCTGGTCCTCTGTTCCCAATAAAGCCCTGATCTCTCTGGCCCCCCTGAAGAGCTGTGGGTAACGGTCTCTGATGTCCTCATATACCTGGCATCTACATGTGTAGTGCTCCTCATCCTCCACCTCCTCTCTACATATCTTGCATAATCTCTCGTCCCTCGGGGTATGTGTGGCTCACCCAACCTCAATCTCGAGTTGGTGTGATGATACTCTGAGCTGCCCAATGGCCACTCTCTCAGCTGGTGCCATATATGTATCCATGTATCGTGGTCTCTGAATGAAACCATCTGCTGTCACAGTCAGGAAGTGCTCTCTGTAGTGTTGCCTCTTTGTGGGAAGAGGCTCCCGTGGTGCTATCCATGTCTCCTTGATGTGTATCTGTAGTAGGTCCTGACGGATGATCCTATTCCTCTCCGAATGAGAGAGGGTAATGTGGGGGGAAGAGAGGTCATACTGAAAAGGGGGGAGATCCGTAATGCTCATGCCATGGTCTGCTAACCATCGGTAAGTCTGTGCATACCATACTCTCTCATGCCTTGTCTCTGCCAAATGTCTAGAGCTCTCAAATGCAAGCCTGGTGATTTTGTTGGTTGGGAGCTCTTTGACTCTCAGAATAAAGGTCACCAATTGAAAGAGGGCCTCCACTAGCATCGGTGGTGTACCAAGCTCAGCTCGTATAATGTCATGTGGAACGGAGGGCTTGCTGCGCAGCAAGCGTGAGATCATGGTGACCTTGGTGACCTGGGGTCTCTCAATCCGTGCCCACATCGCCTCTGTGATCCCTGTGCCCATACTGTCGCTGCGTACATCAATGCGGGTGTTACTAGAGTGTCAAAGAGCCACCCCTTAGTCCGGGGCTCCTGAAAATGTGTCTGAAAGCAGAGTCTCTCCAATCCTGCAAGTGCCGCATAGCCTCGCATCGATCTATCTCTCGCTGCCTGTGCTATGGAGAATACCCCTGTGTTGCCCGAGAAGGTGACACCTAGGTAGACATAGGAGTCCACTACCTCTATCTGTCCTCCAGCTGCCGTGAAAGAGGCACGATGGCGTACTGTCCTGGAGGTATGGAAGATCATGACCTTGGTCTTGCCAAGGTTCACTGTGAGTCCTCTCTCCATGCAAAAGGTATCGAGCGCCTGTAAATGTGACTGCAACCCCTCTTGTGACTCTGAAAGCAAAACAATGTCATCAGCATATAATAGGATGTGTATTGGCGTACCTCCGAGGTCTCCTCCTCGCCCTCCTGCTCGCTGTATATACTCCGTGATCTCGTCGATGTAGAGACCAAAGAGAGTGGGTGAGAGAGGGAAACCTTGTTTCACACCAATGGTGCTAACAAGGCTGTCTGATAGACCGCCAGGGCAGCGTACCCTGCCTGTGACTCGTGCATACAAAGCGTGGATGGCCCATAGCATGTCTGATGGTAGCTGTAACTCCTGGAGCCTCCGTAGTAGTCTCTCTCGAGGGACCATGTCGAAGGCTTTGCGGAAATCCACAAAGCAACAATATAGTCTCTACTTCCTCGCCTTCGCGCTCTCAATCAAGCAACGAAGCACGAAGATGTGGTTGATGGTGGAGAAAGTGCGGCGGAAGCATGCTTGGCCGGGTGCTCTGATCCCAGCTTCCGCAGCGTGTGTACTGAGCTATGCCTCTAGTACTGCCCCATAGATCTTGGCCAGGATATGGCCTATCATAATAGTCCTGTATTTCCTTGGGTCCATCATATCGCCTGACTTATGGATAGGCGTAATGGTATGCATAGTCCATGAGTCGGGTAATCCCTCAACCAAAGCACGGTTGAAGAGATGGGCGATCAAGTGGGAAACTACATCTGCTGCATATATAAAGTGCTCTCCCTGTAGCCCCGTGTGTTCTGCTTAACGGCCATGCTGTAGCCTATGGATGGCCTGTCGTACCATGCCTGCCGTGAAGAGGGTGGATATGACAGGACGCGGTGTGGAAGGAGTCGGCAATGGTGGCTGGCCTGGGACGTCATATAACCTTTGGGCGTAGGTGTGCCAAGTCGGAGGATCTGCTATGGGTGTAGGTGGGCGTGGCTCACGTAGTGCCCTCCACGCGGTGGCACAATCCCTACTCATGAGAAGGTCGATCAACTCTGCCTCCTGTCGCTCCTCGAAAGCTCGCCGCTTCCGGCGTGTGAGGGCTCGCATCTGTCGTCGTGCCTCCCTCTCTGTGATGGATCCCAAGATACTCTGTGCTCTGAGATGTCGGTATAGTCGCCTACACTCCTCATCGTACCATCTATTCTGGGGTGTATGCCCCAGCCGTATCGAATGTGCAGTGCTGTGGGTGGTGTGTGGGAAGCTGAGAGTAGCAGATGTATGGAGGATCGAGGAGAAGTGGGCGGTGAGGGTGTTCAAGGAGGCAGAGGGATCAAGGGAGTAGATGTGCTCTCGAACATGGGAGCTATAGATATGTGCTAGCTCATGTCTAAAGTGAATGGTGGTATGGGCTCGTGGCTGTATAGTGATGGGGTGGGATATGCATGGTGAGCCGCGAATGGATAGGGCAAGATATGCGTGATCAGCTCCAATCGGTAAGGGTGGGATAGTGAATGAGGTGATGAGATGTGTCGCCTCCGGGGGTCCGATAACATAGTCTACCACATTGCCCCCCTGTGGTGTCGTGGGAGACCCAACATTCTGTTCCCGCGAGAGAGAGAGAGAGAGAGAGAGAGAGAGAGAGAGAGAGAGAGAGAGAGAGAGAGAGAGAGAGAGAGAGAGAGAGAGAGAGAGAGAGAGAGAGAGAGAGAGAGAGAGAGAGAGAGAGAGAGAGAGAGAGAGAGAGAGAGAGAGAGAGAGAGAAAGAAAGAAAGAAAGTCATATTAACGTCTTCTAGAGGCCAAACTTGGCCTATGAGACAAAAACCATGTACAAGTGTAGTAACCCTGTGTAGAGGATGAAATGAAATAAAAGGTATATCGCGACACAAAGATATATATATAAAGCTGGAAAAGGATGGGGAGATGTGGCTCTGACTCCGCAGATAGTGGCCACCTAATACATGGGGGACATGTGAGTAAAAGTGTGAGTAAAACACCCTAGCTACCGGTGAATGGGTGGAGGTGGGTGTAGTATGGTGGTACATCGGGGGTGGTCTGAGTGCCTCCTGAAGGAAGACAACCCATGGAGTGGTGGTGCGCCTATGCTCCATCATGTGGTCGTAGGCTGTCTTGATGCATGAGATATCCTCCTGATATAGTCGTGGTCGATGATATGTGCCCCTGCGTGGTCGGCACCGTGCTCTCTGTGCTGCTGCCTGGTGGAGCGTGAGCCCTATAGATGGATCTCTCTGATGTAGCTCAGCTCGCTGAAAAAACTCGGTAATGGTCTGCTGCGTACTCACCCGTGGCTGATGTGTGGGCTGGAGTGACCGATCTCGCCTCTCGTATGCTGCTGCGAGGAAGCGTCCCAAGCGTCGCTGGTCTCCCATACTCATGCATAACTGGAGCGTCTCCTCTATCTGGAAATGTGCTCGTAGGTCTACATATGATGGGCATCTGATAACAAAATGCTCCTCACTCTCTACCTCTGTCTCGCATACTGGGCACCGCCTCTCCTCACGGTGGACTCCCCTGGATCGACCCCTCTCAATCTCGAGCTCATGTGATGAAACCCGGAGCTGCCCAATGACGACTCGAAGCTGGTGGGGTAGATATGTCTGCATGTATCTCGGAATCTCGATGAAGCCCTCGTCCGATATATGTAGAAAATGCTCACGGTAATAGAGCATTTTCGGTGGCAATGTATCCCTAGGGCTCAGCCATGTCCTCTGTATGTATGTATGCCATATCTCCTGAAGAATGATCCTATTCCTCTCCTGATGAGAGAGCGAGTAGGTGGGTGCATGTGAGTCGTACTGTAGTGGTGGTAGCCTGTCTATGTCAAAGCCGTGGTGGGCCAGCCAGTCTCGTGTCTGCGCATACCATGAGGAGGTGTCGCCTGCTAATGCCATGTCCCGTGATGCCTGTAAAGCCTGATAAGCATTGCGCTCTGTATCCATGCTCTGGAGTCTGTGTAATAGGCATACTGTCTGGAATAGTGCCTCAAGTAGCATCGGTGGTGCAGCAAGCTCTGCTCTAATGATATCATGTGGTACTGAAGGCTTGCTCCGGATAAGTCTGGAAATCATGAGGATCTATGGCCTCTCTTATGCTGTCCATACTGATGTGGCTAATCCTGGTCCCCATATGGCTGCCCCATACATGAGCGCTGGTGTAACCAAAGTGTCGAAGAGCCACCCTTTTGTGCGGGGCTCGTGAAAATATGCCTGGTGGCACTGTCTCTCCATCAAGGCAAGTGCTGCATATCCACGTGTGATGCGGTCACGGGCTGCCTGAGACATAGAGAAGACCCTTGATGCTGCTGTAAATGTCACTCCCAAGTAAACATATGATCCGACCACCTCAATGGGTCCACCCGCTGCCGTGAACAAACTATGTCTGCGTACCTGTGCTGATGTATGAAAGATCATGACCTTGGTTTTACCAAGGTTCACAGATAACCCTATGTGTGTGCAAAAGTCATCTAGGCCATGTAGATGATGCTGTAGACCTTCTGCAGACTCTGAAACCAGTACAATATCATCAGCATATAAAAGAATATGGACAGTGGACCCGCGTACCTCAATGCCATCACGCCCCTGCTGCTGTATGTAGTCTACTATCTCATCAATGTAGAGACCAAAGAGGGTGGGTGAAAGAGGGCATCCTTGCTTCACCCCGATAGTGCTAGCAAGTGGATGAGATAAGCCCCCCGGACATCTGACTCTGCCAGATACTCTCTCGTATAAGGCATAGATCCCCCATATCATCTCCTCTGGGGCTCCGATATCAAGTAGTCGTCTGAAGAGTCGTCCCCTGGGAACGGTGTCAAATGCTTTGCGGAAGTCCACAAAGAAGCAATATAATCTCCTCTTCCTCACCCTTGCCTGGTCGATCAGGCATCTCAGAGTGAAGATGTGGTCAATGGTAGAGTAATCTCGCCTGAAGCCTGCCTGTCCTGGAGCCTTGATACCCTTCCTCTCAGCGAGAGTACTCAACTCTGTCTCCAGTACCGCCCCATATAACTTGGCCAATATAGGGCGAATCATGACCGTCCGGTATGTAGCTGGATCCATAGTATCTCCTGACTTATGAATGGGCACTATGGTGTGCTCAGCCCATGAGTCTGGGAACCCTTCAACCAGTGCACGGTTGAAGAGGTGGGCAATGAGCAGTGCAAGGGTGGTGCCTCCGTAGATGAGGTGCTCAGTCTGTAAACCGAAAAGGTCATGGGCCCTGCCATGCTTTAGACGGGCAATGGCGCGTCCCACCATAGTGGGTGTGAAGAAGTCAGATGTAGTAGGACGTGAGCTATGTGGTCTAGGAATGGGGGGCTGGTCTGGGATCTCGTATAGGCTCTGAGCATAGCTATGCCAAGTGCTCGGGTCTCGGATGGGTGTCTGTTGTCTCCTCTCTCTCAAATGTCGCCATGCCATTGCATTGTCTCGACTCATGAGTAAATGATAAATATCCCAGTACTGTCTCTCTTCCCAATCACGCCGTTTGCGGCGAGTAAGGCTCTGCATGCGTCGCTGTGCCTGTGTGTGTGTGTAATATCCCCTCTATGCTCTAAAATGATTAGGTGCTTCCGTAGCTCGCGACAATCTGCATCATACCAGCGGTTCTGAGGCATGGAACCTCTGCGTGGAGGGTTTATATGTGTGCGGTGTGGGAAACTGCAGAGAGCTGAGTCGTGTAGGATGGTGGTGAACTGTGATGTAAGTGTGTCTAAGGGTGAGAGTGGATCGAGGGAGAGTAGGCGGGTGTGTAAATGGTGTGCATAAACGTGTGAGAGCTCATGTGTGAAGTGTATCGTGATGTGTGTCTCAATGGGTGAGGGAGGGTCTAATGGAATAGGAGATGAGAGTGTGAATGTGATAAATGTATGGTCAGCACCAAGTGGGCGTGGTCCAATAGTAAGTGAGGTGATGAGTGAAGCTCCAGATGTGGTACCCAAAATGTAGTCGACCGTGCTCTCACCTCCCCCGTGAGGGAAGCAAGTAAGTCCGCCCGAACCTGGCCAGCGATGCATCCCGTTATATATAACGAGCTGATGGCGGCTGCCTAGCTCAATCAGATGTCTGCCATACCCTGTGGTGTCCTGACCCATATCTGTCGATACTCTACTGGTACTCATCTCCTCTGGGTCTCTGGTCCTCATGAGATGTGGGTGATCCATATCGTATGCATGGCATTGATGTGACTGAGTGCGTCCATTGAAGTCCCCCATAAGGAAGACTTCACCTAGTGTGCTATAATGTAGTATGTCATCTGAAAGTGCTGTGTATGGTGAGTCTCTGTCTCGGATCGGTCCCCCAAGATCCTGTCCTGCGTATCGAGATCCGCCTGGAGGGAAGTAGCATATAGCAATGTAAATCCAACTCCCCTGTGCTATCTCCATGCGGATCCACATGAATCGTGCCTCCTCATCTCTTCCTATAATATGGATCCGGCTCTGTATCTCCAGTCTAAATACGATGGCCACCCCTCCCGACCCTCGCGCTGTACTCTGTCTCGTGGTGGTCCTAAATGCAGATTCCCAATGAAAACCTGCAATACGAGGTAGACCTCTCTCTTGGCTCTCGTGGGTCTCTGTGATGCAAGCAAAGTCATGAGTGTCTAGGATCTCTTCCAATCGGTCTGGCCGTGTCCAAAGTGCTCCATTGCAGTTCCAGACCACTCCTCTGAGTGGTGACTCCTGATATGGTGTTGCCTCATAGGCCACGTATCCCTATTTGATAGGGCGTCCGTCAATGAAGACTTTACCGTCCCGGTAGAAGGCCTTCTTTCCCTCTCGTCGGGCTTGAAGAATATGTGGCATACATGTCCGACGGTGCTCTATCTGCATTCTCGTGAGATCCTCGTCCATATATAAAGCTCCTCCACGTAGTCCGCGTAGTACTGGTCGTCGTCGGAGGAAGGCGATACGTGTATCCTCAGAGCTCATACGAAGGATGAGTGCTCGTGGTCGGGACGTGTCTTTACCAACCCTCCATGCCTCTGTGAAAGGCATGCTCTCGTACCCCAAGTGTCGGCAGATGTCAGTGGCATCTGCATCCGGTGATGTGCCTTCTGAGAGAGAGAGAGAGAGAGAGAGAGAGAGAGAGAGAGAGAGAGAGAGAGAGAGAGAGAGAGAGAGAGAGAGAGAGAGAGAGAGAGAGAGAGAGAGAGAGAGAGAGAGAGAGAGAGAGAGAGAGAGAGAGAGAGAAAGAAAGAAAGTCATATTAATGTCTTCTGGAGGCCAAACTTGGCCTATGAGACAAAAAACCATGTACAAGTGTAGTAACCCTGTGTAGAGGATAAAATGAAATAAAAGGTATATCGTGACACAAAGATATATAAGGCTGGAAAAGGATGGGAAGACATGGCTCTGACTCCGCAGATAGTGGCCACCTAATACATGGGGGACATGTGAGTAAAAGTGTGAGTAAAACACCCTAGCTACTGGTGAATGGGTGGGGGTGGGTGTAGTATGTGGTACATCGGGGGTGGTCTGAGTGCCTCCTGAAGGAAGACAACCCATGGGGTGGTGGTGCGCCTATGCTCCATCATGTGGTCGTAGGCTGTCCTGATGCGTGAGATATCCTCCTGATATAGTCGTGGTCGATGATATCTGCCCATGCGTGGTCGGCGCCGTGCTCTCTGTGCTGCTGCCTGGTGGAGCGTGAGCCCTATAGGTGGACCTGTCTGATGTAGCTCAGCTCGCTGAAAAAACTGGGTAATGGTCTGCTGTGTACTCACTCGTGGCTGATGTGTGGGCTGGAGTGATCGATCTCGTCTCTCGTATGCTGCCGCGAGGAAACGTCCCAAGCGTCGCTGGTCTCCCATGGTCATGCATAACGGGAGTGACTCCTCTATTTGGAACTGTGCTCGTAGGTCTAAGTATGCTGGGCATCTGATAACAAAATGCTCCTCACTCTCTACCTCTGTCTCGCATACTGGGCACCACCTCTCCTCACGGGGGACTCCCCTGGATCGACCCCTCTCAATCTCAAGCTGATGCGATGAGACCCGGAGCTGCCCAATGATGACTCGAAGGTGGTGGGGTAGATATGTCTGCATGTATCTCGGAATCTCGATGAAGCCCTCGTCCGATATATGTAGAAAATGCTCACGGTAATAGAGCATTTTCGGTGGCAATGTACCCCTAGGGCTCACCCATGTCCTCTGTATGTATGTATGCCATATCTCCTGACGAATGATCCTATTCCTCTCCTGATGAGAGAGCGAGTAGGTGGGTGCATGTGAGTCGTACTGTAGTGGTGGTAGCCTGTCTATGTCAAAGCCATGGTGGGCCAGCCAGTCTCGTGTCTGTGCATACCATGAGGAGGTGTCGCCTGCTAATGCCATGTCCCGTGATGCCTGGAAAGCCCGATAAGCAATGCGCTCTGTATCCATGCTGCGGAGTCTGTGTAATAGGCATACTGTCTGGAATAGTGCCTCAACTAGCATCGGTGGTGCAGCGAGCTCTGCTCTAATGATATCATGTGGTATTGAAGGCTTGCTGCGGATAAGTCTAGAAATCATGAGGATCTGTGGCCTCTCTAATGCTGTCCATACTGATGTGGCTAATCCTGGTCCCCATATGGCTGCCCCATACATGAGCGCTGGTGTAACCAAAGTGTCGAAGAGCCACCCCTTTGTGCGGGGCTCCTGAAAATATGCCTGGTGGCACTGTCTCTCCATCAAGGCAAGTGCTGCATACCCACGTGTGATGCGGTCACGTGCAGCCTAAGACATAGAGAAAACCCCTGATGCTGCTGTAAATGTCACTCCCAAGTAAACATATGATCCGACCACCTCAATCGGTCCACCCGCTGCTGTGAACAAACTATGTCTGCGTACCTGTGCTGATGTATGAAAGATCATGACCTTTGTTTTACCAAGGTTCACAGATAACCCTCTGTGTGTGCAAAAGTCATCTAGGCCATGTAGATGATGCTGTAGGCCTTCTGCCGACTCTGAAACCAGTACAATATCATCAGCGTATAAAAGAATATGGACAGTGGACCCGCGTACCTCAATGCCATCACCCCCCTGCTGCTGTATGTAGTCCACTATCTCATCAATGTAGAGACCAAAGAGGGTGGGTGAAAGAGGGCATCCTTGCTTCACCCCGATAGTGCTAGCAAGTGGATGAGATAAGCCCCCCGGACATCTGACTCTGCCAGATACTCTCTCGTATAAGGCATAGATCCCCCATATCATCTCCTCTGGAGCTCCGATATCAAGTAGTCGTCTGAAGAGTCGTCCCCTGGGAACGGTGTCAAATGCTTTGCGGAAGTCCACAAAGCAGCAATATAATCTCCTCTTCCTCACCCTTGCCCGGTCAGGCATCTCAGAGTGAAGATGTGGTCAATGGTAGAGTAATCTCGTCTGAAGCCGGCCTGTCCTGGAGCGCTGATACCCTTCCTCTCAGCGAGAGTACTCAACTCTGTCTCCAGTACCGCCCCATATAACTTGGCCAATATAGGGCCAATCATGATCGTCCGGTATGTAGCTGGATCCATAGTATCTCCTGACTTATGAATGGGCACTATGGTGTGCTCAGTCCATTAGTCAGGGAACCCTTCAACCAGTGCACGGTTGAAGAGGTGGGCAATGAGCGGTGCAAGGGTGGTGCCTCCGTAGATGAGGTGCTCAGCCTGTAAACCGAAAAGGTCATGGGCCCTGCCATGCTGTAGATGGGCAATAGCGCGTCCCACCATAGTGGGTGTAAAGAAGTCAGATGTAGTAGGAGGTGAGCTCTGTGGTCTGGGAATGGGGGGCTGGTCTTGGATCTCGTATAGGCTCTGTGCATAGCTATGCCAAGTGCTCGGGTCTCGGATGGGTGTCTGCTGTCTCCTCTCTCTCAAATGTCGCCATGCCACTGCACTGTCTCGACTCATGAGTAAATGATAAATATCCCAGTACTGTCTCTCCTCCCAATCTCGCCGTTTGCGGCGAGTAAGGCTCTGCATGCGACACTGTGCCTGTGTGTGTGTAATATCCCCTCTATGCTCTAAGATGCGTAGGTGCTTCCGTAGCTCGTGGCAATCTGCATCATACCAGCTGTTCTGAGGCATGGAACCTGTGCGTGCAGGGTGTGTATGTGTGCGGTGTGGGAAACTGCAAAGAGCGGAGTCGTGTAGGATGGTGGTGAACTGTGATGTAAGTGTATCCAAGGGTGAGAGTGGATCGAGGGAGAGTAGGCGGGTGTGTAAATGGTGTGCATAAACGTGTGAGAGCTCGTGTGTGAAGTGTATTGTCGTGTGTGTCTTAGTGGGTGAGGGAGGGTCTAATGGAATAGGAGATGATAGTGTGAATGTAATAAATGTATGGTCAGCACCAAGTGGGCGTCGTCCAATACTAAGTGAGAGAGAGAGAGAGAGAGAGAGAGAGAGAGAGAGAGAGAGAGAGAGAGAGAGAGAGAGAGAGAGAGAGAGAGAGAGAGAGAGAGAGAGAGAGAGAGAGAGAGAGAGAGAGAGAGAGAGAGAGAGAGAGAGAGAGAGAGAGAGAGAGAGAGAGAGAGAGAGAGAGAGAGAGAGAGAGAGAGAGAGAGAGAGAGAGAGAGAGAGAGATTTTTGATTGCAGGGTGATATTCCATATGATTAGCACATTTGAGTACTGGTTCGATATTGTTCTTATTGTTGTTCTTGCCCTTCTACCTCGGTTCTGTGTGAAGGCTATGGTACAGAGGGTGTGGCCTACTGATATACAGATGGCTAGAGAGGTTGAAGCAAAGAACCTATGTAAAGAATCTACTCATAACAAGCATTCAATGGAGATCTAATATGCAAGAAGTTCAAAGAAAAGGTTATGGTTCAATACCTGGGTACACTCGCTGTGGAGCTTACTTGTATGCAATGCAAGCGTCAACTGTAAAATTTGACTGGAAATGTGGTGAATCTGATTTCACTCAAAAGCACCAGCTGTTGCAGAGCCAATGCACTAAGCTATTGGGTGTGTACATTTAATTGTCCCTTTTGGGGATATAAGTATCTACTTAAATTGATTGTATTATCCATCTACAATGATCAAAGCTCAATTCTTTCCATCATCTTTGGCCAGTTGCAACATGGGTTTCTTTTGAGTGATGCTGATGAGTCTCTCTCTCTCTCTCTCTCTCTCTCTCTCTCTCTCTCTCTCTCTCTCTCTTTCTCTCTCTCTCTCTCTCTCTCTCTCTCTCTCTCTCTCTCTCGGGAACAGAATGTTGTGTCTCTGGGATTTCATCCCAAAAGGAAAGCCTATCATCAATATATGTTCATCACGACTCACAGCTGGGATTTTCTCTTTCAAAGAAAGGGAGGCATATAATTTATATACTTTTTTTGCAACTCATTGCTCATTTTCTGGTCTCCACCCTCTCAAAGAAAAGGACAACTGTAAGCTTGAAATTTACCACTAGTTGCATGGTTTTATCACTCTGAAATTGACATTTATTTGGGTGGTTAGGGCCTGTAAAGTTAAGCCAGACCTATATGTGTGGGGAGGTCAGGATGCATTGAGAATTTGACTGACAATACGAGATAATTTAGTGCTCATTGAAGTTCAAGAAGTATTCTCAGAGGCATTCATGTTAATGTGTGCAAGGCTCAAGCCAGACCTGTATGTGAGGGGAGGTCAGGATGCATTAAAAATTTGACTGACAAGACGAGATAATTTAGTGCTCAGCGAAGTTCAGGAAGTATTCTCAGGGGATTTATACAATTGAAGCATTCATGTTAATGTGTGCAACGTTAACACATGGAACGTCCATTGCTAGTGTCTCAATGCAATTTTTGTTCATTATGAGTGTTTCAATACAGGACTTAGACATATCTGATTCATATAACCAAGACGCTTCTAATTCATATAAGAAGGCAGGATTCTTGAAGAGAAAAGGTGAAATATAACCAAGACGCTTCTGATTCATATAACCAAGACGCTTCTAATTCATATAACTTAGACATATCTGATTCATATAACCAAGACGCTTCTAATTCATATAAGAAGGCAGGATTCTTGAAGAGAAAAGGCGAAATATTTACTTGCCTATGGGGGGTTAAGTTGGCCCATGAGACCAAACATACAATCGCAAGAGATTCGAAACCCTGACATTAACAGAAAGAAATAAAAATTAGAAGTATGAAATGAAGGTGCAGTGTATAGAATGCATCACATGGTAGATAGGAGTGTACAACGGTAAGATGGAGAAAATGAAGCTATATGCCAGAAAAGTACAATGATGACAAATGCATAGGAAGAATTATTTATACCTTGGGCATGTGTAGGTATGGCATATGCAAAGATGAACAGGTAGCAGTGTGCAGCAGCCCCCAGGGTATGCTGTAGCCTGATCCACCTGAATGCAGCCTGATGATGTTGGATACATTTGACCCAAGTGTATGTGGTTTCCTGCATGCTCTGTTCCTCAAGTTCAAATTGTAGCATTTATCTGTGTATGCAGTATAAAATTGCTGCATTGCAGGCAGCTTGAGAATTATGCACATGCACTGTGAACTTTGACCTCTTGTTAATAATCTTGGTACTTGTTACAATGCTGACTTAAGCTGCTGGATTCATTTTTGGGCCACTAGGATGTGGTGTGAATAAGAATATGCTAAAAGCTAAATGTCTACTAGTGGAAGTCAACCCTTTCCTGTATAAATCACTAGATTCAATATCTATGCCCACGTGATATTCATTCAAATTTATACTTTTTTTTTCTTGAAAGGAACATGTTAGCATATTAAAGGAGAATACAAAAGCTCCTTGGAATCTACAATTGAAGTTGGTTTTGAAACTTCTATGGAGCCCTAGAAATCTACTAAATATGTGGTATCTCAGGATACATACTATAATACGAGTTCTTACAATACAAAGATTCAGAAACTCTCCTTGATCTGAATCGTGACAGGTTACTTCAGCAGGAGACGTAACTTTATGAGTCTATCCATGTGCATAAATATCTAGTTTTCAAGTTCGTGCAGTAACATTTTTTTCCCGAAAAACAATGTGCAGTAACTTTATGAGTCTATCCATGTGCATAAATATCTAGTTTTCAAGTTCGTGCAGTAACATTTTTTTCCCGAAGAACAATGATATCTCAGATCCGGAAACTCTCCTTGACCCGAATCCTAACAGGTCACTTCAACAGGAAACGTAACTTTATGAGTCTATCTATGAGCATGAAAATCTACTTTTCAAGTTCGTGCAGTAAGATTTTATTGCCTTAAAACGATATCTCAATCCATTATTCAGCGACTCTTTTGACATGAAAATGTTGTCATTGTACATTGTACTTGATTAATTGTTAGTTGGTTTCGTATTTTTGCATGAAATGCATTCTTTGATTTGATGTATATGTAACTCCATATTCATGACAAGGTGTTTGTGTTGATCTCCATATTCTCAATGTGTACATGCATTTGTGCATTGTGTTGGTACATTACGGTGGTGATGTGTGTGAATGTGCTCATCTCTTGGGACACCTTTTTGACCTCTTTAGGAGGTTCCTGAAGTATTTCGATGGCGATGCACCACAGTGCGCTCTCCTTCTCGAGAGCTCCACGATGATGTCTTCGGAGTAGAAAACCAAGCTCCAAGCGTCGCACACAGTACTCTACACAGAGGCTACAAAATATGCAGAAAAACACAGTACACATGAGCATGAACATAGACTTCTTAAGTGTTACAGATGTGGTCGAACTTATGTGGCTGACCACGCCACTATATGTTTTATTAAAGAGCATATACAAAGAAGTGTCCATTTAAATATTAAATATGGGAGAAAAATAAAGAATACCTGAGTGTAAGTATACAAACTATACCTCCCACTTGATGGACATGTTACGCAGTATACAAGTATACAAGTGACTGTGTAAGATCATGAATCAAGTAACCCCCATCAAGTGACAATAGTGTCAAAAGCTATCCTGTGGTAGAGCTTTAGTCAAAGCATCTGCAACATTATCTCGAGCGTGAACCTTCTTAAGAATAATGCACTCTGTGGCTAAGCAATCTCTAATGAAGTGATATTTCACCTCAATGTGTTTGGTCTTTGCATGATAGACCGGATTCTTAGCCAAAGCAATGGCACTCTGACTATCACTGAGTAAATGAGGTACATGCTGAGGTAAACCCATATCACAAGCAAGACGAGAAAGCCACAATGCTTCTTTACATGCCTCATTTGTTGCAACATACTTTGCTTCTATGGTGGAAACAACTGTACATTTTTGAAGACGAGATCTCCAAGAGATATCACCTCCAATAAAATGAAAAATGTACCCTGATGTAGACTTACGTTTGTCTACACAACTAGCATAGTCAGAATTTGTGTAACCAATAATGGATGCTTTGCCTCTACCTAAGCATAGACACTTGTCCTTAGTGCCACTCAGATATCTCAAAATCATCTTGATCACTTCCCAATGTTTCTTTCCAAAATTAGACATATATCTGCTCACAACTCCCACTGCCAACAACATACTGATAGCTACCATAGCATACATGAGACTACCAACAACAGAATTATAGGGAATTTTGATCATGAATTCCTTTTCCTCATCTGATTTGGGGCAATCATCCTTGCTCAATTTCACATATGTGGGTAAAGGTGTACCGTGCAATGTCTGGTCTCGTAGCTACCATAACATACATGAGACTACCAACAACGGACTGATAGGGAATTTTGATCATGAATTCCTTTTCCTCATCTGATTTGGGGCAATCATCCTTGCTCAATTTCACATATGTAGGTAAAGGTGTACTCAATGCCTTTCCACCCTGCATATTGAACTTGTGAAGTATTTTGGATATGTACTCACTTTGAGACAAGTATATGCATCTTTTGCTCCTATCACGAGTAATGCACATGCCAAGAATATGTTTGATGACCCCCAAATCCTTCATATCAAATGTCTGACTCCAACTTATTTTTGAGAATTGACAAGTCATAAGAGGACTTCCCAGTAATCAACATATCATCGACATAAAGTATCAAGCATATCAAGCTACCATCTAAGAATCTCTTTGTGTAGAGACAATGATCCTCATTGCATCGAGAATAGCCTTGAGACTTCATAAAAGCATCAAACTTTTGGTACCATTGTCTAGGGGACTGTTTGAGTCCATACAAGCTCTTCTTGAGCTTACAAACTAGACTTTCCTTGCTAGGAACTACATAACTCTGGTTGTTCCATATAGATCTAATCTGTAAGATCCCCATGCAAGAAAGCAATTTTCAGATCCATTTAGAGTAGCTCTAAGTCCTCCATTGCAACGAATCCAAGCAACATGCGTAGGGTAGTCATCTTGACCACTGGAGAGAAGATTTTCTCAAAATCAACATCATGTTGTTGCTTAAAACCCTTTGCAACAAGTCGTGCTTTATACTTTGGAGAAGCACTATCTGATGTGAATTTCAACTTATATACTCATTTACATGGTAAAGCTTTCCTTCCCTTTGACAAAGGTACTAAATCCCAAGTATCATTTTTGTGAATAGAATCCAACTCACATCGGCATCTGTTAGCATAAGAAAATCTAAACCTGGAACATATCTATCAAGTGGATGTGAGACACGTGTAGAGCATCTCAATGGTTGCTGAACTGGAATATTTGCAGACTGATCTAGAACGTCCCTATGTGCATCATTTTTATGCATGCTAACTGGAGGACTAGTATCATTAAACACCACTCTTCTTAGTTCAACCTCCTTAATGGGTTGTTTATGCATCTTAGACTCATTGAAAATGATATCACTACTTCTGGTCACTAACCTTGTTTCAAGATCCCATAAGTGATATCCAAATTATCCTTCTTGACCATATTCAAGAAAAATGCATTTCTTTGACTTATGGTCCAACTTTTGTCTAAGATCCTTGGGTATATGAACATATGCTTCACACCTAAAAACTCGAAGATGATCATAATATGGTGGCTTCCCTGTCCATAACTCTTTTGCTACTTTAAGACCTTTGGCAGTACTAGGTGAAAGGTTAATCACATGAACAACAAACAGTACTGCTTCTGCCCAAAAGCCTTGTGAAAGGTTTGCATGATGCAGCATAAAGACTACTCTATCCTAAATAGTTCTATTCATCCTTTGAGCTACACCATTCTGTATTGGGGTATAAGGAGCTATAAAATCTCTATGAATTCCTCTAGACTAGCAAAAAAGGCTGAATCCATGTGAGGTATACTCACCCCCATTATCTGAATATAAAGCTTTGAGCTTAGTTCCTTTAAGTCTCAACTGAAGCAAGCCATTTTTTGAAAGTAGGGAATACCTCCTCCTTCGATTTGATAGAATATACAAAATTTTTCTAGTAGCATCATCTATGAAAGTGACAAAGTAAAGAGAACCACCTAATGACCTTGTGGGCATAGGACCACACACATCTGTATAAACGAGATCTAAAGATTGAATTGAAGAGTCAATGTGCGTTCTATGCACATTTCTAGCTTGCTTTCCATATTCACAGTGCTCACAAAATAAAAATAAGAGAAAGACAACACAGGTAAGTAGCGAGAGCAAGAAAGATTTTCCATTCCACTATGAGATATATGGCCCAGAGGACCATGCCAAATACAAGCCATAGGTTGTTCAGTAACAACTAACAAGTGTTCCTTCTGTGATATAAATAAAGGATAAAGTGAGCCAACTTTACTTCCTTTTACAATAACCATGTTTCGCTTTGATATGCAAAAGGACTGAGCATAGAAGACCACCTTCTAACCAAGGTCATCAAGTTGATCAACTGACATCAAACTACATGATAACTGAGGTACATGGCGTACATTATGCATAGTAAATTTTGAACCATCAATGAACTGCATAACCACATCTCCAATCCCCACAACATCACACTGGTAAGAGTCACCAAGTCTCATGGTACCAAGAGAATTTCCTGCATAATTAGAGAACCATTCTCTATGTGGTCTCACATGGAAAGAAGCACTAGAATCTAGCAGCCACATGTGGGAAAGAGAATTAGCCATAAGAGCCTCAGTTGGCACACTACTATCAAGTGTCAACACATCAACAACATCAGAAATAGCATTAATTTCTTCAATCTTCACAATCGAAGTAGATGGTGCAGGTAACTATTTAACATGCCCATCAACATTCTATCCTTTACCTTTAGCATTCTTTGATGCATAACAATCTTTCTTCATGTGTCCTTTCTTATGACAATAATGGCATTCGATATCCCTCTTCCTTGATTTACTTCTACTCTTATTCCTTTGACCGTTCTTTCACAGTCTAATACTATAAAGTAAACATTATCTGCTAGGTGCAATCGAATGGTAAACTTGGCCATTTCATCTAACTCATCCCAATCATTTTCATCCATGTCAGCAGGCTTCTTTGAGATTCCATTTACTAGCCTCCATTGCCTTCTTTGAATCATCACATTTTTAATATGATTCTTCCATAGAGCAAAGTTTGTGCCATCAAATTTTCGGATCTCAAAACGGTCTTTCCCCTGCAAGTTATAGCTCCTCCTCGGAACATTGGCACTAGACCCTGATCCACCAGATGTGCATGAAACCTCTGATGCCATGATGGTTGAGAACTAAATAGAATGATAATGGAGAGTAAGGAACAACCACAAGGATTATGTGAGAATAGATGTGCTCATACCAATAACTGTATCAAGGAGTAAATCAACCACTGTATTGTTGACAAAACTAGAAAGTCTGGAAAAATTTTGCTAGAGTATCCTCTGCAAAAAAGAGCATATGACTAGTGCAAAAATCTCATAAAACTGTAAGTACTAACATGTTTTTACAACTATCATACATCTCCTATGGTGAGGCTAGGTAAGTCTTCCACCTGCATCACCAAAGAGGCCCCAACATTTGGGTGTCTCCTAGTTAAGAAAACCTCACCATGACCCTCTTTATCAAACGTAAAGGGATTTATGCAAAAAACATAACCGCTATATCAATGACCACATGGACGTACATAAGCGGTATCCACATATGCATACATAGTGTATATGTGTTCAACATATGCAGTAAGATGACACTGAAAAGCTGAATGCATAGCTCAAAAACTAGCCAACAACACGTGCAAGTGTATGTCAACTTTGTTGTTTAGGTTCAAAAAACCTGCATAAATTTAGAGTGGCTACTCCCACCACAACTGAAAACCTTTTGAGAAACCTATAGTTTTATGAGTGTGGCTGAAAACAAAGCCCCAAAGGTGAATACTTATTTTTGGAGAGGTACAAAGAACACCCTTCTTGATGTTCTTGAAACTCTGTGAAGAGACCTATGCACGAAGGTACTCCAAAATGGCTCCAAAGATCACCCAAAAAATGCTTCAAAAATAGTCTCTGAAAGCAAAGAATGAAGCCTTGAGGGACCAAAACATGTTCAAGGTGATGTTAACCTTAGTCTTTCCCCTTCTTCAGACACCACAAGAGAGTGTAGCTTAGTGGCAAAAGATTGCCATGGTTAAGGAGCTCCGGGGGGAACAATATTGGGATGGGTCACCTCCTGGGAAGTACTCAGAACCTCTATCTTCCTTGATCATTGAGGTCCTCCCTCACGTGTAGCCAATGGTGCCAACGATGACTTCAGTGACTCGGATGAAAAGGTATGCCAAGGTTTGTGCCTTGATTGCTACCTTAGTCATAAGCCTTGGGTGGATGGGCGGGTGCTCGCTTTGCACGCACAAAAGGAACAAAGCTTTTGCATCGAAATGCTCTGATACCACTGAAGTATTTTGATGGTGATGCACCACCATTACTTCTTCTCAAGAGCTCCACGATGATATCCTCTGAGTAGAAAAACAAGCTCTAAGTTCCGCACATGGTACTCTGCACATAGGCTATAGAATATGTAGATAAACATAGTATAGAGGGAGCACGAAGACAAACTTCTTAGGTGTTACAAATGCGGTTGAACTTACAATCTATGGCTGAACATGCCACTATATTTTTTATTAAAGAACATATACAAAGAAGTGCCCGGTGGCCATTTGGCCTTTCACATGGGGACTAACAATAACATTTCTGTTTTTTTGGGGCTCATATAAATAGCAATAACCTTAAGAAACACTTATCTTTATACATTCTATAGCAATATCATTATGGGTTGTGATCCTAAGCAGCTCCTTGTGCTATGCCTAAGTGCATTCTTTCTTTTGGATTCTAAGGATTGATATAAGAGCATGTCATCGCTTCTTGAGGCGTGCCATTGACACAATTCACACATCTTAGATTTTCACAAGGTTTAATGAGCAATATGAATTCAACATATATGCGTTCTTAGAGAGCTTTGTATCATTAAATTTTCCATTTGGGTTCGTTTTGGCCTTTATTCACTCTCATGATCACTTTACATATAATCTTGCTTTTTTCTACAGATTTTCATTTGGGCTTCTACTTATTAATATAGATGCCTCAAAGGCCAAGCGTTTTAGAGATCCACATGGTATTTTCATTCAATATTTCTAGCAAGCAATCAATTTATTTGAATCAACTTGCAATAATTGTAGCTTCTATTTCGATAGTGTACCATTGATAACCCAAACATTGAAGAACAACTTTGATAGGATGGAAGAGATGCACAAGCACATCTATGAATATTTTATTATCATGTATGCCACATATGTAGTACAATCGAATACTTTTATATGTGATGAGTTTGGATTTTTAACTATAAACTTCTCATAAAATGTAACTTGATGTACAACATTAGTCAGAGTTCTATTCATGATGTATACAATAGTGTGCGCAACTTCTGCTCGATAACAATGAGGTATATTTTTCTCAATGTGGAGGGGGAAAGCAGTCAGAAAAGAAGAAGAAGAAAATCAAAGAAAAAGATAATTCATTGAAAACACTACTCTCTACCCAAAGCCCTATAGGGGCACACATCAGGTTGAAACCAAACACAGAGAAAAGAAAAGACATAGGCCAAAGAAATGCAATAACTCGTGGAGAGCGCAAGAAGACAAAAAAGAATGGAATGCATCCTAGGTATAACTACGAGCTTCATGCAAGGAAAGAAAGATACCGGTTGAAAGAATGCATTAGGTCCTGAAGGTTGTAAACAAAGAATTACAATAGGAACTTTAAAACACCATGCTCACTATGGGAGATGCCATTATTACCCACGCGTGCATGCATGGAAATTATAATTAATGTGGCAATCTTAGTGTATGAATAAAAGGAATATCAAGGGCAAGATAGAAGCATCAGTTTGAGGCTCAAATAAGGTAATAAATAGCCTCTGAATCTTGAAGGCTTCCTCCACCCCTGGTTGCATGCGGTTAAAAGAAATATACACAAGGAAATTATAGCATCAAGTCAACGAGGAACAAATTAGCAAGAGGTATGAAAGCCTCTTGCTAACTTGTTCCTCGTCAACTATATGCACTTGCTTGATGATAGAGATTTAGTCTCCTTTGTTGCAAATCCTTGAGACATTGTGAGATTAGATACACACGTTTTTGGCACCGTTCACGGGCATCGACCTCAGTGATGGTTAAAGTGTATTTGTGAAGGTAGTGAGTGCGAAGAAGTAATTTACGTATTTTGGCAAGTCAAAACTTTTCTTGCACTTGTTATTTCATGCACTCTTTGTGTGTGTCAAAAGTTTTTAGGATTAGGTCTAGGGGGGAATCAAGGTTAGAAGTAAGTGAAGGAGTGATGAAATAGAGTAAATTAATTACGTCTAAAAAATACATTTTTTTTCACTTTTTTCTTGAGTCTCTAGTCTCATCCAGAGACTAAAAACCAAAATTTCACCACATTCATTTCACTTGCAATTGCAAGTATAGTGGAGCTCCCAAACGATCAATACCATAGAGCTTGTATCACGTGGAAGTTGGTGCACAACTAGATTCTAGTGCTTAAAACTGAGCAAAGTACTCTTTGAGGTGAGCACTTCATTATTAATATAGAGTTGTGATCCTAAGCAGCTCCTTGTGCTATGCCTATGTGCATTTTTGCTTTTGGATTGTAAGGATTGATATAAGAGCATGTCATCGCTTCTTGAGGTGTGTCATTGACACAATTCACACATCTTAGATTTTTACAAGGTTTAATGAGCAATACGAAGTCAACAAATATGCATTCTTAGAGAGGTTTGTATCATTAGATTTTCCATTTGGGTTCGTATTGGCCTCTACTCACTCTCATTATCACTTTACATATAATCTTGCTTTTTTATGCAAATTTTCATTTGGGCTTCTACTTATTAATATAGATGCCTCAAAGGCCAAGCTTTTTAGAGATCCACATGGAATTTTCATTCATTATTTATAGCAAGCAATCGATTTCTTTGAATCAACTTGCAATAATTGTAGTTGCTATTTTGATTGTGTACCATCAATAACCCAAACATTGAAGAAGAACTTTGATAGGATGGAAGCGATGCACAAGCACATCTACGAATATTTTATTATCATGTGTGCCACATATGCAGTACAATCGTATACTTTCATATGTGATAAGTTTGGATTTTTAATTGTAAACTTCTCTTCAAGTGTAATTAATGTACCACAATAGTCAGAGTTCTATTTAAGATGTATACAATAGTGTGAACAACTTCTACTCGATAACAATGAGGCATATTTTTCTCAATGGGGAGGGAGAAAGTAGTCGGAAAAGAAGAAGAAGAAAATCAAAGAAGAAGATTATTCATTGAAAACACTACTCTCTGTGCAAAGCCTCGTAGGGGCATGCATCAGGTTGAAATGAGACACAAGGAAAAGAAAAGACATAGGCCAAAGAAATGCAGCAGATCTTGGAGAGCACCACAAGACAAGAAAGAATGGAATGCATCCCATGTACAACTATTACCTTCATGCAAGGGAAAGAAAGATATGGGCTGAAATAATACATCAGGTCCTGAAGGTTGTAAACAAAGATTACAGCAGGACTTGAAGCACCAACCTCACTATGGGAGATGCCATTATTACCCATGGGTGCATGCGTGGCAACCAAAATTAATGTGGAAACCCTAGTGTATGAATAAAAGAAATATCAAGGGCAAGACAGAAGCATTGGACTGAGGCTCAAATAAGGTAAAAAATTGCCTTTGAGTCTTGAAGGCTTCCTCCACCCCTGGTTGCATGCAGTTAAAAAAATATACACAAGGAAATTACAACATTAGGTTGATGAGGAAGAAGATGGCAAAAGGCGATTGAGGACAACAAGCCTCATTTACCCTATGTATCCCATGTACTGGCACTTGTTGCGTGTCAGGGAAACCCATAGAAGCCTATCAAGGGACGACACAGACTAAGAGGGGGAGAATGTTGCAAAATTAGAAGAGGTGAGCACTTATTGTGCATGATTCAAATTTTTGATTGAACACTCACACAAGGTGACACGACAGCCGCCAAGTATCGTGAGGGATGAATATGACTAAGGCAATAAAATTTGCTAGCTATAGACACATAGATGACAAGGAGAGCACGAGGAGCACATATACACAAATAGCTTAAAATTTGGACTCATACAAGTTCAAGTATCGTGGTGCATTGAATTTGGTATCGCTATACCAAATTCCCATGTATCGCGATACTTGACAGGTATTGTGCATCGCCAATACCTTACTCCCAGTGTATCGCGATACCTAGGTATCGTGTATCATCTGGTTCAGTACTGCAATCATCTCATATTTGTATCATGGATACTCCCAAGTATCGTGTATCATGAGTTGGGCTTGTATTGTGTATCGTGTATCTTCTATGCTTGTATCATGTATCATCCTTATTTTGTATTGTGTATCCTGAAGTCTAAGTGTCGTGTACCATGGACTATTGTGTATCATGTATCGTCTTTAACACAAGTATCTTATCAAGAAAATCCAAGTATCCTGTATCATCTTGTATCTAGTTCATCTCCCTGAAGGGAATTCTAGTAAGAGCCCTTAACACTCAGGTAAGACCAACTCCCCTCACATTTGAAGAGTTTTGTGCTATGCTTTTAGAAGAAGAGATGCGGTTGAAGAATAGGCAAACTACAAGTGATGTTGCATTCTTATCAAATGCAAAAGGTAACGGCTCTTCTGATGGATAAGAGAAGAAGCCAAAGAAGAAAAAGTTCACAGGAAGTTGCTTCTATTGTGAAAAGAAAGTCCATGCCATCAAGAATTGAAGAAAGAAGCAAGCTGATGAGCAGAATGGGACTGTAAAATCATTGTGGAAGAACAAAGAGTCTGCAAACAACACAGAGCTAGAACTATGGGTAGCTATTGAAGAGGTATGCTCATTTGCTCAAGCTCTTGTTGATGAACCATGGATTTTAGATAGTGGAGCTTCTCGCCATATGACTAGTAAAAAGGATTGGTATAGTGCCCTAGTGCCTCTGCGGGAATCCATCAATGTACTGGTGGGAAATGACTCCAAGTGTCCAACGGAAGGAACTAGAACCATCACTTTTCCAGGTGTTGAGAAAAAGTTATCCGATGCTCTTTATGTACCTACACTTAAAAGAGATTTTTTGTCAGTTTCTACAATAACAGATCGTGGACTCCAAGTTCACTTCAATAAGAGTGGTGCAAAAATCATGGATTCATCAGGTAATGTAGTAGGTAAAGGCATAAGACGTGATAACTTGTATGTGTTAAGTGCCGTAACTGCTACAGAAGATAAAGATGTAGCCAGGTTATGGCACCAACGATTTGGGCATCTCGGATTTGTAGTTTTGAAGGAGATGCAAAGAACAGGGATGGTTGCTCATTTGCCTGCATTTTCAGAGTTGCAGGAACCTTGTGAAGCTTGTATGATGGGCAACCAACAACGAAAGGCATTTCCAAGAGAAACCAGCAATCGATCTCAAGAGCTTCTAGAGTTGGTACATGCTGATCTCTGTGGTAAAATGTCTACACCTGCTTTAGGAGTATCTTTCTACTTTTTGCTATTAGTCGACGATTATAGTAGAAAGATGTGGGTTTATTTCGTTCGAGAGAAGGCTGATGTTTTTGAAAAATTTAAAACATGGCATAAGTATGTGGAAAATGAATCAGGAAGGAAACTGAAGAAATTCAAAACAGATAGAGGAAGTGAATTCTTATCAATAGAATTCAATAATTATTTTAAGGAGCATGGTGTGAAAAGGCAACTTACCACAACTCATACACCTCAACAAAATGGCGTTGTTGAGCGTAGGAACAGGACTGTAGTTGAAATGGCTGGTTGTATGTTAAAGGCTCAAGACTTGCCTAATTCATTTTGGGTAGAAGCAGTCAATATAACAATCTACATCCTCAATCAAAGCTACACAAAAGCACTGAGGGGAATGACTCCTCAAGAAGCATATTCTAGTAAAAAGCCTTCAGTTTTGCATTTTCCTTTTCCCAATGACATTGGAGGGGCTAGTAAATAAATGATTCAATCAATTTGTAGAAAACCATTTTACTACTTGGGACTTAATGAAGGATGTCTTCAAGACAAAGTTCCAATGAGGGAATACAATAGAAAATATTATTGAAGAGTTAGAGAACTTAAGACTAGGTATTGGGGAGACAACTCCAGAATTTGTCACTAGAGCAAAAACACTCATGGATAACTTATCAGATCCCCCTCATGACCTCTTTGTTAAGAACTGGCTAGTTAAACCACTTCCAATTTCAACACAATGCAAGATTAAGGATCATTTGGGTTGCTAATTTGGTTGAACTAGTCATAGGCCATAGAAAAGAGAAGAAAAAAACCCTTAAGTGCAATATTGAGGAAGATGATTCAAATCCTATACCAGTGGGATAATGGTATGGATAATATTTTTTCATGATAATTTTTATGGTAGTAAATGCATGGCATTACAAGGATGTCGAAGGAGTACTTATATGTTTTGGGAAACACATGATTCCATTGGCTGAAGAAGCCAGATCAATAAGAGGGAAATGTTATAAATTAAATACAAAATTAGTTAAAATAGAGATACAAAAGATGGAGGATGCTGGAAATATTGTTCCAATGGAGGATTTAGGGTGGCCTTATCACATGGTTAGTGTGCCCAAAAGGAAGACAACCAAAATGCAGTGTGGTACAGTTATAGACTATGGAGGGAGAAGAGCTTCCATTAGTCATCATATCTAGGCTCAAGGCCTATCATCAGCAAAAGTGAAGCTTTTTGGATCACCTGGAACTTGCATAAATTATCCATGTTGTACATAGCCTTCTCATACCTTTTTTTTCTTAGTTTTATTAATTCTTATCAAGCATCACACTATTTCTTTACATTTTTCATGCAATCTAGAAGCCATTTCATAGTCCAATTCATGAACACCTTTAGAAATTTTAAGTTTTTTTTTGGAAATTTTAGAATTTTTTTAGATTTTTTTTGAACTTTTCATCTTTTTTTCAATGCTCTTTTTCTTGTTAAAAGGAGGCTCTTTGTGGTTTTGAGTGTGGCAAGCTGTCTAGAAGTTGTGGAAATTGTTGGAGAGTTTTCTAAATTCTTTTTAGATTTTTTTTTTTGGAATTTATTTGCTATTTTTTTCCTTTTCTTTCCCTTAGGAAAAAAGTGCCCCCCCTTTTTTTTCTTTTTTTAGTCACAAAAAAAGAAAAACAACTCTATTCTCTCTCTATCCCTCTCTTCCTTCTCTCTATCTTATCTCTCTATTTGTCTCATCCTCTCTCTACCTCTCTCTATCTTCTCTCTCTATTTCTCACACACTCTCTCTACCTCTCTACTCTCTCTCCCTCTCTCCCTTCTCTTCTCTTTTTCCTTGCCCCCCCTCACCCACCATAGGATATAATTTTATCTTATGGTGTGGAATTTTTTTTTTGGCTAAATACTTTTGGCTCTAGATTGCACCTTGGGTGCCCATTTTTTTCAATTTTGGGGTCAATTTCATGTTTTCTGGTGCCGTTAGACCCAATTTTTGCATTAGTTTCACAAAATCTATACTTTCCTCCTTCTTTTGGTCAAAACCCCAATGTTTTGTACACATTTATCATGTGATTTTTCTCTTGCACGTGGTCCACATGGTCCATTCCATCCTCATTTCACTTATGTTTCACATTTTGCATATGAATCATCTGTAGCTTCCAAGTTTTGGCATTTTTTTCCCTACCAACAGTCCCAATTCATACTCCCTACCCCTCTCTTTATACCTCAAGCAAATCCTCACCCCCCTCCGTGCCCTATCCTTGTTAGTCCTTTAATCCTCCCTAACCTTTCCTTCCTACCTTCCATTATCCAGCTTCTTCAATGAGTTGGTGTCCAATTTTGGTTATTTCCTTGTGATTGTTCTTTCATTCTCTTGGTGGACTTGGTGGTTGCTCATATATCATTTTGAGGGTTTTACACAATAGGTGTCGAAGTGACACAATTCTGCTCATGAATTGGCTATTCGCTCTCTAAGACAGAGAGCCCATTAGGTGGTGGGAAACTATTTAGCTGGTCAAAGGTAATTATTGATTTCATCAAAGGTCAAATTAGTCAAAGGTCAAATAGGTCAATTGTGAAGTTGGTCAAAGGTCAAAGTGATGACTTTACAAGTGATGCATAGGTGGTGCAAAAGTGTAAAGTGGTTCACATGTGGTGCACAAGTGGCTGAGAACAAGGGTGCACAGATAGTGCAAAAATAGTTTGTTCACAATGGTTTTGTAGGAAAAGTTGAATGAAGGTTGCAGAATGGCCTTTTTGAAAGGTTTTCTTGTTTCAAGTGTTTTGAAAGGTTTAGGTGAACCCTACCTTATGGACAAATTTTGAATAATTGAAGTTCAAATGTGGAATCTTAAAGTGGACAAAATAGGGAGTCGTTGGCTTTACCAGTGATTCTTGGGACATCAAAGTGAGCACCAAGATACACTCGAAGTTAGAAGTGATGCACTTAAGGGGAATCAACACTCACAACAAGGCATTAGCATTCTTGGAGTTAGACTAAACAACAGAGAGCATAGTCTACACTAGAGAGCAAGAGAAG
Source organism: Ceratopteris richardii (assembly GCA_020310875.1). Taxonomy (NCBI): domain Eukaryota; kingdom Viridiplantae; phylum Streptophyta; class Polypodiopsida; order Polypodiales; family Pteridaceae; genus Ceratopteris; species Ceratopteris richardii. Next base: position 116,978,478 of record CM035414.1, read on the forward strand.
AGTAAGAGACACATTGAACCAGTGCCACATAGAGAAGAAAAGTGAGAGAAAAGTGTGCAAAAAGAGAGTGCACAGAGAGCCATTAAGGAAGGAAACCAAAATTAAACAAGGTACCCGTGAGGAGGTGTTGCACATCGACAGAAGGTGGCCCTTCCTCCAAACCCATTGGAATCTTGAGTGCAAGGTGTGCACGAGCAAACTACTAGATAGGGTGGAGGTCTGATACAGAGAAGGTTGACCGCACAAAGACTTTTGGTATCTTGTATACTTGTGTGTGTGTGTGTGCACTTTTTGGTTTAAGCACTCTCTGTAGAGAACATTTTGTCTTATTCTGGACACATGAATTGTATTTTTCATTGTAATCAAGACATAAAAGCTTTCAGTGCAAGTGCTTTACTTCTTCTTCTTCTTCTTCTTCTTCTTCTTCTTCCTTCTCCTACAAATACTCAAGTCCCTTTCCCCTAAAGAATCCTCGAACAATGTCATAGGAGAAACACTTCTAAATAATCCATGTTATGGCACAACATCCATTCAACACAAGCTTGCATAGCTATCTTGCATTCGCGACATAAAATTGTTTGATGATCTAGTGAGGGAGACTGATCATCAACCTTGTAGTCTCTACCAAATATAAGTTGAACCAGATCCTTTTGTGGGTGAAACAATCTTGCCTTGAAAAGGCAAAGTGCTGCATACACATCCTAAGTGGAACTGATATATTGGGAGTCATGGCTGCCATATCCTTAAGATTCACTATATTCCTATTCTTCATAGCATCTCGTATTAGGGTTTCTTTGTCCAATGGAATATGCATGCATTTCATGTTGAGGGTATTTTAAACTAGATTCAAGGTGAGCTTAAACTACTTCCTCTCATTATTTTGCAATACAGACAGAATCACAAAAGCATTAGGTGCATGTTTAACCATGGTTGTAAAGCGTAAATCAAGTAATAACAACTCATGAAGTTTGGATTGGGCAATCTATCACTAAAACAACCCACTACTGCAACTCGTTGCCAAATGGCTTGTAACTCTGGTGCATTTTGGAGATACTCAAATTTCCTTTAGGAGTACTCCAAACTACCCCATATGTAGTTGAGCTCACACTTTGATTCCCAGATATGTGCAACATCTCCGAGTGGTCAGCTAACTCATTGAACTAGTGTGAGTGTATTCACCCACTCTATTTATCTTGAGGGGGGATCTTTAACTAGTATAACCCTTAAGTGTCTAAATTGTGTAGCGTCTTAAAGTGATGATCCTCAATGTGTAAGCTGCTGATGTTTATGGGTTGTGAACTAGTTCTTGCTTCAACCATGGCATACTACTATGTGTGATATTCCTTGTAGGTGTGCTATAATAAGAAGGGCACATTAGTATCTTCTAAGAAACCTGGTGAGACCTTGTTCCCTTTACAATGCCAATATGTCTCCCTATAACCCTCTTTGTTTTTGTACTGAATAGTATGTGGTGAAGGAAGGTGTGGGTTAGTGCAAAATCTACATGCATAGTTGGAAAATGCAATTGCTTTGCATGCTCCTTGTATTGTGCATGTATGTTTCAAGGTTTGTTCAAGTGGTAGTTTACAAGTTTTGACTATCCAAAGTTCCCTTATTGGATTACAAGATTGTCATTTTGGTTTGTACATAGTGTTTGATGATGACAAAACTTGGTTATGGGATTCTTTAGGTACCCATTTCCAAGATGTTCTAGGAACTTGACATGGTGACTCAACTTCGACATCCATTTTTTTGCACTTTTGAGGGGTTGGAATAGACTTTGAAAGACTAGAACCTAAGAGCATATGTGATGAGATCTAAGCTCTTAGGCATGTCTTAGGAACCCAAATTTGTGCATTATTGTGGCCCACCTTCATTGATTGCTTTGGTACCAAACATGGAGTACTGTTTGAGATGGATTTCTACATTGTTTTGCGGCATGTCTCCTTGGCTTTCTCATTTGCTTCTTCAACAATGGCTTTGATGGTGAGGAAATAATTGGTTGTCCACCTTTTCATACCCAAATCTGCTTCATGCTCAGAACCACTTTTCTCCAAGGTTTGGTTGGTCTTCTTGACGCACTAGAAATGCATTAGTCTTAGAAGCCATATATTGCCCCCTCAATGAGAATGGAGGATGTCCATTTACATGTTGATAAATTTTCAGCCATACCCAATGTTGGGGGTTCTTTAGTTGAAAGGGGCTTTAGTGTTTGGACAAAAGTGGAGAAGAAGAAGAAAGACAATTTAAACCGGGAGCCTCTATGTCTTGATTGGCATAAAAGATTACAATAGCTTTGTCTAGAATAAGAAAAATGTTTTCTGTACGTAGCTAGTTAAACCAAAGGAGTACACAAAATATCAAAATTACTTGTGTAATCAACCTTGTTGTAGGTAGTAGATTGCTCTTGTTCACTCCTTGCACTTCAAGCTTCCAAGAAGGTTGAAGGCTTGGTCACTTCTATTGTTGACCTGCAACACCTCCTTGATGATACTTTGTTACACTTTAGTTGGTCTCTTAGTTGCTCTCTACACACTCCCTCTGCATACTTTGTCACCTCCTTTGCAAACTTTTGCACACTTTGTCTCTCTACACATTGTCTAAGTGAGTGTGTCTTGCTTTTCTCTTGCTCTCCCAGTGTAGTGTATGCTTTTGCTTAGTCTATCACCAAGAATGCTCCTTTATGGTGTGTTGATTCTTCTTACGTACATCGCTTCACTTCTCAACTACTTGTCTATCTTGATACTTACTTTGTTGTCTCGAGAATTTCTCATCTAAAGACCAATGACTCCCTATTTTTTCATATAGTGACTTTATGGAAAAACAAAAAGTTAAATGGGGGGTCACACATAAGCTCTTGCATATCATCTTCACGTCCTCTTTTCCACTTTCATCCTTAGTTTCTCCAAAATGTGCTCATAAGGGAGGGTTCACCTAGACCTTTCATAGCACTTCAAAAGCCTTAAAAACACATAAAAGACCTTTTTGAAATTTTTGTTTAACTTTTATTACAAGACCATTGTGAAAAAACTACTTGTGCACTACCTGTGGACCCACGTCCTTGGCCACTTCTGCACCACCTATGCACCACTTTGCCAAGTCACCACTTCGACTGGCTCCATAGTTACCCACCACCTAATGGGATCTCCATCCGAGAGAGAGAATAAAGAAACCATGAGCAAAGAGAGGCTATCACAATGCAAGAGTGGGATAAAACCTTGAAAAGAACATGTGAGAAATCCAACAGGAGAAGGAAAGAAAACAATTGCAAGGTAACATCAAAATTGGACTCCATAGAAAGCAATGAAAATGGATGAAGAAAGTGAAGAGGGAGCAATGGAAAAGAAGGATATCGGGATGAATGGATTAGATAGTATAAGGGAGTGGTAAGTGTGGGTTAGGAGTGAATAAGGGGTAGGTAGTATTTGAGGGGTAGGTGTGGGTTAGGGGTGAATAAATGTAGCTCAGTGATGAGTAGCACCTCCTTTAATGTCAATCCGGGAAGACGTGAGGATGGTATGATGACCTCGAGCAAGTGAAGGCACAAGTGCGTGAGTGAGAAGCACACTGACATGCACACACATACACACACACGCGCACACAAGGCAAGACAAAGAGTGAGAAGCAATGGAGTTCTTTAGATCACTTTCAAAAAGCTCATACAAGTTTTGATCAATTACAAGCTAACCCCAAAAATGAGCTCTCTAGCTCTATTTATAGTTTTTGACTAGGTTTTGGCCGTGTCCAGACCTAGTGTCCGGCCTAGTTAAAAATTAGGTTCTCTACCCTATTTGGAGGTTCAAACGAAGTCTAAAAAATGTGAAAACTGACAGGTAGGTACTTCTAAAGCTCCTCAAGCTCAAGGACTCCTTGGCTTGCACAAAATGGAGCTGCAAAAATATGATCTGGTATTTACAATGGTTTTTAGTGATGAAAATCACTATTTTTGTAGGGGTTTCTATTAACATTTTGACATACATTTCCTGGAGCTCCCTACTTGCTCCTTCTCCTTGTGTGTCCACCTCTTTTATATGCGTTAGTGTCCTGAAAAAATATTGGCCTACTTGCCAGATCGTCGTTGACTGCTCTGTTTGCTTGTACTTTCTCTTCTCTCTGACTCCCTTCGTAAGCTTCCTTGCCTTGTGAGTCCTTCAGTTCCAACACCCCCCCCTCTCTCGCATCTGTCGTCCCTGACAGACCCTTGTTGGGTGGGTCGTTGGATGTAGTACTCAACAACGTATTGTGCTAAGTGATGTTCTGCAATCCGCAACCCTTTGGCCAAGTCCGTGAGTAGAGCATCCCAATCTACCGGCCCGGGAACCTCCGGATGTGGTATACGTAATTTTTCTGAATGGAGAGCTTGTTCCACTGCAAACAACTGCAATAAATGTGATGGTCTGAGAATGAATATCTCTGAATGATATTCCTAGAATCCCGTGACAAACATTTCTTCAAACGTCTGTTTGAAGTAGGCTGGTAGATACTTGATACGCGCGTGCCATGCATATACAACATTAATAGATGGTGTTGCACTCATGTCGTAGGCAAAGTCCTGATTACCTTCATTAAATCCAAGAGCTGACAGATGAGGTTCCTTGACGTTTTGAAAGTCTAGAAGGTGACCAACATGAGTTCAAAAATTTTAAGGCACATTTGCGCCATGACATCTGGTACATTTTTAAACCTGACCCCCCAATGCCGAATCATCGAGATCATATATCCTATGGTAGGTTGGCCTTTAGGTGGTTCTAAGTAGACATAATTGAGCCATTTCTTACATCCTTTGGTTGTCAGCACAGTTTTTGTGTATTCCGGCCATGACCTTCTTCGAAATACAGGGCAGTAGCATGGGTTGTATTTGATGTACAAAGGCATGTTATTCCATGTTCTTACCATCTCTGGGTAGGTTTCCAGTAGATGAATCCTCCACGTCGGTTGATGTATATTGCCCTGCTTGGCACTTGCTGGGATGTCGTCCGGTGCAAACTGTGTAGCCGAGGTCGGTTCTTTTGAGGTGTGGTGCTTGATTTCGGCATTGTAGTCCGCCATTAAGACACAGAAAGGAACACACAAATCGTCGGATGTGCCGATCCACCTATGATGGGAGAGGTTTCGAAAGTACTCCGATTTTATAACTACCTCTTCCAATCGTGACATTGACGCTATCTGAACTGCCACTCTATCATCATGGGTTGTGCCCACTTTCTCTAACCTCTGCATCCATTCAGGAGCCTCTATCTCGATGGTGTCCATGCCCTCTTCTGTTTGCTTGCCCCCTGGTGCAGGCATGGGAATGTATGGATCTTCGAAGGTTTCCTCGATTTTAATTGGAACTAAGTCTTCAGGCTCGGGCTCGACAAGGGGAGAGGGTTGACGCTCGTATTGCATGACTTTACTGCGTAATTCTTCGAGTTCTGCTCTGAGTTTTGTGACTTCTTCAGATGTGTCATCTGCGGCAGTGACTTTGCTTGGTGACTCATGCTGGGTTGCCAGCTACTTTAATAGGTCATCTCTTTCTCTTTCTAATGCTGCGTGGGCTTCCAGGAGGTCGGCATGGGTTTCTAACACAATTTGCATATTCTCTGAGGGAATGGCCTTGAATTTCTCTGGATCGATTTCTTGCGGGGAACCCTTCATTGCTGCTTCCAAGTTTTCTTCATTCTGTTTCTGCAGCCGTTTATTCTCTTCGAGTGCTGTAGACATGTGTTTTCGTAGGAGGGCCAGGTTGCGTCTAAGCTTGAGATTTTCCGTTATCTGGGAGTGTAGCAAATCATCCATATGTTGCCTTTCTTCTGGATCTGACTGGGGTGGATTGGCTACTAACTGTTCATGTTGTTCCTGTAAAGTGGCATGCTGTTGTTGTAGTAGCCGCTTTTCCCTTTCGAGATCAATGAATCGTACTTGAAGTTCTTCATGGCTTCGAAAGAGTCACGTATGTTGGTTATCAAGATGCTGGTAGTGCTGTTGTAGTTGCGACATACACTGATACATATTATTAAATACATTATTAATAGGGGTGGATGCGGGAAGGGTGTTGAATGCAGAAGGGAAGGGAAAGGGGAAGGGGAATGGAAGTGTGGATGCGGTGCTGGAAAATGGTGAAGTGGGAGGTGGGGGAATGGGGGATGGTGGGTGTATGGGGGGAGGGAGAGGTGCGGAGGTGGGTGATATGTCCATAAAATCAACAGTGGATGCAGTAGTGGGAGTGATTGTGAATATTGGAATTGTGGGTGCGGTGATAGTGGTGAAAGTGTACAGTGTTGTGTGTAGTTGTGAATACGAACTGCCCGGAAGTGTGATTGGGGGAATGAGATTTTCTGTGGCTGCGGTTAGAATTACTGTTTCAGTGGCCGTACAGACAAAAGAGGTGGAGATAGGGTGTGTGGGTTGACTGACGGTCTGTGCTTCGGTATGGGTAGTGGACTCGGAGGCAGTGACAGTAGCGGTTACGCTGGTAGTGGGAGGTGAATGTGGTGGAGTTGGAGGCAGGGGTGGCAAAGGGGGTGACGGAGGTGCACTTGATACATGGGTTTCCTTAGTATCATGAACGGTGTGTGCGGTGCCCATGGTTGTGGATGTGCCTTGTGGTTCTGATACTAATACATTCATCTGCTTCCCTGATCGAGGGGGGCGTCTGCCGTATTGTCACTCCGTTCTTCGTGATTGTGCAAGGGCGGTATGAACCGTCTCAGGTACTCCTAAAGCATCAGATATCATGTCAAGAGTGGCGTGGTATTGCTCGTCTATGCCTTCCTCCTCAAGGATTTGATTCATGAGGGCTTTGCCTGCTGCTAGGGACAATCTATGTTGCTCTTGAACTCTGTTCATGGTATCATAGAGCTTTTTCAATGCCTTCGTATAAGCTGGAGCACCTTCAAGTACCTGCAGAGCTTCCTGATCATATTCCTGCTCTTCTTCCTTGGATTGTCCATCATGTTCCTCCTCTTGTTCTTCTTCTTCTTCACCCTCCACATCGACGACATCTGGTTGTCTGGGATGGGGTTGGTCTGTAGCAGTTTGTTGTCCACTAGCTTGCTCTGCCTCGACTTCCGCGTTAACAGCCTCGATGATTCTGGCTACCTCCTCATCAGTTAGGTCTTCTAAAGTGAATCCGTGAGGGAACTCTAGGTCGGTTGGTACAGGTGGAAACACTAGATTTGGTCCCTCAGTGCTGTGTCTTGGTAATCTGATGGTAAAGGGTTGTACCCGCCTCGGGAGTCGTGGAGTTGTCTCTGGTGTCAGTGTCGCACCGCGGGGTTGTGCACAGGGCATCTGAACTGTGCCTCTCATTTTCTTAGATGGCAGTCCTACGGTTGATAGTCTACGTTGGAATTCGTGTACCCTGGTCCAATTTAATGCCCTCTGCACTGGCACATCATAAGCCAAACATCTATACACAATCCGGGTGAGAGCACAGCATCCATACAGTACAGAATTTTGTTTCTTATACCACCTTTGATGAGCCAAGTGGATTTGGTCGATAATCCAGTGGGGCATGTTGATTGTCAAATCGAAGGCGTCAACCAAGTATAAAGTAAACCATATCTTTTTGGGTGGCATTGTAAACCTCTCCTGAGCGGGAAATGCGAAATATTGCATGACCATTCACAAATGAATGGCAATCGTAGGTGTCATTGCCACCATGTCCTTTAATTTCATCAGATTCATGTTCTTCATATTGTCGGGGACCATAGTCTTTTTCTCCGTAGGAATGTGCATACCTTTCATGTCTAGAGCTTCCCTTACCAAATTGATAGTCAACCTGAAACGCCTCAGTTCATTGCCCCTTGTGAGAGATGGGAGGACAAAGGAGCTGTATCCCTTTTTGTCTTTGCTTGAAGTGAGGGTGCTAATCAAATAAGAGCACCTTAGAAAATCGGGCTTTGGCAATTGGAATTTGAAGTAATCGTAGAGTCCCGCCTTCTTCCATATAGGTTTCAGTCCTTCATTATTCTACAGTCTCTCAAATTCCCTGGTGAAAAAGTGATATCTGCCCCAGTGCCCATTGAATTCTATCTCGGCCTCCCACATGTAAGTGCCTTCACCTAGGGGTCCTGCCACATCACTGAACCAATGTGAGTTTTTGCTGACAGGCATTGTGTGCCCCTATGGAGGATTCTGAACCGGTATGGCGTGTAATGCCCTCAATGCCACTAGTCGTTCCTTCAATTCCTCCTCAACGGGAAGACTTTCAATGTCCACGACTTGGGGGCTGGTGCCTGCCTGGGAGCTAGTTCCTGCCATATCTGCCATGTTACTTCTTGTCTCCTGATTCTGTGAGAATATAGAAACATGTGTTAACATTGTAAAGGACAAGATAGAACCATTTTTGTCCCCATTACAACATTAACATGAGGTTCGGGAGAGATTAGGGGGTTATTAAGTGCTCGGTGCTTGTGTGTGTAGTTAGGGATTGGGTAGACCTAGGAGCTAGGTGGAATGATGTAGTGTGAGAGTGACGTAGTTAGTAGGTAGGCATGGATTTACAACTGGGGTCCGGGGGTTTATTACAAGTTTTAGGTTGCCAAATGCAATGGATGGGTTTTGATCTTGACTTTGTGGAGACTCTGGAGAGTTTGTTAGGAGTATTGGCTTGGAAATGAGGCTTCTTCGGGGCCCATTTACGAGTGATTCTACTTGTGCTTATGGAAGAATATGTGTTTGTGCGTGATGTGTAAGAATGGGCATCGGATGTTCGAGTGAGTGAAACGTGTTGTACCAGCTGTGGCCTCGGTGTAGCTATTTGAGCCCGCAAGCAAGCCTTAGGCACCCAGATTTGTCGTGATTGTGGGTTGGCCTTCATCGACTTCTTGGGTATCCAAATAGACTTTACTTTCGCAGAAGAATTTATGAAAGACTTCTTATTAGTATCGTGTTGGTGATTACTAATAAGAGGTTTCGACCGTGGGGTTGGCACGGTTGCAACAGGGTGTTCGCCTTTCAGCACCCACACTCGTTTCGACGGCTGAGACATTCTGCTTCACACGTGTTTCTGGCCTCTAGTATAGGTTGTGCGCTGCTCCTCGTGTATTTGATCTGCCTTTGGTTGCTGCATCCCTTTGGTCTTTGGGAAAGAAGGGAGTGCCGCCTTATCCTTGACTCCGTTGTTGAGACAATCCTCGTTCTGCATCATACAGTTTTGGACAAGAATAGCATTGTCAACTTCATGTGTGCCCCTGGAAGGACTAGGAGTTCTTGCTTTACCTAGTTCCTTGAGTGCCTCATTTTCCAATTCAACTGTAATTCGGCTATGATTTACCCATACCTGAAGAAGTCCACTTCTTAGGTTTAGGTTGACTACATGATCATAGATCCAGTCCTGACCCAAGACAAGAGGCTCAGTAAGGTCCTCATCTTGACACACTAGTACTTTGACTGTCATTACTTTGTCTTGAATGTAGAGGGGAAGTTCCACCTCACTCATGCAAGGGGTTTCCACACCTCCCAATCCTATGAGTTATGCTTCTATAGGATTGACAGTTAATTTCAACTCTTGACAGTAGGACAATTTAACAGCACTAGTGGCTGCACCTGAGTCAATCAAGGCTCTTACAGTCCTTGCACCCTTTCCTTGTCCTATCTCTAAGGTTATAAAAGGACGTCGATCAATTATCCTATGAGAGCTAACACCTGAAACTTCACACATAGCCACATGATATCCTTGATCTGCATATGCATCTGTCCTAGGTTGCTCTCTACCCTGTCTCCTCAACTTCATTCTCCGGATGCGTTCCAATGCTTCTGCTTGAGCTTCTTCTCGAATTCGTCTTTCTTCTTCTTTGCGTTTCTTAGCAGTGTTGAGTCGACTTAGCATCTCTTCCGTCAGAGGTTCCTGATATAACTTGACTCTGCATCCGCTTATGTAGCTCGGGAGAATATCGCCTTCTAATGTGGCTAGTTGCACTGCTCCACTTGTTGAGATTCTATTAATGATCATGGGTCCGTAGCCTCTTTTCTCTAGTTTCCTCGCATGTTGTTTCAAAGTGTAGACTAGTACTAGGTCGCCTGCCTTCAAACCTTTATCCTTAACGTGGGCATCAAAGTATGCCTTCTGGCGTTTCTTAGCTGCATATATCCCTGCAGCTGCTCTCAGTCTTGTTTCTCCTAATCGTTCAAGTTCAAACAGTCCAGAGGAGAGTTCATGACCCGTCCATTCATGCTCTTGTGCTACTTTCAGTGTAGGTATTAAGAAGTCCAACGGTAGCACTGCATTTTGGCCAAATACCATCTGAAAGGGGGTGGCTTGGAGTACCGTTTTGTAGGCGACTCGGTATGCCCAAACAGCGTGGTGTAGCTGTTTGTCCCAATCAGAGCATTTATTGTTCACTAATTTCGTCAGTACATTGCATAGGATCTTATTGGTGCTCTCAGCCTGGCCATTAGCTTGAGGGTGATAGGGGGCAGACTTCTTATGTACTACCAAGAAGTCTTGGAGCATATTTTCAATAACTTCATTCAAGAAGTGAGTGCCTCTATCACTTACCAGCTCTATAGGTAACCCGTATCTGGTGAACACATTCTCAAATAAAAACTTAGCTGTTGTTTGAGCATCGTTCTTTGTTGTGGCTTTTACCTCTACCCACTTGGTTAGATAGTCTGTCGCAACAATGATGTATTCAGCATGTGAACCCTTGGCTGGGGGATTAATAGGACCTACAAAGTCTATTCCCCACTTAGAGAATGCACGTCCACCCATCATGGGTTTCAGTGGCATCTCATCTTTGCGTATAGGATACTGAGCTCTCTGACAAACATCACACCGTTTCACATAGGTATGTGCATCCATGTGAAGGGTCGGCCACCAAAAGCCCGCAAATAGTATTGCCTTGATCACCCGATCTGGTCCAAAGTGTCCTCCTGCTACACCTTGGTGAGCAGTTTCCAAGATCTTGAGATATTCACTCTCATGGATGCATAGTCTGAGGTAACCATCTTTACCACGTTTGTCTAGATTATCACCAATGAGTGAGTAATCTAGGGCTTCTTGTTCTAAACTCCTTTTCCTAGCCAGAGTCATGTTTGGAGGGAATGTTTTCGTCCTCAGGAAGGATACTAGTGGTTCACTCCAATCTGGCACTATGGACACTTGAAAAAGAGTGGCATGTTCCACAGGTGGTTTAGTGCAGCAGATTGGGCATTCCTTGCACAACTTCTGGACATCAGCTTCCATTGTCGGCCAATGCACTCCGAGTCTCCTTAGTGTCTGCAGGGTTCGTTGCTTTGAGTAGTGTTGCTCTAATGCACCTACATGTGCTAATTGCAACCATTTAGCATACTCATCCTCTTCCACACAACAAGCCAAGATCCCTTGATCTGTGTGCTTGTACATACTACCTGCCATGATGTGATACTTTTGGGCTTTCACTACCTCTCTATCCTATGTGTTTATTACTGGGTGGTTAGGCCCGTATGTCAATACTGGCACTAATGGCTTAGCCCACTGTGGCACCACTTCCAAATTAAACAAGTAAGCATCAGGAAGGTCATCTGACACTTCTTGCGGGGCTTCTCCAGATATGAGCGTAGAGAGATGGTCTGCTCTCAAATGAGTCTTCCCTTTCCTTACCACAACCTCGAAATCATATTCCATTAGCAAGAGAAACCATCTTACTAATCTTCCTGTATTGCATGGCTTGTTTACGAGATATAGTAGTGCCTGATGGTCAGTAAAAAATTTAAACTTATTTGCAAGCAAATAATGTCTAAACTTTTTAACTGCATATACCATGCCTAATCCTTCTCTCTCCATACTGGTATAATTTCGTTCAGCTGCATTCAATTGTCTACTAGCATAGGCAATTGGAAGATCCATATTACCTTCACCGGTAGGCTGCACGAGTACACACCCAATGGCATAATTGGATGCATCAACATGAACATGGAAAGGCTTATTCCAATCTGGTGTGGTCAAGATCGGTGCTGAACATAATCGCCGTTTAAGCTCATTGAAAGAATTCTCACATTCATTAGTCCACTCAAAGTTAGTCAAACGTCCATACAGAGGCTTTGCTATGATGGCATACATGTGTATAAACCGTCGGTAATAACCACAATGCCCCATGAAAGCTTGTACTTCCTTGACATTCTTTGGCCTAGGTAACTCGGCTATGGCTCTCACTTTCTCTTCATCAGTGGATATGCCATTCTTTGACACTATGTGTCCTAGAATCTTGCCTTGCTTGACCATAAAAACACACTTTTCTGGGTTCAGGCAAACTTGATATTCTCTGCATTTGTCAAAGATTTGTCTGAGTTCAGGAATATGGGTTTGTCTAATGTTTCTTTAACTTAATGCATACACGCAGCTTTCCATTTTTCTTGGGCACCACTACGATGGGGGATACCCACTCAGTGTGCTCAATTTCATAGATGAATCCAGCTTCAACCAGTCTATCTATCTCCTCTTTGATCTTAGCAGCATAATTATCATTGTATGTGTATGGCTTTTGCTTAGAGGGCCTAGCCTCTGAAGTCATGGGTATCGTATGTGAGCATATGTCAGGGTCTACACCTTTCAGGTCCTTGTAGCTCCAAGCGAATACATCTCTGTACTCTCTTAGCAAAGCTACCAACTCTTGCTCTTCTTCTTCCGTCAGGTCATGCCCTATGTACGTGCATCTCTCCTCTCCTTCTTCTAGGGCTATCACTATCTTCTTGGTGGTTTCTTTGTTATCATAGGCCTCTCTTGATTGAGCTTCGCGTTTAGGCATTCTGATCATGACTCTCCTGTCGTCTATCTCATACTTTTTAAAATTTTCCGGGACCTCAAACAAAGATTCTTCCTCTTCTGGTGTGACTTCTCTCTTCTTTCTTTTCTTTCCTTCTTCCTTCGGGGTCACATGTGTGGCTAGCCTTACATCATTTGTAAGCTCTCCATGCCTGTGGGGTTGAAATTCTACTTCATAGAAGTATTCTTCATCTGATGCAAAAGGTGGATCCATAATGATTGACTCTAGATCGGAGTCACTTGCATCCTCAAATGCATCAGGGCTAGGTTCACACTCTTCCAACACTGCCTCTCCCATGATTGGCTCTATGGAGAAGACTGAAATGTCATAGCCATCTTCATCACAGTGAAGTGTCCATTGTTCTTCATTGATGGCTACATCCATTGTTGCTAGGATTTTTGCCCAACCGTGGGGTTCAAATTCTTCGTCCGGAAATACTACAGGTGCATAGGCTGGGTCTTGAACTGATCTATGTGTTTCTTTTGCACCTACCTCTCTGGCTTTTTCTCTCTTCTCCTCTTCTACTACCACTTTGCACATCCATAAATGGGTGTCTTCATGCATCCATGAGGATCCTGATCCTATGGAGTGCACAGACTCGGTATCATCTTTAGCTCTATGGATGGGATTCCATTGGATAGGAGGGACATCTCTATGAGAGTAATCTTTGAGATTAACCTTGGTCGTGACACCTAAGTGTTGCAGGTACAAGGAATTGGTTCCCCAGTCCTGTACCACTTGCAACTGTCGCATAAAGGGTCGTCCCAAGATCATTTCATAGGCATGATTTTTGCTAAAATCACATATAGCAAATGTATGCTCGAACTCGACACCACAAGTGGTGAGAGTTACTCCTTCTAACAGCCCTAAGGGTCTCTCTAGATGACCATCAGCCATTTGCAATTTCATCCTCGTGGGCCTGAGTGCTGGCTTGCCCCAACGCTTCCATAGGGAAGTGGTAGCAATTGCAACACCTGCGCCTGAATCTAGAATGGCCTTGGTGGTGTATCCTTGATGGGTGATAGGAAGATATGTGTTTCCCTCTTCGCCCTCACTCATGTCTCCTATCTTGTCGAATGGTATTTCTGGCACTGTTCTCTGGGATCCTACCTGGGAACGAGGTTTTGCTATCTCTGGTACTTGTTTGGCTACATGTTTCCATAGCTCTGGCCTCACTTTGAGTAGTTCTTCTAAGGTGAGGTTGCACTGTACTTTAGTGTTTTTCACTACCTCTGCGTTCCTAGGTATGATTGAGTCCTCATTTCGTACCATGACTGTGGGTGCTCTCATACAAGTAGACTTGGCTTCCCATGGGCCTGTGAAGTGGGGTAATTCATGCAAAGAATTAGACTCAAAATCTAATCTCTCTTTAGACTGGGTGCTCTCTTGCTCCTCATAAATGGATGGGATGTCTTGTGGGAATTGGTCGTGTGCATCATCCACAATTTCAATGGGAGGAGGGACTTCACTTTCTTTAGCCCATTTGTCTTCTTGAATCTCTCGTAGGAATTCTGGTGTGAACCGATTCATAGAAGATGATGTGTCTGGCTCCGTAGAGTTAGGCACATAGGCTTCCTGGGCAGGAAGGCTTACTCTTTCACTTGCCTTGTCCTTGTGTTGTGAGGCGGGTTCCTTTTCTGATTGTGCAATTAGCCTCTCTATTCTTTCTAACAGTCCTTCAAAGTGCAACTGCGTCTTAGCTGAACGAGAGATGTTAAAGAGGTGACTGGCTTCAAACATGGTTTGAGCCAACTCCACCATCTTAGCACAAATTTTGGTTCGCTCAAGCTCTAATTCTGCTCTAGGGTAGCACTTTTCATGATCAATTACGTTTGGCCCATCTTGGATTCTGGCCTGATATGCTTTAAGCATCATGTTTAGGTCCTCGGGAGTGGGATCTGCTAGGACTGATCCTACTCTAGGGGGTGGTGGGATTGCGTTAGGTGGGTTGGAAGGTGGTGGGTCGGATGGAGTTGGGAATGGTGGAGGTGGGGTAGTGTGAGAGGGAGTTTGAGATGTGAGTTCGGTTATCCTGGCTCTCGTTTCTCTTAGGCTTTCCTCAAGTTTGCTCATTTTCTTTGCCCATTGCCTTTTCATTCTTTCACGACTATCTCTCCAAGCTCTAGTCCTTTTCTTTGTCATGCTATCTGTTTCACTAACATCTGGGCTCTTTTCCTGGCCTACGCTTGGGTTTTGTTGCAAGGCTTGGGCTCTAATGATCACTTGCACTGGTGTAGTGGACGTCACACTTCCTGTGGAGTCTACAACTAACCCTACGACATTGATAGGAGTGATTTTTGGCATATTATTAGGATTCTTTGGGCAGTCTCGTAAAAGATGCTCCTTTCCACACTCCTGGCAATAGCCTTGAATTGTCACTGACTAGGGTTGTGTAGGTGGAGGTAAGGGGCAATCACGAATGAGGTGATCTCCCTGACATCTGTAGCATGGTCCTCAAGGGAATGGGGGTCTTACCTGCCTAGGTTGGGGTCTAGAGTTGGGGTTTGCGTACATGACATTAGCATACTCTGGCTCCCAATTAGGTTCACTCTGCTCCTCACTGTGGTAGGACTCACCATGTTCAGGAGATTGCATGTAGTAAGCCTGGGACTATCGATATGTGTAGAATCAAAGCTATGGTCACTGGGATCACTTTCTAAAATTAATGGTGTTACTGGGACTATAGCTCTATTCAGGTTCTCTTCTGCAGCTGCATATTTTACTGGGATCACATTAGTAGGAGCAGGTGGTTGTTGTGCTAGCACTGGCTGGGGTCTCAGTTGGGCCTGATATTGCGGTTGGTAATTTTGCTGAGGCCTAGTATACTGTTGTGGTGGGTATTGACTCTGGTATCTGCCTTGTTGAGGGTATGGCTGAGGGTAGGTTTGCCTGACCGCTTGCTTATTGTATGGGCAGTCTTGTGCTGTGTGATTTGTGTATCTTCGTTCTATGGTGCAGTATTGGCTACTAGGATTTACTTGGGGTTGAGCCATAATGGGACATACATTCGCCATATGGTCACCTCCACAAGTATAGCATCTTTTCACAGGGGCAAATCTTGGGATCTGTTTGCTCGTGACACCTAATTTCTGAGCTACTTTCTCTGCTAATTCCTCAATTGATGTGGATTGCGAGGAAGAGAGGCTAGAGGCACTATCTGAGTCTTTGTAGATTTTGGAAAGCTCTAGTTCTTCCCCTAGGTTATCCTCGATGTCAATGCACATGCGTACACACTCTTCTATGGTCTTAGGGTCCTTCAAGTACACATATGATCTCAATTTGGTACTTAGCAATCCATCCAAGAACAAAGCCACTTGCTTAGCTAGCGTGGGTAACTCAGGGACAGGGCATCTCTCTAGGTATTGCCTAAATCTTCTTCCAGCAAGTCTCACGGTTTCTTGAGGGGTTTGCTTGAAGCTGTGAATCAGCAAGGAAGTGTTATGTCTTATGCCACATTTAGAGAATTCGATAATAAATGCCTCTAGAAGTTGGTCTATGCTCCTGAACTGCCTCTCGTTTAGTGGCTGAAACCATGTCAGGGCAGTGTTCCTAAGGGTTAGACCAAAGGCATTGTACTGCGTGAACAGATCTTCAACTTGTTCAGCTCTCAAGACTTGCCTAAACTCAGCCACATGATCGTATGGATCTCCAGTGCCATCGAAGTAGTTCTTCATGGACTTGACTAGCTGAGTCGGTCTCAAAGTCCTTTGGTGCTCTCTAGGTCGTGGTAGAGGGAACTCATCCGCATTTCTTTGATTCCTAGGAGCTCTAAGTACCTCAGGTTCTACTCTATTTGTTTCCGTCCTCATTCTTTCTCTGCCCCCTGGGTTGGCAAAGCTTACTTCTGGCCTATCTCTACTTCTGTCTCTTTGAGTTCCTTGAGCTTGGGATGTTCCAGCTCCAGGGTGACCATAGGACACGTTCGATCTTGGTTGGGGAAAAACGAATTCACTCTTCCAAGTGTAAGCATGCCTGTCATGTTCTGTAACCACAAAGATCCTCTCTGAAGCGTGATCTAAGTAGGTCGCTCTGCCTGGGCTATCAGGATCTTTAAACTCATAGATCAGGATTGACCCTACATCACTTGGCCTATCAGATTTATACCTCCAGAAGGCTTCGTCAGTCTCTCGGTTCAGGAGTAGATCTATGCTCTTATTGTCTTGGGGAATCCACTCTGGTGTGATAATCCTAGTGAGAACAAATTTGCCTCGGGGGGTTCTAGGTTCTACACCCATGTTTCCTTGCTCTAGGTCACCTAAATCCGCTTCTGAGATCACATTCCCAAATTCATCTGTCCTATCTGGGTGATTGGTGACTACATATATTGTCCCCTCCTTGTCTAGGTATGCTCCGTTTTCAAACTTGATAGCTGGGTGCTCTAGTCCTATGGATTGGTCAGGGTTTTTCATCTGGACCACTGATCTTCCTAGGCCGTCCTCATAGATGCTAGCACCTAATCGGTTGGTCCTAAGGTATTCAAGCTCGGTTGGTCCTAAGGTATTCCAGCTGTGTCTTGTAGGGGCCTTCCACCCTATAAAGATATGGCACACCTGAACTTCCTATAGGTCTGTCCATCCCTTGAGACATCACTGATTCACTAGTCTCAGAGCTAGGGTAATGCGAGTGGTGGCTCAACTGCTGGGCCCAAGACCTAGCAGTATGGTTAACGCTAGCCTCTGAAGACCTAAGACTTTGTCTATCTCTTAATAGATGTCGTCCCGATCTAAGGTTCATATGCCTATTTAAGTAGCCCCTATTTTGCCCACAGTACAACCTCGTTGCCGAGTTCTTTCGTAACAGTTACTTGATTCCTTCTTATGTTGATTATCGTGTTTATGGTCTTGTTTGATATCACGTCGTCAGGTATACTAGAGTGTATTTCCGCACTTGAAGTTGATCGTTCCACGTTAAGTTCTTTTCCTTTAAAGTTCTCGACCGTACAAAGATTATGTCGTTAGCTTGAACTTGAGTATTTAGGTAGTCTTCAACTTGATAAATGCCTATCGCCGCCCTGGCCTACTCCTATCACTAGTCGTTCTTAGCCTAAGCTAGGAATTGACAGAGGGAGTTGAGGGTTTCAAACATTTTGTTTCCTTCTTGGTTGCCCTTGAGTGCCCAGGAAGCGTGTTCCCAAGCTTGCACTTACTCTTGCTTAGAATGCCCTTCGATGCTCTCAATAGATCTGTAAGAGTTCCAAAGTTAGCTCAAGACTTCAATTCCAAAGACAGAACCAATCACTTTCATTCATGTAACACAAACACCAATTTGCACTGTGATTTTTAGGAAAACAATTCTAGAGATCCTTGAATTTTGTTCCCCTTGGGTATGGTCAACTTCAAAATACCCTATCTAATAATCTTGATCGTAATTTAACCGTAACCAGTGGAAGTTTTGGTTGTACTCCCCACGAGCTTTCCAACAAAACAAGAATCACAGCAAACGGATTTCGTATGAGAAAGTTATGACAGTTCAGGGTTCTGGTGCTAAAACAGGGTTCAAACAGGCTAACAGACCACATGATTTTTCTCAAAAATACATGTGTAGGGACCTCACAAATCACTAATTGCTAGACCAATATGCCCAAAAACTATCCCCAAAACTTGGAATAAAAACCCTAATTTTTTGGCCGAAAAGCCTGTCAATCGCGATCGACAGGTCTGTCAATCGTGATTGACAGAGGTGTCCGTCGGGGCCTGTCGGTCGCGATCGACACGTCAATCGTGATCGACAGTGTCAATCGCGATCGACACTTTTTTTGGGATTTCCGTCGTAATTTCAGTCAATCGGGGATGTGTCCGTCACGATGGACACGTGGCAACGCGAAGTTTTCTGTCAATTGTCAAAATTCAGTCGGTCGTGGCTGTCAATCGCGATCGACGGTGTCAATCGCGATTGACAGGGTCCTACGTGGTAGTCAGTCGGTCGTGGGGTCTATCGGTCGCGATCGACAGGTCTGTCGGTCGCGATTGACAGATGTTGTGGATCGTGGCTGTCAATCGCGATCGATGGTGTCGGTCGCGATTGATAGAGGAACACGGAATTCTTTAACTGTTTTTAATGATTTAGAAGGTGCTCATCATGTAGATTATGGTGGTGCACTTTGTTTTACCAAATGGGCGATTTTTCTGTCGATTGCGATCGATAGAGGTCGGCGACACAGAGATAGTTCCATTATGTTTCGTACCTCCGCGAAGTGCTGGAGATGGTGATGCAGCAAGTACTTGCAAGAAAGCTCAAAAAACATGCAAAAGCACAGCACACAAGTCGCTCTCTCGCTCTCTCTCACAAGTGGAATGATGAAAATGAGGTGGAGAAGGTGATATGATCAAAAATTGAAAATTTTCGCGATGATGGAGATGGAGGTGGGAGATGGTGATGATGATGATGGTGATGATGGTGGTGAGGTAAGAAAAAGAAAAATAAGAAGAGTGAAGAAATTACCTACAACGCCAACGTCTCAAATCTACGTCTTACCATCACACGCTCGTCCTCAAAGCTCGGTCCCCGACAACGACGCCAAAATTTGGTGTAGCTCAGTGATGAGTAGAACCTCCTTTAATGTCAATCTGGGAAGACGTGAGGATGGTATGATGACCTCGAGCAAGTGAAGGCACAAGTGCGTGAGTGAGAAGCACACTGACATGCACACACATACACACACACGCGCACACAAGGCAAGACAAAGAGTGAGAAGCAATGGAGTTCTTTAGATCACTTTCAAAAAGCTCATACAAGTTTTGATCAATTACAAGCTAACCCCAAAAATGAGCTCTCTAGCTCTATTTATAGTTTTTGACTAGGTTTTGGCCGTGTCCAGACCTAATGTCCGGCCTAGTTAAAAATTAGGTTCTCTACCCTATTTGGAGGTTCAAACGAAGTCTAAAAAATGTGAAAACTGACAGGTAGGTACTTCTGAAGCTCCTCAAGCTCAAGGACTCCTTGGCTTGCACAAAATGGAGCTACAAAAATATGATATGGTATTTACAATGGTTTTTAGTGATGAAAATCACTATTTTTGTACGGGTTTCTATTAACATTTTGACATACATTTCCTCGAGCTCCCTACTTGCTCCTTCTCCTTGTGTGTCCACCTCTTTTATATGCGTTAGTGTCCTGAAAAAATATTGGCCTACTTGCCAGATCGTCGTTGACTGCTCTGTCTGCTTGTACTTTCTCTTCTCTCTGACTCCCTTCGTAAGCTTCCTTGCCTTGTGAGTCCTTCAGTTCCAACAATAAAGAAGGGCTAGGAATAGGATGTGGGGTTGGTGACAAGGAAAAATTGCAAAAAAAGTAGAAGATACATGTGATGCATATGGAAAATGTGAAACATGTGGAAAATGAAGAGGGAAAGGACCAATTGAAACATGTGCTGTCAGAAATCACATGTTACATGTGTGCAAAATGTATGGGGTTTGACCACATGAAGGAAAAATGGTTGCAGTTTGGTGAACATATTGAAAAAAATGAGTTGAGAGGTGTCGAGAAACATGAACATGACTCTAGGAATGAAAAGAAATGGCTAGTCAAAGTGCAATCTAAAGCCACGGAGTAATTATCATTAAAAACAACAAAAAAATATGGAGACCATATGACAAAACTATATCCTATGGTCTGTGTGTTTGGGAGGGGAACAAAAAGAAATAAAGTAAAAAAAAAATCATGGGTGAACAAAATGGAGGAAAATAAATAACAATTATAAATAAAATAAAATAAATAAAATAAAAAATAAAAATAAATATTAAAATAAAAAAATAAAAATTATTTTATCTTAGGTCATTGATGGGGGGAGAAAGAGGGCGTACCTTAGTCTCCACAATAGCCGCTTGAGAGCTCAAAACTACTGGTGTCCCCATATTGGCATGCTTTTTGATATGATCTTATAGCCTTTTAATGAGTGCATCTTTATCTTTTAATTGTTCTCTTGCTGCACTTAACTCCTTGTCATTATTCATTTTATATTCACTGAGTACAACCATTTGATCTACATCTTTGTGGTAGTGCTTAATGTACCTTGATTCTGCTGCTTTCCATTTACTCAACTCATCAGTATCATGCACACATTTCAACTCCCATTGTTGTCGCAATTCCTGCTCTTGTTTGAGCTAATCAGCATGCTTGTCTAGTTGTGATTGTAGTTTCATCATTTCCCCATTGGTAATACCGACCATAGTAATGGGATGATTGAGTAAAACGGAATTCATTAATTCCTTATTTCTATTCCGTAGTGCATCGGGTTCCTCCATATGTATCTTGATTTGAGTTTTGAGAATTTAGCTCCTATTTATTATTTGTACATTTTCGGCTTCACTTGTATCATACTTTGGTGTGACCTCGTGTAGTTGGTCTTTCAATTACCTATTTTCTTCTCTAAGCTTATTGCAATTCTCCATCGCATCCTTAAGGCTGTCCTCTGTCCTTGCTAGGGTCTATTGAGATTGTAATACCTATCTAGATAGCTCTTCACTTAATATTTTGACGCAATTTCTTTTGATTTGTGTTTGCTTGTAATCCTTATCGACTTCCATTAAATGTTGTTCTATGTCCATGGCCGTTTGTATCATTCCCTTCACTACAAGTTTGAGCTGGGCCACGTCCACGTTCAACCATGTTTGTGGTATGATGGGTTCCCCTCTGGTTTTTACATCTTTTCCTTTATCAATATGCAGTGTTTAATTAAATGGTTGGCAGATGTGAAGGTGAACCTGTTGATCATCCTGCTTTGTTGTGTTTGGCTTTGAGTGCTTCCTTAAAATGTTACATCCATTGGCGACGGCTCTGCCACCATGCTGATGGGCACAATTGGTTCCCTTTCACGAAATTCTTCTTCTTGTGGCTCTTCCTTGGGGTGTTTTATCGTTTTCTGACTTTCAATATTAGCTTCTATAAATTGAAGCTTTGTTGCTTCATCTATTTGAATAATATACTCACTTTCTTATCATTGGCTCTTTCTCTAGTCTGCTTGATTTGTATGCATCTTGCTCTTTGCTATCCAATTCCTATTGGTTGACCAGTTGATTGAGTTCATCCCATCCACCTCATCGTTTGTTTCTGTGCACACATCCATATTCTTCTCATTCTCCTCTTGATATTTAGATGATGAGCTTGAATTCATTAATCACAATTCTCTATATCTATGAAATTTTGTTAATCATTTTCTCGATTGATTGTGTTGTGGTGCATTGGTTTGATGGTAATGATTACCTTGTATTGATAGATTAACTTGTCCTTTTGTATACCTATGATTTTGAAATAGCGCTTCTTGTAAATCAGGCTCATAAATTGGTGTTGACGTTTCTAATTGGAAGGATATGTATTTTCTTCAAAGTTGGGGTTGCTTCCCCTTTGATTTCATCTCGTAAATGTTTGGCTCCTTGCATTAACAATTTAGAGCTAGTTTCTGCTACTTTGCTAATTGTTGCATCTTTTCTCTTCTTGGGGACAATTGCTGATTTCACATATTTGACATTTCTACCATTGAAGGCATCTCTCCGAGATGTTCTCGTATGTTCAGTGCATGATGTGAGTACCATCAATGCCACACTCCCATTAAGAATTTTTTGTGGCCCCACTGTTTTTTGGCTTTGAATAAGCACTCTTGAACATACGATGTTAGATTTATTTGGTTTCCAACTTGCTTGATTGCATGAGACATTAGTTGAACTACAATTTTTTATGGTGCTGTGTATCGATGCATATTTGGGAAACAAAAATGTTGGTGCACTAAGCAAACCACTTCCTCAATGTCGATTCTATTGATGTCAAGAAATGTTCTCTTTTTTGCTTCATAAAACTCTTCTTTAAGATCTGTGATGTCATCTTTAGTCCATCCAAATGCTTCTTTAATCAGTTCATGTGTGAACTTAATTGTCGTCCATTCGCCTTGTAAATCCCGCATAGTGGCTTCGGGCACTACACTTGTCGTATGGTTGAGTATAGCTGTGTCTCCATTGTTGATGAGGTCATGGATTGATTGATCTTCTTACCAATTTCTTTTGGTTTAGTGGCCTCACTCAATCTCTGAGGCTCACTATCTCACGAGAAATTAAGAGGGTGATCATCCAATTTAGGACAAGGAACAGGTGAATCAAAAGTAGAACAATCATAGTACAAGGGTTTTATTGGGATTTCATTCACTAAGTCACCTAGACTTGTTGCTCTAAGGTTTGTTGTTCCTATTGTTTTTAAAGATTTCTCGTCTAGAAGACTAAAGACTTCTCTATGGTCTATTTTGGACGATATGTATCCTTGGGCAAGGTCGATGCTAACTTCAAACTAAAAAATCCAATCCTGACCTAAAGCTATCTCCTCCAAAAGGTCTTCATTGTTGCAAACTAGAAGTCTTTGCTGCATACTAGCATTTCCAAGGTGTAAAGACATTGAGGTTTCTCCTAGACATTCAACTAGGTTGCCTCCAATTCCTATCATGTATGCTTTTGTTGTATTAACTTGCACCTTCAGTTCCTTTGCTAGCGAGACTCGTATACAACTAAGCATAGTTCCTATGTCGATCAAGGAATCCACTAATTGGTAATCATCTTACCGATTCCTAAATTTAAATAGGGTTGTGTGATGAAGTTCCCTAGATTTTTTGTGCCTTTAGTTTGGTAGTTTTCCATGGGAATGGGTTCTTCCCCTTGTAGATACCGTTCGTCCCATTTTCATATCCACTTTTTCTATTTTTGTATGCAGTCTAGTGCTTCCATTCGGGCTTCTTCTCTTATGCTTTCTTCTTCTTTTCTTCTGTTCCGCACTCCTAAGAGTCTTGCTATCTCTTCAGTTAATGGTTCCATATACCTCTTGACTCTAGATCCACTTATTTAATTAGGCCATACATCTCCATCAAGTGTAGCTAACTTAATCGCTCCACTAGTAGAAATTCAGTTTATCAATAGTGGTCCATACCCTCATTGTTTGCAGTTTCTTTGCATGTTGTTTCAATGTATATGCTAACACTAGTCACCTTCTTTCAGTCCCTTCTATTTCACATGAGCATTGTAATAGGCTTTTTGTCACCTTTTTGCAACATAAATACCTACCACTGCTTGTAACCTCATCTCATGCAACTTCTCAATTTGATCCAATTGCCTAGATAGTTCATGTCCCATCCATTCATGTTGTTGAGAAACTCTTAGAATGGGAACTAAAAAGTCAATTGGCAGTATTGCATTTTGACCTAGACTAGATTGAATGGAGTAGTTCCAATAGTGGTCTTATATGCTACATAGAAGGCTCATATTGCATGATGCAATTGTTTATCCCAAACTGACCTTCCATTGCTAACTGTTTTAGTTAAGACTGTGCACAACACCTTATTGGAACTCTCAGCTTGTCCATTGGCTTGAGGAAGATATAGAGCTGATTTCTTATGAATTACTAGAAATTCATTCATAAGAGACTCAATAACCTCATGGATGAAGTGTGTTCCACTATCACTAATAATTTCAATTGGAAGTCCAAAACGAGCGAATATATTTTCAAACAAGAATTTGGTTGTGGTATGTGCATCAATTTTTCTAGTTGCTCTAGCTTCTACCCATTTTGTCATATAATCTGTGCCTACAATAATATATTCAGCATGTGACCCTTTTGTTGGGGGGTTTATTGGTCATATAAAGTCAATACCCCATTTCAAAAATGCTCTAGCACTAATCATTGGTCTCAAAGGAATGTCATCTCGTCTTATAGGATACTTTGTTCATTGACATACTTCACTGAAAGTTTTTCAAGCTCAAGAGTGTGGGAACATGCCCCAAATTGAACCTTCCACATCATCCACAATCAAAGGAGGCTGATTTGCACGAGTTTGAGGCATCCAATTATGCCCATAATGGAAAGAAGTTGATTAGAGAAGATTTAGCTCACCTCTTGATGTGATTGGACCTCACTTTTGACATGTATATGTTTTTGATTGATTAAAGAGGTTAGTAGGTGGTCTTTAAAACCTCTAATGAGTTGTATTATGACTTAGAGTCGTGGAAATACGTGCCCAAGCTGCCCCCTTGCTTAAGCACACCCCCTACTAGCTGTTCTCTGCATATTTTGCAGAAATTTCAATTTTACACACTCTATCTATCTAGATGTTTTTGGCAGACCCCCCGGTCTTGTAATTGTTGTTTCGCCTTCATCCGGAATCCATTTGCAATGATTTTTGTCTTGTTGGAAAGCTTATAAGTTCTACTTTTTCTGGTATAAGTCTCAGGTTCAGTGCCTGCACATGTGCAGAGAAATGTCCAGAACAGTGTCTGTCCAATTAGCTCATACTCTGTGAAGAGATCAAGTTATCTGTTTTGTTGCAGCTGGTTGAGGCATCATCCAGTATCCAAATGGAGTGATTTTACTCTCATTTGAAAGCTCTTAAAGTCTAGTTTATGCCTGAAAAATTTCATTTTCAGTCTCTGCATATACTCAGAGAAACTCAGAAAATACAGAACCTATGTCTGAAAAATTTCAGGATCCTAGGAGGGTTCATTTGCTTTTGTTGTGCACATAGGAGTGTTTATCCTCCAACAGTGGTATCAGAGCTATAAGTGGAGTATCAAAGAGAGAAGAAGGAGCTACTGAAGTGAAGTGAAGACTTCATCAAATTTTGAAGGAAGGAAGCAAAGAACGGGCACGTCAACAACAAGGGGAAGCAAATACATCATCAAATCAAAGACGAAGCTTCATCAAGAGGAGTAGCTCTATTTTTTGAGGTAAAAGCCATCCTTTTCAACTTCATTGCATCAAGGGGGAGGTTCAAAAGAGTTAGGAGGCACCATGGCTGATCTCAATGCTCAAATTGAGAAGCTCGAAAAAGGAAACTACCAACCATGGCGATTTAGAATAAGCAATTTTTTGATGGGGAAAGGTTTGTGGGGACTTGTGAGTGGTGGAGAGCCAAAACCCTACATAGATGAGGTAAATCCAACCAATGACCAGAGAAGAGCAGTAAGAGAGTGGGATGAAAGGGACAAAAGGGTCATTTTCATTTTATCTCAGCATATTAGCAACTCTATGGTAGGGCATATTCAAGATTTGGATACATCGAAGAAGGTGTGGGAGTGCTTGGAGAGATTGTATTCAACCTCCACAAAAGCTAGAAAAATTCAGCTCAAGAATGAGCTAAATAATCTTAGGAAAAGCCCCTCTCAAGGTGCTAATGATTACATATTAAAGGTTAAAGAGCTTGCAGATGCACTAGGGTCAATCGGTTGTGCCCTAGATGATGACGATCTTGTCGCCCACACCCTAAATGGACTTAGGGATGATGAAAAATGGAGGGCTTTCACAACTTCAGTGTATGTAAGGGACTCTCTTCCTGATTTTGATCAACTAATCACTCTCATGGTGACAGAGGAGATGAACCTTGGTGGTCATAACGCCAAGGATAGCCAAGGGCAATTGTTGTATGCAGGTAGAGGAAGAGGAAGACACAACCGAGGTGCTTCAAGAGGAAGAGGAAGATATCAAAGCAACCAAGGAGGTCAAGGACAAAAAGAAAATGTAGGTCAAAGAGGTGGAAGAGCCACAAATAGAGGAAGAGGTGCAAGATTTGGTGGAAGAGGACAAGCCACTTCAAATGGATGCTTTGTATGCGGTAAGCCCGGTCATTTTGCAAATGAATGCTATCATAGAGCTCAAAGACAAGGGAATCAAATCAACAACAACAATTATAGAGGGCAAGGTAATTATGCAAACACATCATCTAGCCAAGGGAATGATTATTTACTTGCCATGAGGTATGGTGAAGATACAACTCAAGCTAGTGAAGATGTATGGTATGTAGACAATGGATGTAGCAATCATATGTCATGTCGAAAGGATTTTTTTAGTAATTTGCAGGTCCCAAAGCATCAAGGGCATGTGGAAACAGGTGATAACTCATAGCATATCATTCAACATGTGGGAGATATCAATTTGGAAGGAAATCAAAGAGCAAAGTGCTTATCAGAGGTATTACATGTCCCTACTATTACCAAAAACTTGATTTCGGTAGGCCAAATGGTAGAAAAAGGCTATCAAGTTAGGTTCAATGAAAGAGGATGTTTTGTTGAGGATCCAAGGGCAGGTTTCCAGCTCATAGCAAAAGGAAAAAAGCAAGGGAGAATGTTCACAATGGACATAAATCAGCCACACCATTCAATGTATGTCACATATGGAGACAAGAGGATAGCAGATTTGGATCTATGGCATAAATGAATAGGTCACATCAACCTACAAAAGCTCAAGGACATGCAAAGGAGGAGCTTGGTAAGAGGCCTACCAAATTTTACATCTAAAATGTTGCATGAAATTTGTGTAGCTTGCCAACAAGGAAAACAATCAAGGCTGCCCTTGAAGAAGAGTACCTATGTAAGTGCAAATGTTTTAGACCTCATTCACACGGATGTTTGGGGTCCAACAAGAGAAGCATCCCTTGCTGGAAATAGGTATTTTGTAACCTTCATTGATGACTTTTCAAGGAAAGTGTGGTTGTATTGCATTAGAAACAAATCAGATGTGTTCCACTACTTCAAGAAATTCAAAGCACAGGTGGAGAAGGAATCTGGCAAGTTTATCAAAACTTTGAGATCCGATGGAGGGGGAGAGTACTTCTCCCATGAATTTTCTGAATTTTTGCAGGTCAATGGCATCAAAAGACAATTTACATGCAGGTATACCCCTCAACAAAATGGGGTAGCAGAGAGAAAGAACAGACACATAGCAGAGGTAGCAAGGTGTATGCTCAATGAAATGAATATGCCGCATTGTTATTGGGGAGAGGCTACATATACAGCCACATACATCATGAATAGATGTCCTACATCAGGTATACATCATCTAACCCCTGAGGAAGCATGGAGTGAAAGAAAACCTTGCATTTCACATCTTAGAATCTTTGGTTGTATATGCTATGTACATGTACCTCAAGAGTTGAGGTCAAAGTTAGATGCCAAATCTGAAAGGTGTATTTTTTTGGGATATTCTATGGAACAAAAGGGGTATAAATGCTATAATCCCATCACCAAGGAGCTGAAGGTAAGTAGGGATGTTGTCTTTGATGAGTTGAAGCCTTGGTATGCATGCACAAGTCCATTGCAGGTTGAAGACATAGGTGAGACAGATTTGAAGAATGATGATAGAGTTCAAGAAAGCATGGATTTGAGTGGTCCAAGCAACTCATGCAACACAAGGACACCCTCACCATGGAGTGGAAGGCTTAGGGAAAGAGAGACCAGCTCTGAAGAAAGCAAAGTCAAAGGCAAAGAGAACATTTCAGTTGAAGAAGGAAGCTATGTGGACAAGAGCATGTTGGAAGATGAAGAGATAGAAGAAATTCAAACTCCAGGAGTGGCAAAACAAAGAAAGAAGATGGCAACCACACCCAAAGGAAGTGAAAGAAGGTCTTCAAGAGTAAGATATCCAGTACAAAGGTTAACATATGATAATTTCATTGCAAAGCATTATGCATACATGACTCAGGTAATCAAGGACAAGGAACCAACTAGTTATGAAGAAGCTAAGGATTGCAAGGAATGGCAAGAGGCAATGAAGGAAGAGCTCAAAGCACTTGATGAGAACCATACTTGGAGCTTGGTACCAGCTCAAGAAGGCATGAAGGTGATAGGTAATAAGTGGGTTTACAAAATTAAAAGAAATTCAGATGGTTCCATTGCTAGGTACAAAGCAAGGTTGGTGGCGAAAGGCTTCTCCCAAAGCTACGGGATAGATTATGATGAAACTTTCAGCCCCGTAGCCAAGATGCCAACAATTAGGACTTTGATTGCAGTGGCCACATCAAGGAAATGGAGCTTATATCAGTTAGATGTGAAGAATGCCTTCCTCAATGGAGAGCTTGAAGAAGTAGTCTACATGAGCCAACCTCAAGGATTCGCTAGTATGAGGTACCCAAATCATGTTTGCAAGCTAAGGAAAGCACTATATGGACTAAAGCAAGCCCCAAGGGCCTGGAATCAGAGGTTAGTGGATTATTTATCAAGTTGTGGATACAAAGAAAGTGTTGCAGATCCATCACTTTACATGAAGAAGCAAGGAGACAAGAAGGTATACATATGCATCTATGTGGACGACTTGATCATCACAGGGAGTGATATTGCAAGTATTAAAGATATCAAATCAAAGCTAGGAAAGGATTTCAAGATATCTGATCTTGGAACACTAAAATACTTCTTGGGAATAGAGGTAATCTATGCACACAATGGCATCTTCTTGATTCAAAGAAAATACTTGTTGGATGTGCTATACAGGTTTGGTATGAGTGGTTGTAAGCCACTTTCTCAGCCCATGGAGCCCAATACAAAGTTGGTTGCAGGTCAAGGAGAGGCTATACAAGATATTACACTATATAGAAGCATAATTGGTTCATTAATTTATGCTACATTCACTAGACCTGATCTTGCATATGTAGTAGGTGTTCTCTCTCAATTTTTGCATGCACCTACTCATGATCATCTTATGGCGGCAAGAAAGGTGCTTCGTTACATCAAGCACACCATCAACCAAGGTCTATTTTACTCATATGATGCTGATCTAAGTGTCAAAGGATATAGTGATGCTGATTGGGCAGGTAGCAAGGATGATCGAAGGAGTACATCGGGTTATGTTTTCATGATAGGTACAAAAGTGATCTCTTGGAGCTCTAAGAAGCAACCCACTGTTGCTCTTTCATCCACAGAGGCTGAGTACAGAGGTTTAGCATTGGCTACATGTGAGCTATTATGGCTTAAGAAGCTACTTAAGGACTTGGAAGTAGAAGTGGAGGAGTTTCCTCTTTATGGAGACAACATTTCAAGCATCTATCTAGCTAACAATCCCATGTTTCATGCAAGGAGCAAGCACATAGAGGTTCATTACCACTTCGTTAGAGAAAAGGTGATGGCAAAAGAGCTAGATATAAGGTATGTGAACACTAAAAAGCAGGTTGCAGACATGATGACAAAGTTTCTTGAAGGTACAAAGCTTGGAGGATTCAAGGAAGCTATCAACATAAGAGACATAGGCTGAAGCAACAAAGGAAAAGACTTGAGCTTGAGGGGGAGTGTTGAAAGTTTTTCAAGCTCAAGAGTGTGGGAACATGCCCCAAATTAAACCTTCCACATCATCCACAATCAAAGGAGGCTGATTTGCACGAGTTTGAGGCATCCAATTATGCCCATAATGGAAAGAAGTTGATTAGAGAAGATTTAGCTCACCTCTTGATGTGATTGGACCTCACTTTTGACATGTATATGTTTTTGATTGGTTAAAGAGGTTAGTAGGTGGTCTTTAAAACCTCTAATGAGTTGTATTATGACTTAGAGTCGTGGAAATACATGCCCAAGCTGCCCCCTTGCTTAAGCACACCCCCTACTAGCAGAAATTTCACTTTTACACACTCTATCTATCTAGATGTTTTTGGCAGACCCCCCGGTCTTGTAATTGTTGTTTCGCCTTCATCCGGAATCCATTTGCAATGATTTTTGTCTTGTTGGAAAGCTTATAAGTTCTACTTTTTCTGGTATAAGTCTCAGGTTCAGTGCCTGCACATGTGCAGAGAAATGTCCAGAACAGTGTCTGTCCAGTTAGCTCATACTCTGTGAAGAGATCAAGTTATCTGTTTTGTTGCAGCTGGTTGAGGCATCATCCAGTATCCAAATGGAGTGATTTTACTCTCATTTGAAAGCTCTTAAAGTCTAGTTTATGCCTGAAAAATTTCATTTTCAGTCTCTGCATATACTCAGAGAAACTCAGAAAATACAGAACCTATGTCTGAAAAATTTCAGGATCCTAGGAGGGTTCATTTGCTTTTGTTGTGCACATAGGAGTGTTTATCCTCCAACAGTGGTATCAGAGCTATAAGTGGAGTATCAAAGAGAGAAGAAGGAGCTACTGAAGTGAAGTGAAGACTTCATCAAATTTTGAAGGAAGGAAGCAAAGAACGGGCACGTCAACAACAAGGGGAAGCAAATACATCATCAAATCAAAGACGAAGCTTCATCAAGAGGAGTAGCTCTATTTTTTGAGGTAAAAGCCATCCTTTTCAACTTCATTGCATCAAGGGGGAGGTTCAAAAGAGTTAGGAGGCACCATGGCTGATCTCAATGCTCAAATTGAGAAGCTCGAAAAAGGAAACTACCAACCATGGCGATTTAGAATAAGCAATTTTTTGATGGGGAAAGGTTTGTGGGGACTTGTGAGTGGTGGAGAGCCAAAACCCTACATAGATGAGGTAAATCCAACCAATGACCAGAGAAGAGCAGTAAGAGAGTGGGATGAAAGGGACAAAAGGGTCATTTTCATTTTATCTCAGCATATTAGCAACTCTATGGTAGGGCATATTCAAGATTTGGATACATCGAAGAAGGTGTGGGAGTGCTTGGAGAGATTGTATTCAACCTCCACAAAAGCTAGAAAAATTCAGCTCAAGAATGAGCTAAATAATCTTAGGAAAAGCCCCTCTCAAGGTGCTAATGATTACATATTAAAGGTTAAAGAGCTTGCAGATGCACTAGGGTCAATCGGTTGTGCCCTAGATGATGACGATCTTGTCGCCCACACCCTAAATGGACTTAGGGATGATGAAAAATGGAGGGCTTTCACAACTTCAGTGTATGTAAGGGACTCTCTTCCTGATTTTGATCAACTAATCACTCTCATGGTGACAGAGGAGATGAACCTTGGTGGTCATAACGCCAAGGATAGCCAAGGGCAATTGTTGTATGCAGGTAGAGGAAGAGGAAGACACAACCGAGGTGCTTCAAGAGGAAGAGGAAGATATCAAAGCAACCAAGGAGGTCAAGGACAACAAGAAAATGTAGGTCAAAGAGGTGGAAGAGCCACAAATAGAGGAAGAGGTGCAAGATTTGGTGGAAGAGGACAAGCCACTTCAAATGGATGCTTTGTATGCGGTAAGCCCGATCATTTTGCAAATGAATGCTATCATAGAGCTCAAAGACAAGGGAATCAAATCAACAACAACAATTATAGAGGGCAAGGTAATTATGCAAACACATCATCTAGCCAAGGGAATGATTATTTACTTGCCATGAGGTATGGTGAAGATACAACTCAAGCTAGTGAAGATGTATGGTATGTAGACAGTGGATGTAGCAATCATATGTCATGTCGAAAGGATTTTTTTAGTAATTTGCAGGTCCCAAAGCATCAAGGGCATGTGGAAACAGGTGATAACTCAGAGCATATCATTCAACATGTGGGAGATATCAATTTGGAAGGAAATCAAAGAGCAAAGTGCTTATCAGAGGTATTACATGTCCCTACTATTACCAAAAACTTGATTTCGGTAGGCCAAATGGTAGAAAAAGGCTATCAAGTTAGGTTCAATGAAAGAGGATGTTTTGTTGAGGATCCAAGGGTAGGTTTCAAGCTCATAGCAAAAGGAAAAAAGCAAGGGAGAATGTTCACAATGGACATAAATCAGCCACACCATTCAATGTATGTCACATATGGAGACAAGAGGATAGCAGATTTGGATCTATGGCATAAACAAATAGGTCACATCAACCTACAAAAGCTCAAGGACATGCAAAGGAGGAGCTTGGTAAGAGGCCTACCAAATTTTACATCTAAAATGTTGCATGAAATTTGTGTAGCTTGCCAACAAGGAAAACAATCAAGGCTGCCCTTCAAGAAGAGTACCTATGTAAGTGCAAATGTTTTAGACCTCATTCACACGGATGTTTGGGGTCCAACAAGAGAAGCATCCCTTGCTGGAAATAGGTATTTTGTAACCTTCATTGATGACTTTTCAAGGAAAGTGTGGTTGTATTGCATTAGAAACAAATCAGATGTGTTCCGCTACTTCAAGAAATTCAAAGCACAGGTGGAGAAGGAATCTGGCAAGTTTATCAAAACTTTGAGATCCGATGGAGGGGGAGAGTACTCCCATGAATTTTCTGAATTTTTGCAGGTCAATGGCATCAAAAGACAATTTACATGCAGGTATACCCCTCAACAAAATGGGGTAGCAGAGAGAAAGAACAGACACATAGCAGAGGTAGCAAGGTGTATGCTCAATGAAATGAATATGCCGCATTGTTATTGGGGAGAGGCTACATATACAGCCACATACATCATGAATAGATGTCCTACATCAGGTATACATCATCTAACCCCTGAGGAAGCATGGAGTGGAAGAAAACCTTGCATTTCACATCTTAGAATCTTTGGTTGTATATGCTATGTACATGTACCTCAAGAGTTGAGGTCAAAGTTAGATGCCAAATCTGAAAGGTGTATTTTTTTGGGATATTCTATGGAACAAAAGGGGTATAAATGCTATAATCCCATCACCAAGGAGCTGAAGGTAAGTAGGGATGTTGTCTTTGATGAGTTGAAGCCTTGGTATGCATGCACAAGTCCATTGCAGGTTGAAGACATAGGTGAGACAGATTTGAAGAATGATGATAGAGTTCAAGAAAGCATGGATTTGAGTGGTCCAAGCAACTCATGCAACACAAGGACACCCTCACCATGGAGTGGAAGGCTTAGGGAAAGAGAGACCAGCTCTGAAGAAATCAAAGTCAAAGGCAAAGAGAAGATTTCAGTTGAAGAAGGAAGCTATGTGGACGAGAGCATGTTGGAAGATGAAGAGATAGAAGAAATTCAAACTCTAGAAGTGGCAAAACAAAGAAAGAAGATGGCAACCACACCCAAAGGAAGTGAAAGAAGGTCTTCAAGAGTAAGATATCCAGTACAAAGGTTAACATATGATAATTTCATTGCAAAGCATTATGCATACATGACTCAGGTAATCAAGGACAAGGAACCAACTAGTTATGAAGAAGCTAAGGATTGCAAGGAATGGCAAGAGGCAATGAAGGAAGAGCTCAAAGCACTTGATGAGAACCATACTTGGAGCTTGGTACCAGCTCAAGAAGGCATGAAGGTGATAGGTAATAAGTGGGTTTACAAAATTAAAAGAAATTTAGATGGTTCCATTGTTAGGTACAAAGCAAGGTTGGTGGCGAAAGGCTTCTCCCAAAGCTACGGGATAGATTATGATGAAACTTTCAGCCCCGTAGCCAAGATGCCAACAATTAGGACTTTGATTGCAGTGGCCACATCAAGGAAATGGAGCTTATATCAGTTAGATGTGAAGAATGCCTTCCTCAATGGAGAGCTTGAAGAAGTAGTCTACATGAGCCAACCTCAAGGATTCGCTAGTATGAGGTACCCAAATCATGTTTGCAAGCTAAGGAAAGCACTATATGGACTAAAGCAAGCCCCAAGGGCCTGGAATCAGAGGTTAGTGGATTATTTATCAAGTTGTGGATACAAAGAAAGTGTTGCAGATCCATCACTTTACATGAAGAAGCAAGGAGACAAGACGGTATACATATGCATCTATGTGGACGATTTGATCATAACAGGGAGTGATATTGCAGGTATTAAAGATATCAAATCAAAGCTAGGAAAGGAGTTCAAGATATCTGATCTTGGAACACTAAAATACTTCTTGGGAATAAAGGTAATCTATGCACACAATGGCATCTTCTTGATTCAAAGAAAATACTTGTTGGATGTGCTATACAGGTTTGGTATGAGTGGTTGTAAGCCACTTTCTCAGCCCATGGAGCCCAATACAAAGTTGGTTGCAGGTCAAGGAGAGGCTATACAAGATATTACACTATATAGAAGCATAATTGGTTCATTAATTTATGCTACATTCACTAGACCTGATCTTGCATATGTAGTAGGTGTTCTCTCTCAATTTTTGCATGCACCTACTCATGATCATCTTATGGCGGCAAGAAAGGTGCTTCGTTACATCAAGCACACCATCAACCAAGGTCTATTTTACTCATATGATGCTGATCTAAGTGTCAAAGGATATAGTGATGCTGATTGGGCAGGTAGCAAGGATGATCGAAGGAGTACATCGGGTTATGTTTTCATGATAGGTACAAAAGTGATCTCTTGGAGCTCTAAGAAGCAACCCACTGTTGCTCTTTCATCCACAGAGGCTGAGTACAGAGGTTTAGCATTGGCTACATGTGAGCTATTATGGCTTAAGAAGCTACTTAAGGACTTGGAAGTAGAAGTGGAGGAGTTTCCTCTTTATGGAGACAACATTTCAAGCATCTATCTAGCTAACAATCCCATGTTTCATGCAAGGAGCAAGCACATAGAGGTTCATTACCACTTCGTTAGAGAAAAGGTGATGGCAAAAGAGCTAGATATAAGGTATGTGAACACTAAAAAGCAGGTTGCAGACATGATGACAAAGTTTCTTGAAGGTACAAAGCTTGGAGGATTCAAGGAAGCTATCAACATAAGAGACATAGGCTGAAGCAACAAAGGAAAAGACTTGAGCTTGAGGGGGAGTGTTGAAAGTTTTTCAAGTTCAAGAGTGTGGAAGCATGCCCCAAATTGAACCTTCCACATCATCCACAATCAAAGGAGGCTGATTTGCACGAGTTTGAGGCATCCAATTATGCCCATAATGGAAAGAAGTTGATTAGAGAAGTTTTAGCTCACCTCTTGATGTGATTGGACCTCACTTTTGACATGTATATGTTTTTGATTGGTTAAAGAGGTTAGTAGGTGGTCTTTAAAACCTCTAATGAGTTGTATTATGACTTAGAGTCGTGGAAATACGTGCCCAAGCTGCCCCCTTGCTTAAGCACACCCCCTACTAGCTGTTCTCTGCATATTTTGCAGAAATTTCACTTTTACACACTCTATCTATCTAGATGTTTTTGGCAGACCCCCCGGTCTTGTAATTGTTGTTTCGCCTTCATCCGGAATCCATTTGCAATGATTTTTGTCTTGTTGGAAAGCTTATAAGTTCTACTTTTTCTGGTATAAGTCTCAGGTTCAGTGCTTGCACATGTGTAGAGAAATCTCCAGAACAGTGTCTGTCCAGTTAGCTCATACTCTGTGAAGAGATCAAGTTATCTGTTTTGTTGCAGCTGGTTGAGGCATCATCCAGTATCCAAATGGAGTGATTTTACTCTCATTTGAAAGCTCGTAAAGTCTAGTTTATGCGTGAAAAATTTCATTTTCAGTCTCTGCATATACTCAGAGAAACTCAGAAAATACAGAACCTATGTCTGAAAAATTTCAGGATCCTAGGAGGGTTCATTTGCTTTTGTTGTGCACATACGAGTGTTTATCCTCCAACATTCACAACTTTGTATGTAAGTTTCAACATGGATATGTACGGTTGGCCACCATAGGCCAACAAAGAGAATCATTTTGACAGTCTTGTCGACTGAAAAATGACATCTAGCTACACTTGCATGAGCCATTTCTAGGATAGGAAAGTATTCTCCTTCATGTCCATATAATCGTAATTGATTATCCTTCCCTCTTTTGAATAGTTGTCTTTCGATTATGGCATAGTCCCTGCTTTGTTCTTCTAAAGCTCTCTTTCTAGCTAGGGTAGCTTCTTTTTGGTAAGTATGTGACTTCAAAAAGTTAACTAACACTTTACTCCATTCTGGGGCAATGGTAGAGTAACATAAGAGGAATGTTCATCTCGTGGATCTTCCTTACATACTTGACAGTCAATGATGTGTTCATGCATGTCCTTTTGCATATGTAGCCAATACACACCTAATCTTCTCAAGTCTCTCGTTGTTCCACTAATGCCCTTGTGCATCCTCCACTTGTTCACATGGGCTTGTTCAAGTAAGCTCTTATGCTCCTCATCTTCTACACACCTTAACAACACTCCATTACAGTCTTTATAGTACAAACTGCCCGCAACAATATGCAAGTTTCATGATTGTATGAATTCCTTTTTGTTGTCCTTGTTGATCCTATGATGTGGTCCATGTATGAGTATTGGGATCAATTTTTCTACCCATTTTGGACACACTTCCAAGTTGAAAAGGTATGTGTCAGATAGATCATCAACTACTCCTGTGGGTGGTTCTCCATGCATCATTCTCGACAAGTGATCAGCTCTTACATGAGTGTTCCTCTTTTTCACTACTACTTCGAAGTTGAATTCCATCAGTAGTAGAAACCATCTCCTAGCCTTTCTGTATTACAGGGTTTATTGACCAAGTACAATAAAGCTTGGTGATAAATAAAGACCTTAAATTTTTTGGCTAGGAGGCAATGTATGAATTTTTTTATTGCATATACCATTCCTAAGCCTTCTCGTTTGGTAGTTGTATAATTTCTTTCTGCTTGGTTCAAGTGTCTACTCGCGCAGGTTATTGGGTGATCTAACTTTCCTTCATTTGTAGGTTGTGCTAAGATACATCCAATTGCATAATTGGATGTGTCCACATGGATATGGAATGGCATATTCCAATTGAGCACTTTCAAGATGGGTGCTGAACTCAGCCTCTTTTTTAACTCATTAAAAGGCTTTTCACAATCTTCTATCCATGTAAATATGTAGGTTGATTTCCTAGAGTGTCTAGTTCTTCAAAAAGGGGTGGTGTGTTTCCAGTTTTTTTCCATCGACCTTCTTAAACTCTAACCCATAGGTCATGTGGCTAGTTTGCCTCTATTTTCGAGATTACATAACTTCATTCCCCTCCTCCAATGCTTATACTTTCTTTTCTCTTCTCATCTTGTTGTCCTTCTTTGTGCTGTTGGTTGAAAGCGTCTAATCATTCTTGAAATTTGGTTTCCAATATCCTTGTCTCGAGGAGGGCTGGTATAGTGTTTTCAAGTGTATTTTGTGCAATATCAATCAACTTTTTGCATATTTCTAACCTCTCTCTCTCTCTCTCCAATTCTCCTCTAGGATAACTTCTTTCATGTTGTTTGATGCTAGGCCCTATCTGTACCCTGGATTGATAGGCCTTCAACCACATGTTTAGGTTTTTAGGCATGGGATCCGCTAGAATTGATCCTACCACTACCCTCTTCGACTCTTTGGTCACCATGTGTGCCTTCTTGGATGTCTTCTAATTTTCACCTATCTTAGTTTCTTTTAAAGTTTTCTCTTTCTCTTCACTCTTTGTTTTAATCCATTTGTTTTAATTTTTTTCCCACCTTGTCTTCCACCTCCGAGTCTTGTTACTTTTAGAGGTCTTCTCTAGTCCCTCTGAGTCCTCAACCACTTGAGCTTCTGGTTCTTGCTCCTCCTCAACCTTAGGATGGTACAATGCTTCCTTTTCCAAATTCTCCTTGGCTTTTGCTCAGGTAGTTGCCTTTAGTGGCATAGTGTACTCCTTGTCACTTCCCAATGACTCTATTACTTCTATTACATTGATTTGTGTGCTGGTGGAAAGTTTATTGAGGTTCTTTGGGAAATCCCTGAAAAAATGCTCCTTGCCACATTTATAACAATATCCTTCCCACACACAGGGGGGTAGTTAGTTGTAAGGCAAAGTGCATTCCCTGATGAAGTGATCTCCTCCACATCTATAACATGGTCCTCTCAGTGTTGGGGGACTGGTTGGGGGTCTAACAAGAATCGAGACCCTAGCTGTAGTGTACATAGGATTAGCATACTCTGGTCCATAAGAGCTATCATATCCTTCATATCCCTAGTAATGTTGCTCGTAGACCTAATCATATTCAGTAATACTAGTGTCATAGGGATAAAATTCTCCATGAGTTTGATCGAATGCTTGGCTTAATTTTTTCGTGTTGGTCAAGGCGTGGCTAGCACTATGGCTCTTTTTGGATTTTCTTTTGGTTGGGTATACTTATAGGCGCTACATTCTGTGGATGTGGTGGTTGTTGTCCTAGCACTAGCTATGGTTGACCATATCTGCCAATGTCCTCAAGCTTCTTCATCTTCATTTTGCCTTTGGACTTCCATGCCTTGAACTCTTCAAGGTTGATTGTATCTTCATCATCTGAACTTGAGTCTTCTTTCTGAGTTGGTTCCTCCTTTGTAAGTTTTGGAAATTCCTCTTCCAAATCATAGGGTAGTTTGATCTTCCTGCATTCATTCTCATACCAAGAATCATTCTCATCAAAGATCACATCTCTGTTTACGATGAATCCCTTATTGGTAGGGTTATAAAACCTGTAACCTTTTTTATTTAAATCATATTCAATGAAAATACATTTTTCAGCCTTTGGATCTAGCTTTCCTCTTACCTGTGAAGGAATGTGTACATATGCTACACATCCAAAAATTTTGCAGTGATCCAATGATGGTCTCTTACCATGCCATGCTTCATATGGTGTCATACCATCAAGTGACTTTGATGGTAACCTGTTTATGAGATAGGTGGCAGTAGAGACACTCTCTGCCCATAGGTAGTTAGGTAATTTCTTCTCATTAAGCATAGATCTAGCTGTCTCAACAATTAACCTATTTCTTCTTTCAACTACCCCATTCTGTTCAGGAGAGTACCTTGTGGTTATTTCCCTTTTGATGCCTCTGTCCTGCAAGAAGTCCTCAAATTCATTGGAGAAGTACTCACCTCCTCCATCTGACCTTAGCCTCTTCAAATTCCTTCCTGTCTGGTTTTCAACTAATGCAAGATATTTCTTAAAACAATTAAATACCTCATCCTTGTGCTTCATAAAGTATAATACAATCCATCTGCTATAGTCATCAATAAAATACACATAGTACCTTGAACCTAAGACTGAGGGGTCTTTGCTAGGTCCCCATACATCTGTGTGTACAAGCTCTAGATAGTCTTCATGCATATATCCTTTCTTGGAGAAGGGCAACCTATGAGACTTACCAAATTGACAAGCACCACACTTGTAAATAATATGTTGCTTGGATACATTAGGTATCCCAAGCACACATTGGTCCCTGCATATTTGCTTCAAGGTCCTTTCTCCTATGTGCCCTAATCTCTTGTGCCAAATCTCAAGCTCTAAAAGTGTTTGATCTTTATAACTGTATAATGCAATGTTCTTTGTATCTTCCAACTCAAAAGTGAAAAGTCTACCTGATTTTTCTCCTTTAGCTATCCTTTTGAATCCATGTCTTGGGTCCTCCACAAATGCTCCATATTGATTGAATCTGACCTGCAACCCTTTCTCTACAATCTGACCAACACTCATTAAGTTCTTTGTAATTGTAGGTACATAAAGTACTCTGCTCAACAAATTCTGATTACCATCACAAGTCTTCACATTTCCAATTTTAAGTACATAATGCTTTGTATCATCACCTGTTTGGACTTGGTGTTTACCTTTTGGTTCCTCAAGATCAGAGAGTAGTGCAACATTATCAGCCACATGATTTGAACACCCTGAATCAATATAAAATAAGTGATCATCATTTGTACCTGACTTTGAAGTCATGTTCATGATGAAGAGAGAGTCATCCTGCTCCTCTGTGTAGTTGTTGTAGTCCTTCTATTTCTGAAACCTCCTTGGTAGTTGCCATTGTAATTGTTGTTGTAGTTGTTGTTATAATTGTTGTTGTGGCCTTGGTGATGGTTGATCCTTCCTCTAGACTGAGAGTAACCACCTGTTTGGTAGCCTCTTCCTCTCTAATTTTTGTAATTCCTCTAACACTCATCTGTGGTGTGGTTTGACAAACCACAAATGTTACATGGTGATGAGTTATAGGGTCTCCCCCTACCTTGCTTACCTCCTCTGCCCCTACCTCTTGAAGATCTACCTCTCCCTGCATAGTTGACTTGGGATGTAGAGCATTCATCTTCCACCTTCTTACTCTTGCCTTTATCCTTAGATTTCTTATCAGTGTATAGGGCAGAAGAGTTGTTACCTTTGGTAGTATCTCCACTCTTGGTAAGCTTTGCTTCATGTGTGAATAGTTGACCCATGAGAGTTGTAAGATCTGGAGTGTGCATGTCCATGTAGAGATCCATTACAGTGGTGAAGCTTTCCCACTTGTCATCAGCCTTGATTCCATTATTTACCTGCCTTACAATTTGTTCTTCTTCAATTTCTTCTCCTATGCTTGCTAACTGATCTGCAACATCTTTGATCTTGGTCACAAATTCTGAAACAACTTGCTTAGGTTGCTTCCTTAGTGTTGTGAACTCAATCCACAACTGATTTTTCCTAGCCCTTGTATTGGAGGAAAAATATGATGACAAGGTTTCCCAAGTCTCTTGGGAAGTCTTACAATTTTTGATATGAGGTAAAAGAAAGTCAGATATAGAGTTGAGTAAGTAAGACCTTGCCAATGCATCCCTTGCACACCATGTGTTGAGTTTTTCTTGCTCCTCCTTGGTTGGCAAACCTCTTTCTTTGAATGAGGGCAATTCCTCATCTCCTGAGATGTATCCATAGAGACTCCTTCCTTGTAAGTAGGTCTTCATCCTTAAAGACCAAGCTTGATAGTTGTTCTTGTCCAATTTATCAATGAATGAAGGAAAACCATCTCCCATTTTACCTTATTTGCTCTGATACCACTGTTGGGAAAGATGGATGGATGATCCAAGAGATTGAGTAGGTACTGATAAAACCTGCTTTGTACCAGCCCTCTTTAGCTTCAGTCTTGATTAGTAGACTCCCTTAGCTTTCCAATGACACCAAGAAATGGCCTATGTCCTTTGGAAATGAAGTGTGTAATGATTGAATCAAAACAGATAACTTTGGAAGTCACAAACTCAAGAAAACCTTCTATTTTGGTCTTGATACCTGCTCAATGTTTTGCTTAGTGTGACCAGCACAGTAGCAATTGATAAAATTCCTTCTAGAGATATTCAGTTAGCTTAGTACACTACCATTTGCAAGTGGAATGATGTAAAATGACAAACTATACTCAGAGAAATTAATTTAGCAAACTTAGCTATACCCCCGACTTTTTAGGACTGTAGTAGAGATAGACCAGTGAGCACCTCGACGACGATTTCTCTGAATTGGCTGAATGAAATCACTTCAAACTTTATCAGCATGTAGATGACTTTGAGCTGAATCCAACAAACTTTGAATCACGGAATTTGGTGGAGTATTGACTGAGATATGCCCTTGACAAGTAGACAGACTTTGGAGTAGACAATCAGTGAGCACAAAGATGAATGATGTAAATGTATCTATAAATTAACACTTGTGTACAATCCCATTGGCATGTCTAGCATTGCCAAATGGTGTAGAGAGGTGTAGGCTATGGAGTAGTCCTCACACACACTCAATGACAGTAGAATGAAGCTCGGGAGTGTTGTCTCTACCCGTGACTTTTCTTGATCACTTTTATATGTGATGACTAAGAATTTGAATTCAAATTCAAATTCTTAGCTCCCTATGATCAAGCTCCTAAAGGTTTGGAGATATTCTCTCAATCAAGTTAGCTACCCTTTTTCACGAATCATTTGGGTAGGTGATTACAAAAGATTCTAAATCAAATTGACTTTTACAATGAGGTAAAGTGGTAAGTAATCACTAGCATATGTTCCTATGGTTCTTCATGCATGTAGAGTCTTCATGATATCTTCCAAGCCAAATATGTAGGCTTGTGATTTACACCAACAATCAAGTGTATGAAGACATGTGCACATATGATGAAAAATGAAGTGAAAGTGCTAAAAATGCATGTAACATAAGTCCATCTACCACTCAAGTCACCGATCCTTTTGAAAATGCATGTTGCAATACTTGTTGCAACAATAAGCAAAAATCAGGGCTTTTCTCTTAGCTTCGAGATCTAAATATAGTCATTTTGAAGCTCTCGATGAGACACATCTAATGATGGTATTTTCAGCCTAATCTGAAAAATGTGCTTCAAGTTATGAGAAAAATAATGAGTAGTGGGAAACGTCAACTCTTGTTGTGTTTACAAACTTGTAAACATCAAAGTACACAACGAAACATGATGAGACCTCCCAAGATCATTAAAACACCAACCATATATTTCCAAACTTCAAAAACAAACTTTCCACCAAACTTTCCAAAAAACAAAAATAGGTCACTGTAGAAAAATGATCACCAGAAACTCTCTGAGCAGAATTTGATAAAATTAATCATATATTCTGAAAGTAGAATTTGAGTAGCATGTTTAGAAACAAAAAACGCAAAAAAGGTGGAGTATAGCTCCCAAACCAATAGCTTGAAGTCAAGGTAAGAAGAAGCCTGCAACAGCAAGGTATGACTAACTGTCTGAATTGAAGACTGATGTACAGAGGCAATAAAACTTCAAGATCTATGAGAAATTTTGATATGGATAGAAAGTATGAGAGCTAAGGAAACTCCTCCAAGTGAAATCACTCAAAAAGACCTCATAACCACTGAGATATGAAAGTTTGAAGAGAGGTATGTCTCTGATGAGGCACTGGATAGACACAAGAAAGATGATCAGCAAAAACGCCTACTTGCGTGGAGTTTTATCATTGTAAATTGTACAAAAACTGATCTACTTATATAGAACAAGTTGTAAGCTTCGCAACGCAACAAGAATCACTCAATTTGGACACCTACACTAAGAGAACCACTCTTTTTATTGAGAGGCTATCAACACAAGCGCCTTCCTTGTCTAAAAATAGACACCTCTCCTTTCCTTCTACTTTTATCTACTTTTGCTCTAACTTTGGAGATGTTAACGCCTCCACATGTTATTTTTCATAACTAATAAGATCCACAAGCTTCCATATACCATTTTTAATAATTAATAAAATTCACAAGACTACTTTAGAGCTTGTTTTTATGTAACAACTCTTACTCCACAACTTACCAAGCTTCACACATGCACTATAGTGGCTAAAACACTCCTACACACACATTTCAAGCATCAAACACACATACAAACTCATAGAGAAGAAGATATAGTGGAAAAGAAGCAAAATTGAAATTTTAACTTCATTACTCACAATGAAAAAAAAGTCCTTACAAAGAGTCATCAAGTGACTTATATACATGTGCCCTAAAGATGGCCCTTTCACACAAGAGATCGGCACTTTTATTGACAATCACTAAATTACTACTATTATACAAGGATAGTGTTACAATATTTGGGATTCATGCATCTAGAGGACTCCCCTAGAGCATTTACATGGCTCGTGATAGAGTACTATGAAAATTTGAAGAAGAAAAATTATGCCTAGATTTGAAAATTTTTGGGGCCTGATGCTCTTTGCTTCTTTCTTCTACAACACTTTCCCTATACCTAAATTAGAGGCGGAGCCACCTAATACCACATTTGACTTTGGAATGCATGATGCTTTTTCAAGTGAGTTTCAATTTTTAGAGGTGCAATTCTTCTCACAGGATTCTGAACACCCGAGCTATCCTAGCTCCCCACTAGAACATGAAGGTGACCAAGCTGTGCTAGCTCAGATGAGGATGATAGAACATTTACACACGGTGACAATGAAGAGAATGAGAGCCAACACAGTCAAGAATCATAGGCTGAAGATCAACAAGGCCAAGAGGTGCAACAAATTAAGACACAAGGTGACACAAGCACTAGAGAGGATGACACCTCCAAGGCCGTGACATACACTATTGCAATACAAAGGTTGTACAAGCACATGCAAAAAACTTGGGAGAGGAGTTGCATAACCAAACAACGAACTCAAGAGATTTTGCAACAAGAACTAGCAAATAGTGGATTCAAAACTTCTTTTGTCAATATTTTTAACTAACTATTTTAGGCAATGGGCATTGTTGAAGCACTACACTTTCTAAAACAAAATCCCCTACCATAGTTTGACCCTCGATGTGTTCAATTAATGGCAAGGCTCAAAGAATATATACGCATACCTGTCAAAGCACAATCATCAAGTCACCAAGTAGCAAGGGTCATTGTAGATTCACCACCTCAGAGCAACACCATCATAATTGATTGGCCACCACATCCATAAACCTCCATGCCCACCACCACTGTGGACCTTGCTTCTACATACAAATCCACCCTCCAATCGCCTATACAACTAGCTTCACCCGCACACCCTAGCTTATCTTCACTTAACCCCCAATCTCTAGTGTAGTATCTCCAACAATAGTTCCTCCTTTTCTTACACCATCCACAACACCACCCACATCCATGACCACCTCAACTTTTCCATCAATTCATATTAACCCTTTCATCATTCCTTCTGTTCCATCTACCCCCTTCCCCCAACAAACT
Organism: Ceratopteris richardii; assembly: GCA_020310875.1. Taxonomy (NCBI): domain Eukaryota; kingdom Viridiplantae; phylum Streptophyta; class Polypodiopsida; order Polypodiales; family Pteridaceae; genus Ceratopteris; species Ceratopteris richardii. The sequence continues at coordinate 117,023,106 of CM035414.1, forward strand.
TTATTCACCCCACATAAACCATTTAATTTTTCATCCATGTTACAACGGAGCCTTGCCACACACCACAACCATCTCCTATTCATCAATCAGCATTTGAACCCCTTCATGTAACATATTTGTCTACTTTTGTAAATCTAGTGTTTATACCTACACAATCACCCACAATCATGCCACTATTCACCATCAATTCACTAGAGCAAACCTCTAATGACATGGATATTTCACCCCCCGTCCCCCACTGCACCCGCACTCACATCCACTTCCACAACTCACCCACTCATGTCCACACAGTTCTCCACTATCACCACAACATCCAAACTCCCTCACCCCACCCCTATCCCCTCTGCATTACACATCGCAAAACACATATTTTTTACCTCACCATCATTATTTTCATCATCCACTATAGATAGTGCATTTCAACAAACGTTCTCATGTATGCATCCAGTTCGTGAAGATTTCGCTTCATTAGGAAATCACTATCAGGCTCTACAACAGACAACCACTCAAGTACAAGCAAACCTCAATTCATTAACGATTGAGAATGCATCACTGAATGCATGCCATCAAGAACTCTATGACGCTTGTCACGCAATGGAGTTGGAATTGGAGTAGAAAACCAAGGAAGCTATCATCAACATTGAAGAACATTTACAACTATAGATCATAAAAAATGCAACTCTAACACACAACATGGGCCTCTTAAGACATCACCTAATAGTAGCCAAAGAAGAGAATCAATATCCACAAGAACAAAATAGAGAAAATCTTGAAGGTACAGTGGACAAAACTGACAAACCAATTAGTCCAAGTCATTTCAAGGTGGTCCCCTTGGAAACCATGTAGATGCTGCTAGATGATCATGCATGCGTCTTAGAAGACTATGAAAAATTGATTGAGTAGTGTGAGACATTTAAGAAAAACAACACAAATGTATGACTCAAAGAACATCTCCACCCACCTACCATCCAAGAAGTCATGCCACCTAAAATCCTAGAGGAATTAAACACCTTATGGGCATGTATACTAGAACTTCAAGCTCAAACACTGGATCCCTTAGAGATCCGTAGACGAGACTCACCACCGGAAATACCTGTGCCAGAAGAAATAGTCACCATCCCGGTGGAGGCCACCTTTGAAGATGAATACAAACCTTAGCATGCCCCCAGTGATTGAGTGACTAAGGAAGGGCAAGATACATTCGAACTAACCACACCAGCATGGATGAAGCCAATAGAAGAATTTGCTAAGACTCATTCAGTGTGTGTAGAAGCTTAGCTATAGATTATGGCAATTATAGAGGAGAAGATTCTTCAATCTCGCTACTTTGCACAACTGGTGCTACACAAGTACATATCTATTAATGAATTAGAATACAAACCATACTTTATATACATGGCCAAGTATAATCTTGCAATCGAGAAAGTCATGGGCAAGAAGCCCACACATGCCACTCAATTTGAACCCACCGATCTACCATTCGATGCCCATAAAGGAAATATTTTCCAACCCACTTGGAGGAAGGAATTACTACAAGAATATCCTGAGATGATGTATACTTGGACAAAGGCCCCTCTACACTTAAAGAACAACCCATGTTATGGCCCTATACCTCGCCACCATTCTTGGACCACATTTGCTATGAAAATACAAAATAATATGCAATTCCAAACTGGATCAATTATCCATATTTTGCACCACCACGGGGTCCCCCTACAATTTGTTATATGATGGCTACCATCCAATAGTGGCTCCCCCGTCTTCACCGAATGATCAATGTGGCCGCCCAAATGACCATCAAAATTTTTGATCTGATGCAGACCACGTTTAAAATCTTCAGACGCGTCAAACCCCCACATGTGTCCACCCCGGGTTTTGAGCACAGTAACACTGATGTAGTTTATGATATGAGCACAATGCTGTTGCTCAAGGTGTGTTAAGCTTTTCACTCCCAGATTAAGTATGTACTAGCATGTTACAAGTTAATGTTTGAAGAGATGTTTACTATGGGTTTCTAGGAGTATCATTCAGAAGTGTTCATCAGCAGGCCTACACACTTGTTACAACTTTTTGCCTGTGAAGAAATGATGTACTCAACACATTACAAAGTCTGACCCCACAATGAGCCCCAGGAAATTGATTGGGAGAAAGTCGACGTCTCCACATCATAGAACAAACCCTCACCAATGATCTCTTGCAAAACTACATTACCCAATCCCTACAACTAGGATATGTCAGGGATGATAGATGCGAGAGGGAGGGGGGGTGTTTATAGTGCAACCGACAGTAGCTGTAGACATCGGCACAAAGGAAGCATGTGAGAAGGAAATGCGGGAAGTACAGGGGACTAGACCCATTATTTTTCAAAGAAAGATGTTTTCATTATCATTTGGTCAAACCATTAACAATGATTTTAATCACTCGTGTAACATACCCAAGATATTAAATCCAATCTTGTAACGAGCTGCTCCATTTTGTGCAAGCTGAGGAGTCCTTGAGCTTGAGGAGCTTAGGTAGAACACTTATACCAAATTTTGTAATTTTTAGACTTCATTTAGACCTCAAAATGACTCATAGAACCTATTTTTCAACTAAGTTGGACACTAGGTCTGAAACCATCCAAAACTAGTCAACAAACTATAAAAAGAGCTAGAGAGCAAATTTTTGAGGCTAGCTAGTGTGATTGAGTTGTGTAAGAGCGATTTTGAGTAATACAAGTGTGATTCTCACCTTCCATTGTGTCTCCTCTTGTCTCTACTGTGTGTGTATGTGTGTGCACTTGTGTGCTTCTCACTTTCACCTTCATGCACATCACTCATTCATGATCTTCACATCATCCTACCTCTTCCACGGATTGACAATTAAGAAGGTGGAGCTTCTTGATACGGTACCTACCCTTGTCTAGAATAACAAGTACTATGGGTTTCTAAGTTGGACCAATGATCATCTCAAACCATCCTCATAGATGCGAGCACCTAAGTGGTTAGTTCAAATATATTCTAACTGAGTCTTGTAGGGACCCTCTAGGGTTTCTAAGTTTGCTAGCCTTGAACTAACCATTGATCTCTCCATGCTAAAGAAATTTTTGAGTCATTGGTTTCTGACATCAAAACATAAGGATAGTCACTCAATTTTTGAGCCCAAGATCTAGCAGTATGGTTGACACTGGCCTCAAAAGATTTGTTGCTTTTTTTGTCTGCTCTTCCTATATGACTACCTGATCTAAGGTTCATATGACCCAATTACTCACCCAAAGTCAGAGTACAACCATTCCGAAATGTCCTTTGGTATCAATTACTTATTTTTTTTAATTTCCTTTGGTCTAAGATCTTATTTTTATAATCCCCATCATCACGGATACTTTAAGTTTGGTGTTACTTTTCATTTGATCGATTGATTATGTTCTTTCCATTTAGGGTTTTCCACAACTTTGCTCTATCTACTCTTGAACTTGACAAATTAAACGCTTTTGAACTTGGTTAATTTCTATCATGGCCCTAATCAATCAATATCACTATATGCACTTAGCCTAAGCTAGAAATTGACTCAAGGGGTTGAGAGATCTTCCAACCTCTAGTCATGTGCACTTGGAATAGTTGAGATGCTCAAGACATTCTCCCCAACCTTGCTTTTCACTTGTACCTTGTTTTTCCACAGAAACAGCTCCAAAGTCCTATAAAAATCCCAAAAATTAGGATTAATTTGACCTAGGATTAGACATATATTTGCTCACAAATCTTACTACAAATGGAATGTCTAGTCTCATAGCTACCATAGCATACATGGGATTACCAACAATAGACTCATAAGGAATTTTGGTTATGAACTCCTTTCCTCTATCTAATTTGGGGAAATCATCCTTGCTCAATTTTACATATGTAGATAAAGGTTTACTCAATCCCTTTCTAGCCTACATATTCAACTTCTAATGTACTTTGGATTTGTTACTCCTATCATGAGTAATGTGCATGCCAAGAATATGTTTGTCATCCCCCAAATCCTTAATGTCAAAAGTCTCACTCAACTTCTTCTTTAGTAATGAAAATTCATCAAAAGACCTCCTAACAATCACCATATCATTGACATAAATTATCAAACAAATTGTAAAGAACTAAACTATTAGGACCACCACACACTTGAGTGATGACTCTCCTCCCAACTTTATGCATGTGTACATAGCTATTGAGGACTCAATCCCTTTGATTTTAAGCCACTCTTTCAAAGAGAAAATTTACTTGAGAACCATTCTTTAGAAAAATTACTTTAATTTAGAACCACACTTTTCACAATCAATACACATAAATCTTTTGTGGATTGATTCTCCACTGCCCTTTATCTCGAAAGGTGCTATTTAATAAGAACGGCCACAATGATCAAGCTCATAGAGCTCTTGGCAAAAGATCGCACCTTGAAAGACTTGAAACCAAGACCTCCTTTTTGCTCCTCTTATGACTTAACCACTAATCTAGGAGGATGCCTTGCATTAAAGAGCATGTGAATCTTTGCTTAAGCCTAGTCTCAAGATCTTTGACCAAACATGCTAGAGACCAAATAATGTCCATAATCTAAACCAGCCAAACACAGATCATAGACTTTACTTAATATAATTCTTGCCCAGGAATATTTTTGTCCGTGAAAATATAGCTAGATGTATCTCTCTAGAGATACCCCCGAGCCTCTTGTTTTAACCTAGAAGAACATGTTTTCATCTCTATAGTGGGATTCACCTATTATTCCAAATGAATAGAGGAGAATCTAATCATTGATCCCTGTCCAAATAATTCAAAATAGCATGTAGTTTTGCACTTGATAAACTGATTTGAGTGAAAAGTAGGGAATGAATAATAAGGTTGGATCAAAAAACATCCCTAGACAATTCATTGTTTTCACTATGTGCTATCTAGGCACTAGGGTGAAATGGGTGGATACAATATGCTAGACCATTTCTAGCCATTATTTGTGCATGGATCTACCAACTGAGGTGAGATTTCTATCTCTATCAAGACTTTGAGAACTCCTATTACATTTGAGATAGAATCGGAGACAAACATGTAATTTAGATGTTTGTACTATGGTCCACTTAGAACCAACATTTACTTGATTTATTACCTAGTTGGAGGACTAGTTTGTCCTATTGGGACTTAAAATCCTATGTAGAATGTAGGAGAAAGTGTGCCATTCAGAAAGATTGTTGGAGTAAAACGTTAAAATCATCCAACCACTAGATATTAGTGTGGTATCGGATATCAAATCTTCATCCATGGACTGTTATTGATGATGTTCTTCTTGTTTTACTCAAAAAATTAATGATTCCTTTAAGACTAAGTTGATCCCTCATTTATTTAATCTCTTAACACTATTTACTTGGAATGCAATTCTTATGAATTACTAGCCAAGAGATTGATCTCACCAAGTTGTACTATCAACTGAGTGCTTTCAAACTAACATACTCTTTCCAACCTTAGTTGAAAAGATCCGATCAATGTCTTATGTTGGCATACAAGTCAGATGAAGAGCATACCAGCACAAGAGAGCGGTCATGCACAATATGGCAACAAGGCCTAATCATTTTTTCCATGGACCATTCACAACTCAAGTGATTTTAATCACTACACAGACATTGTAAATTCCGCTTTTGGTAGAATAGACTCCATTTTGTTCAAGCCGAGGAGTCCTCGAGCTTGAGGAGTATTAGAATTAGCTACATACCAATTTTCATAATTTTTAGACTCCGTTTGAGCCCTCAAATAGGCTCTAGAACCTAATTTTTAACTAGGCCGGACACTAGGTCTGGACAAGGCCAAAGCTAGTGAGAAAACTATAAAAAGAGCTAGAAAGCTCATTTTTGGGGTAGATTGTTTGTGAATTGAGCTTATGTAAGAGACTTTTTGACTAATGCAAAGAACTCCATTGTCCCTCTCCTTGTTCTTGCCTTGTGTGCACGTGTGTGTATGTGTGTGCATGTTTGTGTGCTTCTCACTCACGCACTTGTGCCTTCACTTGCTCATAGTCTTCATACTAGTCCTCACGTCTCCATGGATTGACAATTATGAGGTGGATCTCCTCGTGTTGGTACTCACCATTGTGCTGGAGTGACACCAAATTTGGCGCCGTTGTCGGGGAGAGAGCTTCGAGGACGAGCGTGTGATGGTAAGATGTCGAGTTGAGACATTGGAGTTATAGGTAATATCCTTTCTTTTCCTTATTTTTCTTCATTTTTTTTCTTATTTTTGCATCACCATCATCACCATCATCATCCCCACCATCTCCCACCTCCATCTCCATCTCCACAAAAATTTCAGTTTTTTGGTCATATTCCACTCCCCACCTCATTTCCCTCATTTTATTGTGAGAGAGAGCGAGAGAGAGCTTGCATGCGATCTGTTTTTGTGTGTTTTTTTAGCTTTTATTCCAGGAACTAGCTGTACCACCATCTACAGCAGCTTGCGCAGGTAGGACAGACTCTGCACAGGTCTCAGGACGACTACCTCTGTCTATCGCGACATACAGGAAAACTTGATATTTTTTGCATGCGTGTTTGGCACGGTAACCTACACCATTAGAGCACTCCAAATCACTAAAAGTTTCTCAAAAATTTGCGTTTTTTCAGTCTATCACGACAGACACGGTCTATCTCGACAGACACTGTCCATCGTAACAGACCGCAGCCCACGATAGAGACCGTCTATCGCGACAGACCAAATTCCACGACAGACTCAGTCTATCGCAACAGACAATGTCTATCGCGACAGAAGATAGACCCCCTCTATCGCGACAGACACCCGTCTATCGCGACAGATAGAGACCCACGATAGACCTCGTCTATCGCGACAGACACCTGTCTATCGTGACAGACCAAATTCCACGACAGACTCAGTCTATCGCGACAGAACAAATTCCATGATAAACTCAGTCTATTGCGATAGACACCGTCTATCGCGACATACCAAATTCCATGACAGACTCAATCTATCGTGACAGACACCGTCTATTGCGACATACCAAATTCCACGACAGACTCAGTCTATCGCGACAGACACCGTCTATCGCGACAGACCAAAACCACGACAGACGATAGACCCCGTCTATCGCGACAGGCTCTTCTAATACTCCTCAAGCTTGAGGACCCCTCAGCTTTCACAAAGTGGAGTTAAATCTACCAGAGATGAATATTTACAATAAAATGTAGTGATCCAAATCAATGTTTGTTGGGAATTAGTTTTGAAAAAATTTGTTAGGCCTATTCATTGCCGCATCTGCATTGATTGATGTGTCTACTCAGTTTTGTGCTTGAGGCTTGCCTCTCTTGTTGACCTTCTTGTCTGAGGCTTTCGTATGTCCTAATTCCTCCTTGGTTGCTAATAGATGTGTTTTGACACAACCTATAAAAGGAAGCAAAGTAGATTTTCCTATAGCATATGCAAGTAGACAACTGAATTAGGCTAAGAAAAACTACACTACAATTGAAAGAGAAGGGTATGGAGTAAAGAAATTCATACATTATCTACTGGGTAACAACTTCAAATTCTTTGTGGATCATCAAAATTTGTTATATCTAGTAAGTAAATCGTGTCAAAATGGAAGGATAGTATGATGGTTCTTACTATTAATGGAATTTGATTTTGAAATTGTAGTAAGAAAAAAATCATTTGAGAGCTGATCATTTATCCATAATCTTAATAAGAGAAAAACCACAATATATAGATTGTTGGAAGTGAAGTAGTCCCTTAGGCTCATGTCACAGGTCCATGGTTCCATAGTTCCAATCATGTACAACATTAATTCCAGCAATCTTCCATATTGACAAAACATGAACATTCCACAACTTAATCATACAGATGATGAGATTAAGATAGAGAAAGAATAGACGACATGTGTAAGGTGTTACGTAAGCCATCGCTTACTCATAGTATCGTATATACCAATGTTCAATGTACAATGTGGGAGCAACACGCTCAACCACTCTATGTGATGAGAAATAGATGTATGAGTGAATGTACAATGTAACAAACATATTCAGATGTATAGGCAGTAATCTGAATATACATGAGATGTGTGACCTAATAGGTTATAGAAGAGTGAATATGAGTGACTGCATGAGGAAGGATCAGTGTGAAACTGATGGTCAACAAACCTACATCTAAACTTAGGCTATGGAAGACCCTAAGTCAGATACGTGTGTGAAAAGATCACATACTTATAAAGTAGCATAGAATGCTAACAAGATTGTTGCCGGAAATCCTCAAACTCATGTGAACACACCTTCTCAAACACCTCATAAAAATATGCATAAAGCATATAAGTACTGATTCTCTTGTACCTATGCCGAATAGGACTCCTCCTGATATGAACGCCACAGCCTCCATAAACTTCAAGTAGTACCTGTGTGCATAAAGAGAATATGTACCTGAATACTTAACATAAGATGTGAATCTTATGTTGAACACCATCCAATGTCTTTGAAGTAGCCCGACATCTTCTTGTAGAAGACAATCTTCAACCTAATATCTTCCTGTAGAAGATAATCTTCAAAATCATGTAGATGGTCCCATCCAATGTCTTTGAAGTAGCTAGACATCATCTTGTAGAAGATAATCTTCAACCTAACATCTTCTTGTAGAAGATGATCTTCAAATACATCATGTAGATGGTCGATCCTCACCATCAAGGTGCTAATGACCAAGTCTTCTTGCCATGAACAAGAGATAACCTCCTTTCCATGAGCTAGAGTGTGAGCACACCCTTCATCTTCTCCAAGAAGAATCACCAAGAAGAACTCCATAGCTGCTCCTCAACATGCTTCAAGTTAGCACCATGGCTGCCCCATGTGCTAGAAGAAACACCACCTCTATTGAGGTCCAAGCTTCCAAAGCTTGTGTTGAAATTGGTGAAGGATGATTACAATGAGCCCAAGGTGCTTCTTATATAGTAGTTTGTGTACTTGAAAAGCACTCCTCCAAAAGCAATCCATCGCAACTGCGAAAAAAACTTGTTCCGCATCCGTAAAAATAACGCCATCCGTCACTTTAGCTTTTGGTCAATTATTTGATAAAAAACAAAAGGTTTTAAAGCAATAAATTGATGATCGCACTGCGCCGCTGAGGTTTTGAACTCTGGTTGGGTTTATGAGAGGATGGCACCGTATCCAATGCACCCACGCTTTTGGATGTAGGAAGAAGTAGAAAGTGTTCTTCATATCCTAAGCACTCCCGTCGTCATATTCTCTTAGAGGACTAAGACTAAGTTCATTGGATGCTATATGATCTGACCAAAAAGATCTATAAGGACATTGTTTGACCAATAGGATATTGATTTCCAACAATCCCCCCTGCAATGTCATATTGGTAGAAACTGGTCTGTATCTGCAAACTGTCATAAGCTGCAAACTACCACAAGCTTCAAGCTTGTACTCCCGCACTTAAGAACTTGTTCTTCAAAAGTCTTCTTCAAAACTAAATTTGACTTTCTTCAAAAATCTGAACTTGTTGAATATGAACCATAATACTTGAGAAAATATGCAAACTAGATATCCAATAGTGTACTTATCAAGCAATCATTGCTTGACAACAAATGTAGCATGTACTGACTCTGAACCTGCTATCTCCTGTCTTCAAAAACCTGAAAACATACACTAGGATCCACATATTTGCATTTACCTTCCAAAAAGGTTTCTCAATGTACTTCTGCTGCATCATGTAAATACACTAAACAAAATCAGGAACTGAATCCTGGAACCTGTGACTGAAAACTCACAACTTAGTGTATTATGAACACTGCTGGTTCATCTTTGACTGTACTCAAGTCAAATCAACTCAAATCAATTGAAATCAACTGAAATATGAGTAAAAAAATCTATGATATCATCATGTGTTCATCCTTTAAATCCTTCATACCTCTTTCCTTCATTACTTGGTTTAAACATATATGTGCGCACTTCTGAAATATACCTTTCTGAAATATCAAGTTTCTCTTCAATAGAACTCTGGAACCTTCTCCTAAACAAGAACATCCTAACAGGAACTTTCTCCAAACATTCTTTTTCTTCCTTCTTCTTTCTACACTAAACAAAATCAGGAACTGAATCCTGGAACCTGTGACTGAAAACTCACAACTTAGTGTATTATGAACACTGCTGGTTCATCTTTGACTGTACTCAAGTCAAATCAACTCAAATCAATTGAAATCAACTGAAATATGAGTAAAAAAATCTATGATGTCATCATGTGTTCATCCTTTAAATCCTTCATACCTCTTTCCTTCATAACTTGGTATAAACATATATGTGCGCACTTCTGAAATATACCTTTCTGAAATATCAAGTTTCTCTTCAATAGAACTCTGGAACCTTCTCCTGAACAGGAACATCCTAACAGGAACCTTCTCCAAACATTCTTTTTCTTCCTTCTTTCTTTAAAGCTAGAACATAAAGAGAACCTGACAAAGGAAACATAGGGATACCTGAAATAGGAATACCTGTAGGTATGACTCTGCATTCTTTTACATATGGCTTAAAATAAGTCTTCATGTTTCATCACCCCCCTGGATGACTTAACACTAGTATCCAGTATTCTTCAAATATATCAGACTTTATGAAATCTGGAACGTCTTCCTTCATAAATCTGATGTTCAGTGATCAATACCTGTATCTGAAACAAAATCTCTGAACCCTTTTTATTAGCATTGTGCACATGCCAATAGCTTTCCATGTCATTCTTCAGCTTTCCAAAATCTAGAATAAGTTTAGTTGAACCTAACATAATAAAACCTTGCTGAAAGCTTTTTAGGATTCATAACCTTCTGTAACATAACAAGTATCTTCTTCTATCTCTCTGCAAGACAAATCTGATAGAACTTGAACCTTTGACTTACTTCTTCCAATGTTAAGAATTTTCACAAACAAAGGATAGACAACTGAATCATAAATACTCAAGATCATATAAGATCTATCCAAGATCAATGATCTCTCCTGTGTAGAATCTGCTCTTATCAAACCTTCATGACTGAATGTTTGATTTATTACCTGAATGTCTCCAAGTGTCCATGCTTCTCAAAAAGTTGTAAAACTTTTCTTCAAACAAATCCTTCAAGGAATCTACAACTTCTACTTGAAACATAAGTGGACAAACTTCTCACCTTGAGAACTCCAAAAGCTGTAAGTTGATACTTCATAACTTTCATATTTTACCCGGGTGAAATGTGATAGTACTTGCTTGATTTTCTTTTGGCTAACTCCACTTTTCAATCAAGTGATAGGATCTGATGGAACACCTTTTTGAATACAAACATGTATCCAAAAGTCTAGACAATCATAAAAGGTAGATTCTTCAACTGACTGGTACATCAACAAGATTTTGAATTTTCTGAAGTTTTTGAAAATACTGAATATGAGGTAACCTTTTCCAAACATAAAACCTCAACCCAAGTCTTCAACATCTGCTTACAAAAAACTCTTTTACCTCAAGAGTTAGATAAAGAAGAAATATACTTCTCTGCAACTTGTCATATACCAAGTAGCTCTGTATTGACACTCCAAGAATTCTTTGAGGGAACATATAAGCTGCCTGCTTAAAAGCTTCAACTAAAACATAACTCATACATATATGAGTTAAAACATATATCTGCTGCTTTTCTTTCTCTCAATGCAATTCTTTGTCAAATCTACTAAATCATGACCAAGTGTAATGCAAAACAAGAAATTGCTTCTTCTTTAAACAAGATGTTCTCGTAGACTTGTCTTTGGATGTAGAGGATAAAATAGGAAAAGTATATGGAAAATATATGAGAAAAGGAAGCCTTACTTTTCTTTTGGAAATGATGGACTTTCTTCTTCTGCATCTTTCTTCCACCTGATAATGTCAACATTTTCAAACTTCTCTTCCATACCTTTTGTTCTCTTCATCTTGAAGTAGCAAACACTCTTGACTTCTTCGAATGAACTTTTCTCTTCCTCTAATGCTAGGAGTAAGAGATAAAACAAACATGGTATACAAATGGAAGTGAATATAGAATCATGTTTTACCATCTCCTCATATCTCTGAATCAAAATTCTGCTTCAAATGTCTGAAATGACTAAATTCACCAATCGTTGTCTGAATGATGAATTACCCTTCTAGAGATACCTCTCTAGATACATTTGTACCTTGATATCCAACCAACTTACAACAGAAAATTGGTTGAAAACAAAACTCATCTCATCTCTGCGCTTGTCTTCTTAGATGAACTTTCTTGCCATGAAAGAGATTTCTCAAAAACTCTCTAGAAAAACCTCTAGATACCTGATGTAGCCTTTAACTTTTAAAAGATGAAAGTGTATAAAAGCATTCCTTGAATTTCTTCAAATCTCTTCATAACTGCTCTTCTAAGATATGACCTGCAAATGATAATCTGATAGTAAACATTGATACCTGTGATTTGATGTTGATCTGATTCCTTCATCTTCTCTAAACCATTGTTCTTCCTTGAATTTGAAGTAGTCTTCTCTTCATCAAGTCTGGGTCTTCAAACAATACTTTTGTAAAGTATTTGCATACTCTTCCAAAAATATTCGGCTGCTAACAGATCATCAACTTCATACTCCACACTGTTGAATACACACGTTACGGAATTGTCTAATTCTCAAATCTCTACTCATCTAGATTAAGTGTGTATGTCAAATGTCAAATGTTAGAAGATGCCTTTAAATCATATGTTGTAAATCTGGAATTCTGTGAACCTAGGACATGAATGAGCCTTAATGCATTGATGCCAAAGATCTAAAGTTCTGAAACCAAAACCTTAGTGCTCTGATACCAAATGTTGGAAGTGAAGTAGGCCCTTAGGCTCATGTCACAGGTCCATGGTTCCATAGTTCCAATCATGTACAACATTAATTCCAGCAATCTTCCATATTGACAAAACATGAACATTCCACAACTTAATCATACAGATGATGAGATTAAGATAGAGAAAGAATAGACGACATGTGTAAGGTGTTACGTAAGCCATCACTTACTCATAGTATCATATATACCAATGTTCAATGTACAATGTGGGAGCAACACGCTCAACCACTCTATGTGATGAGAAATAGATGTATGAGTGAATGTACAATGTAACAAACATATTCAGATGTATGGGCAGTAATCTGAATATACATGAGATGTGTGACCTAATAGGTTATAGAAGAGTGAATATGAGTGACTGCATGAGGAAGGATCAGTGTGAAACTGATGGTCAACAAACCTACATCTAAACTTAGGCTATGGAAGACCCTAAGTCAGATACGTGTGTGAAAAGATCACATACTTATAAAGTAGCATAGAATGCTAACAAGATTGTTGCCGGAAATCCTCAAACTCATGTGAACACACCTTCTCAAACACCTCATAAAAATATGCATAAAGCATATAAGTACTGATTCTCTTGTACCTATGTCGAATAGGACTCCTCCTGATATGAACGCCACAGCCTCCATAAACTTCAAGTAGTACCTGTGTGCATAAAGAGAATATGTACCTGAATACTTAACATAAGATGTGAATCTTATGTTGAAAACCATCCAATGTCTTTGAAGTAGCCCGACATCTTCTTGTAGAAGACAATCTTCAACCTAATATCTTCCTGTAGAAGATAATCTTCAAAATCATGTAGATGGTCCCATCCAATGTCTTTGAAGTAGCCAGACATCTTCTTGTAGAAGATAATCTTCAACCTAACATCTTCTTGTAGAAGATGATCTTCAAATACATCATGTAGATGGTCGATCCTCACCATCAAGCTGCTAATGACCAAGTCTTCTTGCCATGAACAAGAGATAACCTCCTTTCCATGAGCTAGAGTGTGAGCACACCCTTCATCTTCTCCAAGAAGAATCACCAAGAAGAACTCCATAGCTGCTCCTCAACATGCTTCAAGTTAGCACCATGGCTGCCCCATGTGCTAGAAGAAACACCACCTCTATTGAGGTCCAAGGTTCCAAAGCTTGTGTTGAAATTGGTGAAGGATGATTACAATGAGCCCAAGGTGCTTCTTATATAGTAGTTTGTGTACTTGAAAAGCACTCCTCCAAAAGCAATCCATCGCAACTGCGAAAAAAACTTGTTCCGCATCCGTAAAAATAACGCCATCCGTCACTTTAGCTTTTGGTCAATTATTTGATAAAAAACAAAAGGTTTTAAAGCAAGAAATTGATGATCGCGCTGCGCCGCTGAGGTTTTGAACTCTGGTTGGGTTTATGAGAGGATGGCACCGTATCCAATGCACCCACGCTTTTGGATGTAGGAAGAAGTAGAAAGTGTTCTTCATATCCTAAGCACTCCCGTCGTCATATTCTCTTAGAGGACTAAGACTAAGTTCATTGGATGCTATATGATCTGACCAAAAAGATCTATAAGGACATTGTTTGACCAATAGGATATTGATTTCCAACAATCCCCCCTGCAATGTCATATTGGTAGAAACTGGTCTGTATCTGCAAACTATCATAAGCTGCAAACTACCACAAGCTTCAAGCTTGTACTCCCGCACTTAAGAACTTGTTCTTCAAAAGTCTTCTTCAAAACTGAATTTGACTTTCTTCAAAAAGCTGAACTTGTTGAATATGAACCATAATACTTGAGAAAATATGCAAACTAGATATCCAATAATGTACTTATCAAGCAATCATTGCTTGACAACAAATGTAGCATGTACTGACTCTGAACCTGCTATCTCCTGTCTTCAAAAACCTGAAAACATACACTAGGATCCACATATTTGCATTTACCTTCCAAAAAGGTTTCTCAATGTACTTCTGCTGCATCATGTAAATACACTAAACAAAATCAGGAACTGAATCCTGGAACCTGTGACTGAAAACTCACAACTTAGTGTATTATGAACACTGCTGGTTCATCTTTGACTGTACTCAAGTCAAATCAACTCAAATCAATTGAAATCAACTGAAATATGAGTAAAAAAATCTATGATGTCATCATGTGTTCATCCTTTAAATCCTTCATACCTCTTTCCTTCATAACTTGGTATAAACATATATGTGCGCACTTCTGAAATATACCTTTCTGAAATATCAAGTTTCTCTTCAATAGAACTCTGGAACCTTCTCCTGAACAGGAACATCCTAACAGGAACCTTCTCCAAACATTCTTTTTCTTCCTTCTTTCTTTAAAGCTAGAACATAAAGAGAACCTGACAAAGGAAATATAGGGATACTTGAAATAGGAATACTTGTAGGTATGACTATGCATTCTTTTACATATGGCTTAAAATAAGTCTTCATGTTTCATCACCCCCCTGGATGACTTAACACTAGTATCCAGTATTCTTCAAATATATCAGACTTTATGAAATCTGGAACGTCTTCCTTCATAAATCTGATGTTCAGTGATCAATACCTGTATCTGAAACAAAATCTCTGAACCCTTTTTATTAGCATTGTGCACATGCCAATAGCTTTCCATGTCATTCTTCAGCTTTCCAAAATCTAGAATAAGTTTAGTTGAACCTAACATAATAAAACCTTGCTGAAAGCTTTTTAGGATTCATAACCTTCTGTAACATAACAAGTATCTTCTTCTATCTCTCTGCAAGACAAATCTGATAGAACTTGAACCTTTGACTTACTTCTTCCAATGTTAAGAATCTTCACAAACAAAGGATAGACAACTGAATCATAAATACTCAAGATCATACAAGATCTATCCAAGATCAATGATCTCTCCTGTGTAGAATCTGCTCTTATCAAACCTTCATGACTGAATGTTTGATTTATTACCTGAATGTCTCCAAGTGTCCATGCTTCTCAAAAAGTTGTAAAACTTTTCTTCAAACAAATCCTTCAAGGAATCTACAACTTCTACTTGAAACATAAGTGGACAAACTTCTCACCTTGAGAACTCCAAAAGCTGTAAGTTGATACTTCATAACTTTCATATTTTACCCGGGTGAAATGTGATAGTACTTGCTTGATTTTCTTTTGGCTAACTCCACTTTTCAATCAAGTGATAGGATCTGATGGAACACCTTTTTGAATACAAACATGTATCCAAAAGTCTAGACAATCATAAAAAGTAGATTCTTCAACTGACTGGTACATCAACAAGATTTTGAATTTTCTGAAGTTTTTGAAAATACTGAATATGAGGTAACCTTTTCCAAACATAAAACCTCAACCCAAGTCTTCAACATCTGCTTACAAAAAACTCTTTTACCTCAAGAGTTAGATAAAGAAGAAATATACTTCTCTGCAACTTGTCATATACCAAGTAGCTCTGTATTGACACTCCAAGAATTCTTTGAGGGAACATATAAGCTGCCTGCTTAAAAGCTTCAACTAAAACATAACTCATACATATATGAGTTAAAACATATATCTGCTGCTTTTCTTTCTCTCAATGCAATTCTTTGTCAAATCTACTAAATCATGACCAAGTGTAATGCAAAACAAGAAACTGCTTCTTCTTTAAACAAGATGTTCTCGTAGACTTGTCTTTGGATGTAGAGGATAAAATAGGAAAAGTATATGGAAAATATATGAGAAAAGGAAGCCTTACTTTTCTTTTGGAAATGATGGACTTTCTTCTTCTGCATCTTTCTTCCACCTGATAATGTCAACATTTTCAAACTTCTCTTCCATACCTTTTGTTCTCTTCATCTTGAAGTAGCAAACACTCTTGACTTCTTCGAATGAACTTTTCTCTTCCTCTAATGCTAGGAGTAAGAGATAAAACAAACATGGTATACAAATGGAAGTGAATATAGAATCATGTTTTACCATCTCCTCATATCTCTGAATCAAAATTCTGCTTCAAATGTCTGAAATGACTAAATTCACCAATCGTTGTCTGAATGATGAATTACCCTTCTAGAGATACCTCTCTAGATACATTTGTACCTTGATATCCAACCAACTTACAACAGAAAATTGGTTGAAAACAAAACTCATCTCATCTCTGCGCTTGTCTTCTTAGATGAACTTTCTTGCCATGAAAGAGATTTCTCAAAAACTCTCTAGAAAAACCTCTAGATACCTGATGTAGCCTTTAACTTTTAAAAGATGAAAGTGTATAAAAGCATTCCTTGAATTTCTTCAAATCTCTTCATAACTGCTCTTCTAAGATATGACCTGCAAATGATAATCTGATAGTAAACATTGATATTGTGATTTGATGTTGATCTGATTCCTTCATCTTCTCTAAACCATTGTTCTTCCTTGAATTTGAAGTAGTCTTCTCTTCATCAAGTCTGGGTCTTCAAACAATACTTTTGTAAAGTATTTGCATACTCTTCCAAAAATATTCGGCTGCTAACAGATCATCAACTTCATTACGGAATTGTCTAATTCTCAAATCTCTACTCATCTAGATTAAGTGTGTATGTCAAATGTCAAATGTTAGAAGATGCCTTTAAATCATATGTTGTAAATCTGGAATTCTGGGAACCTAGGACATGAATGAGCCTTAATGCATTGATGCCAAAGATCTAAAGTTCTGAAACCAAAACCTTAGTGCTCTGATACCAAATGTTGGAAGTGAAGTAGGCCCTTAGGCTCATGTCACAGGTCCATGGTTCCATAGTTCCAATCATGTACAACATTAATTCCAGCAATCTTCCATATTGACAAAACATGAACATTCCACAACTTAATCATACAGATGATGAGATTAAGATAGAGAAAGAATAGACGACATGTGTAAGGTGTTACGTAAGCCATCGCTTACTCATAGTATCATATATACCAATGTTCAATGTACAATGTGGGAGCAACACGCTCAACCACTCTATGTGATGAGAAATAGATGTATGAGTGAATGTACAATGTAACAAACATATTCAGATGTATGGGCAGTAATCTGAATATACATGGATGTGTGACCTAATAGGTTATAGAAGAGTGAATATGAGTGACTGCATGAGGAAGGATCAGTGTGAAACTGATGGTCAACAAACCTACATCTAAACTTAGGCTATGGAAGACCCTAAGTCAGATACGTGTGTGAAAAGATCACATACTTATAAAGTAGCATAGAATGCTAACAAGATTGTTGCCGGAAATCCTCAAACTCATGTGAACACACCTTCTCAAACACCTCATAAAAATATGCATAAAGCATATAAGTACTGATTCTCTTGTACCTATGCTGAATAAGACTCCTCCTGATATGAACGCCATAGCCTCCATAAACTTCAAGTAGTACCTGTGTGCATAAAGAGAATATGTACCTGAATACTTAACATAAGATGTGAATCTTATGTTGAACACCATCCAATGTCTTTGAAGTAGCCCGACATCTTCTTGTAGAAGACAATCTTCAACCTAATATCTTCCTGTAGAAGATAATCTTCAAAATCATGTAGATGGTCCCATCCAATGTCTTTGAAGTAGCCAGACATCTTCTTGTAGAAGATAATCTTCAACCTAACATCTTCTTGTAGAAGATGATCTTCAAATACATCATGTAGATGGTCGATCCTCACCATCAAGCTGCTAATGACCAAGTCTTCTTGCCATGAACAAGAGATAACCTCCTTTCCATGAGCTAGAGTGTGAGCACACCCTTCATCTTCTCCAAGAAGAATCACCAAGAAGAACTCCATAGCTGCTCCTCAACATGCTTCAAGTTAGCACCATGGCTACCCCATGTGCTAGAAGAAACACCACCTCTATTGAGGTCCAAGCTTCCAAAGCTTGTGTTGAAATTGGTGAAGGATGATTACAATGAGCCCAAGGTGCTTCTTATATAGTAGTTTGTGTACTTGAAAAGCACTCCTCCAAAAGCAATCCATCGCAACTGCGAAAAAAACTTGTTCCGTATCTGTAAAAATAACGCCATCCGTCACTTTAGCTTTTGGTCAATTATTTGATAAAAAACAAAAGGTTTTAAAGCAAGAAATTGATGATTGCGCTGCGCCGCTGAGGTTTTGAACTCTGGTCGGCTTTATGAGAGGATGACACCGTATCCAATGCACCCATGCTTTTGGATGTGGGAAGAAGTAGAAAGTGTTCTTCATATCCTAAGCACTCCCGTCGTCATATTCTCTTAGAGGACTAAGACTAAGTTCATTGGATGTTATATGATCTGACCAAAAAGATCTATAAGGACATTGTTTGACCAATAGGATATTGATTTCCAACATAGATGATGATCTACCTGATGCCTATCTATTCAAGATAGAGAGCATGCTAGGTTGGGCAAAATCTTTGGTACTAATTTTGTTAATTTTAGCAAAGAATACTGGTTTGACTCCAACATATTTGATTTTGCAAAGCAAAAATTTCATTATATTGTCAAGAAACTTGTACCGTTTCAATAACATAGGATTTTTGGAATATTGTGTACCCGAAGAAGAACAACAAAAGTATCTAGAGAAGGCACGTCTTTGGAATCCATGTTTACATGCTTTAAAGATTGTTACTCTAAATAATATTGCAATTATAGAAGCTCATTGACCAACCAAGGAGAGACATGTGGAGAGATATGGACCTCAATGTGAGAGTTGTGTAAATAAACAAAGAGATTAACCAATAAACTTGTTTTGGTTTCAAGAAAACCCTAAATGGAGTAACCATATAGTGGAATACTTGGAACAAGAACCTCATAAAGAAATGAAGAAAATGGATTTAGATACAAGAAATATACAAGAGATGTGTAAGGAATTTGTACTCATAAATGATCACCATTGTACAAAAGGGGAATGGATGCCTACCTGAGAATCTATGTACCTGAAGAAAAATAAGGGTTGATCATTTGAAGTGTGCTTGATTCAATGCTTTCAAATGTCACTAGGCATCCAGCTCATATATTTTGGTGTGCCGCACTTTGCCCTTAGCTAAATTTTCATCATCAAGTAGTTGCTAAAATAACTGAATGTAGATGGACACACCTCCTATTTATATTTTTCAATACTAGTATCTTCATATTATGAGCTTCAATAAAGCACGGGATTTTAGATCTCTTCTTTTGCTTCTATTTTGTGCATGGCCTCGATGAAGCCTTGAATTGGTACCCACTATGCTTGTACCAACTAATTATTGTGCCTCTATCTTTTGATAGGAAAGAGTGTTTGGAGAATTTTGAATGGTCTTCTACGATTAATATATGGATATTGAATCTTGTGCACCGAATTGCAGCTAATAAAGATATCTCGAGGGCTAATTATTTCCATTAATCTCCTTTGGTATTTTGACACTCCTTTATTTTCATCACCCTTGATTAAAATTGCTAACTTTTGTTTCCCTCAGTGAACTGATTGCTTATGATCTACTCATTTCCATTGGAGAGAGTGTATGTAAGGATTAGGTTGAGTTTTTACATATAGCATATGTGGTAGAGAGGTTCCTTCAAAAAACTTTTTGAAACCTCATCCTAATAAGGAATGGTTTCCATTGGCCATTAAAACTCCTTCCCTTCAACATTGAAAAGTCATGGCATGGTTATCTATTTTAACTTCCAATGATTATTTTTTTATGGTATTGTTGGTCATACTCTTAAGCTTATTATGTTTCTCTAATTAACCTTGACAATGATGCAATGACTTTTCAACCCTAGTCTTGGTGATAGTTAGAAATAAGAACCTTTGATTTGAGTTGGCCTATTCGTTTGTGATTTCTAATGATATCCAACTTCAATTACTTAGTTCTCTTGTATTTCTTAGCCTACCCTTCTATTCCTTGTGCATGAGTACCTATTTTGCATACTTATGTCTTAAAAGTCTCTAAATGCTTATGATGATGTTAATGTGTAGGGTTGATTCTCATATGCGAATTATAATTATGGTTTTGGATATCTCTATCATGATTGGTCAAGATTTTTTAAGCTCTCAACTAAGATTAAGTTTCTTAAGTTTGTCGATTTTGAGCTACCCTAGGTTCAATAGCGAATCTCATTTTTACTTTTTTTTGTGTCTTGTTAAGTGAACAAGTGCAATGGCAATGCAACACGTTGGATTTGCCTTTGCAAGAGATTCACATTGATGCCCTCATAGTAGAAAATGGAGCTCCACACAGAGTACTCCACATAGACCTATGAAATATGCAAAAACTACACAACATACAAAGACCTTGAACTCAAATTTCCTAGGTTTTACAAATGCAATCAAAATTATAGCCTACGACAGACTAGGTCACTACATGGTTTATTAACAAACATATAAAAAAGTTTTTTGTAGCCATATCACCTTTCACATGTACACTAATAGTAACAATTTCCCACTAAAGGCCAATATGAACAAGGTGAACTATGGGATAAAAAATAAATAATGATAAAGGATACCTGAGTGTTATTATGCAAACTATACCTCCCATTGATGGGCATGTTACATGGTGTACAAGCAACCATGCAAGATCATGGATCAAGTAACCCCCATCAAATGACAATAGTGGTGAAAGTTGTTCTATGCTAGAGTTTTAATCAAAGCATTTGCAACATTATCTTGAGTATGAAGTTTCTCGAGAATAATGTGCTTAGTGGCTAAGCAGTCTCTAATGAAGTTCTACCCCGCCTTAATGTGATTGGTCTTTGCATGATAGACTCGATTCTTAGCCAAAGCAATGTAAATTTGAGTATTAGAGAGCAAATGAGGTACATGCTAAGGTAGACCCATATCAAACACAAGAGGAGAAAGACACAATGCCTCCTTACATGCCTCACTAGCTACACCATATTGTGCTTCATTAGTGGAAACAATTGTACATTCTTGAAGCATGAGATCTCCAAGAGATCACAACTTTAGCAAAGTGAAAGATATACCTTGTGTAGGCTTTTGATTGTTAAGAAAACTAGTAGAATCAGAATTTGTGTAACCAAAAAATGGATGCCTCTCCTCTACCCAATTATAGATACTCGTCATTAGTGCCACTCAAATATCTCAAAATCATATTGACTGCTTTGAGTGCTTCTTGCTAGGATTAGACATATATTCGCTCACAAATCTTACTACAAATGGAATGGCTAGTCTCATAGCTACCATAGCATACATGGGATTACCAACAATAGACTCATAAGGAATTTTGGTTATGAACTCCTTTCCTCCATCTAATTTGGGGAAATCATCCTTGCTCAATTTTACATATGTAGATAAAGGTTTACTCAATCCCTTTCTAGCCTACATATTCAACTTCTAATGTACTTTGGATCTGTTACTCCTATCATGAGCAATGTGCATGCCAAGAATATGTTTGTCATCCCCCAAATCCTTAATGTCAAAAGTCTCACTCAACTTCTTCTTTAGTAATGAAAATTCATCAAAAGACCTCCTAACAATCACCATATCATTGACATAAATTATCAAACATATTGTAAAGAACTAGACTATTAGGACCACCACACACTTGAGTGATGACTCTCCTCCCAACTTTATGCATGTGTACATAGCTATTGAGAACTCAATCCCTTTGATTTTAAGCCACTCTTTCAAAGAGAAAATTTACTTGAGAACCATTCTTTAGAAAAATTACTTTAATTTAGAACCACACTTTTCACAATAAATACACATAAATCTTTTGTGGATTGATTCTCCACTGCCCTTTATCTCGAAAGGTGCTATTTAATAAGAACGGCCACAATGATCAAGATCATAGAGCTCTTGGCAAAAGATCGCACCTTGAAAGACTTGAAACCAAGACCTCCTTTTTGCTCCTCTTATGACTTAACCACTAATCTAGGAGGATGCCTTGCATTATAGAGCATGTGAATCTTTGCTTAAGCCTAGTCTCAAGATCTTTGACCAAACATGCTAGAGACCAAATGATGTCCATAATCTAAGCAAGCCAAACACAGATCATAGACTTTACTTAATATAATTCTTGCCCGAGAATATTTTTGTCCGTGAAAATATAGCTATATGTATCTCTCTAGAGATACCCCCGAGCCTCTTGTTTTAACCTAGAAGAACATGTTTTCATCTCTATAGTGGGATTCACCTATTATTCCAAATGAATAGAGGAGAATCTAATCATTGATCCCTGTCCAAATAATTCAAAATAGCATGTAGTTTTGCACTTGATAAACTGATTTGAGTGAAAAGTAGGGAATGAATAATAAGGTTGGATAAAAAAACATCCCTAGACAATTCATTGTTTTCACTATGTGCTATCTAGGCACTAGGGTGAAATGGGTGGATACAATATGCTAGACCATTTCTAGCCATTATTTGTGCATGGATCTACCAACTGAGGTGAGATTTCTATCTCTATCAAGACTTTGAGAACTCCTATTACATTTGAGATAGAATCGGAGACAAACATGTAATTTAGATGTTTGTACTATGGTCCACTTAGAACCAACATTTACTTGATTTATTACCTAGTTGGAGGACTAGTTTGTCCTATTGGGACTTAAAATCCTATGTAGAATGTAGGAGAAAGTGTGCCATTTAGAAAGATTGTTGGAGTAAAACGTTAAAATCATCCAACCACTAGATATTAGTGTGGTATCAGATATCAAATCTTCATCCATGGACTGTTATTGATGATGTTATTCTTGTTTTACTCAAAAAATTAATGATTCCTTTAAGACTAAGTTGATCCCTCATTTATTCAATCTCTTAACACTATTTACTTGGAATGCAATTCTTATGAATTACTAGTCAAGAGATTGATCTCACCAAGTTGTACTATCAACTGAGTGCTTTCAAACTAACATACTCTTTCCAACCTTAGTTGAAAAGATCCGATCAATGTCTTATGTTGGCATACAAGTCAGATGAAGAGCATACCAGCACAACAGAGCGGTCATGCACAATACGGCAACAAGGCCTAATCATTTTTTCCATGGACCATTCACAACTCAAGTGATTTTAATCACTACACAAACATTGTAAATTTCGTTTTTGGTAGAATAGACTCCATTTTGTTCAAGCTGAGGAGTCCTCGAGCTTGAGGAGTATTAGAATTAGCTACATACCAATTTTCATAATTTTTAGACTCCGTTTGAGCCCTCAAATAGGCTCTAGAACCTAATTTTTAACTAGGCCAGACACTAGGTCTGGACAAGGCCAAAGCTAGTGAGAAAACTATAAAAAGAGCTAGAAAGCTCATTTTTGGGGTGAATTGTTTGTGAATTGAGCTTATGTAAGAGACTTTTTGACTAATGCAAAGAACTGCATTGTTCCTCTCCTTGTTCTTGCCTTGTGTGTGCGTGTGTGTGTGTGTGTATGTGTGTGCATGTTTGTGTGCTTCTCACTCACGCACTTGTGCCTTCACTTGCTCATAGTCTTCATACTAGTCCTCACATCTCCACGGATTGACAATTATGAGGTGGATCTCCTCGTGTTGGTACTCACCATTGTGCTGGAGTGACACCAAATTTGGCGCCGTTGCCGGGGAGAGAGCTTCGAGGACGAGCGTGTGATGGTAAGACGTCGAGTTGAGACATTGGAGTTATAGGTAATATCCTTTCTTTTCCTTATTTTTCTTCATTTTTTTCTTATTTTTGCATCACCTTCATCACCATCATCATCCCCACCATCTCCCACCTCCATCTCCATCTCCACAAAAATTTCAGTTTTTTGGTCATATTCCACTCCCCACCTCATTTCGCTCATTTCATTATGAGAGAGAGTGATAGAGAGCTTGCCTGCGATCTGTTTTTGTGTGTTTTTTGAGCTTTTATTCCAGGAACTAGCTGTACCACCATCTCCAGCAGCTTGCGCAGGTACGACAGGCTCTGCACAGGTCTCGGGACGACTACCTCTGTCTATCGCGACAAATAGGAAAACTTGATATTTTTTGAATGCGTGTTTGGCACGGTAACCTACACCATTAGAGCACTCCAAATCACTAAAAGTTTCTCAAAAATTTACGTTTTTTCAGTCTATCACGAAAGACACTGTGTATCGCAACAGACACGGTCTATCGCGACAGACACCGTCCATCGCGGCAGACCGCAGCCCACGATAGACACCGTCTATCGCGACAGACACCTGTCTATCGCAACACACCAAATTCCACGACAGACTCAGTCTATCGCGACAGACCAAAACCACGATAGACGATAGACCCCGTCTATCGTGACAGACACCCGTCTATCGTGACAGACAGAGACCCACGATAGACCCCGTCTATCGCGACAGACAGCTGTCTATTGCGACAGACCAAATTCCACGACAGACTCAGTCTATCGCGACAGACCAAATTCCATGATAAACTCAGTCTATCGTGAAAGACACCGTCTATCGCGACAGACCAAATTCCACGACAGACTTAGTCTATCGCGATAGACATCGTCTATTGCGACATACCAAATTCCACGACAGACTCAGTCTATTGCGACAGACACCGTCTATCGCAACAGACCAAAACCACGACATACGATAGACCCCGTCTATCGCGACAGACACCCATTTATCGCGACAGACAGAGACCCACGATAGACCCCGTCTATCGCGACAGACACCTGTCTATCGCGACAGACCAAATTCCACGATAAACTCAGTCTATCGCGACAGACACCGTCTATCACGACAGACGGCCCCACGCGACAGTTAGTGTCTATCGCGACAGACACCGTCTATCGCGATAGACAGACATCCTCGGCAAAAAATAAAGGGGTAATTTTTTGGAAATTTAGGCTAAATTTTGGGCATATTTACATACCAACTCACTCATACACTTAATAGGCCTTGGAAAAAATGCCCTAGAACCCTAAAAGGTCCTGTTTGTCTGATTTAACCCCCTAAATCCTGAGGAGTCATAACTTTTTCATCTGAAATCTGTTTTTTGAGCTCTAGGGCTTGTCAGAAAGCTCGTGGCATATTTTTTATAAGAATAATGCATGGATTTTCAGATAGGGTATTTTGAAGCTGACCTACTGAGGGGTAGGTATACCAAGAGAGCTCTAAAGAAAAAAAATTTTGACAATAGCAAAGGGGGAAAAAAGGGTCATTAAAAGTGTCTGTGATAAATTGTCTGTCAATTGAAGGATCAAGTTGGAGCTAAACTTGGGAATCTTTTACAGGATTATCGAGGGATGTTAGAGAAATCAAAGCGAGTGCCATTGTGTGCAGGCTTGGGAACTTGCTTCCTGGGCAGAGAAGCATAGCAAGGAGGAGCGTCTTGAGGTTGGAACATCTCTTAACCCCCTCTGTCCATTCTTAGCATAGGCTAAGTGCGAGTAGTTGTCTTGTTTGAATAGAGGTACGATAGGAATACTCAAGTTCTAAGAGTCTTTAACTTCTCAAGTCCAAGAATAGTCTAAATTGCAGTCAAGGGATAACTTAAAGAAAAAGAACTTAAACTAAGAGGACGCAGAACATCAAGTACGACACACTAAATTGCTCATGAAGACGCTTAATTAAAAACAAGAAAACACATCCAAAGGAACTTAAAAGGAACAAGTGACTGGTACCAAAGAAATCAGCAACGTACAAAGGGCATATGAACCTTAGATCAGGACGACATCTAGGGAGAGATAGACAAAGTCTTAGGTCTTCAAAAGCTAGTGTCAATCACGCTACTAGGTCTTGGGCCCAGCAGTTGAGCCACTTTTCACATTACCCTAGCTCTGAGACTAGTGAATCAGAGATGTATCAAGGTATGGAGAGACCTACGGGGAGTTCAGGTGTGCCATATTTGTATAGGGTGGAAGGCCCCTACAAGACAGAGTTGGAATACCTTAGGACCAACCGATTAGTTGCTAGCATCTATGAGGACGGCCTAGGAAGGTCTGTGGTATAGATCAAAAACCCAGATCAATCCATTGGACTGGAACACCCAGCAGTCAAGTTTGAAAACAAAGCATACTTGGACAAAGAAGGAACCATATATGTAGTCACTAGTCACCCAGACAGGACATATGAATTCGGGGATGTGATCCCTGAGATGGACATAGGTGACCTAGATCAAGGGAACATAGGAGGAGAGCCGAGGACCCCTCGAGGAAAATATGTTCTTACTAGAATCCTTAATCCCGAGTGGGTTCCCCAGGACAATAAGAGTATAGATCTGCTCCTGAACCAAGAGGCTGATGAAGCCTTTTGGAGGTATAAATCTGATCAGCCAAATGAGGTAGTAACAATCATGATATATGAGTTCAAGGACCCGGATAGCCCAGGCAAAGTGACTTACCTAGACAATGCATCAGAACGGATCTTTGTGGTTACAGAACATGATAGGCATGCTTACACTTGGAAAGTTGAATTTATTTTCCCCCAACCTAGGTCTAATATGTCCTTTGGTCACCCAAGAGCTAGAACATCCCAAGCTCATGGAGCTCAGAGAGACAGAAGTAGAGTTAGACCTGAGGTAAGCTTTGCCAACCCAGGGGGCAGAGAAAGAACGAGAACGGAAACAAATAGAGGGGAACCTGAGGTACTTAGAGCTCCAAGGAACCAAAGGAATGTGGATGAATTCCCTCTACCAAGACCTAGAGAGCACACGAGGACTTTGAGACCTACCCAGCTAGTTAAGTCCATGAAGAACTACTTCAATGGCACAGGAGATCCATATGATCATGTGGCTGAGTTTAGGCAAGTCTTGAGAGCTGAACAAGTTGAGGACCTATTCACGCAGTATAATGCCTTTGGTCTAACCCTTAGGAACACAACCCTTACATGGTTTCAACCATTGAATGAGAGACAATTTAGGAGCATAGACCAACTCTTGGAGGCTTTCATCACGGAATTCTCTAAGAGTGGGATAAGGCATAATACTTCCTCATTGATACATAGCTTCAAGCAGACCCCTCAAGAGACCGTGAGACTTGCAGGAAGAAGATTTAGGCAATATCTGGAGAGATGCCCTGTGCCTGAGTTACCCACACCAACCAAACAAGTGGCTTTATTCTTGGATGGATTGTTAAGTACCAAACTGAGGTCATATGTGTACTTGAAAGACCCTAGGACCATAGAAGAGTGTGTACGCATGTGCATCGACATTGAGGTTAACCTAGGGGAGGAATTAGAGCTCTCAAAAATCTATAAAGATTCAGATAGTTCTAGTAGCCTCATTTCTTCACAATCCACATCAATCGAGGATCTAGCAGAAAAGGTAGCTCTGAAATTAGGTGTCTCTAGCAAGCAGATTCCAAGATTTGCCCCTGTGAAAAGATGTTACACTTGCAGAGGTGACCATATGGCGAACGTATGTCCCATCATGGCTCAACCCCACGTGAATCCCAGTAGTCAATACTACACCATAGAACGGAGGTACACCAATCACACTGCGCAAGATTGCCCCTACAATAAGCAAGCAGTTAGGCAGACGTACCCACAACCATACCCTCAACAGGGCAGGTACCAAAACCTGTACCCACCGCAGCAGTATGCTAGGCCTCAACAAACCTACCACCCACAATACCAAAACCAACAAAAGCCTCAGCCTATGTTAGCACAACAACCCCCTGCCCCAGCTAATGTAATTCCTGTAAAGTATGCAGCTGCAGAAGAGAACCTGAATAGAGCCATAGTGCCAGTAATGCCATTGCTGTCAAAAAGTGACCCGAGTGACCATAGCTTTGATTCTACACATATAGATAGCCCCCACACCTACTACATGCAATCTCCTGAACATGGTGAGTTCTACTACAGTGAAGAGCCAAGTGAACTTAGTTGGGAGCCAGAATATGCAAATCTCATGTACACAAAGCCCTACACTAGACCTCAACCTAGGCAAGTAAGACCCCCATTCCCTAGAGGACCATGCTACAGATGTCAAGGAGATCACCTCATTCGCGATTGCCCCTTACCTCCACCTACACAACCCCAATCAGTGGCAATCCAAGGCTTTTGTACAGATTGTGGAAAAGAGCATCTCTTATGAGATTGCCCAAAGAATACCAATAATATGCCAAAAATTACTCTTTCCAATGTTATTGGGTTAGTAGTAGACTCTACAGGAAGCGTCACGTCCACCGCGCCAATACAAGTGGTCACTAGAGCTCAAGTGTTGCAACAAAACCAAGACTTAGGCTAGGAAAAGAATGCGGAGGTTAGCGAGACTGAGAGTCAGAATAAGAAGAGGACAAGAGCTTGGAGAGATAGCCGTGAACGTATGAAAAGGCAATGGGCAAAAAAGATGAGCGAACTTGAGGAAAGCCTACAAGAAACCAAAGCCAAAATCATGGAAATCATATCTCAAACACACTCTCACACATCCCCACCACTACCATCCCCTTCACCCTCCATTCCTCAACCATCTAATCCACCACACATACCCCACCCACCACCCCGAGTAGGATCAGTTTTAGCAGATCCCACTCTCGAAGACATAGATATGATGCTCAGAGCATATCAGGCCAGGATCCAGGAAGGACCAAATGTAACGGATCATGAAAGATGTTACCCTAGAGCTGACCTAGAGCTTGAACGAACTAAGTTGTGTGACAAGATGGTGGAATTGGCTCAAGCCATGTTTGAGACCAGTCGCCTTTTCACTTGCTCTAGCTCCACTAGAACACCATTGCATTTTGATGGTCTGTTAGACAGATTGGAGATGTTAATTGCAAAGTCTAGAAAAGGAGCCAACTCCCAGGCTAAGGAGAAGGCAAGTGATAGAATAAGCATTCCTCCCAAGGAAGCTTATGTGCCTAACTCCACTGAACCAAACACCTCCTCTTCTATGAATAGGTTCACTCCAGAATTCCTACGAGAGATTCAAGAAGACAAATGGGCTAATGAAAGTGAAGCCCCTCCTCCCATTGAACTTGTGGATGACACGCAGGATCAATTCCCACAAGATATTCCCTCCATTTATGGAGAGCAGGAGAGTGCACAAAATCAAGAGAGGATAGACTTCGAGTCTAACTCCCTACAGGAATTACCCCATTTCACAGGCCCATGGGAAGCCAAGTCTACTTGTATGAGAGCACCCACGGTCATGGTAAGAAATGAAGACTCAGTCATACCTAGGAATACGGAGGTAGTGAAAAACACTAAGGTGCAGTGCAACCTCACCTTAGAAGAGCTACTCAAAGTTAGGCCATCGTTATGGAAACATGTAGCCAAACAAGTACCAGAGATAGCAAAACCTTGTTCCCAGGTAGGTTCTCATAGGACAGTGCCAGAAATTCCTCTAGACAAGATAGGAGATATGAGTGAAGGTGAAGAAGGAAACACCTATCTTCCCATTACCCATCAGGGGTACACAACTAAGGCAATTCTAGACTCAGGTGCAGGAGTTGCTATTGCTACCACTTCCCTATGGAAGCGGTGGGGCAAGCCAACACTCAGGCCCATGAGGATGAAATTACAAATGGCTGATGGTCACATAGAAAGACCCTTAGGCTTGCTGGAGGGAAGAACTCTCACTACATGTGGTGTAGAGTTTGGGCACACGTTTGCTATCTGTGATTTTAGCAAGAACCATGCCTATGAGATGATTTTGGGAAGACCATTTATGCGACAGTTGCAAGTGGTACAAGATTGGGGAACGAATTCCTTGTATTTGCAACACCTAGGTGTCACGACCAAGGTTAATCTCAAAGATTACTCTCATAGAGATGTCCCTCCTATCCAATGGAATCCCATCCATAGAGCTAAAGATGATACAGAGTCAGTGCACTCCATAGGATAGGATCCTCATGGATGCATGAAGACACTCACTTATGGATGTGTAAAGTGGCAGTAGAAGAGGAGAAGAGAGAAAAATCCAGAGAGATAGGTGCAAAAGAAACACATAGATCCATTCAAGACCTAGCCTATGCACCCGTAGTATTTCCTGATGAAGAATTTGAACCCCACGGCTGGGCAGAAATCCTAGCAACCATGGATGTAGCCATCAATGAAGAACAATGGACACTCCACTGTGATGAGGATGGCTATGACATTTCAGTTTTCTCCATAGAGCCAATCATGGGAGAGGCAGTTTTAGAAGAATGCGAACCTAGCCCTGATGCATTTAAGGATGCAAGTGACTCCGACCTAGAGTCAATCATTATGGACCCACCTTTTGCATCAGATGAAGAATACTTCTATGAAGTAGAATTTCAACCCCAGAGACACGGAGAGATAACAAATGATGTAAGGTTAACCACACAAGTGACCCATAAGGATGAAGGAAAGAAAGGAAAGAAGAGAGAAGTCACACCAGAAGAGGAAGAATCTTTGTTTGAGGTCCCGGAAAACTTTAAAAAGTATGAGATAGACGATAGGAGAGTCATGATAAGGATGCCTAAACGAGAGGCACAATCAGGAGAGGCCTATGATAACAAAGAAACCACCAAAAAAATAGTGGTAGCCCTAGAAGGAGAGGAGAGATGCACTTACATAGGACATGACCTAACAGAGGAAGAAGAGCATGCATTAATAGCCTTGCTAAGAGAATACAGAGATGTATTCGCTTGGAGTTACAAGGATTTGAAAGGTGTAGACCCGGACATATGCTCACACACAATCCCCATGACCTCAGATGCTAAACCTTCTAAGCAAAAGCCATACGCATATAATGATAACTATGCTGCTAAGATCAAAGAGGAGATAGATAGACTGGTAGAAGCTGGATTCATCTATGAAATTGAGCACACTGAGTGGGTATCCCCCATTGTAGTGGTGCCCAAGAAGAATGGAAAGCTACGGGTGTGCATTAACTTGAAAAAGGTCAATGCAGCCACAATTCGAGATAACTATCCGCTTCCTATCACACAACATCTCTTAGAAAGAGTAGCAGGCAAGGAAGTGTACAGCTTCCTTGATGGATTTTCGGGCTACAATCAAGTAGCCATTGCTCCAGAAGATCAGCATAAAATAGCTTTTGCCACAGAATGGGGCATATTTGCCTTTAGGGTAATGCCATTTGGGCTTACCAATGCTCCTGCAACCTTTCAGAGAGTGATGTGCCACGTGTTTAAAGAGTTCTTGAGGAAGAATTTGGAAGTCTATGTTGATGACCTCTGTGCTCATTCCAACATTAGACAGACACATATACCAGAACTCAGGCAAATCTTTGACAAATGCAAAGAATATCAAGTCTGCTTGAACCCAGAAAAAAGTGTGTTTTCATGGTCAGGCAAGGCAAGATTCTAGGACACATAGTGTCAAAGAATGGCATATCCACTGATGAAGAGAAAGTAAAAGCCATAGCAGAGTTACCTAGGCCAAAGAATGTCAAAGAAGTACAAGCTTTCATGGGGCATTGTGGCTATTACCGGTGCTTTATACACATGTACGCCATCATTGCCAAGCCTCTGTATGGACTTTTGACTAACTTTGAGTGGACCGGTGAATGTGAGAATTCCTTCAATGAGCTTAAACGGCGATTATGTTCAGCACCAATCTTGACCATGCCAGATTGGAATAAGCCTTTTCATGTTCATGTAGATGCATCCAATTATGCTATTGGGTGTGTACTCGCACAACCTACGGGTGAAGGTAATATGGATCTTCCCATTGTCTATGCTAGTAGACAGCTAAATGCTGCTCAACGGAATTATACCACTACTGAGAGAGAAGGCTTAGGCATGGTGTATGTTGTTAAGAAGTTTAGACACTATTTGCTTGCAAATAAGTTTAATTTTTTTACTGATCATCAAGCACTGTTGTACTTGGTAAACAAACCTTGCAATACCGATAGATTAGTAAGATGGTTTCTCTTGCTAATGGAATATGACTTTGAGGTTGTGGTGAGGAAAGGGAAGACTCACTTGAGAGCAGACCACCTCTCTAGGCTCACATCTGGAGAAGCCCCACAAGGAGTATCAGATGACCTTCCTGATGCTTACTTGTTTAATTTGGAAGTTGTCCCTCAATGGGCTAAGCCATTAGTGCCAGTATTGACATACGGGCCTAACCACCAGTCATAAACACTCAAGGTAGAGAGGTAGTAAAGGCCCAGAAGTACCACATCATGGCAGGAAGCATGTACAAACAAACAGATCAAGGGATATTGGCTTGTTGTGTGGAAGAGGATGAGTACGCTAAATGGTTGCAATTAGCACATGTAGGTGCATTAGAGCAACACTACTCAAAGCAACGAACCCTACAGACACTAAGGAGACTCGGTGTGCATTGGCCGACTATGGAGGCTGATGTCTACAAGTTGTGCAAGGAATGCGCAATCTGTTGCACTAAACCACCTGTGGAACATGCCACTCTGTATCAAGTGTCCATAGTGCCAGATTGGAGTGAACCGTTAGTGACCTTCTTGAGGATGAAAACATTCCCCCTAGATATGACACTGGCTAGACAAAGAAGTCTAGAACAAGAAGCCCTAGATTACTCACTCATTGGTGATAATCTATACAAGCGTGGTAAAGATGGTTACCTGAGACTATGTGTCCATGAGAGCGAATATCTCAAGATCTTGGAAGCAGCTCACCAAGGTGTAGCAGGAGGACACTTTGGACTAGATCGGGTGATCAAGGCAATACTATTTGCGGGCTTCTGGTGGCCGACCCTTCACATGGATGCACATACCTATGTGAAACGGTGTGATGTTTGTCAGAGAACTCAGTACCCTATATGCAAGGATGAGATGCCACTGAAACCTATGATGGGTGGACGTGCATTCTCTAAGTGGGGAATAGACTTTGTTGGCCCTATTAATCCCCCAGCTAAGGGTTCACATGCTGAGTATATCATTGTGGCCACAGATTATCTAACCAAGTGGGTAGAAGTGAAAGCCACATCGAAGAATGATGCCCAAACAACCGCTAAATTATTATTTGAGAATGTGTTCACTCGATACAGGCTACCCATAGAGCTAGTAAGTGATAAAGGGACTCACTTCTTGAATGAAGTCATTGAAAATCTTCTTCAAGAGTTCTTGGTGATACACAAGAAGTCTGCCCCCTATCACCCACAAGCTAATGGACAAGCGGAAAGCACAAATAAGATTCTATGCAATGTGCTAACCAAATTAGTGAATAACAAACGCTCTGATTGGGACAAACAGCTACACCATGCTGTTTGGGCATACAGAGTTGCCTATAAAACGGTACTCCAAGCTACGCCCTTTCAGATGGTTTTCGGCCAGAATGTAGTGCTACCATTGGATTTTTTGATACCAACCTTGAAAGTAGCACAAGAGCATGATTGGACAGGCCATGAGTTGTCCTCTAGAATCTTCGATCTTGAATGATTAGGTGAAACACGATTGAGGGCTGCAGCAGAAATTTATGCAGCCAAGAAGAGGCAAAAGGCATATTTTGATGCACACGTGAAGGATAAGGGCTTGAAAGCAGGAGACCTAGTCCTAGTCTACACCTTGAAGCAACATGCACGGAAGTTAGAGAAGAGAGGTTATGGGCCAATGATTATCAATAGGATCTCCACAAGTGGAGCAGTTCAACTAGCCACTCCAGAGGGTGATATTCTACCAAGTTACATAAGTGGATGCAGAGTCAAGTTATATCAAGAACCCTTGACTGAAGAGATGCTAAATCGACTCAACACTGCCAAGAAACGTAAAGAAGAAGAGAAACGAATTCGAGAAGAAGCACAGGCAGAAGCTTTTGAACGCATCCGACGAATGAAATTGAGGAGACAAGGTAGAGACCAGCCTATGCCTGACACTCAAGAATCTCTAGGCTATCCCATGGCCATGTGCGAGGCTTCAGGTGGACATTCCCATAGAATAATTGACCGACGGCCTTTTGTAACCTAGAAGTAGGACAAGGAGAGAGTGTAAGGACAGTGAGAGCTTTAATTGACTCAGGGGCAGCCACTAGTGCAGTTCGACTTTCTTACTGCCAAGAGCTGCAATTACAAATCAATCCTATAGAGGCATATCTCATAGGATTGGGAGGTGTGGAAACCCCTTGCATTGGTGAGGTGGAACTTCCCCTCTACATTCAAGAGGTGCTAATGGCAGTCAAAGTGCTAGTGTGTGAAGACGAGGATCTTACCGAACCTCTTGTCCTGGGCCAAGACTGGATCTATGATCATGCAGTCAGCCTCAACCTAAGAAGTGGACTTCTTCAGGCATGGGTAGGCCAAAACCACATCACGATTGAATTAGAAAATCAAGCACATAGGCCGCTAGAAGAGGCACCGAATCCTGGTCCTTCCAGGAGTCCACCTGAAATGACCCGTGCTACTCTTGACCAAAGTTCTATGGTGCAGAAGATTGCCACTCATGACGCGGGTACAGAAGTCAACGAGGAGTTCCCTTCTTTTCCAAAGAAAATTGGAGGAAAGCAAGCTCCGATGCTATTATTTGGTCTCCACATTACAAGCTAACGAAGAAAAGGACAAACCAGGAACATTCGTACTTCCTTCTTTGCTGGGCAACAACGAGTTGAAAAGGTTTGAACTTACACTGGAATTGGTGAGTGCTTCTTTGAATATGCATGGCACACATGTACCTTCTGAGAAGGATGCTCTCATTCCCACTAACATGAAGGATCGGAAACTACTGAAGCTTAAAGATATGGCAGCACTCACACCAAACGGGTGGATCTGGCAATTTAGCCATTAGTGCTTTGGCCCGAGGCACAAACTCTGGGAACTTTTCTCCTGGACCTAATCTTAAATTTTCTAGCTCTTCTATGATAATCTCCATAGTGTTGCCATGCTGGAACTGATTTTTAAAAGCATATTTCATCACATCCCAAGTGGTAAAATGGTTTTCAGCAAACTGGCTGAACCACCTATCAGCTAATCCCTCTAATGTGGCAGGGAAGAGAATCAAAAAAGCATCCTCCCTACCCATTAGGCCTCTAGTCTTACATAGTGCTAAAAACCTTCTAATATGTTCATCTGGATCCTCTTGAGCTAGGCCTTTGAAAGAAGGAAACTTTATATTTAATCTAGAGAGTAAAGTTTCCAAGTCTACATGACCCGCCATGCTCTTGACTGATGATGTGGAAGATAGTGGACTGGGGGACCTTCTAACAACCTTCCTCCTTGTCTGCTTGCAGGTGACCCTCAATACTTGGGACCGGGTTGCGGTCATGAGCAGCTCATAGCCCACTGAATGTAAGACACTTGATAAGAATATCTTTACCTTTTGTTTGATGAAGTAGCACTGTGGTTCTGTCGACACTTGATCTCTTCTATGCTTGGCACTTGGTTTCTCCTAAGCTCAAATCTCCTTGGACGTCCCACCGTGCGTGCCAAATTTTGTTGGTGGATTCTTAGACAAGAAGGAGTTTGAGGGTTTGTAGGAGAAAAGGGGAGAAACAAGAAGAGAAAATACACCTAGAAGCTTCTGCCGATTGATTGATTACAGTAAGACAATTGCAATATTTGATGTACAAGACAAGCCAATACCTCTGTGCACAATACCACAGAGTGCCCAATTACAAAATACCCAATATCCCAAGTCTTCTTGCCGCCGGCCTCCTCTGCACCAGACCTCCATCTGCTTCAAGCTTATCCTTGTGCACACCTTGCACCAAGCTTCCACAAAGGGGGAGGAGTGAATACCTTCTGTCGGCACGCGCCCACTGCAATGGGACCTTGAGATACTTGGGGGGCTAGCTTAGCACACTCTGCACAATCCCTTAGGCACTCACTATGCACTCCTTCACTTCCACTTCTCTGCGTCGTCGCACTTGTGTCTCTTGCACTTCTTCCTCTTGCTCTCTTAGACTATGCTCTCTTGCTTACTCTAGGATTGGTCCAAGAATGGCCCTTGCCTTGATGTGAGTGTGTCGATCACGTACGCACCTAACTGCAATGGTATCTTGGTCCTCACTTTGATGTCCCAAGATTGTCCTCACAAGTGGCAGCCAACGACTCACTGTTTTGTCCTGTAGTGACTTTAGACTAAAACCAAAAATTTTAATGGGGGGGCCATTCTTTCACCTGTGCGTACACTTTGCCGCTTCACATACCTTCATGTTTCCTTTTAAGTCTTCACTTTTGCACATAAGAGGGGGTTCACCTGAACCTTCCAAAACACTTTAAAACACACTTTGAACCTTAGGGAAATTAGAGAAAATACCTCTGCAACCTGCAACCCATTTTCTCCAATTTACCCTTTGTGGACAATTCATTGTGCACTACCTGTGCACTTTGACACCTGCACTTACGCACTTTGACTTTGCACCTGTTGACTTTGACCTTGACCTTGTTGACTTTTACCAACATGACTTTTATGGGCTCAACAAAGATGAATTCCAAGCAGAGAGAAAATTTACCTCTCCAATTTTCAAGTCGACACCTTTTGCACTTCCTTCTTCTTCACATGAGAATTGTGATTCCCCTATGCTCAAGTTGCTTGATCCCACCATGCATGGAAAATTTTGTTGGGGGATTTTTTAGTTAAAAGGGGCTTGATTGTTTGTAGGAGAAGAGTAGAGAAGAAGGAGAAAGACACATTGCGCTAAAAGTCTCAGCTCCTTCATTAAAATAGGACATTACAATAGCCTTTGTTGCCAAAATATGACAAAATACACATTGTGCATAACCCTTTAGGATAAAAATACACACAAGTAGAACAAAGTAATTCAAGTACTTGTATAGTAAACCTATGTGCCACTTCTTCACCTTAACAAAGTGGCTTTCTCCTATGCACCCTTGCACTCAAGCCTCCAATAGGGTTCAAGTCTTGATCACTTGTATTGTCAACCAACACACCTCCTTGATAGTATTATGATCACACATTGGTCCCTTTAAAACCTATAATTAAAATCATTGGAAAAAAAAAACTATGAGCCTACACATTGTGCACTACCTATGCACCAATTGTTTGACAACTCCTCGGGTCACATGTGCACCACTTGGAAAAGTCAGCACCATGATAGGCTCAATAGTTGCCCACCATCTAATGGACTTCCATCTCCAAGAGCCAAAAACCAAAAGTAAGGCCTAACTAAAAAGTTGTGAACCATGCAGAGGAGATTATGAAACATCAGGTATCAACTATCAGATTCCTAAAAAGATAAGTATCGATTGTGGAGTCATGAAAGAGTAACTACACACAAGCAACCCACTAGGGAACACATAATATCCCCAACATAGGAGCCATGTGAGGGGAATGGAAGGGGAAGAATGTATAGGTTGGGGGAAAGGGAAAATAAGCGAAGGGAAAGGAGAGAGAAAAGAAAAGAAAGGAACATATTTGGATAGAGACATGAACAAACAAAATATGCACTACCATCATTAGAGACAAAAGATATGATTGACAAAAGACACAACATTACTTAGATTGATAATTACTTAGCCAAACTACTTAGCCAAGGAACTTTCAGATTGAACCCCCTTTTCTTTTCTAGTTTTCTTTTATTATCTCTAAGAAAAAAGTAAAGATGATGGGAATATGCCTCTCTCTCTCTCTATCTAATAATGGCTTAAAACATAATGAAAAATAGGAAAACAAATAAAAATGAAAAAAAATTGAAAAAAACTAAAAAATTTACACATGCCAAAAGGAAATTTCCCACTTAAAACACAAGAGAAAATCCATTTCCTCATTATAAATTCTTAAGAAAAAGTGAAGCAAATAGGAAAAATTTCCAAGAAGGCTTAAAAAAATCTTCTAAACACACCAAAAAATCTAGAAATTTTCCAACAACATCCTCATGGCTTATGCTATTGAATGGCATCAAAATTGTAATGAACAGTTAAGACCTCAAAAAAACATGTCAGATCTGTTGATAATGGATAAACTAATAAAATAAAAAGAGCAATAGGGGGACTATTTACAATCTAGCCCATTGCACAAAATGTGAGGGATGCAAGGAACTTTAGTTCCAATATTGGTAGGCCTTGACCCTCAAAACATTAACTAGTAGTAATGCCTCTCGAGATATAGTTTCCTATTGCACTACAGTCCACTAGAGCATTTCTTTAATTCTGTACAAGCCTTCCTAATGAGAAAGCCATTTGCCTTGCAATTGCACCTCTAATTGAGGTCTATGTAGAGGAACTAACATTCCGACCTCGAATTTGTTCTACCACAAATTTCTATCATGAACGTCCTTTCTCCTTTCTTGTGTTTCTTGCAGCTTTATTTCTACATCTATATGAACCTCCTCCAATTTCTTGAGTGATGGGAATCTAGTAGAAACCATAAGATCCTCCCTTGCCTGAACAAAATCTTTCCTAGAAGAAACATGTATAAACTCAAAAGGCTTAATGAGAATTACTCCATATGGCTTCTTTACTTGCCAACTTGTAGGCCCATTATGTACCTCAATGTGCAATACCCCAAGTAGTAGGCCTTAGACTACATCCCTTGCTAAGTAGAGCTATCAATACTTTGTTTGTCCACTCTAATTTTCCATTTTCCCTTGGATAGTAAGCAAACGAAGAGTGATGGAGAATCCTATACTTATTGAAAATCATGTTAAACATTACTGACAAACAACATCTCTTGGTCCATGCAAATTTCGAATTGACAACAATACCTCCAAAGCCCCTTAAGTCAATTTGTAGCTTAGGCTAAACACGACTAGTGATATTGATTAATTAGGGTGATGATAAGCATGAGAAAAGTACAAGAAACCCTAACTACTCAAGTTCAAGCATAAGTTAGGATATTGTTTTGACAAACCCTAAAGGAAAAGAGCTTAAGTGGATTGATCACATCTCAAGGTGGGATAAAACTCATGTATTCCTAACAATGATATTTGTCAAACAAGATCATACTAGAGAAATCTATTAAAAAAACAAGTGATTTATACAAAAGGACATCACAACGGAGTTGTACTTGGGAAAATTGGGACTAATAGACAAAGCTTATGAACCTTATATCAGGTAGACACCTAGGTCGGGATAGACAAAGCATCAGATCGTCTGAAGCTAGTGTCAATCACACAGTTAGGTCATGTGTGCAACAACTTAGTGATTATCTCTACATGCTCAATTCGGAAATAAGTGATTCTAAAATATCTTTTAGCATGGAGAGAACCATAGGTAGTGCAGACATGCCCTTTTTACAAACACCAAAAGGTCCTTATAAGATGCAATTGGAATATATTAGGACTAATCGATTAGATGCATGCATCTATGAGGATGGTTTGAGACGATCAATTTTAAAACTCAAAAATCCTGATCAGCCCTTCAGAGTTGAACACCTAGTGGTTAAATTCAAAGAGGGTTCGTATATTGATAAGCAAGGAACCATGTATGTGGTTACCAGCTTAACAGATAGGATAAATGAGTTTGGAAATGTCATTCTTGAGAATGAGATAGGAATCCTAGAGCAAGGAGACCTAGGATGAGAACCTAAGACTCCTTGAGGCAAATCCATCTTGACTAGAGTGATTACCCTAGAGTGGATTCCCCAAGATAACAAAAGCATAGAACTATTCTTGAATAGAGAAACAAAAGAAGCTTTTTAGAGATAATGCTAGATCAACTGAGCAAAATAGGCAGAGTCACCATCTACGAGTTCAAAGATCCTAAGATACCAAGAAAAGTTGTCTATCTAGATAACACGTCGGAGAGCATGTCCCTGGTATCAAAGCATGATAGGCATTCCTATAGTTGGCAAGGCAAATTGATTTGTTCTCCACCAAGATCAAAATTTTCCCATGGCCTCCAAGGTGTACAATCATCCTAGGGAAAGAGATAGAGAGAGGTAAGCCTTGCACACATTGTGGGTAGAAATAGATCAAGACTTGAAAGTGAAAGACGTGAAAGAGAGAGACATAGAGCACATAGGCATCAAAGAGATGGACATGATTTTCCATTGCCTAGACCCCAATAGTACCCACAAACCCTTAGAACCTCTCAAGTGGTCAAGGCAATGAAAAACTACTTTAATGGGTGAGGAGATCCGTATGATCATGTGGCCAAGTTCAAACAAGTCTTAAGAGCTGAAGAGGTCAAGGACTTGTTCAGCCAATTTGAGCCATTTGGTTTGATCCTCAAGGGTACTGACTTAACTAGGTTTCAACCCCTTTACAATCGCAACTATGAAAATATAGGTCAACTGCTAGACGCATTCATCGTACAATTTTCCAAGAGTGGCATCAAGCATAACAAATCATCCTTGTCCAGAACTTCAAGTAGATACCCCAAGAAACACTTCAACTAGTCGGACAGAGATTTAAACAATACATGGAAAGATGTCCCACACCTAAATTACCTACACAAGCAAATCAAGTTTCCCTACTTTTAGATGGACTTCTAAGCGGAAAACTTAGATCATATGTATATCTCAAGGAGCCAATCACACTAGATCAATGCTTGAGAATGTGTATTGACATAGAAGACATCTTGGACGAGGAGTTAGAATTGTCCAAAATCTATAAGGATTCTGAAAGTTCTATT
Source organism: Ceratopteris richardii (assembly GCA_020310875.1). Taxonomy (NCBI): domain Eukaryota; kingdom Viridiplantae; phylum Streptophyta; class Polypodiopsida; order Polypodiales; family Pteridaceae; genus Ceratopteris; species Ceratopteris richardii. The sequence goes on from CM035414.1 coordinate 117,064,176, forward strand.
GGTCATGCTTCCAGACCCTCCATTTTGGTAGATGAGCTAGCTGAGCAGGTTGACATGAAGCTAGGAGTTCAAAAGAGACAAACACCTAGGGTCACCTCGTTGAAGTGATGATATACTTGCATATGCAACCACATAGCTAATGTATGCCCAATGAAAAACCAAAACATGAGAGAATTGAACGCTTGATATTGCACTATTGAGAGGAAGTACACAAACCATATGGCTCAAGATTGTCCATACAATAGGCACGCCATCAAAAAACCTTATCAATAACCTTACTGTTGCAGAGCTAAAGAAAGCAGAGAGCAGAGAAAAAGACGGGCCCCAAAATTTTTCCGATTTGGACATCATATTTTTGTATCATAATCATTCTTGTAAAATATTTTCCGTTGTAAATGCACTAGAGGAGTCCTCTAGATGCATCCCCACAAAAGTTTGGAGATTTACCCATGTAAAATAGTAGGAAATTAGTCTTTTAGTGAATAAAGTGTCGGTCTATTGTGTGTAAGGACCATTTTTAGGGCACTAGTATATAAGTCAAATGTGACTCTTTGTAAAGAACTTTTTGCCATTGTGAAAATAGAGAGCACAGAAATTCGAATTTGTGTCTTCCTCACTCTATATCTTCTTCTTTGTGAGCTTGTATGCATGTGTATTACTTGGAAAGAGTGCTTGTTAGTATTGTCTATCCATGAAAGTGTTTATTTGCTGTAGGTAAGGTGTGTGCGAAGTGTAGGAAGTGCTGAAGTGTAGGAAGGTATTTCCCGCGACTCAGTATTTTGCTCATAACTTGAAGTAGGAGCGTCAGAATTGAGTGAAACTACTACCATTGGATGCGTCTTCTCGAGATCTTCAAAACGCATATGCTATTTGCTATATTTGGAGCTCGGAGCTGGGAGAAAAGTCCAAACTACTGACGGCTGCTGCACCAAGTATCGTTTCGCCATGACCAACAGTTGAAGCTTGTTTGGATAAGTCTTTGCCTTATTTACACTCTTTGAGTAGTCCATTTGCATTGATCATCACATGATTGCATGTCCTCATACACTCGGCTAGGTTTGTATACTCTTTGGATTGATAATTAAAAGCGTGTATCCCCACTATATGCACTTGAGAGGGGATTGAGGTATAGTCTCTTTCTCTGCAAGTCCCTAAGTTGGTACTTAGGTCAACACACTTTTTGGCGCCGTTGCCGGGGAGTGACGAATCAAACCGAGGCATTCGTGTGATGGTAAGTAGCTTTTTTGCATTGAAGTAAGTGGAGGAGTGGAAATTTTATCTTCTTTGGTAAGTCATTTTCAGCCGCACTTGCTACTTCTCATTCTTGGAGTGTGTGTAGTGAGTTGTTAGTTTAGGGAAGTGAGTGGAGTGAGTAGAGTAGGAGTAGTGAAAGAGTAGGTCAAGTCATTGGAGTAGGAGTAAGTCATAGATTAGTGGAATTTGTCTTTTTTTGAAGCAAGAAAACCTCAAGTATAAAAGCCGAAAAATCATTTTTGCAAATCACTTGCCTAGAAAGCAAGTATCGTGAGCTGTAGTGTCAAGTATCGTGAGGACTGCGTCAGAGATCATGTGAGCGAACGGGCAAGCTGGGGTTGCACAGAGCAAGGGGAAGTGACCAAGAGATTATAGGAGCTACCAAGGTGAGCTAACCCACCCCTTTAATCTATAATTTCTCAGTAAATTAAGTTTGGAAAGGGAAACGATCTGCGTCAGGTATCGTTTGGTACTGACAGAGGTGAAAAGGAGTGCTTGGAGTGAGGCAGAGAGTGAGGAGAGGGGAGAAGGACTAGGAAAACAAGGGCATCAAACCAAAACTTAAAAATCTTAGCAAAAATCTTGGCAAAGGGTCAAGTATCGTTTTGCTCCCGCGGTCGAGTATCGCGATACCTGACAAGTATCGTGATCTCTTGTGGTTGAGTATCGTGATATTTCCCAAAGATCGTAGATCGTTTCGGTCAAAGATCGTTTTTGACCAGTGATCGTTTCATCAGCGATCGTCGCTGAGAGATCGTTTTGACAGCGATCGTTTCTCTGAACGATCGTGTGCCAAAGATCGTCCCTCAAAGATCGTCGATCGTGTATCGTCTGGTCTTCAGAGATCGTGATACTTGATCAGTGTCGTGTATCGTTTTGCCAGCAATCGTCTGCGAAAGATCGTTTTTAGAGATATCGTATTGTCAGCGATCGTTTTGCCAGCGATCGTCTGTGAAAGATCGTTTTTAGAGGTATCGTTTTGTGAGAGATCGTGTATCGTTTGGCTGAAGTATCGTGTATCGTTTTGCAGAGATCGCGATACTTACCAAAGATCGCGTATCGTTTTGTTCAGGTAGCTTCGATCGTTTTGTGCCAAAGATCGTGTATCGTTTTCTCCCAAGTATCAAGTATCATTTCCAGCAGGTATCGTGTATCGTTTTGAGCCAAGTATCGTTTGTGCTAAAGATCGTTTTGATCAAAGATCGCGATATTCATCAGCGATCGTGTATCGTTTGGTTCGTAGGTCGTGTATCGTTTGTATGCAGAGATCAAGTATCGTCTGTAGTCAGAGATCGTGGAATTTGGAGGTTAAGTATCGTGACTTGAAAAGTTATTTTCAGTCAATTTTTAGCCAAAATTCTTCCTAGAATTCTAACTCTGAGTGAAGAGTGCCAAAGGCTAAAGGTTAGCAAAGACTGATCAGAGTTTAGAAGTGGATGAACCTGAGATCCGGAAGAACTCTAGGAAGCCGAAGAAGTGTAATCTCTTATGTAGGTAGTGTAGCAGAGCAAAGTAATCGTTCACATTATTCAGAGACCTCCAGTGAGTCAGAGGAAGAAATTCCCATGGCTTCAGAGGATATGCAGAACACAGTACCCATGATTGGCATGATGTCGATCATTGAGGGAGAGTACAAGACCTCCTTGGAGTATGTGAACACCAACCAAAATGAGATCCCTATTTATTTGGATGGTCTAAACAGATCAGTGGCCAGGTTAAAGAAAGCGTCAGAGGCTTACATAGTGCCTAGACCAGCAGTCAAGTACGTAGGAGGATTTTACATGGACAAAAGAGATATCCAATATGTTGTCACAGAACACCCAGAAAACATTAATGAAATTGGTGAAGAAAATAATGCTTCAAACTTAAATGGAGGAGGGAATGAAGAGCAAGTAACTACACCTAGGGGAAGATCTACGGTTGCTAGGATATGGAGAGGAGACCTGATTCCCCAAGATGACACCTTAATGGATGTATATTTGATCAATGGGATAGAGCATCTTCTTAGAGCACATTCTTCAATTTGGGAAGCTGCTCCTAATCCAGTCACCATCTATGAGTTACAAGATCCTAATTTCTCCACCATCATCACATATCTGGATAAGAATCAGAGAAGATATTGGCCCTTAACAGAAGCGGAAAGAGCTGAGTTGAAATATCAGAATATCCCAGTGTTTCCCCCTAGGGACCAAGCCACTACTTCAAGAAATCCACTTGGAACATCCCATAATGATTCATACCAACAGTCGGGCCAAACACAACAAACACAACAAACACAACAAACACAACAAACACAACAAACTCAAATTCCAGTCAGACCACCTGTGTAGTTCGCAATGCCTGCAAATAACCCTAATTACCGACCTCAACCAACTATTGACCCAAGACATGGAATTCATGCTCCAGTCAGACCGCCGGTAGTAAGAGGACCAGGCATACCAATAGGAAGACCAATTTTCCCAGTAATACCTAGCACCCGAAGTAGGAAGAAGATTAAGGCCAATCCAAGTTGCCAAATGCATGAGAAACCACTATGATGGCTCTAGTGAACCTTACAATCATATAGCTGAATTTAAACAAGTAATCAGAGCCGAACAGGTAGAAGACTTTTTGATTCAATATGAGTCCTTTGGTCTTACTTTGTCAGACACTGCGTTAGCATGGTTTCAACCATTGGACCCTAATACTTTTCAAAACATGGAGCAAGTATACCAAGAAATGATTGAGGAATTCACTAAGTCAGGAATTAAAAACAATTCTTCATCATTGATCCATAGCTTCAAGCAAGTCCCTACCGAATCAGTGAGATTAGCTGCAAGAAGATTCAAACAGTATGTGGATAGATGCCCAGTAGAAGAGAGACCTACCCAAAATAAAATGGTGTCATTATTTTTGGAAGGATTGTTGAACGGATCTTTGAGATCATTGGTATATGTAAAGAGAGCTCAGACTTTGCAAGAATGCATGAAGGAATGTATAGATCTAGAAGAAAACCTAGCAGAGGACCTGAAAATACCTCAAGGTAGCTTGAAAAGTGAAGATTCGGCCAGTAGCACATCAATCCCTAAAAACAATGTAGAGGAAATAGCCGATTTGATCGCGAAGAAGTTGAACGTTCAAGGACAGAGGAACTACCCCAATAACCCTATGAGAGTACCCATGCTCAGAAGATGTATGCAGTGCGGAGGTGATCATCCTTCTCACTTGTGTACTAGGGGAGTAGTTCCACCACCTGCTTATGTTTATAATAGATCCACTATCCCAGAATCTCTACAATATTGTAGTATAGAACAAAAATATACAAATCACAGTACAGAAAATTGCCCTTACAATAGGCAAGCGAGACCAGCACAGCCATACATGAGACCTTATGGATACCCTCAGAGAGATCAGGGAGGTGAAGCCTTTAGATATCCCACTTATCAGCCGCAAACACCAGTGCCACGACCATATGCGTATCAAGGATACACCCAACCACAACCTGTACTAGGACAACAACCGCCCCATCCTCAGAACGTTGTCCCAGTCAAGATAGCTCAACCTGAAGAAAACCTAGAGAGAGCAATAGTCCCAGCCACACCTTTGGTTGGTAATGAACCATATGGCTCATCTTACGACCATAGTCAAGGAGCATATCCCAATTATGAAAGCTCAATGATGGAATATGGACAACTGTATGAACCATATGCCTATGGCATGGAAGCATCAGATAGTTCATACGGATATGAGCAGGACTATGTGTCATTAATGTACAGAGCTCCTAGAGCAACCATACCACCCCGACCCATGAACAGACCGCCTGTACCCAGAGGACCATGTTATAGATGTGGAGGTGATCACTACATCAGAGAATGCACATTGCCAAACCCACCACCACCACAACGAGTCTGGGAAGGCTACTGTAGTGATTGTGGTAAGGAACACCTTTTGAGAGACTGCCCCAAGAATCCCAACAAGGTTACATCTAACGTGCAAATCAATGTAATAGAAGTAATTGAATCATCAGGGAGTGATAAAGAGTACACAGTACCATTGAAAGCAATAACAAGAGCCAAAGCCAGAGAGACCCCTAATAAAACGGAGGAGAACAACCAAAATAACAGGGAGGTGAACACACCCATCCCTCAAAGACTTGAAGACTCAGAAGAGCCGAAGAAAAGTATTGCAAGTAAAAGGTCCCAGAGATGGAAGCACCGAAGAGATAGGATAAAAGAAAAGAAGTTATTACAAAAGAAGGAAAAAGAGGAAAACGAACAAAAACCAAAAGAAGAACCGAAGAGGGAAGAAGGAAACAAAAATGAACAGTACAAAAAAGAGGAGGTAGGATCAGTGTTAGCAGACCCTATGCCTGAAGAATTAGCCATGTGGATTCAGGCATACAAGGCACGAATAAGAGCAGGACCTACCATAGAACAACATGAGAGGGAATATCCAAGAGGCGACTTAGAAAAAGAAAGACTGGAGATCTGCAAGAAATTGATAGAAGTTGCACAACAGACCTTAGAAAAACCTGCATCGCCTTTACCCAATACCCGAATTTCTGAAGGAGAATTCCAAGAGTGTGTAAACACTCATGAAAAGCCTGAAGTGAGTAGAACACAGAATGACAAATGTGGTATTGAGAGAAGGGAAGGATCCATAGTTCCCGAAGTAGAAGGAGAATGGACTAAAGATCTATGGGCACGAGTTCAAGAGGACAAATGGAAGAAAGTGGAAGGATTGAACCACCCTTTGAAGAACTAGAAGCAGAAAACGAAATAGAGGGTTCAATACCTGAACTAAATTCAGAAGAAATTTTTCCGATGGATGCAAGTGACCAAGGAGAGGAAGATGTAAATGAACTGCCCAATTACACAGGGGAGTACGAACACAATTCAGAATTGTATTGTATTCCCTCAATGAGGAAACGAGAAACGAACCCATCAGTCCAAACATCTGAGATCATACAACGCCTTAGAGAGGTAAAAATCCCTTGTACCCTAACATTCGAAGAACTGTTGAAGGTAAAACCACATTTGAAGGAGAAATTAATCAATCAATGGGAAGTCAAGGAGGAAAAGAAAGAGATAGCAGACGAAGTAAACACATTGAGAATTCCAGTGGATAAGGTAGGAGACTTTAGTGAGGGAGATGAAGGAAATACCTGCCTTCCAATTACTTATAGGGGTTACACTACCAAAGCCATCTTAGATTCGGGAGCTGGTGTTGGTATTGCTACCAAAGAAATTTGGGAGAAATGGGGAAAACCAGCGTTAAGACCAACACGCATGAAAATACAAAGGGCAGACGGACATACAGAAAGACCCTTAGGATTGTTGGAACGAGTAGTTTTCACTACATGTGGAGTGGAATTCGAACACACTTTAGCAATATGTCACTTCGAAAGGCCAAGCAATTATGAAATGATCCTGGGAAGGCCTTTCATGAGACAGTTAAAGGTTGTGCAAGATTGGGAAAAAGATACGGTATACCTACAACACGCAGGAACCACCACTAGAATAAACCTACATACATACACTTATCAAGATGTTCCACCTCTACAATGGAATCAAATTCATAAGGAGGAAGACGATCAATCAATTCATAGTGTAGGTTCTAGTGATCAATCTTGGATGAACGAGGACACTCATCTATGGATATGCCAAGCTGCAAAGAAGGAAGAGGAGAGAAGAAAAGGATGGCAGCAGAAACAAGGAATAGCGAGGTCTGTACAAGATCCAGCTTACATGCCACAAGTATTTCCGGATGAAGAATTTGAACCACACGGTTGGATGGAAATTTTAGCGACCCTCGATGTCTGTGTAAACGAAGAAGTAGTGACCATGAACGAATGTATCGATGAGGAGGGTTATGATGTGAGCCTGTATGTGGTAGTTCTTCAGGAGGCGGAAGAAGGAGAAGTGATCGAGAAAGACTGGAAGGAGGACTACGAGAGCATTGAAATGGAGCCCGAACCAATGGATCTAGGTAATAGTACCACCAACATAAATATTACAGCCAATGGAAAACACCAGGAACTCACACAGAAGGGGGAATTAGAATTTGAAAGAGAATCAGAAGATGAAGAAAATAAACCCCAAGATCAATTTGAGGTACCAGCTCACTTTAAAAAATATGAAGTGGAGGAGAGAAAAATCGCTATTCAAATGCCGAAAAAAGAAGCACAGCCTGGAATAGCATATGATAATAAGGAACAAACCAAGAAGATAGTAGTAACTGTGGAAGAAGGAGAAGAACGATATACCTTTATAGGACAGGATGTCTCATTAGAGGAAGAACAAGAGTTAATTCGTCTCATAAGAGAATATAGGGATGTCTTTGCTTGGACCTATGAGGACTTGAAAGGAGTCAACCCTTCTATATGTGCGCATAGAATTCCCATGACATCGGAAGCCAAACCTTCTAAACAAAGACCATATACATACAATGATGTGTATTCAGCAAAGATAAAGGAAGAGATAGACAAATTGTTAGATGCTGGATTCATATACGAAATTGAGCACACGGAATGGGTGTCACCTTTGGTGGTTGTACCGAAAAAGAATGGAAAGTTAAGAGTGTGCATCAATTTGAAGAAAGTAAATGCTGCGACCATAAGGGATAGTTATCCTTTACCAATCACAGATCATCTCTTGGAAAGAGTAGCAGGGAAGGAAGTTTATAGTTTTTTGGATGGCTTTTCAGGGTATAATCAGGTAGCTATTGCTCCTGAGGACCAACATAAAACAACGTTCGCAACTGAATGGGGAGTATATGCCTTTAGATTCATGCCTTTTGGTCTAACTAATGCCCCAGCCACCTTCCAAAGATTGATGTGCCATGTATTCAAAGAATTCCTAAGAAAAAGTATGGAGGTCCACGTGGATGATCTTTGTACTTATTCAGCTATACGATCAGAACATATCCCAGAGCTAGAAAAGATCTTTGCTAAATGTCGACAATATCGAGTATGCCTTAACCTAGAAAAATGTGTCTTCATGGTTAGACAAGGGAAAATATTAGGACATATTGTCTCTAAAAACGGAATTTCAACTGATGAAGACAAAATCAAGGTAATTTTGGATTTACCCAGACCAAAGACTGCTAAAGAAGTACAAGCATTTATGGGACACTGTGGATACTATCGAAAATTTATACATATGTACGCCATAATTGCTAGACCTCTTTATGCATTATTGACACAATTTAATTGGACCGAAGAATGTGAAAAAGCCTTCAACGAGTTAAAGAATCGATTGAGTTCAGCACCAATCCTTCGAGTACCTAACTGGAATAAGCCGTTTCACATTCATGTGGATGCTTCCAAGTTTGCCATTGGTTGCATCTTAGCTCAACCTGCCGATACAAGAAAACTAGACCACCCTATACCCTATGCTAGTAGACAATTAAATCAAGCAGAAGGCAATTATACTACCACGGAGAGAGAAGGCCTAGGGATGGTGTACGCAGTCAAAAAGTTCAGACAGTACCTGTTGGCAAAAAAATTCAAATTCTTCATTGATCATCAAGCCCTACTGTATCTAGTCAACAAGCCTTGTAATACAGGACGACTAGTACGGTGGTTTTTATTGCTAATGGAATTTGATTTGGAGGTAGTAGTTGTTGGCATACAAAGCAACAAAGGAGTCATGCACAATACGGCAACAAGGCCAGATCATTTTTCCCATAGATTATGTACAACTCAAGTGATTTTAATCACTACACAAACATTGTAAATCCCGTTTTTGGTAGATTAGACTCCATTTTGTGCAAGCCGAGGAGTCCTCGAGCTTGAGGAGTATTAGAAGTACCCTCGTACCAATTTTCATAATTTTTAGACTTCGTTTGAGCCCTCAAATAAGCCCTAGAACCTAATTTTTAACTAGGCTGGACACTAGGTCTGGACAGGGACAAAGCTAGTCAAAAGCTATAAAAAGAGCTAGAGAGCTCATTTTTGAGGTTAGATTGTAATTGAAACGAACTTGTAAGAGCTTGTGAAAGTAATCTAAAGCACTCCATTGATTCTCTCTCTTTGTCTTGCCGTGTGTACGCGTGTGTGTGTATGTGTGTGCATGCTTGTGTGCTTCTCACTCACGCACTTGTGTCGCCACTTGCTCGAGGTCTTCATACCATCCTCACGTCTTCCCGGATTGACATTAAAGGAGGTGCTACTCATCACTGAGCTACACCAAATTTTGGCGCCGTTGCCGGGGATCGAGCTTTGAGGACGAGCGTGTGATGGTAAGACGTAGAGTTGACGCGTTGGAGTTGTAGGTATTTTCTTCACTCTCATCGATTTTCTTTTACTTTCTTCACCATCTTCATCACCATCATCATCATCACCATCTCCCACCTCCATCTTCATCATCGCGAAAATTTCAGTTTTTTGACTATATCCCCACCTCCACCTCATTTCCCTCATTTCACTTGTGAGAGAGAGCGAGAGAGCGAACTTGCATGTGCTGTTTTTGCATGTTTTCTGAGCTATTTTGTAGGTTTTTGGCTGTACCATCATCCCCAGCAGTGTGCGCAGGTACGACAGACTCTGCACAGGTCCCGAGACGACAACCTCTGTCTATCGCGACAGACAGAAAATCTTAACATTTTGTGAATGCATGATTATCACTGTAACCTACACCTTGAGGGCACTCTAGTTCACTAGAAGTTTTTCAAAAATTTGCGTTTTTTCAGTCTATCGCGACAGACAGCGTCTATCGCGACAGACACCGTCTATCGCGACAGACAGAATTTCACGACAGATAGCGTCTATCGCGACAGACACCGTCTATCGCGACAGACAGAAATCCGCGACAGACACCGTCTATCGCGACAGACAGAATTTCACGACAGATAGCGTCTATCGCGACAGACATCGTCTATCGCGACAGACAGAAATCCGCGACAGACACCGTCTATCGCGACAGACAGAATTTCACGACAGATAGCGTCTATCGCGACAGACACCGTCTATCGCGACAGACAGAAATCCGCGACAGATACCGTCTATCGCGACAGACAGAATTTCACGACAGATAGCGTCTATCGCGACAGACACCGTCTATCGCGACAGACAGAATTTCACGACAGATAGCGTCTATCGCGACAGACACCGTCTATCGCGACAGACAGAATTTCGCGACAGATACCGTCTATCGCGACAGACACCGTCTATCGCGACAGACAGAAATCCACGATAGATAGCGTCTATCGCGACAGACAGCCCCTACGATAGATTGTGTCTATCGCGACAGACACCGTCTATCGCGATAGACAGGCATTTTCGGCAAAAAATTAAGGAGTGAATTTTTGGAAATTTAGGCTAAATTTTGGGCATATTTGCACTTTCATGTACTCATATACTTACGAAGGCCTTAGAAAATGCATTAAAACCCCCGAAAGGTTCTGTCTGTCTAGTAACCTCCTAAACCCTGAACGGTCATAACTTTTGCGTACGAAATCCATTTTCTGAGCTCTAGGGCTTGTCAGAAAGCTCGTGACATATACTACACGCCCTCAACTGTTTTTTATAAGAATATCGCGTTGATTTTCAGATAAGATATTTGGAAGTTGACACACAGAGGGGTAGGAACACCAAGGGAGCTCTAGAGGAAATTTCTAGCAATACAAAAGGGGGAAGAAGGGTCATTAAAAAAGTGTCTGAAATAAATTGTCTGTCAATTGAAAGGTCTACTTGAAGCTAATCTTGGGATTTATGCAGGCCTATTGAGAAGCAATTGAGAGTATCCAAGCAAGGGTGTTGCGCACGCTTGAGAATCAACTTCTCGAGCACTAAAGAGCAAGGTTCGGCAAGAAAGGTTGGAATATTCTCAACTCCTCTTCGTCAATTCCTAGCTTAGGCTAAGAGCGATTAGAAGTAGGAGTAAGTCAGGGCGACGATAGGCCACTATCAAGTTGAAGACTACCTAAAAACTCAAGTTCAAGCTAAAAACTTAATCTCTGTACTGTCAACAACATAAAGGAAAGAACCTAACGTGGAACGATCAACCTGAAAGTACGAAGAACATTCAAGTATTCCTGACGACGTAATAGCAGACAAGACTTTAAACACGAGGAATAACTAAAAAGAATCAAGTGACTGGTACCAATTGATCGACAACGAGGTTGTACTCTGGGCAAAGAATTGAGCTACTTAGATAGGCATATGAACCTTAGATCAGGACGACACCTAGTAAGAGAGAGACAAAGCCTTAGATCTTCAGAGGCTAGTGTCAACCACACTGCTAGGTCCTGGGCCCAGCAGTTGAGCCACCATTCATACTACCCTAGCTCTGATACCAGTGAGTCAGAGATGTCTCAAGGCCTGGACAGACCTACGGGAAGTTCAGGTGTGCCTTACTTGTACAGGGTAGAAGGCCCTTACAAAACACAGTTGGAATACCTTAGGACCAACCGATTAGGTGCTAGCATCTATGAGGACGGCCTAAGAAGATCTGTGGTCCAGATTAAAAACCCTGACCAATCCATAGGACTAGAGCACCCAGCTGTCAAGTTTGAAAACGGTGCATACCTGGACAAGGAAGGAACCATATACGTAGTCACCAGTCATCCAGATAGGACAGATGAATTTGGAAATGTAATTTCAGAAGCGGACTTAGGTGACTTGGAACAAGGAAACATGGGAGTGGAACCTAGAACCCCTCGAGGTAAATCAGTTCTCACTAGGATTATCACGCCTGAGTGGGTCCCCCAAGATAACAAGTGCATAGATTTGCTTCTCAATCGAGAAACGGACGAAGCCTTTTGGAGGTATAAACCGGATCACCCAATTGATATAGGAACAATCATGATCTATGAGTTTAAGGATCCGGATAGCCCAGGCAGAGTGACCTACCTAGATCATGCTTCAGAACGGATCTTTGTGGTGACAGAAAATGATAGGCATGCCTACACTTGGAAGGGCGAATTTATTTTCCCCCAACCAAGATCAAATGTATCCTATGGTCACCCTGGGGCTGGAACTTCCCAAGCTCATGGTACGCAAAGAGATAGAAGTAGGGATAGACCAGAAGTAAGTTTCGCCAACCCCGTGGGCAGAGAAAGAACGAGAACAGAGACGAATAGGGTAGAACCTGAGATGCATAGAGCCCACAGGAACCAAAGAAATGTAGATGGATTCCCTCTGCCGAGGCCTAGAGAGCACACAAGAACTTTAAGACCCACCCAGCTAGTTAAGTCCATGAAGAACTACTTTGACGGCACAGGAGATCCCTATGATCATGTGGCGGAGTTCAAGCAAGTCTTGAGAGCTGAACAAGTGGAGGATCTGTTCACGCAGTACAATGCCTTCGGTCTAACCCTTAGGAACACAGCACTTACGTGGTTTCAGCCATTAGATGAACGCCAGTTCAGGAGCATAGACCAACTCCTAGAGGCTTTCATCGTAGAGTTCTCTAAGAGTGGCATAAGACACAATACATCCTCATTGATCCACAGCTTCAAACAAACCCCCCAAGAGACTGTCAGATTGGCCGGAAGAAGATTTAGACAATATCTTGAAAGGTGCCCTATTTTGGAGCTACCCACATCTGCTAAACAAGTAGCCTTATTTCTTGATGGATTGCTGAGTACGAAACTGAGATCCTATGTGTATCTGAAAGACCCCAGGACTATAGAAGAGTGTGTACGCATGTGCATTGACATTGAAGATAACCTAGGAGAAGAACTAGAGCTTTCCAAAATCTACAAAGATTCAGATGGTGCATCTAGTCACTCTTCCACACAATCCACATCAATTGAGGAACTCGCAGAGAAAGTGGCCCAGAAATTAGGAGTAACTAGCAAACAAATTCCAAGGTTTGCTCCTATAAAAAGGTGCTATACATGCGGTGGTGACCATATGGCGAACGTCTGTCCCATTATGGCTCAACCCCAAGTAAACCCTAGTAGCCAGTACTGCACCATAGAACGGAGATACACCAACCACACCGCACAAGATTGCCCATACAACAAGCAGGCGGTTAGGCAACCCTACCCTCAGCCCTACCAACAAGGCAGATACCAGAACCAGTACCCTCCACAACCATATGGCAGGCCACAACAAAATTTCCAACCTCAATATCAAAACCAACAAAGGCCTCAGCCTGTGCTAGTACAACAACCCCCAGCCCCAGCTAATGTGATTCCGGTAAAGTATACTGCTGCAGAAGAGAACCTGAATAGAGCTATAGTCCCTGTAACATCCTTGCTTTCTGAAAGTGACCCGAGTGACCATAGCTTTGACTCTACACATGTTGATAGCCCCCAGGCCTACTACATGCAGTCTCCTGAGCATGGTGAGTCCTATTATAGCGAAGAGACAAACGAACCTAGTTGGGAGTCAGATTACACGAACGTCATGTATACAAACCCCAACCCTAGGCCTCAATCTAGGCAGGTAAGACCTCCATTCCCAAGAGGACCGTGCTACAGATGCCAAGGAGATCACCTCATTCGTGATTGTCCCTTGCCTCCACCTACACAACCCCAGTCAGTGACGATCCAAGGCTTCTGCCAAGATTGTGGAAAAGAGCATCTCTTACGAGATTGCCCAAAGAACCCCAGTAATATGCCAAAAATCACGCCCATCAATGTTATTGAGTTAGTGGTAGATTCCAGCGGAAGTGTTACTTCCACTGCACCCGTACAGGTAGTCACGAGAGCTCAAGCAGTGAAGCAAAACCAAGGGGTAGGCAAGGAAAAGAGCCCAGACACTAGCGATACTGAGAGCCAAAATAAAAAGAGAACAAGAGCTTGGAGAGATAGCCGCGAACGCATGAAAAGGCAATGGGCAAAGAAGATGAGTGAACTTGAGGAAAGTCTACGAGAAACCAAGGCTAGAATCATAGAGATCACATCTCAACCGCACTCTCACACATTCCCACCGCTACCATCCACATCACCCTCCATCCCTTCACCCTCTAAGACAGCCCACGTAACCCACCCACCACCCCAAACAGGATCGGTATTAGCTGATCCCACTCCCGAAGACATAGACATGATGCTTAAAGCATATCAGGCCAGAATCCAAGAAGGGCCAAACATCACGGATCATGACAAGTGCTATCCTAGAGCTGACCTAGAGATAGAAAGAACCAAACTGTGCGCGAAAATGGTCGCACTGGCTCAGACTATGTTTGAAGCCAGTCGCCTTTTCAATTACTCAGGCTCAGCCAAAACGCAATTACACTTGGATGGATTCCTAGAAAAGTTAGAGAGGATAATTGCAAGATCTGCCAAGGAAGAAAAAAATCAAGAGGGAGAGAAAGCAAGCAATAACATGAACCATCCCCCATCGGAAGTTTATGTGGCCAATTCCACTAAACCAGACAACTTCCCCTCCTTAGAAAGAATAGAGAGGCTAATTGCACACTCAGAAAAGGAACCTGCCCCTCAAAGAAAGGAAAGGGCGAGAGAACAGATAAGCAAGCCTCTTCAGGAAGCCCATGAGCCTCCTCAAGAAACTTATCTTCCCCCCCAAAAGGCAGATGAGCCTACCGCGAAAGCTCATGCACCTCCACAGGTTGCCTACATTCCTTCTCAGGGAGCGTATGAGCCTGTTCGGAAAAGTAATAGAATAAGTAACCCTCCCCAAGAAGTTGGTGCTCCAGCCATTTGCGAGAACGAGGAGAGAGTCAACAACAAAATAAGCCCTCCTTCCCAGGTTGCTTATGCGCCCAATTCTACGGAGCCAGACACTTCTTCTTCTATGAATCGGTTTGCACCAGACTTCCTACGAGAGATTCAAGAAGTCAAGAGAGCCTCGTAAGACAACAAAAGAACATGGAAGGACACCAAGGAGAAGGGAAATAATAACTGGGTTAGAAAGTTATCTTAGCTAGAAGAAGGCTTGAGAGATGCAAAAATAAAAATAGCAGACATTTCATCTCAAAACCCCTCACATGCCATAACTCCATCCACTCCACTTCCTCCCACCCCACCACTCATTGTGAATAGACCACCAACTAGGGTCTGTTCTCGTAGATCCAACCCCAGAAGGCTTGGACATGATGTTCCAGGCCTACCAGGCTTGACTTCAAGAAGGGCCAACGACCGCAAACCTAGATAAGGGTTACCCGAGAGCAGGTTTAGAGATTGAATGGACAAAATTTTGCATGAAAATGGTAGAACTAACTCAAGCTATGCTCGAGACCAATCAGTTGCTCAATTAGACAAATGCTATCAAACTAGATTTTCATATTGAGGGCTTATTAGAAAGATTAGAGAAATAAGCTACATGTTTCCTTACCCCCATAGTCTCAATAAGTTGTTGAAAGAGAAATCTCACCACCAATCAAAGTCTATGTTCTTGATTCTATGGATGCTAGAACACCTCTTTCAATTGAATAGTACTCTCAAGAGTTCTTGCGGGAAATACAAGAAGAGCCACGAAGAAGGGTAATCCCCCTCCTATTCTTGAAATTGATGATCTTCATGGTCATTCCATCTATTTATGGAGACCAAGCAAAGCAAGAAAAAGACGAAAGATTAGATTTTGAATCTAATTCTTCACAAGAGTTGATACAATTCACAGACCCATGGAATTTTAATCTCTTCATATCAAAGGTCCCATAGTAGTGATAAGAAATGAAGACTCAGTGGTTCCAAGAACGCTAAAGTTGTGAAGAACACTATGGTGCAATGTCATCTCACCTTAGAAGAGTTTCTTAGAGTAAAACCTGAGCTATGGAAACATGTAGCAAATCAAGTTCGAGAACTTGGTTTCAATGTGTCAAAAGTAGGCTTTAAGCAGAAAGTACCTCACAAGGTGCAAGAGGGTTCAATCTCTGTGCATTCTGCAAGTTCTTCTAATCCATCCTAGATGCATGAATATACTCACTTATGAATGTGCAAGCTCGCAAAGGAAGAGGAAAGATGCCTAAAAGCGAGAGAAGAAGGAGCTTCTCAAGGATCCATACCGGTTAGAGACCTAGCCTACACACAATGATCTTTCCAGATGAGGAATTTGAGCCTCATGGTTGGGCAAAAATCTTAGCCACCATGGACATCGCTCCCAATGAAGAACCATGGATGCCTCATTGTGATGAGGAGGGTTATGATATCTCTTTGTTCATGTGTGAACCCTTGCTAGAAGAGTGTGACTTTAGTGAGGTCATAGAAGAAGAAGAGGATAGTGACGATCAATCCATTGTGATGGATAGTTGCTTTGACTTAGAGGAGCACTATCTAGAAAATGTAGGAGTATTTACCCAAAAAGAAGAAGAACATCTCACAAGCATTAAAACTATAAATTCAAGGGATGAAAGTGAATGTAATCAAAACAAAAGGAAAAGAAAAATAGTGAAACAAGAAGAGGAGGAATCAAATACTCAATGCCAGCCTATTTCATATGGTCTTCAAAAAAAATGTTGTGTTACCAGACTTCTTGATCCCAACTGTTAAATTAGCACAAGAGCACGAGTGGAATAGAAATGAGTTTTCCTCTAGGAAATTTGATCTAGAACACTTAGGTGAAACCAGGCTACACTTTAGTGTTGGATTATACACTAAAACAACATGCCTGTAAATCCGAAAATAAGGATATGGACCCATGGTCATTAATAGAATTTCTACTAGTGGTGTAGTTCAATTGGCCACTCAAGAAGGTGATCTTGACAAACTATATAAGTGGATGTCGAGTCAAGCTATATCAAGAACCTCTTACAGAGGATATGCTAATGAGACTCAACACTGCTAAGAAGCAAAAAGAAGAAGAATTAAGCATTACAGAGGAAGCACAGGTAAAGGCTAGAGAGTATATTAGGCAAAATAAGTTAAGATGGTAAGGCCTAGATGTAAATTCCAATGCCCCAAGTTATTGCATGGCTATGTGCATGTTTGGTTCCTAAGCCCACGGAAAAAGTGATTATACGAGACTTTATTTTGTTCAAATCCCTCGGAATCGGTCCAATTGGATTACTTAGAGCACATAATTCTCCCTCGAGGAATCCTTCCTTTGTATATGGACTAGCTCATATGTTTCCCGGCAAACGCACCAAAATGTTTCGCTCTAATGCCCAAGGAAAAAGATTCACATGGAGGCTATTGGTTTGCCAAATTTCTTAAAATTGACCTATCTTCCCTCTTTAAGTTCTCAGTAAGGCATAAGGGACACTCTTTTCCCGCTCCCACTTCGTGTGCCTGTACAGATCCAAACAAAAAAAAGAGAAAACTTCCCCCTTTTCTGTTTCGCTCGTCAGAGAAAAAACGGACCTTGAAGAGTAACATGTCCCCCATAATACAATATCACGACTTTGCATCCTTCCAAACATATTGATAGCTTCCACCATGCTTCCACATTTTGCATGCATATCAACAATCGCACTCTGAATGGTTGAATCATTGTCAAACTCTTCTGTTATCACATTGGCATGTATCTGCCTAGCTTCTATCAATGCCCTTATGTTTGAGCATGCTTTCAAAATGGTGGGAAAAGTGACTTTGTTGGGCCGTATACCCTTGCATCGCATGGATGAATAAATATCAAGTGCAGGCAGACTATGTTCATTCTGCACGTAACCCGGGATCATAGAATTATATGATACCCCATCCTTGCTTGACAAAAGATCAAGCACATGTCGAGCCTCATTAAGAGCTCCACATTTGGCATACATGCCAATGAGGGTATTTGCAACCACTAAATCCGAATCAAGTCTTTGGCTCACGACTTCTGAATGCATGTATAAACCCTGTCTTAAATTCCCAACCAGCCAACAAGCTTTTAGCACACCTAAAACTGTGAGCTTGTTAGGGCATATATCTTCCGACAGCATATCTGAATACAAATTAAGAGCCTTCTGGCCATGTCCTTGATCTGCATAACCTCATCCAAGTGCATCCCATGCTCAATCCCTTTTCTCCACATCCGTGCAATCAATATCTTCACATGCTTCTCATCAATTATCAAATTCATTCTTCAATACCTGGAATCAAACAAATTTCCTGCCAAATAGAACCACATTAGTGCATTAAAACCAACCATTTTTTGAGCTAACATACTTCCCTCTTCTTAATTGCGAAGTCGTCCTCGACGAGCCACTTTTGTTGCAATCTAATCAAAACAGCCATGAAAACATCAATGCACAACTAGTTTGCATACCTTCCCATCGAGCCGATACTCCAACTGAACCTGCACTCATTGAAGCTATTAGTGCTAAAAAAAGTCACTCATGAATACATACAAATCAGTCACTTCCAAAATGATCCAAGAACATGCACATATATGCAATTCCATTTCAGCCATGCATCAATTTGCTCATACATTCCCTTATGAAAAATGGTCTCAACCAAAATAACACATGCATACCTTTCCATGTTTTACACATACAACTACCATTGCGGAAAACAGAAAAGAAAATACCGAAATAAACATCAACAACTGAAATGAATCCAATCGGAGATGCAAAAATACCCAAAATGCATACCCCATTATTGCAGCTACTATCCGCTATGTACAATCATTCCATGACTGGACACTTCCAAAGAATCCCCATCGTCGTCCTACAAAAGCCATTGAAACTCGAGTGCAAGTGAAGACATACATCAGAACCGTGGAGTATCCCACACACTAGAAAAACCCTCAGATAGAGCACACAAGTTATAAATCAAGACCGTTGCATTACCTCGCTAAAGCCTCATCTATAAGTACATATAGAGTCTCCGTGCCTTCAAGAATGTTGATTCAAGGTGAGCTGATCTGTCGCAAGCCAACACATACCAATCACACAAACAAATAACGTTCCCTTCCAGGCGATCATCGCCCTCTCCTCTCTCTCTCTCCCCCTCAGGAGTGGGGAATAACTTCATATGAAAATTTTATTTTAATCACACGTTGGCCTACATTGTCACTGGATGCGATTCGTGGACCTGACCGCCCGATCAAGTTGATTCCACCCATCTACCAATGCAATGCAGCGCAGAACACACAAACACACAATGATAACACATAACATATATCAGCTAGCCCATAACGAAGCTGGATACGGCTCATGGTCGTGACTACCCAGCCACGATGGCTCCACCTACCTACCAACCCGTTATGGTGCGTAGCTACGACACAGACATATACCTTCCATGCCTATGGCGAAACTAGCTGCGGCTCGTGGTCCTAACCACCCGGCGAGGATAAATCCACCCACCTACTAGCCCACCATAGCGCATTGGTACGATCACAGCAACACAAATTTTTTCTTTTCTTTTCTTTTCTTCGTTTTTTTTCATAGTTAATTAGTTCACCCAAGTCCTGAGAATTAGGGAGAGGAAGAAAGGGACTTTTCCCACTGTTCCCACACATACATGCTAACATATACACTCTAGCCTTTGACAGATCAACCACCTCTTCACTCCATTCTCTCAATTACAGACACTACATATGTATTCATCGATTTGACTTTTCACTTGGTAACTACAGCCAGCTATGCCTTAGTCCCTCGTATACCTATCCCTAGGTGTCCTAGAATGTGAGTCTCTGGGATGTCTCATGTAGTCTCACCTCATACTCGCATCCTGACAACTTCCCTAAGGCGAGTCAGGCTCAACTTCGGGAGCTCCGTCATCACTTCCTAGCGTTAGCACATCTGCCCAAGCCCATGTGATATCGTTTTCCTCATTAGGCATTTCCCTCGAAGGATCGAAATAGTAATATCGATCTCCCGCCCATCCTACATGTCGAGCTAGGTATTCCTCAAAACACTCAATGTAAAATGCAACACCCAAACCCTGGTTTATAAAGCATACCAGCCAGTGCGCTTCCTCAACATCGTATTCCGTCTCAAAGTCATCGACATCTATGTCCATGCGGGCAAATGTTTGGTTCGAGAAATATATCCTTAACTCGTACAAGTAGAGTTGCGTTATTTGATCTGCCATTTTGTTACTTAGCTCCTAACAGTCTCTGCGCAACACAAGAAAAAATAATTAGAAGTCCAAAGTTTCTTGAGCTAGCAAGGAAGAATATTTATGACCCACAAATCATAGCTTACATATGCGCATATATATATATATAACTATACATGTATGTACAAGGAGTCTACTTCGTCATTTCGTTTGGATCTCGTCTGGCCTCTCCCGTCCTAATATCACTTGAAATATGGTTTAACTCGAAGCGCGTTAACCTTCACGGGAGCATATTCTTCTCCTAAATCTTGAATTTGCATGGAACCATTGGAGTTGAGTTCCTGAAGGTTCATGAGGAGTGTGCAAGGCCCAAAAGGGCAGACATCAATAATCCGACTTATAATCTATTTAGTTTCTAAATAAACCGCGTAGAGGGTTCTATTGTTAGAAATAGTTAGAAAAATAGTGGTTAGAATAAGGGTCATTGTAGACCATAATTTTTTATATTAAAAGCAAAGGCTCTCTACGAAAGTTACCAACTCTTACTTTCATGCTTGCTTTTCGAAGCCGCTCTCATGTAACCACTCTTTTCAACATAATCAAAAATTTTGATAAATAAATGCACTCTGTGGACTGTCGAAACATAGTGCATGGGAGGAGATTGCACCCAATACTGTGTTCTATCTTGTCTCTTGTCGTCTGTCTTTCTTTGTGTGTTTTCAGCATCCGTAACCTCTGTGTGCGCATGAGTAAGATCGTGACAATAGTGGTATCAAATCTCTATGCACATTAATACAGAGGGGTCTGTTTCGCTGGTTTGCAATTCGGATTCTGATTTTGACTTCTGTTTACATTTCTCTTTTTGGTTCCGGATCCAATTTTAGTTTCTGGTTTTTGGTTTCTGTTTCTATTTTTGTTCCACTTCCAAAAATAGAACCTACATTTACACCTACGTTTACTCCTTTGGCTTACTCCAAGGCACCGACAAAGGCATAGAGCTTAAGGCATAACTAAGGCATTACTTTGGCATCTTTGGCACCTAAGGCTCCCTTGGCATCTGTTGGTAGTTGTTGGCTACGTGCGAACCAATTTTAATGTATGGGTGGCAATAAGGAGTTTTAGATTCACCAAGGTGGGAGGATTTGAACCCACAAACTCATTCACACAAGGGAAGTGCTTTACTAATACACTCTCTCTTGGTGTTGTCACTGAAGTTCTCTCCTCTTATATTTAACATAACTTGCAACTCTTTCTTACTTTTTCAAGAAGGCTTGGGCAAGGCGGCACGGTGCGATGCGACGTGGCATGTCTCAAGGTACATCCTATTAGGGTACACCAGGGTACATCCAGACAGGGTACATCAAGGTACATCCTGTTAGGGTACATTCTACTAGGGTACATTTCCCCAAGGTACATCTCGAGAGGGAAGCACTAGATTGAGGATCCAAGATGCTTGCGTGGGTGAAAATTAGGTTCAAGAAATTGAGCTTGAGAGCAAAGACAGTCTGTAGCAAGAGGTTTTTGTTCTACTCCTACTCATGGACCCTACAAACACTATGGCAGATTTTGGTAATTCACCTCTACCTGAGGCAACACTCGAGAAACAACTAGAGCTCTTGCGGCATGAACTTCAAGGTGCTCAGAATGAGATCTGGCAACGTGATGAAGTCCTCCAAAAGTTACAAACTGATGAAGACAACCTTATGAGGGTAGTAAAAGCTATTGTTTTTGCCCAATCTGATGTTACACATTCCAAGATTGGTATTAGAAACTACCAGTTTCTACCGTTGGATGGTCGTAAGGATGGGCCTTTATTCCTTTCATGGCTATCACAGTTTGATGATTTTTATACTGATGAAACATATGGTGAAATTGAAAAAGTCAAATTTTCCACTAACTATTTAGTAGGAAAAGATCAACTCTGGTGGAATGTCCTGCAGCATAGTACAGATCGTCCAACAACATGGAAGGCTTTCCAAGATAAAGTGAAGGATTCTTTTCTTCCTCCTCAATATGTTGAGGTTGTAGTAGTAGAAGACCAAAATCCTCACCACCTTTCATGGAAGCAAGAAGGAAGGCTCAAGAGTGACTCTCCTTTCATCCATCCCTACCTCGAACATGTACAAGCCATTGGCATCAGCCCCATGCTCAAAAACAAGGAGAGTAGGGAGTCAAGGATCCTAGTCCATGAGTAAAATACAAGCAATGCAACTACTCTACTCACACAAAGGAGAGACATGCATAGGCACACACACACACACCTCACTCACACACTCACAAAGACATAATACATAAATGTAAATAGTCTTGGAGTAAAAGAGAGTCTTCTTCCATTCATAAGAGATATTACATAAGAGCACGTCGATCAAAAGCCCCCCTCTTTACAAAAATGAGCCTCTATATATAGGCTATGTAGATTTCCCCATGTGCTTCTTTGAAAAGTAAAAAAGGGAGTATGTGTGTAACTACCGTATCTTTGGCAAACATTCCTTTTGTAACAAACAAATCCCAAGAAGTATAGGCATGGGATTTTCACGT
Organism: Ceratopteris richardii; assembly: GCA_020310875.1. Classification (NCBI taxonomy): domain Eukaryota; kingdom Viridiplantae; phylum Streptophyta; class Polypodiopsida; order Polypodiales; family Pteridaceae; genus Ceratopteris; species Ceratopteris richardii. The sequence continues at coordinate 117,086,778 of CM035414.1, forward strand.
GTGTTCTCTCATATGTGTGCAAGAGAGGTGGGCTATTTACAAAGCTTCTCTACCATAGTATTAGAGAAATATCAAAAAGTGTCCTAGGAGGGTGTTTTTATGTAAAAAATCTAAGTAGATACAAAAAGGGGTATTCTCATGATCTAGGGAGGGTTCCTATGCATAATTGAAGATGTGTGCATACCCTGCCACCCAACACTATCCTCCCCCTAGACTTTGTCATCCTCAAGAAAGCTAGGATAAGAGGATCATACGTAGCTGAATTCTTCCAAGTTGGAGTCAAGTCTTGAAACTCTTCAGATCTTCAAATCTGCAATTCCTTAGTTTGTAAGTCTTTAGGTAGCAACTCTTCAGGGTACAGGCCTCTAAGTCTTCAATGATCTTCAAATTTGTAGCATTGAGAATCTTCCAAGATGCAAGTCTTCAATCTTTACTTCTATATGCAATTCTTCAGTCTTTAGAGCTCGGCGACACAATCCCCTTGGGGGCAATCAGCCCAACATTCCTCCCACAATGTAGTCCTATGTAGGATTGAAAGAGCCTCACCCAAGGGCTCCCAAACCTAAAATTAAACACACACAACAAGTAGACTGTTTCTGAAAAGAAGTAGACAATATCATTTAGTTTCCATGTCAAGGGCATCCGATCTGTCAAGACTTGCTCATCTAAAGATACGTTCTCAAGAAGAGCTGCATGTTCTTGCAATCTACAAATTAAATCTTCAAAAGGCTAAGAGCCCATGAGAAGCAAGAACTTATAGGTCTCCATATGTCTTATATTTTTGCCATGTCACAATTACTTTATGACAACCACTTAGTGATATGGACAACCACTAAACAGATATGTGAACATGGATTGAGAGCTGAAGCAACATTCAGTGAATAAAGCCACATGTATTCTTTGCAAAGTAGATATGCATGGGCAAGTATCAAATCATCTAACAGGGGTCAAGAAGGATCAATGCTAAAGTTCTGTGTGTGTATGCCTCTGATGCATTATAAAAATCACTTCTACCATGAACCAAGACAAATTTTTCACCTCTTGATTTCCCAAGAATTAGCATATGTAATCATCCAAGTAATCGATTTATCCAGCAAATACTAGTCACAAGGCTAAGATGAAAATTGTATCAAAGGATCACCTATGCTTTTAGTACCTAGAGGTGTGCATCCTTGTGGTCTATGCAAGTCATTTCATGTGAAATGAGCAATCAAGTTTGGTCTGAATGATCAGGTGAGTGCATCACAAAATGAAGCATGTGTGTGACTGATAAAACATGGTGGCATTTTATCGACAAACAACAAAATTAATGCCAGTGCTATGCCTTCAATTATACCAATTTTCTCCAAAACATTTACGAACCAATTCCACATGGGTCAGTCACAAGAATTCAACATTAGTATCCAAGCACTTCAATCTATTCAAATTATGAGTAACTCCAAAACATATTCATCATAAGAAAGTAATCTCTGCATCGACACGAATTCCAAAGGTAATACTTCTTGTTTCAAGTATCAGACCAAGGTCAAACCTGTAATTGGACACTGACAAGCATGGAGATTTGTCTCAGCTAGAGTAATCACTCACTACAAACTTATAATGCAAGTGTCTTCTTTTCCATCCGAACACATAAAACTGTTGATATATTTAGGTAGTGATGTGTGAAAACACATTAGGACTACCGGGGCACTTTTTTCCCTCTTTAGGAGGTTTTTATCCCCCAGCTTGTATGTACAAAGATAAGTAGCCCTAATGGGCTACTTATCTTTGTACATTCTCTAGTAATACATAGAGTATTGTGTGTTGTGCTCGAAGCTTCTTCTTCTTCTTCCTTGTGCTATTTGCGTGCTTCTATAGACGTCTAACTCCAACAATTGGTATCAAAGCACGTCGTTGCTTCATCTGAGGAACCATCGACACTCCTCTGTTTGCAGTCTGAGAATCGCACGAATTTTGGTGAGCATACTCAGCCTGTTTTCCAGATCAAAACTGCTTCGATCTGTGGTGTCGAAATCGCGATATGAGCTCGTTTCGGCCTCTGAACGCACTATCGTAGCGCTTATGCAGGCTATTTCTTCTTTTTGTGCAAAAGGTATATACCAGTTTCTATTCGTCAGTATAAGCGTCTCTAAGTCTATTAGAAGTCTAACAGAATTCGTCTAGGCAGTTCTGTTCAACTTTTTGAGATACACTCAATATTTTGCATCAAGGTATTTTAGTCACCGGCCATGGCTGAAAGCAGTGATGTATTCCGTATGTTGGTTGTTGAGGATAAGTTGGATGGTACCAACTACCCATTATGGGCTTATATGATGCGACATGTGTTGGTTGCAAAAGGACTGTGGAACATTGTGCAGGGTGTCGAAAAATGTTCTATCACACCTACAACTGTTACAACTGTAGGTACTGAAGCTGATGCAGAAGGTGTCGAAGATGATGATATTCTGCATATTCCTATTCGTGCTGCAGTTTCTGTTGCACCTACTGCAGAGCAGATTTGCTAGGAGGGCAGAGATGCCCAGGCACATGCATTGATAGCTTTGTCTGTCAAACGTGCCATTATTCCTCACATTCACTCTTGCAGAACAGCTAAGGATGCGTGGGATACACTTACCACATTGTACCAAGCTAGGAATGAGGCTCGTGTTGCTTACCTCCCAAAACAGTTGGAGAGTGAGCACATGAATGAAGGTGATTCTATGGACAGTTTCCTAACGAAGATCAAAGACTTGAAGGAACAATTGATTTCTACGGATGAGGTTATACCAGATAGCTCACTTGTGTAGACCGTTCTGAATGGTCTTCCTGATTCATATCAAAGTTTTGCTTCTTCTCTTCGGTTGATGATGAAAGGCAATCCAAATGCCTTATCGTTTGAGGGGTTAGTCTTTGTTCTGTTGTAGGAAGATCAGTCCAGGCAAAACAGGTCCATTATGCAAGTTGTAGATCAAGCTTTCCTGGCTAGTGAGAAGGGCAAAGGAAAATGGAGCTCTTCAACTATTAAGCAGAAATCTGCTAATTCTCCACATTCGAAGAAGGAAGATAAAGATGAGAAGAAATCAGAAAAGAAAAAATTGTTTTGTAAGTACTGTAAAGGGAATGATCATATCATAAAGAATTGTCCAAAACTAGCTGCTAAAGAGGAAAAGAAGAAAGAGGTTGGAATGGTTGTTGCAGAGGCCTCTACACCAAAAATAGAGTCTGCTAATCTTGTGCAGGAAGAAGAATGGGTGTTTACTACTATGTGCAATTTTGACCCATCTTCTCATGAGCAGTGCATGTCTGCAGTGGACTCAGATGTTTGGTATTTTGATAGTGGGGTGACCAAACATATTACTTCATAGTGCAGTTTCTTCTCTTCACTCGAGCCTGCCCCTACAAGAAATACTGTTACATGCACCAACAGCTCCTCTTATCCTGTTATGGGAGTTGGTAAGATCATTTTGACTACTGTTGATGGTAGTTCTTTCACTTTGTCAGATGCTTTATTTGTGTCAGGGATCACGAAGAACCTGTTATCAGTTTCTGCATTATCCAAGATTGGCTTGGTTGTGAAATTTATTGATGACAGGTGTACAATTCATGATCTGTCAAATGGCGATGTAATTATTGCTTCTAGCATTTTATGTCATGGGTTGTATAAGCTCATAGACTATGAAAGATCTATAAATGATTTGGCATGTGCAGTAAATGATTCTCAAGCTATGTCAGATGCAAAGCTTTGGCATGCATGCTTTGGTCATCTGACTTTTGCTAGTTTGCTACACCTACAGAAATCTGAAATGGTGTCCTCTTTGCCCAAACTTGAGGCACCTGGAAAACATGTTTGTGAAGGCTATATTTTGGGAAAAATGTAGCGTTCATCCTTTCCAAAAGATGGTTCAGTTCGGGCTACTCAGAAATTGCAGCTTGTACATAGCGATGTCTGTGGTCCTATGCAGACACCTTCTTTTGGAATTATCTTTACTTTGTGACTTTCATTGATGATTTTTCCAAGCATGCATGGGTATATCCATTGAAGGCAAAGTCCGAAGTGTTCATGTGCTTCAAACAATTTTTGGTTTTGGCTGAAAATCTGTCAGCATGTAAAATGGGAACCCTCCGTTCTGATCGAGGGGGGGAATATATGTCTTTTGATTTTAATGCATTTCTCGCTGACCGTGGGATAAAACACTAGTGTACAATTCCATATAGACCTCAACAGAATGGAGTTGCTGAACAAAAGAACAGGTCACTCATGGAGATGGTGAGGTGTATGGTCAAGAGTCAGGCTTTACCACATAGTTTCTGGCTTGAGGTTGTCATGTATGCAGCATATGTACTGAACAGGTGTCCCACTAAAGCGTTGTAGTGTATCACTCCATATGAGGCTTGGCATGATCGCAAGCCATCTGTTGCTCATATGCGTGTTTTTGGTTGTTTGGCATATGCATTAGTGCCTGAACAACATCGTAGAAAATTGGATGATGAAGTAGTAAAATGTATTTTTGTTGGGTATAGTTCTAAAAGTAAAGGCTATCATCTATATCATCCACAGACTAAATGCATTCTAGTTAGCCGTGATGTTTTTTTTGTGGAAGATGCTATTCAGCCACTGCTTTCATGTACTAAGGAGACATCTGTTAGCTCCAAAGACATGTATGATACTTTGCTGCCTCTTTTTACAAGTGGACAGTCTAGTGCTGGTCCCAATGAGGCAACTTCTCAGCCTTAGCAGGTTTCATGTGATGATGCATATCAATCCATTTTTGATGTAGATTTACATGATGCACTAGTTGATGAGAGAGCCAATATTGAGCAAAAACTATGCCAAAATGGCTAGTGCAGACTTTGCGTGACATCAAATTAGATGCACCTCTATCATATTGTACTCGTTCAGGCTCCCATAGTGCCTCTTTTGCATCAGATTGCTATGCTATGGCTGCATCTAGTCTCTGTGATGAGAATGAGCTTGTTTCGTTTGATGAAGCACAAAATTCAGAAAATTGGATGGCTGCTATGCAATCTGAATATGATGCTATAATGAAGAATGGTATTTGGTGTTTATGTGACTTGCCTCCTGGCAAGAAGGCCATTGGCACTAAGTGAGTATACAAGCTAAAGCATAAATCGGATGGTACAGTATAAGGCTAGGCTTGTTGCAAAGGGTTATGCACAGGAAAGAGGCATTGATTTTGATGAGACCTTTGCACCTACATGTCGTATGAGACTGTTCAGAGCATCTGTGCACTTGCAGCTCATCATGGTTGGAATGTACATCAGTTGGACATTAAAAGAGCATTTTTGAATGGTGACTTGCATGAAGAAGTGTACGTTTTTCAGCCCCATGGATTTGTGCACAAAGGGCATGAAAACCAGATGTGCAGGTTAAAGAAGGCATTTTATGGTTTAAAGCAAGCACCACGTGCTTGGTATGAGAAGATACATGCCTATCTGATTGCACATGGTTTTGAGAACAGTCCAACCGAAAGCACCTTATATGTTAAGCGTGCTAATGATGTGCTTCTGATCATTGTTATCTATGTTGACGACATGCTGCTCACTGGTCCTATTGAGAAGCATATTGCTGATTTTAAGGTTGATTTGCATGCCTCATTTGAGATGTCTGATTTGGGGCATTTGCATCACTATTTGGGAATTCAGTTTATGCAAGTTGATGGTGGAATGGCTTTTTGTCAAAGGAAATATATTGACACATTATTGCAGCATTTTGGCCTTGAAGATTGTAAGCCTATTGCCACTCCTATGGAGATAGGTTTACGATTGAGTCTTCATGATGCTGGAGATGCATTTGATGTTGTTCTCTATCAGCAGGCTCTTACTTGATTTACTTATGCATTACTCGGCTAGATATTCAGTTTATTGTCTCATAGATGAGCAGGTTTATGCATTGCCCATGAGTCAAGCATTGGCAGACAGTTAAGCGCATCCTTTGCTATTTGAGTGGTTCTCGGCTACTTGGGTTGTTTTATCCCAAGGGGAGATCACTACTGCCACATTTTCATGCTTTTTCTAACTCTAATTGGGCTGGTTGTTATGACACTCGTGTGTCCACTAGTGGCTTTTGCTTCATGCTTGGTAGTTCATGTATATCTTGGTTGAGCAAGAAGCAGCCTACTGTGGCCACTTCCAGTTGTGAGGCTGAGTATAGGGCAACTTTCACAGCGACTGTTGAGTGTGTGTGGCTCAGATGCCTTCTAGCTGATTTGGGTGTTGGTTAGACTTCTACCACCACCATCTTCACTGACAGTCAGAGTGCATTGGCAGTTGCGAGGAACCCTGTGTTCCATGCTCGCACTAAGCACATTGAGGTGCATTATCACTATGTCAGGGAGAGGTTCTCTGCTGGGGAGATCAGCTTGGCATATGTGCCCACACAAGAGAACATTGCAGACCTTTTCACAAAGGCTCTGCCTAGGGAGAAGTTTGAAGCTTTCCGCAAAGCTTTGGGCTTACTTCCTTTTGTGGAGTGATTTCCACATAGCTTGGCACTTCCTTATACATGAGTGCCAGCTCCTTGTTCACTGCATCACTCTCAGGGGGGATTTGTTGATATATTTAGGTAGAGTGATGTGTGTGAACACACTAGGACCGTCGGGGCACTTTTTTCCCTCTTTAGGAGGTTTTTTCCCCCGGCTTGTATATACGCCTATTGCCCTAATGGGCTACTTATGTTTGTAAATTCTCTAGTAATACATTCAGTATTGTGTGTTGGTGCATTGTGCTCCAAGCTTCTTCTTCTTCCTTGTGTTGCTCATGTGCTTCCACAGACGTCTAACTCCAACAAAAACCACTAGCGAACATTCCGAGAAAAAACATGGTTGTAGATTACTATAGAAAGGTAACCCAATAAGTAGCCCTAAAGAGCCAAAGTCACCATCGTTCTTCTATCGAGCCTGTGACACTCACAGACAAGACAAATTGGGAACAAAAGTGAGCGATGGATGACACACTTCATAGAGATCATCCAACAACCCCAAAAGTTCTGTTCAAAGTTATGATCACCATAGAGGACATTCATGATTATGCCACCACCCTCAAAGCATGGCAAATCATCCTAAAACTCGAAAAAACAAAAGTGAGAGCACTGCACTTCTTGTTAGTTGCCTTGGTGGAATCCCACTTCTCAAGGAAATCACACAAATCAAATCATACCCTAGTTCCTGATTGCACCTCTGTTATGTGTTGTGCACAAATGGTGCCGGTGATCATACTTGCACTATCAAACCTCCCAAGAAATACTACCCCCTTGTGACCAGTATTCTTTTGGTTGGGTGCATCTAGACAGCACGCTTGAGGATCATCAAAAAGGATACCACACCATCATGACCACCATGTTTTCGAGATGGTTGGAATGGACCTATAATTCCCTCATAGTAACAGAAAAAGCCAATCATCTTTTATTAATAGGTTGAGTTGCATCTAATTAGCAAACAATTAGTACACATCAAAGGGTAATCAAAGTTTTGGTTAGTCAAATTGTTGATTTTCTCCTGGCAAGGAAATGTGGACATCATCCCTGTATAGGGCAATCATACAAACCCTAAGCAAGCCATTCTTCCATGTTGCCCATCTGCTAAACCTGGCCACATAAGCAAACCTGAAACGAGTAATTAGATCCCTCAACCTCAAGAAATATTAGCCCCAAAGGGCTCAAGAAGTCCATGGCCCAGGAACAAATCAAAGCCTTAAGATATGTTACATAGTGATTGCAAGCTTCCTCAAATTCAGTAAGAAAAAACATCTGTATGAGCTATTACTTGTGGGGCTTTCATGCCATGACAAATGAAAACACCAAGCAAGGGACATTTAGACCATTTCAAACAGTTGCTATACTGATGCTTATTAGGAATTAGTGTATTTTCAAAACACAGGAATGCATATGCATGGCACATTTTCATGTGGAGTATTCACTACTTTATTCGAAGCAAGTAAATGGAGAAAATTTTTCTTAAGTGCATTGGGGCCTAGACACAATAAATCTCCAAACTTGCAAGCAATGATTTATCAAACATATAGAGATCCAATAATACCCAATTGCTTTGGACATGATCGTATCAAAGTGGGCAGTCACTCAGGATGTTATCGCAACTCTACCCACTCGAACCTATCATTCATTTATGGAAACACGAAAGGATAATCATCTAAATTAGTATGTTTTGTTAATCATTGATTGTTACACCTTTAAGAGTATTTAGAGTTTTAGTCAGTCAACCATCCCATGTTGAAGTCTTTAATTTTGAAGGTGGATGCCCTCCTTTGAAGTCACTCAAACCTTAACACAACCATCCTTCAGAAACCATGGAATATACCAAGCATTCAAAGATTTAAACAATGGTTCACTCTATAACTATGAACATTCATAAGAGTAGGGTCCGAGAGAAGTCCTTTCTTGTCACACAAAAGACCAACTTATCTCTAGTCTTGATGTCCTAGTGGTCATTAACGTGAATGAGACTATGACAATCACAAAAATTCAAAACCCAAGTTAGTGTATCACATCCTATCAAACCACACACATTCTTTTATTTCTAAAAGAGAGACTCTTGCATCTGATATGAGGAGTGATTAGTCTTCAATCTTACAGTCCGTAGGAGGCATCTTGAAGTATAGCAATAGTAAGCATCCAAGCTGAAAAGACACCCTCAACCTTCCTAGAAACCATGTGTGCTGATCCACCCCAAGCATACTCAACTTCCAGGTTGCATATCTATCAAATGTTGCACGAAATGTGCAAGGATGCCTCAAATGCCTCCACGGAGAGCACACAACCCTTTCTTGATTTTTTGAGCACTTTGTGTAGCTTGTTGAAACACCAACATCAAGATCTGATTTTACTCTATAAAAAAAGGAAGACACCATATCCTAATTGGTATGCAATGTTACAAACCCTAAGAATATTCTTGGATCCTCCTCATACATATTCTTTTGGCCCCAAAGTGGATTGAAAAGGAAAGAGATCTATTGCACACAGAAAGGCATAGGACACTTCACCTAGAGAGAGATGATTCCCATATTGGTCCTAGAAAATAAGTTGCAATGATGCAAAGGTGTCAGCCTAGTGTTAGAAAGTTCATTCAATACCTCAAATCGTGAATACCTACACACTTTGTGGGTAGGGGAGAGGAAATGTTGTAGAAAACCACACAGATATGGCAACTTAAAAAGATGAAGATGTTTACATACACCTATGAGCATGGACACAGGGAATGTGGCAAAAAGTATCACAGACACTTAATTGCATATGGTTAGATGCAAGAAGTCACATTAGTCTATTGATTCCAAATAGAGTTCTAGTACATACAATACATGCATTAGCCATCTAGAGGTAGTTGGTTTGGATAGCTTTCCTCTTGAGGGATAATCACAAAACAAAACCACCGACCAAAGTGTGCCCCAAGATTCGTGACCATCAGACCTGGAGGATGAAGCTCCAATGCACAAGATTGGTTGAGCATTTGATTGCATGAGTCTAAAAATAGAGTAGAAGAGTCATCTTCCTGTAGCTTCTATGAAACACCATAGACCTTGGTCCCATAAATGCGCAATAACACAAGCATTATGAAAGAGCTTTCCCGCCTCAAGGCAACTGATCAAGAAGAAGAGGACTTGGGAAGAGTGGCTCAACCTGCATTCAGAAATGGGGAGACATTGGGGAGTCATTTGTGAGAGATACATCGAGGGCATGAACTTTCAACATATGGCTAAGTGAAAAGGCAATAAAGCTTCAACAGTGATGGAGCACTTGCACAGCTAGTTTGACCCTCGGGTGGAGGAGAGTTTGGCACAATGGGGAAGCAAAAATTTTTGGTTTTCCCAGATTCTCAAGTAGCATAGAGGAGGGAGACCCTTACACGTGAAGATGCAGAATCACCAGAGCATTACCTTTTGGTAGAGATGAGATCACCAACAAATTCCTTGAATAGTCACCATTATAGTACTAGATAGATACATAACAAGAAATGAATATTTTTCAATCAGTGAGATCAGTTGTTCATAAAATACCTTTAGCCGAGTCATGTGAGTTGTAGATTGCATGAAGAAGTCTTACAACCGACCCATCTCATTCATCAGTCAACAACATCCACTCTGTTGTAGTCGGATCCACAGGAGAGGCTATGAAAGATGGCTCAAACAGCCACCTACTATGAAGATTGTTGCATAGAATTTCTCCTCTATTGCAGCACCTGGTGCTATAGGGCCCAATATTCAAGAGTACCATTCATCTTCTCCGAGCCATTTGCCTCTTCAAGTGTCGGGCAAAATGGAATGGGTTGCTAGAAATACCAAACAAGGGCAGCGATACATTACAAGCAATTGATACTTGATTAAGAACAATGATGCCATGGAAGAATGGGGGGCTGAGATACAACAAGGAAGCATGATAGGGAAAGTCTGAGCTTGATAGCAAGAAACTGAAGTGGAAGATGCGATTCGAACTGAGTTAGGTGGGGGAGATTGCTTGTCCAACACAGAGAAGAGGATAGGAACCTTGCCCAAACCACAGTGGTGGATGATCAAAAGGGAACCTAGCTTCCCCGCCATGGCTCGATGAAGAGCACAACGACCCAGCCGTATAGCTGATGCACAGAGGAAGGGAAGCCCAAGGATCCCTTTGTTGAGAGTTCCATGCTCCAACCTTTTGTCTGTTACCGTTAGTGTCCATGTGAAAGGCCAAATGGCCATCGGACACTTCTTTGTATATGTTCTTTAATAAAACATATAGTGGCCTGGTCAGTCACGGACTGTAAGTTCGACCGCATTTGTACGACCTAAGAAGTCTGTCTTCGTGCTCCCTATGTACTGTGTTTTCTGCGTATTCTACAGCCTCTGTGCGGAGTACTGTGTGCGGCATCAGGAGGTCGATTTTCAACTCCGAGCATATCGTCGTGGAGCTCTCGAGAAGGAGAGTGCAACACGGTGCATCGCCATCGAAATACTTCACTGGTATCAGAGCAGTTCGAGGCAAAAAGCATTGTTCCTTTTGTGCGAGCGAAGCGAGCACCCCCCCAGGCTTACGACTAAGGTGGCGACCAAGGCATACCTTGTCATCCGAGTCACCGAAGTCACCGTTGGCGCCGTTGGCTGTGCGCGAGGGAGGACCTCAACGATCAAGCAATATAGAGGTTCCCGGTACTTCCCGGGAGGTCACCCATCCCAGTACTGTTCCCCCCAGAGCTCGCTTAACTGTGGCAATCTCTTGCCACTAAGCTACACTCTTGTGGTGTTTGAAGAAGGGGAAAGACTAAGGTTGACATTACCTTGAACAAGTTTTGGTCCCTCAAAGCTTCATTTTTGCTTTTAAAGCCTATTTCTGAAGCAATTTTGGGGTGTTTTTGGAACCATTTCGGAGTACTTTCGCACGTAGTTCTCTTCACACAAGTCGAAGAACATCAAGAAGAGTGTTCCTTGTACTTCTTAGACAATAAATATCAACCTTTGGGGCTGTATTTTCAGCCAATCTCGTAAAACTACAGGTTTCTTGAGGGGTTTTCAGTTTTGGTGGGAGCAGTTGCTGCAAATTTATGCAGGTTTTTAAAGCCTAAAACATCAGAGTTGACAGACACTTGCAGGTGTTATTGGCTAGTTTTTGGGCTGTGTATTCAGCCTTTTAGTGTCATTTTACTGCATATATTGAGCACATACACACCATGTACGCTTCTGTGGATACCGCTTATGTACGTCCATGTGGGAATTGATATAACGGTTACGTTCTTTGCATAAAGCCTTTTACGTTTGATAAAGAGGGTCGTGGTGAGGTTTTCTTAACTGGGAGACACCCAGATGTCGGGGTCTCTTAGGTGATGCAGGTGGAAGACTTACCCAGCCTCGCCATAGGAGATGTATGATAGTTGTTCATAGGTGCTCGATAAGCCTAGTTGGCTTCTATTGGGTAACTGATTATATGCAGTGGAGTCAGTGATTCACTATGCAGGTAGACATGTCAGTACTTACAGTTTTATGATACTTTGACACTGGTCATATGCTAATTTTGCAGAGGATACTCTGGCAAAATTTTTCCAGATTTCTGGTTTAGTCAATTATATAGTGGTCGATTTACTCCTTGATACACTTATTTGTTGGTGTTTGGACTCTTCTAGCTCCATTATCATTCTATTCAATTCTCTACGATCATGGCATCAGAGGTCTCAGGCACATCCGGTGGATCAGGGTCTAGTGCTAGCGTTCCGAGGAGGAGCTATAACTTGCAGGGCAAAGACCATTTTGAGATCCGAAAATTTGATGGCACAAACTTTGCTCTATGGAAGAATCAGATTAAAGATGTGCTGATTCAAAGAAGGCAATGGAAGCCAGTAAATGGGATTTCAAAGAAGCCTGCTGACATGGATGAAGATGATTGGGATGAGTTAGATGAAATGGCAAGGTCTACCATTCGCTTGCACCTGGCAGATAATGTTTACTTTACAGTATTAGACTGTGAAAGTGCAGAGGAGCTTTGGAAGAAGTTATGCAATACATATGAAAAAGAGACGGCATCAAATAAAGTATATCTGATGAGAAAATTATACGACCTTCGTATGAAGGACACAGATAGTGTTGCTGCTCATCTAAATGAGTTTGATGCCATATTCTCCCAGTTACAGGCTCAGAAAATGGATATGGACAATGAAATGAAAGCAGTATTGCTGTTATGCACCCTGCCATCATCATGGGATACATTTTGCACAACTATTAGCAATAGTGCACCAGGTGGTAAACTCGTCTATGATGACATATGTGGAGCACTCTTGAGTGAGGAGATTCGTAGAAAATCTATGGTTGGCACTCAGAGTGGAGATGCATATAATGTTCGTGATTCTTACCAAGGAAAGAATCAACAACGTGGCAGGAGCAAGAACAAGGAAAAGAATGGTCAACGGAATAAGAGCAGAAGTAAATCAAGGAAGAGGGATATTGAATGCCATTATTGTCATAAGAAAGGACACATGAAGAAAGACTGTTATGCATTAAAGAATGCTAAAGGTAAAGGACAGAATGTTGATGGGCATGTTAAACAGTTACCTGCACCATCTACTTCGACTGTGAAGATTGAAGAAATTAATGCTATTTCTGATGATGCTGATGTGTTGACACTTGATAGTACTGTGCCATCTGAGGCACTTATGGCTGATTCTCTTTCCCACACCTGGCTGCTAGATTCTGGTGCTTCTTTCCATGTGACACCACATAGAGAATGGTTCTCTAATTATGCAGCAAAGTCTCTTGGTACCGTGAGACTTGGTGACTCTTACCAGTGTGATGTTGTGGGGATTGGAGATGTAGTTGTGCAGTTCATTGACGGTTCAAAATTTACTATGCATAATGTACGTCATGTACCTCAGTTATCACGCAGTTTGATGTCAGTTGGTCAACTTGATGACCTTGGTTACAAGGTGGTCTTCTATGCTCAGTCCTTTCGTATATCAAAGGGCAATATGGTTATTGCAAAAGGAAGGAAAGTTGGCTCACTTTACCCTTTATTTCTATCACAGAAAGAACACTTGTTAGCTGTTACTGAACAGCCTATGGCTTGTATTTGGCATGGTCGTTTGGGCCATATATCTCGTAGTGGAATGGAAAATCTTTCTCGTTCTGGCTACTTACCTGTGTTATCTTTCTCTGATTTTTCATTTTGTGAGCATTGTCAATATGGAAAGCAAACCAGAAATGTGCATAAAACGCACATTGACTCTTCAATTCAGCCTTTAGATCTTGTTCATACAGATGTGTGTGGTCCTATGCCCACTAGGTCCTTAGGTGGTTCTCTTTACTTTGTCACTTTCATAGATGATGCTACTAGAAAAGTCTGAGTATATCCTATCAAATCGAAGGATGATGTATTCCCTACTTTTAGAAAATGGCTTGCTTCAGTTGAGACTGAAAAAGGAACTAAGCTTAAGGCTTTACGTTCAGATAATGGGGGTGAGTATACCTCACATGAATTCAGCCTTTTCTGTCAGTGTAGAGGGATTCGTAGAGAGTTTACAGCTCCTTATACCCCAGTACAGAATGGTGTAGCTGAGAGGATGAATAGAACTATTCAAGATAGAGTAGTCTCTATGTTGCATCATGCAAACCTCTCACAAGGTTTTTGGGCAGAAGCAGTATTGACTGCAGTTCATGTGATTAACCTTTCACCTAGTACTGCCAAAGGTCTGAAAGTGGCACAAGAGTTATGGACAGGGAAACCACCATATTATGATCATCTTCGAGTTTTTGGGTGTGAAGCATATGTTCATATACCCAAGAATCTTAGACAAAAGTTGGACCATAAGTCAAAGAAATGCATTTTTCTTGGATATGGTCGAGAAGGACAATTTGGATATCGCTTATGGGATCCTGAAACACGGTCAGTGATCAGAAGTAGTGATGTCATTTTTAATGAGTCTAAGATGCATAAACAGCCCATTAAGGAGGTTGAAGTGAGAAGAGTGGTGTTTGAGGATACTAGTCCTCCGGTTAGCATGCATAAAAATGCTGCACATAGGGATGTTCAAGAGAATGTCCATTCAGATCAGTCTGCACATGTTCCTGTTCAGCAACCATTGAGACGTTCTGTACGTGTCTCATATCCACCTGATAGATATGTTCCAGGTTTAGATTTTGTTATGCTAACAAATGCCGGTGAGCCCTCTTGCTACAAAGAGGCTATGCAGACAGAGGATCATGTCAAGTGGGAGCGTGCCATGAAGAGTGAGTTGGATTCTATTCACAAGAATGGTACTTGGGACTTAGTACCTTTGCCAAAGGGCAGGAAAGCTTTACCATGTAAATGGGTATATAAGCTGAAATTCACATCAGATAGTGCTTCTCCAAAATATAAAGCACGACTTGTTGCAAAGGGTTTTAAGCAACAACATGGTGTTGATTTTGAGGAAATCTTCTCTCCAGTGGTCAAGATGACTACTTTGCGCATGTTGCTTGGATTCGTTGCAATGGAGGACTTAGAGCTAGTCCAAATGGATGTGAAAACAGCTTTCTTGCATGGAGATCTTAAAGATGAGATCTATATGGAACAACCAGAGGGTTATGTAGTTTCTAGCAAGGAAAGTCTAGTTTGTAAGCTCAAGAAGAGCTTGTATGGACTTAAACAGTCTCCTAGACAATGGTACCAAAAGTTCGATGCTTTTATGAAGTCCCAAGGCTATTCTCGGAGCAATGAGGATCATTGTCTCTACACAAAGAGATGTTCTGATGGCAGCTTGATATGCTTGATACTTTACGTCGATGATATGTTGATTGCTGGGAAGTCCTCTTATGACTTGTCAATTCTCAAAAAGAAGTTGAGTCAGACATTTGATATGAAGGATTTGGGGGATGCCAAACATATTCTTGGCATGCGCATCGTGATAGGAGTAAAAGATGCATATACTTGTCTCAAAGTGAGTACATATCCAAAGTACTTCACCGATTCAATATGCAGGGTGGAAAGGCATTGAGTACACCTTTACCCACATATGTGAAATTGAGCAAGGATGACTGCCCCAAATTAGATGAGGAAAAGGAATTCATGACCAAAGTTCCCTATCAGTCTGCTGTTGGTAGTCTCATGTATGCTATGGTAGCTACGAGACCAGACATTGCATTTGCAGTGGGAGTTGTGAGCAGATATATGTCTAATCCTGGCAAGAAACATTGGGAAGCGGTCAAAATGATTTTGAGATATCTGAGTGGCACTAAGGAAAAGTGTCTATGCTTAGGTAGAGGGAAAGCATCCATTATTGGTTACACAGATTCTGACTATGCTGGTTGTGTAGACAATCGTAAGTCTACATCAGGGTACATTTTTCACTTTGCTGGAGGTGCTATCTCTTGGAGATCTCGTCTTCAAGAATGTACAGCTGTTTCCACCACAGAAGCAGAGTATGTTGCAGCAAGTGAGGCATGTAAGGAAGCATTGTGGCTTTCTCGTCTTGCTTGTGATATGGGTTTGCCTCAGCATGTACCTCACTTGCTCAGTGATAGTCAGAGTGCCATTGCTTTGGCTAAGAATCCGGTCTATCATGCAAAGACCAAGCATATTGAGGTGAGGTATCACTTCATTAGAGATTGCTTAGCCACTGAGAGCATTATTCTTGAGAAGGTTCACACTCGAGATAATGCTGCAGATGCTTTGACTAAAGCTCTACCACAGGATAGCTTTCGACACTGTTGTCACTTGATGGGGGTACTTGATTCTTGATCTTACGCAGTCACTTGTATACTGTGTAACATGCCCATCAGGTGGGAGGTATAGTTTGTATACTTACACTCAGGTATTCTTTATCATTCTTTCTTTTTTCTCCCATAGTTACTCTGGCTATATTGGCCTTTAGTGGGAGATTGTTACCGTTAGTGTCCATGTGAAAGGCCAAATGGCCATCGGACACTTCTTTGTATATGTTCTTTAATAAAACATATAGTGGCCTGGTCAATCACGGACTGTAAGTTCGACCGCATTTGTAAGACCTAAGAAGTCTGTCTTCGTGCTCCCTGTGTACTGTGTTTTCTGCGTATTCTACAGCCTCTGTGCGGAGTACTGTGTGCGGCATCAAGAGCTCGATTTTCAACTCCGAGCATATCGTCGTGGAGCTCTCGAGAAGGAGAGTGCAACACGGTGCATCGCCATCGAAATACTTCATTGTCCAAAGCTAGTTTCATTCTCATGCAAGTTCACTTATCCCACATGCAAGGGAATTCTCCCAAACTCCATATAAGCAAGACCTCCCTTCACTCCACACAAGTCATTCACTCTAGCTCATTGCCAAGAGTGTGCTTCCACTCCTCATGGAGTCTCCATGCTCATAGAGCATACTTAGTAAGTTCATTTCTATTTATTTCATTAACCATGTTTTGTTATCTTTTGTTCCTTCCTCCTTAGCTTGTTGTTCCTTCCTCCTTAGCTTGTTAGATGTATGCATGTGAGTAGAGTAGGAGTAGTCTTTTTTCATTTCAACATGGTATCGAAGCGTAGGTTTAAGCTTTGGTTTGTTCCCCTTTTGTTAAGGATTGATTCTTTTGAGTTTATGTTTTCAATTTCTCCTTCATCGCCATAGACTCAAGTTTTGTCCTCTTAATCCCTCCCTCCCTCCCATATCTTATTTTAATAATAAAAGTGGTTTTCAGCACTACTTTCTTTAGTCATTAAGCATATTCTTCATTCTTATGTCCCACGTGTATGAGCATTTGTTCTCATTAACTTCTTAATCCTTTGCGTCATGGAGACTTCAACGATATCAAGTGATTCGTGCATTTGAGTACGTTAGCTTAAATAGATAACAACCAAGTATGTTTTCATTTTGCACACCTTGCAACGCATCAAAGAACAATTCACTCGTTTCTAATGAGCACCGAGATTCTATGACGTGCTTTCTGTTCTTTCGCTGAAGAAAGAGAAAGTGGATTCAACAAGGAAGTTTTAGAGCAATAAAATCGGGTCTACAGTGAGTTGACACCATTGTCGAGATCTGGAGCTATGTCCATAGTTGTTTATCAAGTGCAAGCATAGAGAAATGGTTGCTGCAACCAAGGAGCACACAGAGCACATATAATGTGCACCTAATTTGTTCGCTACAGATAGAATGTTTCTTCAACCAAGGAGCATAACGAAACTACTGATGGTACTGCGATGCAACACAAGACAAGATCCAAGGCCACCGGCATACTTCAGCTCCAGCGCATGTGTGTGTATATGTAACAGAGACAAAGAGAGAAGTCTGAAGGCTACTATTGATGCAGTTCAATCCATCGCATTTTCTGTCCTCTGAAAGAAGGTTCTGCATACCAAGCAAGTAACAATCTCTACTGAAGTCATGTGCGCCGTGATTCTATTTGTGAGAGTTCTAGATGATTTGAACCTTCTGAGAGGCACGCACTTCTTCAACGACACATCTATTAAGTTCGCTGCCTCACAGAGAGAGAAAGGCACCCTGTAGGCTGGAATGAAGAGAGGGAAAGAGTTCAACGTCAGACCTGTGCAAACATAGATGGAAGACGAACATAGGCAATGGCGCCTTCACACCCTTGTACAACATCAGAATGGAGGAGCACTATGCATGAAAGAACACTGTCGAAAGATATGGAATCTGCAGATGCTCCCGTTGTGAAGCACTACGAGGCTGAAAGTCATCCAAGGCACGCAAGCAGATTGTTCTAAAGAGAAAGGCGGAAACAGAAGGTCTTGGGATGCTGTGGCAATATCTAGTACAACAAGTTCTCGGGACTTTACCATGCATGTGCAATTAAGGATGGACCCAACTCAGCGCTCATCACGTGAAGGTCTCTATTAATAGAACAATCAATGAGAGAGATGGGCGGCCTTGCCCATATCTGAATGCTTTCATTTTATTTTTTTTTTATAAAGGAAGTTCGGCCTTAGCCTAATCTCCCGGACTTTAATTATAATAAAGAGAAAAAGTTACAAGTGAATGGGACTAGTGCCCATGGGACCCCCCAAATCCCACAACGCAGGGGAGGAGTATGGCAAGCTACAGAGCATTACAAATGAGGCGGATGACATTACCGTCACCCTCATGTGGGACCCATTTGGGTTTCAACTTGTTGTTTTCAAGGAGATAGATACAGTGATGTCTAAACGGTGGCGATCTCTTGACTCGGGAGATTCTTTTACCAAGGAGAAACAAGGATTTCTCGATCGACCATTCCTTAGGAGTTTGGCCAAAATTGACGGCACAGCGCTCTCTCCAAATCTTCCAGAGAGCCTCACCTCTGATGGCATTCCACAGCCTCGAAGAGCATCCGATCGCCTCACCCAACAACACTTGTTGCCAGTTGATTTGACTCGTGAGACTCAAAACCCGGGACACGTGATGCCAGGTAACACGGGACTTGGGGCAGTCAAAGAACAGGTGAGCTAAATCTTCTATGCACCGATGGCAACGCTTGCACCATGGCGGCACACCACAGATTTTGTTAGCCCTTGCATTGGTCCAGATTCCTTTATGCAAGACCTGCCACATGAGAACGGACTTTTTGACCTCAATTAGGGGGTGCCAAAGAGACATGAATTTTAGCTCCCACCGAAGTTTGGTCCAAGCAAGGCACCACCTCTTGTTAAGGGTGTGGTGAACATCCAAATCCCCTTTGAAGTTCGGGATTCTGGAAAGCTTCTTACCATTGCTCCATTTGAGGCCCTCCGAGCAAGGAAGATCCTGACCGCAGAGAAGGCGGGTAGTTGAGCGGTCCCAGGCTAAACACCTGCTTTGAAGAAGAGTCCATTCCTCAAAGGTAACGCTAAGTCTCGGATCCAAATCTTCGAACCTAATCCACTGGCTGGTCTCTTGTTTCCAGAGCTGTTTCCACTGTTTGAACCCCTTGTTCCATAACCGCCTTGCAGTTTGGAGGTTCCAAGACTCCACTCCCCGAATGCCACTGATCGGGAACCAAATAGAGTCATTTTGTCTTATGCCAGCCGCCCACTTCCAATCATCACTGATTCTGATGAACTGTTTGGCCTTGTTCCAATTCTTCCATAAGGAACACACGAGGCTAGAGCCTTTAGGGCAGACCGGGTGGGGGGAGAACAAAAGCGTGAGAATCCCTATGTCCTTCCAACCAGGGAGGCCAACAAAGGTAAGGTCTTCCGTGTTTCTGAAGATCAATTTAGCCCAAGAGGACTCCCTATTGCTCCAGGCCTTGATAAGCCATTTAGCCGCCAGCTTGTCAGCCAACCCAGCAATATCCAGAATACCCAAGCCCCCTGAGTCTTTAGGGCTAATGCAAGTTTCCCATTTGATTTTGGGAACCCCCCTTCTGTTGGGGTCCCCAGTCCAAAGGAAGTTCCTGCAGATTCTTTCTACTTTGGCCAAGTCTTTCTCCTTAGGTCTCCAACACGAGATAAAGTAAATAATTGTAGACAACATAAAAGTGTTAATAACCATAGCACGTCCTGCCAGGTTGACTTGCATACCTTTCCACTGATTCAGCTTGCTATCCAGCTTGGATAGCACCCAGTTCCATTGTTGGTCCATTGAGATGTAGAAACCCATCGGAATGCCAAGGAGACGGAAGACTTGACCGCTGGGGATGACTTGACACCCCCGATCCACCAACAATTGGGGAGTAGGCCCGCTGATTACTCTAAAAGCAGTTTTAGCATGGTTGATTTTTGAGCCTGATGCCACACAAAAGGTGTGGAGGCACCACCAGAACACCTCAATGCTGTTTATATCGTTATGCACAAAGGCATTCATGTCATCAGCAAAAAGTCTCACAACCAATTGGCCGTGATTTAGAGGTAAGGAAAGACCCTTGAGATTGCCAGCGTCCATGTGATGCTTTAATAGGCAGCTGAGACCATTCGAGGCGATAGCGAATAGTAAAGGAGCCAGAGGGCAGCCTTGCCTAATTGATCTTTTTAAACGAATGGGCTCAGAGAGCTTACCGTTGATGTTTATTCTAGTTGAAGCATTTCCAAGAAGAGTGGAAACCATCTTCGTGAACTTATGGCTGCATCCAAGGTCTTTCAATGATTGAAGAATAAAGTCCCATTCCAATCTGTCATACGCTTTGTCGAAGTCGATCTTAATGAAAACTAGATCTTGAGCAGACTCCTCCGCAAAAGCAAGGCCTTCCCAAATATCAATAATTGCTTCAAGTATAGATCTACCTTTGATAAAACCTTTCTTGTCCTCGCACAGCCATGACTTTAAATGACAGGAGATTCTGTTGGCGATAACTTTTGCAATTATCTTGTATCCAGTTTGGAGCATGGTAATCGGACGTCAATTTTCAATTTTGTTCTTATCTCCCCGTTTGTGGATTAACTTGATGACGCCATTATTCAGGCACTCAGGGAGGGCACCGAAGGAGAGAGCCTCTTGCCACACTAGGCGTAGTGGGGTGGCCACCTGAAGTTTGAAGGACTTGAAAAACTCATTGGTAAGGCCATCTGGACCCGGACTTTTCCCATTGGGAAGGGCATCAATAACCTCGATAATTTCATTCTCGGAGATGTTAGCATCCAGTAGAGCAATCAAGTTCTGTGGGATTCTGGTTTGAGCAACCCTTGAAATGGTTGCCATGGAGTCGCGCCTGTGGGGGGAAAGAGGAGTCGAGACCCCGAGAAGATTGGTAAAATGTTTGACGATGATAGTTCTATTCTCCACTTCCGTGCAACATTCAGTTCCATTGTTATCGACCATTAGGGGGATGGATTCCCTAGCTTGTTTCCTTTTGAGGATGTTACACATCTCTTTCGTTGGTTTGTCGGCCTTCCCTGCCCACCAATCTTTGAAGAAAATTTGAAGATTTTTCCTTTGGACCTCCTCCTCTAATCTTAGCCTTCCCCTGATTTTCAAAAGACCCTGTTGGCAATGTAACTTACCTTTGTTCACCTCTTCTTCAAGCCGTGAGAGCCTCCGGTACACCGTTTCTCTTCTTTTTTTTCGAATTCCTCTTATAGCCTTTTGAGTCCTGATTAGAATTTTACGAGTCCTTTCTACTGCGTTTCTCCAACACTTAGCTGGTTCATTACAGTAAGCAAAGGCTTCTGTCCACACCTCAGAAATTTCCTGGTGGACAGAGGGGAGGGAAAATGATGTCTGGCAAGCATGAAACCAAGGAGCTTTCTGGAGCATGGGAATCGGTTTGAAGGACAGAGTAATCGGATAGTGGTCTGAGATAGTGAGGTCCATGTGTTGAGAAATCGAAGGAATACCCCACTGAAGGATGGTGTTCTGATCGATGTAGCATCTATCAAGCCTTGCTTTCCTCAAAGAGTCCCCCGACTGGAGATTAGACCAGGAGAACCCCTGCCTGTCTTTCACTTCGACCAGGTCGAGATGGAGCTTGATTTTATCCCAAATCTCTTTCTCCTGACCGTCAATAATTTTTCCTTTGTTATTCCATCGGTCCTCAGGAAACTCAACCATGTTGAAGTCCCCACAAATCAGAACATTGTGTGAAAGGGAGTCAAGGGAAGCCCAAGTATCCATTCTATCTGCTTCGCCATTAGGGGCATAAATTGAGACCACAGTGAACTGGAAAGGAGACCCGAAAGAGGCAGCGATCCAACGATGATTCCGACCTTCAACAGTCGAGGTCACATTGCTAGACAAGGCGTGACTGATACCGATAGAAGCACCCCCCGTCCCTCTAGGATGAGAAGTGGAGAACCAAAGGTGGTTCGAAGAAATGCATTTAAGCCGTTTTTGTAGATCCTCTCCGTCGATTTTGATCTCTTGTAAGCAAATAAAGTCAGGGGCGAAGCACATGTCTTTGAACCACTGGCCAAGAATCAAAGCTCTTGACGGGTCAGACAGACCCCTAACGTTTAGAGATGTGAGTTTCATTAATGATGGTTGCCCTCTTTGAGGGGAGGGACCCGATCTTTTTTCTTCTTGTGGTCTTCTTTTTTCTTCCCTACTTCTTGACTTATGATCCTACTCTTGAGGGGGCTCTTCCAAGGCAAGCCGGAAGGTTGTTTACCTTTAAGCTTGGACTTTTGTTGCGGTAGTCTTGGAAAGCATACCGGGAGGGTAGGACCAAGAGCGGAGCTTTCGCTGTCTGGGTTGTCTTCATTGCTGGTAGTGAAGCCTTCCTCTTTACTCGTGGTGTAACCTTCTTGGTTCTCTTCTTTGCTGGTAGAGCACCCAAGGGTATTATCAGTGGGGTCTTCTTCAAAGAGGTTGTCCCCTGGGAAGTCGAGCTCATTAATCTCTTTCTCTAGGTTACAGTATATGTTATTCGAGGGGGCAGCTGTCGAAGAATTCCTTGTTTTTGATCTTCGAGGGCTAACTTGCCTCTTGCGTCTCACTTCAATGAATCCTTCTGAATCCGTCTCAGCAACGCGAGTACCCTCTTCTTCCTCCAATGGAGGGGGATGACCCCGAGTGTCGTCTTGGGGGAGAGGATCTAGGGTCCCATCTGGTTTAAGCTTGTTTTTATTGGTACTTTTCTTCAGGGGGCAGTCTTTGATCCTGTGACCTTGATGCCTGCACCGGAAGCACGCATTTGGCAAATTCTTGTAAGTAACCTCTTGTGTCCAGGTCTTACCATCTCCACAGTTTATGGCGATCTTCGAGGGAAGGACCTAGTTCAGGTCTGTCTCAACGCAGATCTGTGGATGCCATCTTGCGTTGAAAGAATGTTGAGCAGCATCGTAGATTAACCCCCCAACATCCTGTCTTGCGGCCATTGGGCGGCCGATCGGTGAGACGATTTCACGAAGAAATCCATACATGAAGAAAGGCAAATTGGGAAGCTCCACCCAAAGCGGGTAACGAAGAGGCTTTGATCTGTTCGGGACAAAGTCTGGGGTCCACTTAAAAAGGCAAAGGGTGGACCGACCCACTTGCCAGGAACCGGCCTGCAGGGCTTGGAAAGCCATCTCTTCGTTCTCAAATACTAGAAGCATGTGATTCGCCGGCAAGAATTGACATTTGGACACAATTAGGCCACGCGGGAACCACTCCTTGCGAAGCCAAGTTCTCACACTTTCAAGAGGGGGCCTGGGGCCAAACATTTGACCGATCAGGCAAGTTTTCTTCAGTTCTTCTTGCTTAGCCGCCACAGACTCCTTGCATAAAGAGACCTCTGGGGGCGCGACGTCCACTGGGGCGGACTCCATCTCAAGGGGGGACACAGACTCCTTTGAACCCGCTAAAGGTTCCATAAAGGCCTTCAAAAATTTGCGAGAGAGAGAGAACCTTTTTCTATCTCACGAGCGTCTCTCAATATGCCAACAACTGCATCGAGGTGTTTTGGAACGGCAAGCAGAACAAGTGATGCCTTTGTTTAAAATGAACCTTAAAAAGCTACAATTTATCACCGGGATTCAGCCAAAAAAGAAAGAGGCAGCGTGACCCCCTTCAATGCCTTGATATTTTTTTCCTTTTTTTTTTTTTTTTTTTTTTTTTACTTCCCGCTAATGCCCCTTTAACTTTCAAGTTTTTTCTTTCTTTCTTACTTTTTCTACTTTTTTATAAGAGACGGCTGAGCAGAAAGAACAAGGGGAGGGGGATCACGACGATGGGCCCAAGGGAACGAAAAAGCTGGCGATGGCCAAAATAGAAAGGATAAGCTTTAATACTTTAAAGAAGAGCAACGGCATCGCGATGGCCAGCAAAAAAAGCGGGCGCCTCAGGCCAGAGAAGCGCGATGGTCGCTGCCGCGATGGACCAGAAGATATCGGGAGAGTCACGCGCGAAGGATCGCGATGGTGCGTCCTCGGGAATCGAGCCCCATGCGAGCAAACTTTTTGTCTGACGCGCGTCACAAGGACGGTGGGCATGAGCCACACCGTCGCGATGGGCAGTTAGCCACACCATCGCGATGACACACTGGACGCGGACTCATCCTGCCTGCCATGTCACCATCATCGACCCATCGCGATGGTAACAAAACGTGAGGAACCCGAGGCACTGGACCGTCGCGATGAGAGCACGACCAACCGAACCGTCGCACTGAGAGAACTGGACCGTCGCAAACTTTGCCCTTCTTGCAAGTTGCTTGCAACCACCTCCTTACGTTCCTCTGTCGTACTTTCTCTCTACCTGATCTCCGTCAGTAACTATACGACAGCGCGTCGCATACGTCGCATACGTACTTTCTCTCTACCTGATCTCCGTCAGTAACTATCCTCTTTGCTTTTTGGAGACTCGAATGCTTTCATTTTTGTTTGTGGAAACTGCCAAGCATTCATTATTTTGCAAATGGCTTTCAAGTGAACGCGTTTTGAATTATTCACATGATGCTATTTAGGGGCGCCTAATGAGAACAAGCATGTTCTTATTCACACTCTATAGTGAAGTTCACACTTTAGAAAGTCTTGCCTTGAACGTGGGTCCACATTGACGTATTTTCACTTTTTAATCAAATGACTTTCATTTTGTACCTTGAAATAACATATGCACAATGTTCTCAATGGCATAGACAAAAACCGTCATATGTACAAAAACTATCGCCCTTTTGTATGGAATTAGACACCACCTTCTTATAAAGAAGGTAGGACCTTCCCAAAGCCATCAAGTCTTGAAGCCATCTATATATATCAAGAGATCTCCCAAAAAGAGAAGATGTATCCACCCTCCAAGAATTAATCGTATGATTATCCTTAAAGTTCAACTCTTTTCAAGCCCCATGTAAGGGACTAAACACTGCTCTTTCAAAAGAGTAAGACCTTCCTTATGGCTTGAACAAATGACACTCAAAGCCCACTACAAGGCCATGAAGCTCACAAGACAAAGGCTACACCAACAACAAAAGACCCAAGAAAAGAAAAATGCTCAAAAGGTGGCAAATGGTTCCATAAGCACTACCTACTTGATGTTGTAAACCCTTCTACATGTCTAGGGATCCCATATTTCCCTAGATCCCATTAAATACCACTTGGATCCCAAATGTCCAAGTATATGTCTTGGGATCCCATATGTCCCAATATCCAAGGGATGCCATATGTCCCAAACTTGGATCCCATATGTCCAAGTTATGTCTAAGGATCCCATATGTCCTTAGATCCTAAAATCCAAATGGACTAAGTGATCGCATATGTCACTAGTCCCCAAAACTAAAAACAAAACGGTCATCACATGGAGGGGGGGTGTTGAGAGTTCCATGCTCCACCCTTTTGTCCAAAGCTAGTTTCATTCTCATGCAAGTTCACTTATCCCACATGCAAGGGAATTCTCCCAAACTCCATATAAGCAAGGCCTCCCTTCACTCCACACAAGTCATTCACTCTAGCTCATTGCCAAGAGTGTGCTTCCACTCCTCATGGAGTCTCCATGCTCATAGAGCATACTTTGTAAGTTCATTTCTATTTATTTCATTAATCATGTTTTGTTATCTTTTGTTCCTTCCTCCTTAGCTTGTTAGATGTATGCATGTGAGTAGAGTAGGAGTAGTCCTTTTTCATTTCAACACCCTTGAGTTGTTAATCCAGATGGAGTATGGAGAGCCCAAAGACTTGTCCCCAAATGCAGTGGAACATGGGAGGAAGAACCTCCCCTAATAGTCCCACTGAGTGCCTGGTTCATATCCCGAGAAGGGGAATGGCCAGATGGGGAGCTCCATGCAGCTTAGCCCCGCCATAGCCCGTACTTGCCCAAGAGAATGAATGAAGAAACAATGGAGTGCCAGAATAGTGCTCCCTCAATGTACCTGCAAGTGAGCCTCAGA
Source organism: Ceratopteris richardii (assembly GCA_020310875.1). NCBI lineage: Eukaryota > Viridiplantae > Streptophyta > Polypodiopsida > Polypodiales > Pteridaceae > Ceratopteris > Ceratopteris richardii. The sequence continues at coordinate 117,112,896 of CM035414.1, forward strand.
GAGTTAATGCACCATGAAATTTGTGCATTCATAAGGACGAGGTGAAAGGGAGAGTAAAGGCCTCTCTGCCCATGGAAATTTGAGCCCACTGAGCTCAACGACTACAAGCAATTGAATTGAAGCATCAAATTCAATTTCTAACTTAATTGGAAAGGTCGATGTTTAATTAAGTGGGAGAGAGGGAATGATTTTATCATGTAAGTTTTCTCAAACGTGTTTTCCCTGGTAAACAATATTTCTTTCCATCCTCACTTTTTTTAAAAAGAGAATAAGGGAGGGAAAAGAAAAGTACAATCCATCCCTCAATTCTACACCAACAACAAATTCAAGAAATGACAGAAATGGGAGATGATGTTGGAGGTGGATGTGTAGAGGAGCATGTATATGGGTGAGAGGAACAGAAAGAGAAGGGGGTTAGGGGGTGTTTTTTGCGCAATAAGAACTCAAATCCTATGCAAATGAGCAAAAAAATTGCAACACAATACTTTACCACGTTCTTGAGCTCTCCAAGTGATGAAAGGCCGACCATACCTGGCAATGGCGCCAAATAATGTTGAGGTTGTAGTAGTAGAAGACCAAAACCCTCACCACCTTGCATGGAAGCAAGAAGGAAGGCTCAAGAGTGACTCTCCTCTCATCCACCCCTACCTCCAACATGTTCAAGCCATTGGCATCAGCCCCATGCTATGCCACATGCTTGAAAACTAGGAGAGTAGGGAGTTAAGGATCCTAGTCCATGAGTAAAATACAAGCAATGCAACTAATCTACTCACACAAAGGAGAGACATGCATAAGCACACACACACACACACACCTTACTCTCACATACTCACAAAGACACGATACATAAATGTATATAGTCTTGGAATAAAAGAGAGCCTTCTTCCATTCATAAGAGATATTACATGAGATCACGTCGACCAAAAGCCCCCCTCTTTACAAAAATGATCCTCTATATAGGCTAAGCACATTTCCCCATGTGCTTCTTTGAAAAGTAAAAAAGGGAGCATGTGTGTAACTACCATATCTTTGGCAAATATTCCTTTTGTAACAAACAAATCCCAAGAAGTATAGGTGTGGGATTTTCACATGTGTTCTCTCATATGTGTGCAAGAGAGGTGGGCTATTTACAAAGCTTCTCTACCATAGTATTAGAGAAATATCAAAAAGTGTCCTAAGAGGGTGTTTTTATGTAAAAACTCTAAGTAGATACAAAAAGGGGTATTCTCATGATCTAGGGAGGGCTCCTATGCACAATTAAAGATGTGTGCATACCCCACAACCCAACACCTCCTTAATACCATTTACATGTTCGATGTGCATGGATGACCCTTACATGGAAGGAGGGTGACAAAGTCACTACCTACACGGAGTGGTTCGTGCAAAATTTACTATTGGTTCAAATGCTTGAAGACGTACTAGAGGATATCTTGCAGCAGAAGTACAAAGATGGTTTGGAGGTGGGAATCCAAGATAAGCTTCACACCCTACGACCTACAACCCTCAACGAAGCTATATCTTTTGCCTATGATGCAGAGAAGGAATTCCAATCCATAACCAAGTCGGTTTGTCTACAACAACCACGTCAATGACCAGTTTTTGTTAAACCAAATCTTCCTATGAAACGTAATTTTAATGTCCCATCTTACTCTAGTTTTCCTCGTCCACCATAATCCAACTACTCAACTGCACCTATTGCTTCATCTCTCCAACCTACCAAACCACCTACCCTCCAAACTTCAGTGGTGGATGCCCAATAGAAGCGACCACGAATCACATGTTGGAATTGTGGTAAACCTAGACATACAAAAATAAGGTGCCGATTGCGACCTCTTCACATGAAGCTGGCTATATCTCAATTGCATAACATGGAGGTCCATAATGAAAAATTCCTCCTGTTTGGAGAGAGGAATCATTGAAGAAGGACTTAAGTGCCTTGGGTAATGATATCTCTCTTCACTCTCTACTTTGCATGCAGGGTACAATAAATAACAAACCTGTTAAAATGGAAGCTTAAGCCCTCAGGAAAGAATTATAGTACATATGATAAAGAGTTGTTAGTAGTTGTGCATGCTTTGCGAATTTGGAAACACTATCTTATGGGCTCTGAGGTCTTAATCAAAACCAATCAATAGGCTGTTAAACATTTATTAAATCAACCTCTAGTTTCTGATCGACATCTTAAATGGGCTTCATTTATTCAAAATTTCCAACCCATGATCCAATATCAACCTGGTAAAGCTAATGTTGTTGCTGATGCTTTTAGCTGTTTTCTTTCACATTCTATGGTTTTGCATAATATTTCTGCCATCCAAATTCATTCTTTTCAAGAAATGATTTCCACTTATGCATCTGATCTGTATTTCTCACGTGTATGGCATGACTTCAACAATGGTGCATCTTTATCTGATGAACATTATGTATTTCATAATGGCTTTCTTTATTTTCAACATAGATTATGCATAACCCAAGCTTTTAAAGATTTTGTCATCAAAGAAATGCATGAACCATCTTACATGGGTCATAGAGGCATCCAAAGCACCATTTTTTCTTGCAAAGATTTCTTCTTTTGGCCACATATGGAAAAATATATAATTGCACATTATGTTTCTCAATGCATTATATGTCCGCATATAAAACATCATCATGGTAAACCATTTGGGATATTAATGCCACTTCCCATTCCAAATGAACCATGGGAACAAATCTCTATGGATTTTATCACAAGTCTTTCCATCACTTCATCACATAATGATATGATTTGGACAATAGTTGATAGGTTGAGTAAATATGCATATTTTATTCCATGTAGAAAAACTCTGTCTACACCTCAAGTTGCAAAATTATTCATCAAATGCATTTTCCCACATCATGGATTTCCTAAAGTAATGTTATCTGATCATGATGCTAGATTTTTGTAATCATTTTTGGGTTGCCTGATTTCAACATTTTGGTTCTAAAATAGATTTTAGCTCTGCATTTCATCCCAAAAGTAATGGCCAAAGTTAGGCTACAAACAGTACTATTCTTGATTTATTGTGTTGTTATTCATTAGATAATCCTAGTAACTCGGATGAAAAGTTGTCATTGCTTCAATTTTCTTACAATAACACCACACACACCATTACTGGTCATGCACCTTTTGAAATTGTTTATGGTAAAAAGCTTCCCAGTCCTATGTTCCTCACCCAAACTAATATTCCGATGGCTGATTCTATTGCTGAAGATCACATTTCTATACTTCGTGATGCTCACAAGCACATTAGGAAAAGTCAAGAGCAATATACACATAATATCAATACAAAACGATTATCCAAATAATTCAAGGAAAATGATCTTGTATAAGCGTATCATTAAAAGACGTCTCAAAAATATTTTGCAGCATCCTAAAATTAAACTTGCACCACGCTATTATGGACCATTTCACATTCTACAAAAAATTAATGATAATTCATTTAGGTTAGATATACCATCTCATTGGAATATACATAATTCTTTTCATATTAGTTTACTTAAACCATTTAAAGGAACTTTACCACTCCTCTTCTTGATGACCCTCCTTTAATTGAAGAAGAATCCAAAATCTTAGTTCCTGAGAAAATCATTGATCATGATGTCACTACAACACGCACATGTACTCAACATCATCGATATTTAGTTAAGTACAAAAATCACTATATTGAAGAATGTCAATGAACACATAAAACACAATTAACACCCCATTATGAGCACTTAATTTTTGCATATCATACACAAACACAGTAATGTAACACCTCCATGAACATTTCCATGCATGTGTTTTTACATGGAACATGCTTATTTTTCGTTCAATGATGAAACATGTGATTGGCCATCCATGTTTATTATTTTATCAACTGAGGTCAGATGCTTTTTTCAACTAAGAGGCATATTATCAATTATGGAACAAGGAATTGTTGGAGTGTTAATTTATTAATGTATTAATGTGTTTTGGTGTTTTTGATATAGCAACTGAAGGTTGGTGAGGAGCGTGCAAGGCATGAAAGGGTAGACATCAATAATCCGACTTATAATTTATTTACTTTGTAAATAAAGCCGTGTAGAGGGTCCTATAGTGGTTAGAATAAGGGTCATTGTAGACCACAATTTTTGATATTAAAAGCAAAGGCTCTCTGTGAAAGTTACCAACTTTTACTTTGATGCTTCTTTTTCGAAGCCGCTCTCATGTAACCACTCTTTTTGACATAATAAAAAATTCCTATAAATACATGCACTCTATGGACTGTCGAAACAGAGTGCATGGGGGGATATTGCACCCAATACTGCATTCTGTCTTGTCTCTTGTCATGTCTCTTGTCATGTCTCTTTCTCTCTGTGTTTTCAACATCCGTAACCTCTATGTGCGCATGAGTAAGATCTTGACAACAAGGGTATTTTAGTTAGTGGCCATGGCTAAAAGTAATGATGTATTCCATATGTTGGCTATTGAGGATAAGTTGGATGGTACCAATTACCTATTATGGGCTTATATGATGCGTCATGTATTTTTGCAAAAGAACTGTGGAATATTGTGCACGGTATTGAAAAACATCCTATTACACCTGCAAAGATAGTTGCTGAAGGTGATGCACATGGCATTGAAGATGGTGATGTTCTTCATGTTCCCATTTGTGTTGTAGTTCCTGTTATACCTATTGCAAAGAAAATTTTGTTGAGATGGCAGAGATGCTCATGCACATGCATTGATAGCCTTGTCTGTCAAACGTGCCATTATTCCTCACATTTGATCTTATAAAATAGCTAAGGATATTTGGGATACACTTACCACTTTATACCAGGCACGGAATGAGGATTGTGTTTCTTACCCATGAAAACAATTGAAGAATGAGCACATGAGTGAAGGAGATTCCATGGATAATTTTCTGACAAAGATCAAAGATTTGAACAAACTGTTGATTTCTGTTGATGAAGTCTTGCTTGACAGTTCACTTGTGAAGATTGTTCTGAATTGTCTTCTTGATTCATATCAAAGTTTTGCTTCTATTCTTCATTTGATGATGAAAGACAATCCAAATGCCTTAACATTTGAGGAGTTAGTCTTAGTTCTATTGCAAGAAGATAAGTCTAGGCAAAACAAGTCCATTATGTGTGTTGCAGATCAAGCTTTCCTAGCTAGTCAGAAGGGCAAAGGTAAATGGAGCTCTTCTAGTAGTAAGCAAAACACAATCAAAGTAGGATAATAGAGACGAGAAGAAAAAAAAAAGCAAAAATTGTTTTGAAAATGCTTTAAAGGAAATGATCATGTCATAAAGAGTTGTCCAAAACTGGTTGCTAAAGAGGCAAGGAAGAAAGAGGCTGGAATGGTTGTTACAGAGGCCTCTACACCCAAAACAGAGTCTGCTAATCTTGTGCAGAATGAAGAATGAGCATTTACTAGTGTTTGTAGTTATGAACCATATTCTCATGAACATTGTATGTTTGTAGTAGACTCAGATGTTTGGTACTTTGATAGTGGGGTAACCAAACATATCACCTTGTAGCATACATACATTAAGACACCCTAGAATGAAGCTTCAAATGGCTAATGGCCATATTGAAAGACCTCTAGGATTCCTAGGATTTGTCAAATGGTGATGTCATTATTGCTTCTAGCATTTTATATCATGGGTTGTATAAGCTCATAGACTATGAAAAATTTTTGAATGATTGAGCATTTGTAGTACATGATTCTCAAGCTTTGTGAGATGCAAAGCTTTGGCATGCATGCTTTGGTCATCTGAATTTTCCTAGTTTGTTATGCCTGCAAAATCTCAAATGGTGTCCTCTCTGCCCAAACTTGAGGCACCTAGTAAACATGTTTGTGAAGGCTGTATTTTGGGCAAAATGCATCATTCCTCATTCCCAAAAGATGGTTTAGTTCGAGCTACTCAAAAATTGCAGCTTGTTCATAGTGATGTTTGTGGCCCTATGTAGACACCCTCTTTTGCAAACTATCTTTACTTCATGAATTTCATTGATGATTTTTCTAGGAATGCATAGGTATATCCATTGAAAGCAAAAGTCAAAAGTGTTTATGTCCTTCAAAAAAATTTTGGTTTTGGCTGAAAATCTATCAACATGTAAAATGGGCACCCTCCATTCTAATCAAAGGGGGGAATATGTGTCTTTTGATTTTAATGCATTTTTTGTTGAACATGGGATAAAACATCAGTGTATAGTGTCATATACACCTCAAAAAAATGGAGTTGTTGAATGGAAGAATATGTCACTCATGGAGATGGCAAGGTGTATGGTCAAGAGTCAGGCTTTACCACATAGCTTCTAGCTTGAGGCTGTTATGTATGCAGCATATGTACTTAACAGGTGTCCCACTAAACCATTGGAGTCTACCACTCCATATGTGGTTGCCAAGCCATTTGTTTCTCACCTACGTGTTTTTGGTTGTCTGGCATATGCATTAGTGCCTAAACAACAACACAAGAAATTGGATGATAAAGTAGTGAAATGTATTTTTGTTCAGTACAGTTCTAAAAGCAAAGGCTATTGTATGTATCATCCACAAACTAAACACAATAATCTATTGGTGATAAAATTGTTTACTGTCTGTTATATATCGTTTACTGTAAGTAAATTGATATTGGTGGTTGCGCAACCACAAGTTTGCTAGTACACGTACTTCAAGTAACTTGTGTTTAGATGTTGATCTATAACTTAATGATATATAGAGTTTTGAAGGTAGTAATATTAACTTGTAATATGAATACGGTAATGAGACAATAGTGTTCAGTAAGTTGTAGCAGTGATCAAAGTTAAGTATGGTGTGGGAAAACAATATAGGGCCTTTATTTACACAGACCCCTGTCCAACCCAAGAACCCTCTGAAAATCTCTATTACTGTTATCTATTATTAGATACAGTAGGGCTAGGAGAGAGAGACTTAACATTGGTGTCATCCATGGGGCTTGGAATATAAGTTCTATCAAAAGTCTAGGATATACATTGTAGGGAAGACCTCGTAATACATGCCTATAACGTGTTCCAGCGAAAGTTATCCAAAATACGAGAATGATAAACACCCTTGGAAAGTAAACAGTGTTTGGGACACCACCACTTGGTGATAGTGGAGGCCAGTCATTTGAGGGAGGAGGTGTAACACAAACCAGTGGGGTTGCGCCATAGCACTTTCTTATTTCAAGTTTCCAATACAATTGAGCCCAATACAATTCAGTGAGAGTTCGGTGAGTGGCCTCGTTACTAAACTCGGTGATAATCCGGTGCCATCCAATGGAGGTTTGGAATTAGGCTTGGTTTCTGGTGGCAGTGGTTTGGTGTTTGGAGGAAATATCGAGTTCGATGAGGTTTCGATGGAAAATGAAACGAATGGAGGCTTTCGTGAGGGAACTAGTAGATCTGTTGGAATTCTTGAGCAAACTATGAATTCTTTAACTTGGGGAGTAATAGGAGGGTCTTAGTTACTAAATATCTATCAAAAGAGTGGGATCCTGCATGTTTCTTCAAAATTACATTTTCAAAAGGCTCGTTTCTCAACCATAGATCAGCAGAATTAGGGAATATCAGTGAGTGGATACCACCAGAAGGATCCACGGATAGCCATGTAACAGGTCACCCTATAGACTCCTTTGAGGCACAAGATTTTGAACAACCATTAGATTTTCACAAATAAGATATATGTTCCACAAAATGTATATCTTAAAATATATAAAAATTGAATCGCTCTCTCTCTTAGAGTTCTTAAATTTATTAATCTATGTATTTATTTACTTATCTATCTATATTTCTACCTCTTCATATAGTCAATCTTTTATCAATGTTTTAAATCAAACAATCACAATAGTTTTTAACTCACAATCATATAGGCACATACGCATGCACATACTATTATGAAGTAAGAATTAATCTTGAGTCAAGCAATCACAATAGATTTCAACTAATAATCATACACACACATACACACACCACTATGAAGTAAGAATAAATGTTGAGTCGAAAAATGACGATAGATTTTAACTCACAATCATACACACACATACACATACATATATTATTCTGAAGTGACAATCGATTTTGAGGTAGACAATCATAGTAGATTTTAATTCATAATCATACACACACATACACATACACATATTATTGTGAAGTAAGAATCAATGTTAAGTTAGACAATCCCAATAGATTTTAACTCACAATCATACACACAAACACATACACATACTATTTTGAAGTAAGAATCAATGTTAAGTCAAACAATCACAATAGATTTTTACTCACAATCATACATTCACATACTATTGTGAAGTAAGAATCAATGCTAAGTTAGACAATCACAATAGATTTCAACTCACAATCATACACACACAAACACATACGCATACTATTGTGAAGTAAGTTGTTAGAAGCTCACGTGTGTGTGAACCAAGGCTAAATTCAAGTGCAACATCACTTCATTTTTTGGTAAAGACCACAACTACTTTTCCATGAGTTTTGTAGCTCAAGATTCCATCTAAATTGATGGAGAAAAGTCAAGGATTTGAGAGGCATGATTTGAATTCAAATTCTACTCCAACTTTTGGAGCATTATATAAGCAATAGCTTGGAAGAAATTTATGGCCATCCTCTAGATTTATTTGTGCACTTTTAGACTCTCATTAGGAGCATATACTCTAGGTCTAATCTACCCCCTAGCTACGTTAACCCCTTGTTGGCTGAAGTTTTCACTTTGACTGAGATTTTTGTTCATCTGTCTCTCATTGTCTAGGTGTTTGTTTCATGAACACGATATCTCACCTTGGAGCTATTCTTGTAAGCTTTTCTTTAACTTGGGGAGTAATAGGAGGGTCTCAATTACTGATTATCTATTAAAAGAGTGGGATCCTCTAAGTTTCTTCAAAATTACATTTTCGGAAGGCTCGTTTCTCAATCGTAAATCAGCAAAATTAGGGAATATCAGTGAGTGGGTACCATCGGAAGGATCCATGGATATTTGTGTAACAAGTCACCCTGTAGAATCCTTTGAGGCACAAGATTCTGAACAACCGGTAGATTTTCACAAATAAGATATACGTTCCACAAAATGTATATCTTAAAATATATAAAAATTGAATTGCTCTCTCTCTTAGAGTTCTTAAATTTACTAATCTATGTATTTATTTACCTATCTATCTATATTTCTACCTCTTCATATAGTCAATCTTTTATCAATGTTTTAAATGAAACAATCACAATAGTTTTTAACTCACAATCATATAGGCACATACACATGCACATACTATTATGAAGTAAGAATTAATCTTGAGTCAAGCAATCAATAGATTTCAACTAATAATCATACACATACATACGCATACATATATTATTCTAAAGTAACAATCCATTTTGAGTCAGACAATCATAGTAGATTTTAATTCACAATCATACACACACATACATATACACATACTATTGTGAAGTAAGAATCAATGTTGAGTTAGACAATCACAATAGATTTTAACTCACAATCATACACACAAACACATACACATACTATTATGAAGTAAGAATCAAAATTAAGTCAGACAATCACAATAGATTTTAACTCACAATCATACATTCACATAATATTGTGAAGTAAGAATCAATGCTAAGTTAGACGATCACAATAGATTTCAACTCACAATCATACACACACAAACACATACGCATACTATTGTGAAGTAAGTTGTTAGAAGCTCAAATGTGTGTGAACCAAGGCTAAATTCAAATGCCACATCACTTCATTTTTTGGTCAAGACCACAACTACTTTTCCATGAGTTTTTCAGCTCAAGATTCCATCTAAATTGATGGAGAAAAGTGGGGGATTTTAGAGGCATGATTTGAATCAACTTCTACTCCAACTTTTGGAGCATTATATAAGCAATAGCTTGGAAGAAATTTGTGGCCATCCTCTAGATTCGTTTGTGCACTTTTAGGCTCTCATTAGGAGCATATACTCTAGGTCTAATCTACCCCCTAGCTAAGCTAACCCCTTGTTGGCTGAAGTTTTCACTTTGGCTAAGACTTTTGTTCATCTGTCTCTCATTGTCTAGGTGTTTGTTTCATGAACACGATAGCTCACCTTGGAGCTATTCTTTTAAGCTTTCTTTCGGTTATAATCTTAGTATCAAGTGTTTATTTCCCTTGAGTACATTGAGCTTGAAAGCTCTATAGTCTATCTCTGCATATTTCCATATATATATGTGTGTGTACACATAGGTATAAGCTACTTGTTTGGGCAGTTTGTGGTATGTCTTGTGCAAGAAGGTTGACATTGGTAACATTGTCTAAATGATCTATGTCTTGTTGGAAAGATTAGAGAGTCTATGTTCAATCTGCAAATGTTCAAGTCTTCAATCCTCTATTCTAGAGAGCAATTCAAATTTTGGTGGACTATGGTAGTGAATAGTTTTGTCGTATGAAGGGCATATCATTTTTTTGTTGCAACTAGGAGTGGATATACTCCATCATTGGTATTAGGGCTCAACATTGAGCATTCATGACATCAAGATGAGGCCTTGAAGTTCCTTGAGAGCCAAGGATTGAAGCAAAGATCGAGAAGATTTGAGGAAGCATTTGAAGGTAAGGGGGAGCTTCCATCATCACCAAAAAATTGAGACAAGTGGATCCTCTTGTGGGAAGGTAACATGTCATTCTTTCTCACATCTATCACAATACAAGGAGGGATCAGGAGCCACTTTATAGTCTTATGCACAATGGGAGAATATAATAATTAGATTGAGAAGATTGAAAAGAGGAATTACCAACCTTAGAAGTTTAGAATCTCTAACTTCCTCATTGGAAAGGGTCTTTGGGGGTTGGTTAGTGGCGCTGAGGTGAAGCCATATATAGATCCATATACACCTACTAAGAATCAAATGAGACCCATTAGAGAGTGGGAATAAGGATATAGGATAGTGATCTTCATACTATCTCAACACATAAGCAACTGCATGATATTTCATATCCAAGACCTAGATACATCCAAGAAGGTTTGGGTGTGTTTAAAAAGGTTGTACTCTAGCTCTACAAAGGCTAAAAAAATTCAGCTCAAGAATTAGCTCAACAATCTTAGGAAGTCATCAATGGCTTCATAATCAAAGTAAAAGAGATTTCTAATGCACTTGGTTCAATAGGATGTCTCATAAATGATGATGACCTAGTTGCCCACACACTAAATGGGCTTAGGGAAGATGATAAATGGAAGGCATTCACAATCTTTGTGTATGTAAGGGATTCACTACTAGATTTCAAGCAACTTACTTCTCTTATGGTGACTGAGGAGCTCAACCATGGAGATAAGAAGTCAAACAGTAGCCAAGACCAACTCTTCTATGTAGCAAAAGGAGGAAGAGGCAAAGGCAAGAGAGTTAGTTCAAGAGGAAGAGGTGGAAGCTACTACCAACAAGGCAAAGTCAATCAAGCCAAGATGAAGGGTCAAACATCAAGAAGAGAGCAAGTTAACTATGTTGACTCCCCACCAATTCATAAAATGAACATTTGTTAGGTTTGAAGCATAGTAGTGAAGTTCAACCAATTGTGGAGATAGGAGACAATAGAGAGCATGAGATACAACATATGGGAGATGTGAATCTTTTAGGCAACCACAAAAAAGAGGACTATCACAGGTATTGCATGTTCCTACTATTACAAAGGACTCAATCTCTATTGGATAGATGGTTCAAAGGGGATACCAAGTAAAGTTATACCACAAAGGATGTTGTATTGAAGGCCCAAGGAATAGCTATGAGCTGATAGCCAAAGGAAAGAAGGAAGGAAGGATGTTCACTCTTGACATTTGCAAAGGGAAAAACAACAAGGTGATGTTCATCACCTATGGAGATAAGAAGATTGAAGCACAAAAGGTGTGGTCATGTCAACATTCAAAGGTTGAAAGACATGGAGAAGAGGCAATTGGTAAGAGGTTTATCACATTTTTCATTACAAATTTTGCATGAGATGTGTGAAGCTTGTCGGGTAGGCAAGTCTACTAGGTAGCCCTTCAAGAAGAGGGGATATATAGCACATGGTGTATTAGATCTTGTGCACTCAGATGTGTAGGGGGCAACCAAAGAACCCTCTCTTGTAGGTAACAAGTACTTTGTAAGCTGCATTGATGAATAATCAAGAAAATTATGGTTGTATTGTATAAAGAAAAAATGAGATGTGTTTGATGTGTTCAACACATTCACGACACAAGTTGAGAAGGAGGCAGATTGCTACATCAAAACCCGAATGTGAGATGGAGGGGGAGAATACTTCTCCCGTGCCTTTAGTGATTTCTTCTAGGACCAAGGTATAAAGTGGCAAGTCACTTGCAGGTATACTCCCCAACAAAGTGGGGTGGCAAAGAGGAAGATTATGTATATTGTTGAAATTTCTAGGAGCATGTTAAATGAAATCAATGTGCCTTTGACATGTTGGGAAAATGTTGTATCTATTGTTGTGTACTTGATGAATAGGCATCCCACATCAAGGTACATGACATGAAACCTGAGGAGGCATGGAGTGGAAGGAAACTAAACCTTTCACACATTAGAATCTTTGGGTGTGTATGCTACACACATGTGCCATAAGAACTGAGAGGTAAGATGGATGCAAGGGCTGAAAGATATATGTTTATTGGTTATGCTAAGGAGCTAAAAGTTTATTGGTTCTACAAACCTAATACAAAGGAGTTAAAGGTATCTAGAAATGTCGTGTTTGATGAACTCAAACCATGGTATGCTTCCAAAGTTCCATTGCAAGATGGAGATATGAAGCTAGGCTTCAAGATAGCTTGGAAATCAGTGGTCCAAGCATAAGAAGAATTTTGAGCATGGATTTAGCCAATCAATTTGTGAATAAAGGAAAGGCAAGATTAGTAGAGCTTAATGAAGATGGACATGAAGTTGATGACCAGCTATTTTGACCTTGTTTGGCTGAAATTCTTTGCATTCTGAACTCTATTTTGCTAGAAGTTTTTAGTCCTTTGAACCTCACTTGGTTGCTCTACATGGCCATAGCCAAGAGCACCACTTTGGAACAAAAGCATGAGTGTATCAAACACATCTTGTGCCATTTTGGTTTCATCATTCTTTGCATGTAAAGAATTTTCAACAATAGACATGCCGAATTCCTTCTTCTTTTCATTGTGCTTAGCAAAGTTTCTACACTCATCAATAGTATGACCAGCCTTTCGGTAATATTTGCATCTCTTCTTCTTCTACAAATCAGCATCATTAGATGAATGAGTGGGTGAACCTCAGTTGGCTGGTTTACATGGCCATAGTCAAGCGCACCACTTTGGATCAAAGGCATGAGTGTACTAAACACATCTTGTGAGCTAATTGTTGTCTGATTTTTGCATTCAAGTAGATGGAGAACTGAATTTTTAGCAAATACCACATCTCAACTCACAATAATTATGTCCATCAATGGATGATACAAATGAAATTCCTTACTTTCAGCACTATAACCAACAAATATACATTTCTTTGCCTTGTCATCAAGTTTGTGACATTGTTTTGATGGCACAGGAGCATATGCCAAACAAATAAACACATGCATATGACTAACCATAGGTTTATGTCCATCCCAAGCCTCATGCACACATGACTGTTACCATCCAAAACTTGTCAAGAAGGTGCTTTCCTTTAACCATACATCATGTCATTTCAAGGATTGCTCTATTTTATGCTCAATAACACCATTTTTCTAAGGCATATATGGAATTTTGCATTGATATGCAATTTCTCTTTCACAATGAAAAGCATTAAACTCATGTGACATGTATTCACCACCACGATCTATGCGTAGAGTCAAAAGCTTGTTTCCAAAAAAAATCACCATAGCTAAAAATGCTTTGAAATTATTTGCTTACATAGGATACACCCATGTATGATGAGTAGCATCACCAATGAAGGTAACAAAATATACATGTTTCCCAAAAGATGGAGTCTTGGTAGAACCAAATACATCACTATGAAGAAGTTGCAATTTTCTTGTCTCTTGTTTATGACTATCTTTCCGAAAAGAAGCACAATGCATTTTTTCAAGAATGCAACCTTCACATGCATGATTTTCAATGGAACAAGTGTTGGAAAACCAATAATATGTCCTCCTTTTGCAAGTAAACAAAACTATTGAAGCTCAAGTGACCAAAACAAACAGGCCAAAGCTCCATTTCAGCCATGGAGGAAGTATGTGTAACCAAGGGATTTGAGGTAGCCCTCTTGTATGTATTCCAAGGGATACAAACCATTGCATAATGTACTGGCCATCACAATAATATCACCATTGTGGAAATCATGAAACATGCACTTATCATCAACATTGTACATGAAATCTAGCTTTGGCTATCAAAGGAATTGCAATTAAGTTCTTCTTGGTACTAAGTACATACAATGCATTTTTCGAGAGAACCACAACTCCATTTGCAGTTGTAAGCTCAATTTCTCCTACTCCAATGATAGGAAATCACAAATATCACCATTGTGGAAATCGTGAAACATACACTTATCATCACCATTGTACATGAAATCTAGCTTTGGCTATCAAAGGAATTGCAATTAAGTTCTTCTTGGTACTGAGTACATACAATGCATTTTTCAAGAGAACCACACCTCCATTTGCAGTTGTAAGATCAATTTATCCTACTCCAATGAAAGGATAAGAGGGATTGTTTGCACACAACACATGTCCTCATTTAGCTACATCTTTCAAAGATGAAAAAAACTTTTTGCATGAGGATATGTGCTTTGAAGCACCACTATCAAAGAACCAATATGAATCAGCCTCATTCAACATTTAGAATGCAATGATCCATCATAATGGCATGTAAAAACACATGCCCAAAGATCTTGAACCACGTTGGCTTCATTACTCTTTGCATTTGAAGAATTTTCAAAAATAGACATGCCAAATTCCTTCTTCTTTTCATTGTGCTTAGCAAGCTTTCTACACTCAACAATATGATTAGCCTTCCAACAATATTTTCATCTCTTCTTCTTTTGCAAATTAGAATCATTAGAGGAATGAATTTTGTGAGATAGCAAGTGCTTGCATTCCCTCGATCGGGCCATTCCTATTCACTCTAGATTGCTCTTCTTGCAAAAGTAAAGACACAACCTCATCAAATGCATGCATGTTTGGATTCCCTTTTGCAACCAAATGGAGTGCACTAACAAAGCTTTGAAAAGATTTTGGTAATCCTTTTGTTTGTTGTTCTTTGGAATTGTCCTCTCCAATCATCATAGCAAAAAGGTCAACAACTTCAAACACTTAAATTGTCAATACGAGGAGCATGCTAAGACCCTAGCTCCTTCCTTATCAATGGAATCCAAGAGTTATCATCAAACATTTCACAAAAGTTCTTGATAATTCTCATTTTTCATGTAGTTAGAAGTAAGCTTTTTCAGTGTTTCTTGTGCCTACAGTGTGCTATTTTGTGTAATAAAGACAATTGTAAAGTAAAATTTAACTTTCAGTAATTGTACCCTTCTGATGAGAGAACTTTAATTCTGATGGATTCACACAATCCTGAAGAAATAATACTTTGGTGGATTAATGGAATTTAGAAGATAAAAGTTGACTTATGGAAGCATGAAATACTCAAAGAGCTATTGATCACACAGATAAATCCATGGAATATACTGAAATGAATCACTTGAAATCACCATTAAAGATTGATTATGAATTTGGAAGAAGAAAGAGCTCTCAAGTTCTCCTTAATTACCAAAATACAAGATCTCTCTACAAATGAGTCATAATTGACTTATATACCTTTTTAGATGTCTGCTTCACACTTAAAATAGGTCCTCCAAAACTTGTACTAAAAAAATGTACTATCAAGAGAGCTCTAAAAATTCTACAAAAAACATATAAGTTACATCTATCTGTGAGGAAGACTTTCCTCATTTTTACAAAATGTGGGATATTGTAGCTCAGTGATGAGTAGCACCTCCTTTAATGTCAATCCGGGAAGACGTGAGGATGGTATGATGACCTCGAGCAAGTGAAGGCACAAGTGCGTGAGTGAGAAGCACACTAACATGCACACACATACACACACACGCGCACACAAGGCAAGAGCAAAGAGAGGGACAATGGAGTTCTTTTAGATTACTTTCAAAATGCTCATACAAGTTCAATTCTATTACAAGCTAACCCCAAAAATGAGCTCTCTAGCTCTATTTATAGTTTTTGACTAGGTTTTGGCCGTGTCCAAACCTAGTGTCCGGCCTAGTTAAAAATTAGGTTCTAGGCCCCATTTGAAGGCTCAAATGGAGTCTAAAAATTATGAAAACTGGTAGGTAGCTACTTCTAATGCTCCTCAAGCTCAAGGACTCCTTGGCTTGCACAAAATGGAGCTACAAAAATATGAAATGGTATTTACAATGGCTTTTAGTGATGAAAATCACTATTTTTGTAGGGATTTCCTCTAATGATTTGACATACACATCTTCGAGCTTCCTACTTGCTCCTTCTCCTTATGTTTCCGCCTCTTTGATATGCTTTAGCTTCCTGAAAAAATAATAGCCTACTTGCCCAATCTTCTTTGACTACTCTGTCTGCTTGTACCTTCTCTTTGCTCCGACTCCCTTCGTTGGCTTCCTTGTCTTGTTAGTCCTTGAGTTCCTTGACTACTGCTAACACCCCCCCCCCTCTCTCGCATCTGTCATCCCTTACAGACCCTGGTTGGGTGGATCGTTGGATGTAGTACTCCACAACGTGTGTTGCTAAATGATGTTCCGCAATTCTCAACCCTTTGGCCAAGTCAGTGAGTAGAGCATCCCAATCTACAGGCCCGGGAACCTCTGGATGTGGTATACGTAGCTTTTCTGAATGGAGAGCTTGTTCCACGGCAAATAACTATAATAGATGAGATGGTCTGGGAATGAATATCTCTTAATGATATTCCCAGAACCCCGTGATAAACATTTCTTCAAACGTCTGTTTGAAGCAAGTAGGTAGATACTTTATACGGGCATGCCAGGCATAGACAACGTTAATGGAGGGCGTGGTGCTCATGTCATAGACAAGGTCCTGATTCCCTTCATTAAACTCAATAGCCGAAAGATGAGGTTCTTTGATGTTCTTAAATGTCCTTAATGTAATCAGCATGAGCTCAAAAATTTTTAGGCACATCTGGGCCATGACATCTGGGACATTCTTGAACCGGACTGCCCAGTGTCGGATGGTTGAAATTATGTAGTTGATTGTGGGTCGGCCATTAGGAGGTGCTAGGTACACATAATTTAACCACTTTTCACATCCTTTAACCGTCAAAACTGTTTTTGTGTACTACAGCCAAGACCTTCTTCGAAAGACAGGGTAGTAGCAGAGATTATACTTGATATATAGAGGCATGTTATTCCACGTGCGTACCATCTCAAGGTAGGTTTCAAGCAGGCAGATCCTCCAAGTAGGTTGATGTATATTCCCTTGCTTGGCACTTGCAGGGATATCATCCGGTGCAAACTGTGTCGCCGAGGTTGGTTCTTTTGTTATGCGTTGCTTGATTTCAGCATTGTAATTTGCCATTAATACACAGAATGGAACATATAGATCATCAGATGTGCCAATCCACCTATGATGGGAGAGGTTTCTAAAGTAATCCAATTTTATGACGACTTCTTCCAATCATGACATAGACGCTATCTGAACTGCAACTCTCTCATCATGGGTTGTAGCAACCTTTTCCAACCTTTGCATCCATTCAGGCGCTTTGATCTCAATCGTGTCCATTCCTTCTTCTGTTTGCTTACCTCCGGGTGTTGGCATGGGAACGTATGGGTCTTCAAAGATCTCCTCCACTTGAATTGGCACTAAGTCTTCAGGTTCTGGTTCCACCAGGGGAGAGGGTTGACGCTCGTATTGTAGAACTCTATTTCATAGTTCTTCTAATTCTGCTCTGAGTTTTGCGACTTCTTCAGATGTGTCGGCTTTAGTTGTGACTTTGCTTGGAGACTCCTGCTAGGCTGCAAGTTGCTTTAATAAGTCATCTCTTTCTCTTTCTAATGCTGCGTGGGCTTCCAGGAGGTCGGCATGGGTTTCCAAGACGATTTTCATATTTTCAGATGGGATAGCCTTGAAATTCTCTGGGTCGATTTCCTGTGGTGAACCCTCCATTGCTGCTTCCAAGTTTTCTTCATTCTGTCTCTATAGTCGCTTATTTTCCTGGAGTGCTGTAGACATGTGTTTCCGTAATAGGGCCAGGTTGCATCAAAGCTTGAGGTTCTCTGTTATCTGGGAGTGTAGCAGCTCATTAAGTTGTTGTTTTTCTTCCGCATCTGACTGGGGTGGATTGGCCACTAACTGCTCATGTTGTTCCTGTAAAGTGACATACTGTTGTTGTAGTAGCCACTTTTCCCTCTCTAAGTCAATGAATCGTCCTTGTAATGTTTCATGGCTTTTGAACAGACTTGTATGCTGAGCATCTAGGTGCTGATAATGTTGTTGCAGCTGAGACATACACTGGTACATGTTATTAAATACAATATTAATGGGAGTGGATGCGGGAAAGGTGTTGAATGCAGAAGGGAAGGGAAAGGGGAATGGGAGTGTGTATTCTGTGCTCGAAAAGGGTGAAGTTGGTGGTGGGGGAATGTGATATTGTGGACATATGGGGGGAGGGAGAGGTGCAGAGGTGGGTCATATGTCCATGAGGTCAAAAGTGGATGCAGTCGTGGGAGTGATTGTGAACATGGGAATTGTGGGTGCGGTGATGGTGGTGAAAGTGTAAAGTGGTGTGTGTAGTTGTGAATATGAACCGCCAGGAAGTGTGATCGGGGGAACGGGGTTTTCCGTGGCTGTAGTTAGAATTACAGTGTCAGTGGTAGTGTATACAAGTGAGGTGGTGATAGGGTGTGTTGGTTGTGTGGATTGACTAATAGTCTATGCTTCGGTATGGGCAGTGGACTCTGAGGCAGTGACAGTAGTGGTTACACTGGTAGTGGGAGGTGAAGTTGGTGGAGTTGGAGGTAGGGGTGGTAAAGGGGGTGATGGGGGTGCAATGGATGTATGGGCTTCCTCAGTTTCCTGAATGATATGAGCTGTGCCCGTGGTTGTGGATGTGGTGCCCTGTGGTTCTGATACTAATATATTCATTTGTTTTCCTGATCGAGGGGGGCGTCTGCTGTATTGTCGCTCCAATCTTCTTGAGTGTGCAAGAGCTGTATGCACCATCTCAGGTACCCCCAACGCATCAGAAATCATATCAAGGGTTGCTCGGTATTGCTCGTCCACACCTTCCTCTTCAAGGATTAGGTTCATGAGGGCTTTTCCTGCTGCCAGGGACAGTTTGTGCTGTTCTTGAACTCTGTTGATAGTATCATACAGCTTTTTCAATTCCTTCGTATAAGCCGAGGCACCCTCAAGTTCTTGTAGAACTTCTTGTTCATATTCCTGCTCTTCTCCCTCTGTTTGTCCACCTCATTCCTCCTCGTGCTATTCTTCTTCTTCATCCTCCACTTCAACTACTCCTGGTTGTCTAGGATGGGGTTGGTCTGTAGCAGTTTGTTGCCCACTAGCTTGCTTTGCCTCGACTTCCGCGTTAACAACCTCGATTATTCTTGCTACCTCCTCATCAGTTAGGTCTTCTAATGTGAAGCCGTGAGGAAACTCTAGGTCGGTTGGTATAGGTGGAAACACCACATTCAGTCCATCAGTGCTGTGTCTTGGTAATCTGATAGTGAAGGGTTGTACACGCCTCGGAAGTCGTGGAGTTGTCTCTGGTGTCAGTGTCGCACCGTGGGCTTGTGCACAGGGCATCTGAACTACGCCTCTCATTTTCTTTGATGGAGGCCCTGCGGTTGATAGTCTACGTTGAAATTCCTGTACCCTGGTCCAAATTAATGCCCTTTGAACTGGCACATCATAAGCCAAACATCTATACACAATCCTGGTGAGGGCACATCATCCATACAGTATCGGCTTTTGCTTTTTATACCACCGTTGATGTGCCAAGTGGATTTGGTCGATAATCCAATGTGGCATGTTGATTGTCAAATTGAAGGCATCTGCTAAATATAGACTGAACCATATTTTCTTGGGTGGCATTGTGAACCGCTCTTGAGCTGGGAACACGAAATGTTGCATGACCATTCGTAAGTGAATGGCGATTGTGGGTGTCATTGCCACCATGTCTTTGAGCTTAGTGAGGTTCCTGTTCTTCATGTCCGGGACCATCGTCTCTTTTTCAGTGGGGATATGCATGCCTTTCATGTCAAGCGCTTCCCTCACCAAATTGTTCATCAGTTTGAAACGCTTTAATTCATTACCTCTGGTAAGTGATGGTAGAACGAAGGTACTATATTCCTTTTTCTCTTTACTAGGGGTTAGAGTGCTAATTAAGTAGGAACACCGTAGAAAGTCTAGTTTGGGTAACTGAGCCTTGAAGTAGTCGTATAGTCTAGCCTTCTTCCAGATGGGTTTCAGACCTTCATCATTTTGAAGCCTCTTAAATTCCCTGGTGAAAAAATGATATCTGCCCCATCGCCCGTTGAACTCTATCTCGGCCTCCCACATGTAAGTGCCTTCACCCAGAGATCCGGCCACATCACTGAACCAATGTGAGTTTTTACTAACCGGCATTGTGTGCCCCTGTGGAGGATTCTGAATTGGTATGGCGTGTAATGCCCTCAATGCCACTCGGCGTTCCTTCAATTCCTCTTCAATGGGAAGACTTTCAATGTCCACGATTTGGGGGCTGGTGCCTGCCTGGGAGCTAGTTCCTGCCTTGGCCATGTAGAAGAGACTGGTCACCGGTTATGTGAGAATAGACAAATGAATGTTAACATTGCAAATGGACACCAAGCATCCATGTGTCCCCATTACAACATTAACATGAGTTTAGTGAGAGGTTAGTAGGGCAATAAGTGCTTGGGGATCGTGTGTGTAGTTAGTGAATGGATATTCCTAAGAGCTAAATGGAAAGATGTAGTGTATGAGTGATGTAGTGAGTAAGTGGATATGAATTTACAAATGAGGGTCGGGGGGTTTAGTACACGTTTTGGGCTTCCAAACAAACTGATTTACTGTTGGTCTTGATTTTGTGGAGACTCTGGAGGGCTTTTCAGGAGTGTCTACTTGGAAATGAGGCTTTTTAAGGACCCATTTACAAGTGATTCTGCTTGTGCTCATGGACCAATGTGTGTTCGTGCGTGTTGTATAAGAAAGGGTATCAGATGTTCGAGTGAGTGAACCATGTTGTACAGGGTGTGGCCTCGGTGTAACTATTTGAGCCCGCAAGCAAGCCTTAGTCACCCAAATTTGTCGTGATTGTGGGATGGCCTTCATTGACTTCTTGGGTACCCAAATAGACTTTACTTTTGCAGAAGAATTTCTGAAGGACTTCTTATTAGTGTCATGTTGTTGATTATTAATAAGACGTTTTGCCTGTGTGGTTGGCTTGATCGCAACAGGGTGTTCGCCTTTCCGCACCCACACTTGTTTCAATGGCTAAGACATTCTGCTTCGCACGTTCTTTTGTCCTCCAACATAGGTATTACTCTGCTCCATCTATATTTGATCTACCTTTGGTTGCTGCATCCCTCTGGTCTCTGGAAAAGAAGGGAGTTCCGTTGCACCCCTGACTTCTTGATTGAAATCATCATTCCTCTGCATCACATAGTTTTGGACAAGAATAACATGGTCATCTTCATGTGTACCCCTGGAAGGACCAGGAGTGTGTGCCTTGTCTAATTCCTTGAGTGCTTCATTTTCTAACTCAATTGTAACGCGATTCTGATTTACCCAGACCTGAAGGAGTCCACTTCTTAGGTTTAGGTTGACTGCATGATCATAGATCCAGTCTTGACCCAAGACAAGAGGCTCCGTGAGGTCCTCATCTTGACACACTAGCACTTTAACTGTCATTACTTTGTCTTGAATGTAGAGGGGAAGTTCCACCTCGCCCATGCAAGGGGTTTCCACACCTCCCAATCCTATGAGATATGCTTCTATAGGTTTGACAGTTAATTTCAACTTTTGACAGTAAGAAAATTTAACAGCACTAGTGGCTACACCTGAGTCAATCAAGGCTCTTACAGTCCTTGCACCCTTTCCTTGTCCTATCTCTAAGGTTACAAAAGGTCGTCTATCAATTATTCTATGAGAACTTATTCCTGAGACTTCACACATTGCCATATGATAACCTAGGTCTGCATAGTCATCTACCCTAGCCTGATCTCTGCCCAGTCTTCGCAACCTCATCCTTCAGATGTGTTCTAATGCTTCCGCCAGTGCCTCTTCTCGAACTCGTTTTTCTTCTTCCTTGCGTTTTTTGGCAGTGTTGAGTCAATTTAGCATCTCCGCTGTCAGTTGTTCTTGATATAACTTGACTCTGCATCCGCTTATATAGCTAGGGAGAACATCACCTTCCAGTGTAGCAAGTTGAACTGCTCCACTGGTTGAGATCCTATTTATGATCATAGGTCCATAACCTCTCTTTTCGAGCTTTCTTCCATGTTGTTTTAGGGTCTGCTATGATGGCATACATGTGTATAAACCGTCGGTAATAACCACAATGCCCCATGAAAGCTTGTACTTCCTTGACATTCTTTGGCTTAGGTAGCTTGGCGATGGCTCTTACTTTCTCTTCATCGGTGGATATGCCATTCTTTGACACTATGTGTCCTAGAATCTTGCCTTGCCTGACCATGAAAACACACTTTTCTGGGTTCAAGCAGACTTGATACTCTCGACATTTGTCAAAGATTTGTCTGAGTTCAGGGATATGGGTTTGTCTAATGTTGGAATGAGCACAGAGGTCATCAACATAGACTTCCAAATTCTTCCTCAAGAACTCTTTAAACACGTGGCACATCAGTCTCTGAAAGGTTGCAGGAGCATTGGTAAGCCCAAATGGCATTACTCGAAAGGCAAATATACCCCACTCTATGGCAAAAGCTATCTTATGCTGATCTTCTGGAGCTATGGCTACCTGATTGTAGCTTGAAAATCCATCAAGGAAGCTGTACACTTCCTTGCCTGCTACTCTTTCTAGTAGATGCTCAGTGATAGGAAGCGGATAATTATCTCTAATGGTGGCTGCATTAACCTTCTTCAAGTTAATGCACACACGTAATTTGCCATTCTTTTTGGGCACCACTACAATGGGGGATACCCACTCAGTGTGCTCAATTTCATAGATGAATCCAACTTCCACCAGTCTATCTATCTCCTCTTTTATCTTGGCAGCATAATTATCATTATATGTGTATGGCTTCTGTTTAGAGGGTTTCGCATCTGAGGTCATGGGAATCGTGTGCGAGCATATGTCAGGGTCTACACCTTTCAGGTCCTTGTAGCTCCAAGCGAATACATCTCTGTATTCTCTTAGCAAGGCCATTAACGCATGCTCTTCTTCCTCTGTTAGTTCATGGCCTATGTACGTGCATCTCTCCTCTCCTTCTTCTAGGGCTACCACTATTTTCTTGGTGGTTTCTTTGTTATCATAGGCCTCTCCTGATTGTGCCTCTCGTTTTGGCATCCTTACCATGACTCTTCTATCGTCTATTTCATATTTTTTAAAGTTTTCAGGGACCTCAAACAAAGATTCTTCCTCTTCTGGTGTGACTTCTCTCTTCTTTCTTTTCTTTCCCTGATCCTTAGGGGTCACTTGTGTGGCTAATCTCACATCATTTGTAAGCTCTCCATGTCTCTAGGGTTGAAATTCTACTTCATAGAAGTATTCTTCATCTGATGCAAAAGGTGGGTCCATAATGATTGAGTCTAGATCGGAGTCACTTGCATCCTCAAATGCATTAGGGCTAGGTTCGCACTCTTCTAAAACTGCATCTCCCATGATTGGCTCTATTGAGAAGACTGAAATGTCATAGCCATCCTTGTCACAGTGAGGTGTCCATTGTTCTTCATTGATGGCTACATCCATTGTTGCTAAAATTTTTGCCCAGCCGTGAGGTTCAAACTCTTCGTTCGGAAATACTACAGGTGCATAGGCTGGGTCTTGAATTGATTTTTCTCTCTTCTCTTCTTCTACTGCTACTTTGCACATCCATAAGTGTGTGTCTTCATGCATCCACGAGGATTCTGATCCTATGGAATGCACCGACTCGGTATCATCTTTAGCTCTATGGATGGGATTCCATTGAATAGGAGGGACATCTCTATGAGAGTAATCTTTGAGATTAACCTTGGTCGTGACGCCTAAGTGTTGCAAATACAAGGAATTGGTTCCCCAATCCTGTACCACTTGCAACTGTCGCATAAATGGTCTTCCCAAAATCATCTCATAGGCATGATTTTTGCTAAAGTCACATATAGCAAATGTGTGCTCAAACTCTACACCACAAGTAGTGAGAGTTATTCCTTCTAGCAAGCCTAAGGGTCTTTCTATGTGACCATCAGCCATTTGCAATTTCATCCTCGTTGGCCTGAGTGCTGGCTTGCCCCAACGTTTCCATAGGGAAGTGGTAGCAATTGCGACTCCTGCACCTATGTCGAGAATTGCCTTGGTTGTGTATCCTTGATGGGTGATGGGGAGGTATGTGTTTCCTTCTTCTCCTTCACTCATGTCTCCTATCTTGTCTAGAGGAATTTCTGGCACTGTCCTATGAGAACCTACCTAGGAATGAGGTTTTGCTATCTCTGGTACTTGTTTGGCTACATGTTTCCATAGCTCTGGCCTTACTTTGAGTAGCTCTTCTAAAGTGAGGTTGCACTGCACTTTAGTATTCTTTACTACCTCTGTATTCCTAGGTATGACTGAGTCTTCGTTTCGTACCATGACCGTGGGTGCTCTCATACAAGTAGACTTAGCCTCCCATGGGCCTGTGAAATGGGGCAATTCGTGTAAAGAATTAGACTCAAAGTCTAACCTCTCTTGAGATTGAGTGCTCTTCTGCTCTTCATAAATGGATGGGATGTCTTGTGGGAATTGGTCATGTGCATCATCCACAAGTTCAATGGGAGGAGGGACTTCACTTTCTTTAGCCCATTTGTCTTCTTGAATCTCTCGTAGGAATTCTGGTGTGAACCGATTCATAGAAGAAGAGGTGTCTGGCTCCGTAGAGTTAGGCACATAAGCTTCCTGGGCAGGAAGGCTTACTCTCTTACTTGTCTTGCCTTTACTTGGAGGGGTGGGTTCCTATTTTGATTGTGCAATCAATCTTTCCAATCTTTCTAGCAGTCCCTCAAAGTGCAACTGTGTCTTAGCTGAACTAGAGATGTTAAAGAGGCGACTTGCTTCAAACATGGTTTGAGCCAATTCCACCATCTTAGCACAGATTTTGGTTCGTTCAAGCTCTAGTTCTGCTCTCGGGTAACACTTTTCATGATCAATTACGGTTGGCCCTTCTTGGATTCTGGCTTGATATGCCTTAAGCATCATGTTAAGGTCCTCAGGAGTGGGATTTGCTAATACTGATCCTACTCTAGGGGGTGGTGGGATTATGTGAGGTGGGTTGGAAGGTGTTGGATCGGATGGTGATGGGAATGGTGGGGGTGGGGTAGTGTGAGAGGGAGTTTGAGATGTGAGTTCAATTATCCTGGCTTTTGTTTCCCTTAGGCTTTCCTCGAGTTCACTCATCTTCTTAGCCCATTGCCTCTTCATTCTTTCTCTACTATCTCTCCATGCTCTAGTTCTCTTCTTAGTTATGCTCTCAGTTTCACTAGCCTCTGAGCTCTTTTCCTGGCCTACCCCTTGGTTTTGCTGCAATGCCTGAGCTCTAGTGACTACCTGTACTAGTGCAGTGGACGTCACACTTCTTGTAGAGTCCACTACTAACCCAATAACATTGATATGAGTAATTTTTGGCATATTATTGGGGTTCTTTGGGCAATCTCGTAAGAGATGCTCCTTTCCACAATCTTGGCAAAAGCCTTGAATTGTCACTGACTGGGGTTGTGTAGGTGGAGGTAAGGGGCAATCACAAATGAGGTGATCTCCCTGACATCTGTAGCATGGTCCTCTAGGGAATGGGGGTCTTACCTGCCTAGGTTGGGGTCTAGAGTTAGGGTTTGTGTACATTACATTTGTGTACTCTGGCTCCCAACTAGGTTCACTTGGTTCTTCACTGTAGTAGGACTCACCATGTTCAGGAGATTGCATGTAGTAAGCCTGGGGACTATCAATATGTGTAGAATCAAAGCTATGGTCACTGGGATCACTTTCTGAAAGCAATGGTGTTACTGGCACTATAGCTCTATTCAAATTCTCTTCTGCAGCTGCATACTTTACCGAAATTACATTAGCTGGGGCAGGGGGTTGTTGTGCTAACACAGGCTGAGGCCTTTGTTGGTTTTGGTATTGTGGTTGGTAGGTTTGTTGAGGCCTAGCATACTGTTGCGGTGGGTACTGGTTCTGGTATCTTCCTTGTTGAGGGTATGGTTGTGGGTACGTCTGCCTAATTGCTTGCTTATTGTAGGGGCAATCTTGCGCGGTGTGATTGGTGTACCTCCGTTCTATGGTGCAATACTGGCTACTAGGATTTACTTGGGGTTGAGCCATAATGGGACATACATTCGCCATGTGGTCACCACTGCAAGTATAACATCTCTTTACTGGGGCAAATCTTGGAATTTGTTTGCTAGAGACACCTAGTTTTTGAGCTACCTTTTCTGCGAGTTCCTCAATAGATGTAGATTGTGTGGAAGAAAAGATAGAGGCACTATCTGAATCTTTATAGATTTTGGAAAGCTCTAACTCTTCCCCTAGGTTATCCTCTATGTCGATGCACATGCGTACGCACTCTTCAATGGTCCTAGGGTCCTTCAAGTACACATATGACCTCAATTTGGTACTTAGCAATCCATCCAAGAATAATGCCACCTGTTTGGCTGGCATGGGTAACTCTGGAACAGGGCATCTCTCTAGGTATTGCCTAAATCTTCTTCGTGCAAGTCTCACGGTCTCTTGAGGGG
Source organism: Ceratopteris richardii (assembly GCA_020310875.1). Classification (NCBI taxonomy): domain Eukaryota; kingdom Viridiplantae; phylum Streptophyta; class Polypodiopsida; order Polypodiales; family Pteridaceae; genus Ceratopteris; species Ceratopteris richardii. The sequence goes on from CM035414.1 coordinate 117,139,771, forward strand.
TCTGCTTGAAGCTATGTATCAATGAGGAAGTATTATGCCTTATGCCACTTTTAGAGAATTTAGTGATGAAGGCCTCTAAGAGTTGGTCTATGCTCCTGAACTATCTCTCATTCAATGGTTGAAACCACGTAAGGGCTGTGTTCCTAAGGGTTAGACCAAAGGCATTATACTGCGTGAATAGGTCCTCAACTTGTTCAGCTCTCAAGACTTGCCTAAACTCAGCCACATGATCATATGGGTCTCTTGTGCCATCGAAGTAGTTCTTCATAGACTTAACCAGCTGTGTAGGTCTCAATGTTCTGGTGTGTTCCCTAGGCCTTGGCAGAGGGAAATCATCAGCATTCCTTTGGTTCCTTGGGGCTCTAAGTCCCTCAGGTTCCGCTCTATTTGTTTCCGTTCTCGTTCTTTCTCTTCCCACTGGGTTGGCAAAGCTTACGTCAGGTCTATCTCTATATATGTCTCTTTGAGCTCCATGAGCTTGGGATGTTCCAGCTCCTGGGTGACCAAAGGACACATTCGATCTTGGTTGGGGGAAAATAAATTCACCTTTCCAAGTGTAAGCATGCCTGTCATTTTCTGTAACCACAAAGATCCTCTCTAAAGCGTGATCTAAGTAGGTCACTCTACCTGGGCTATCAGGATCTTTGAACTCATATATCATGATTGTTCCTACCTCATTTGGCTGATCAGATTTATACCTCCAAAAGGCTTCATCAGTCTCTTGGTTCAGGAGTAGATCTATGCTCTTATTGTCTTGGGAAATCCACTCTGGTGTGATAAGCCTAGTGAGAACAGATTTGCCTCGGGGGGTTTCTAGGTTCTACCCCCATGTTTCCTTGCTCTAGGTCACCTAAATTTACCTCAGGGATCATGTTTTCCAACTCGTCTGTCCTATCTGGGTGACTGGTGACTATGTATATTGTTCCTTCTTTGTCCAAGTATGCTCCATTTTCAAACTTGACCGCTGGATGTTCTAGTCCAATGGATTGGTCAGGGTTTTTAATCTGCACCACAGATCTTCCTAGGCCGTCTTCATAGATGCTAGCGCCTAATCGGTTGGTCCTAAGGTATTCGAGTTGCGTCTTGTAGGGGCCTTCTACCCTATGTAAATATGGCACACCTGAACTACCTATAGGTCTCTCCATACCGTGGGACATCTGTGACTCACTAGTTTTAGAGCTAAGGTAGTGCGAATAATGGCTCAACTGCTGGGCCCAAGACCTAGCAGTATGATTAACACTAGCCTCTGAAGATCTAAGACTTTGTCTATCTCTTCCTAGGTGTCGTCCTGATCTAAGGTTCATATGCCTATTTGAGCAATCCCAATTTTTACCCAAGGTACAACCTCATTGCTGAGTTCTTTTATATCAGTCACTTGATTCTTTTTAGTTGATTATTGTGGTTATGATCTTGTTTGATATCACATCGTCAGGAACACTTGAGTTAATTTCCACACTTGAATGTTGATCGTCTCACGTTAGGTTCTTTTCCTTTAAAGTTGTCGGTCACACACATGTTATCTCTTGACTTGAACTTGATTTCTTAGATAGTCTTGACTTGTCTCGTGCCTATCATTGCCCTGACTTACTTCTAGCACTACTCGAACTTAGCCTAAGCTAGGGATTGACAGAGGGAGTTGAGAATCTTCCAACCTTGAGTTTCTCCCTTGGTCCTTGTGTGCTTAGGAAGTGTGTTCCCAAGCTTGCACTTACTCTTGCTCCAATCGCCCTTTGATGCTCTCACTGGACCTGTAAGAGTCCCAAAATTAGCTCAAGACTTAAATTCAAAAGACATAACCAAGCACTTTCATTCATGTGGCTCAGATACCAATTAGCTTTTTGTCTTTATGGAAAACAATCTAGAGATCCCTTGGCTTTGTTCCCCCTGAATATGGTCACCTTCAAAATACTATATCTAATAATCTTGATATTAATTTCACCGTAACCAGTGGAAGTTTTGGTTGTACTCCCCACGAGCTTTCCAATAAGCCCAAGATCACCCCAAATGGATTTCGTATGAGAAAGTTATGACTGTTCAGGGTTCTAGGTTTAAAACAGGGGAAAACAGGTCAACAGGCAACTGGGTTTTTTCTCAGATCACTAGTGTATAGGCCTCACACTACTCTAAATGTGTGACTTTTGTGTCCCCAATTACTCAAAAGAATTGGAATTAAAAACCCTAAAATTTTGGCCGAAAAGCCTGTCAATCGCGATCGACAGGTCTGTCAATCGCGATTGACAGAGGTGTCTGTCGGGGCCTGTCGGTCGTGATCGACACGTCGATCGCGATTGACAGTGTCAGTCATGATCGACAAAGTCGATCGTGAGTCCTGTCAATCATGATCGACACTTTTTTTGGGATTTTCACCGTAATTTCAGTCGATCGGGGATGTGTCCGTCGCGATGAACACGTGGCAACGCGAGAAATTCAGTCAATCATCAAAATTCAGTCGGTCGCGATCGACGGTGTCAATCGCGATCGACAGAGGTGTCGGTCGTGGCTGTCGGTCATGATCGACGGTGTCAATTGCGACTGACAGGGTTAGTCGGTCGTCTCTATCGGTCGCGATCGACAGAATCTGTCGATCGTGGCTGTCGATCGCGATCGATGGTGTCAATCACGATTGACAAAAAAACGTGGAATTTTTTAGTTTTTTCTAGTGATTTGGAATGTGCTCCTTGTGCATGTCATGGTGGTGCACTTTGTTTTACCAAAAGGCGAAATTTTCTGTCGATCGCGATCGATAGAGGTCTGCGACACAGAGACAGTTCGGAGTTCGTCCGTACCTACACAGCGTGCTGGAGGGGATGATACAGCTGTACCTGCAAGATCACTCAGAAAACAAGCAAAAAGCAATGCACACAATTCGCTCTCTCGCTCTCTCTCACAAGTGAAATGAGGGACATGAAAGGAAGAAGGTGATATGATCAAAAACTGAAATTTTTCGAGATGGTGGAGATGGAGGTGGGAGGTGGTGAGGATGATGATGATGAAGTAAGAAAGAGAAAAATTAAGAAGAGTAAAGAAATTACCTACAACGCCAACGTCTCAAATCTACGTCTTACCATCACATGCTCGTCCTCAAAGCTCGATCCCCGACAACGGCGCCAAAATTTGGTGTAGCTCAGTGATGAGTAGCACCTCCTTTAATGTCAATCCAGGAAGACGTGAGGATGGTATGATGACCTCGAGCAAGTGAAGGCACAAGTGCGTGAGTGAGAAGCACACTAACATGCACACACATAAACACACACACGCACACAAGGCAAGAGCAAAGAGAGGGACAATGGAGTTCTTTTAGATTACTTTCAAAATGCTCATACAAGTTCAATTCTATTACAAGCTAACCCCAAAAATGAGCTCTCTAGCTCTATTTATAGTTTTTGACTAGGTTTTGGCCGTGTCCAGACCTAGTGTCCGGCCTAGTTAAAGATTAGGTTCTAGGCCCCATTTGAAGGCTCAAATGGAGTCTAAAAATTATGAAAACTGGTAGGTAGCTACTTCTAATGCTCCTTAAGGTCAAGGACTCCTTGGCTTGCACAAAATGGATCTACAAAAATATGAAATGGTATTTACAATGGCTTTTAGTGATGAAAATCACTTTTTTTGTAGGGATTTCCTCTAATGATTTGACATACACATCTTCGAGCTTCCTACTTGCTCCTTCTCCTTATGTGTCCGCCTCTTTGATATGCTTTAGCTTCCTGAAAAAATAATGGCCTACTTGCCCGATCTTCTTTGACTACTCTGTCTACTTGTACCTTCTCTGCGCTCCGACTCCCTTTGTTGGCTTCCTTGTCTTGTTAGTCCTTCAGTTCCTTGACTACTGCTAACAGATATCCTATACTACTAAAATACAAAGTTTTGCATCTTTTCATGCACTTTCCAACATTCTCCCTCTCCTTGCCTTTTGTCATCCTTGAGAAAACTTATGTGATGTGTTGGCAGTAGCCTTGGTACACCAGGACTTACAAGACGTGAAAGTCAAAGAAGGGAGTCAGAGCGAAGGGACAGCACAAGCAAACAGGGCAGTCAAAGAAGATCTGGCAAGTAGGCCAATATTTTTTCAAGACATTAATGCAAATCAAGAGATGGACATGCAGGGAGGAAGAGCAAGTAGGGAGCTCGAAGATATGTATGGCAGATCACGAGAAGAAATCCCTACAACAATAGTGATTTTTATCACTCACAATCATTTGTAAATATCATTTCACATTTTTGTAGCTCCATTTTGTGCAAGCCAAGGAGTCCTTGAGCTTGAGGAGCCTTAGAAGTAGTTGCGTACCAATTTTCGTATTTTTTAGATCTCGTTTGAGCCCCCAAATAAGCCCTGGAACCTAATTTTTAACTAGGCCGGACACTAGGTCTGGACAGGGCCAAAAGCTAGTCAAAAACTATAAAAAGAGCTAGAGAGCTCATTTTTGGGGTTAGATTGTAATTGAAACGAACTTGTAAGAGCATTTTGAAAGTAATCTAAAAAGCTCCATTGATTCTCACTCTTTGTCTTGCCTTGTGTGCGCGTGTGTGTGTATGTGTGTGCATGCTTGTGTGCTTCTCACTCACGCACTTGTGCCTCCACTTGCTCGAGGTCTTCATACCATCCTCACATCTTCCCGGATTGACATTAAAGCAGGTGCTACTCATCATTGAGCTACACCAAATTTTGGCGCCGTTGCCGGGGATCGAGCTTTGAGGACGAGCGTGTGATGGTAAGACGTAGAGTTGACGCGTTGGAGTTGTAGGTATTTTCTTCACTCTCATCGATTTTCTTTTACTTTCTTCACCATTTTTCATCACCATCATCATCATCACCATCTCCCACCTCCATCTCCATCATCGCAAAAATTTCAGTTTTTGACTATATCCCCATCTCCACCTCATTTCCCTCATTTCACTTGTGAGAGAGAGCGAGAGAGCGAATTTGCATGTGCTGTTTTTTGCATGTTTTGTGAGCATTCTGCAGGTACAGGCCGCATCATCGTCCCCAGCACCCTGCGCAGGTACGGAAATCTGAGTAACTGTCTGTGTGTCGCCGAGCTCTGTCAATCGCGACCGACTGAAAACTTGCTCTAATTGCTAAACAAAGTGCATATCCATGACCTACAGGCCTAGAGCTTCCCAAAAATGTGTTTAGTTTTTTGAAATTCCACAGATTTCTGTCAATCGCGATCGCTCTGTCAATCGCGATCGACAAACGACGACGGACAGACCTGTCAATCGCGATCGACACGTCAATCGCGACCGACAGCCCACGATCGACTCATCAATCACGACCGACAGAGTCAACGACCGATTGACCACGACCGACTGACCATACGCGTGACACGTGTCAATCGCGATCGAGTCATCAATCGCGATCGACTCGTCAATCGCGACTGACACGGTCAACGACTGTTTGACCACGATCGACAGACCACGACGGCTCTGTCAATCGCGACCGACACGGTCAACGACTGTTTGACCACGATCGACAGACCCTCGCGACCGACCTGTCAATCGCGATCGACTCATCAATCGCGACCGACAGAGTCAACGATGCTTTGACCACGATTGATTGACTTTTCAGCCACGTGTCAATCGCGACTGACCAGTCAATCGCGACTGACAGCCACGACGGACCTGTCAATCGCGATCAACACGTCAATCGCGACTGACCTGTCAATCGCGACCGACAGACTTTGCGAACGCGTTAGAAGGGCAAATTAGGTCAAATTTTCAAGGCAAAATTATTGGTCTAAATTTTGAGTGAGTGTGGGACAACACTAGGGTGTAGTATTGCATCGCGAGGCCGTGCCACAAGCTACTCGAGTATTCCTATTTGACTGTTAGCTTGTCTTGAATTCTGATTTAACTCCCTAAACCCTGAACAGTCCTAACTTTTTCATACGAAATCCAATTTTTGAGCTCTTGGGCTTGTTGGAAAGCTCGTGGCATATACTACACGCCCTCAACTGTTTTTTATAAAGATAATGCGTTGATTTTCAGAGAGGGTATTTTGAAGTTGACCATACCCAGGGGGCTCAAAGTCAGGGGTCTTTAGAATTATTTTCCTAAAAGTCACAATGCAAATATGTGTTTATGTTACATGAATGGAAGTTGTTGGTTGTGTCCTTTGAATCTAAGCATTGAGCTAACCGTGGGACTTTTATAGGTCCATTGAGAGCAACAGAGAGCGTACAAAGCAAGGTTTCTTTGCAAGCTTGAGAACCGGGTTCTTGAGCACCATAAAGCAAGGGATCAACACGTAAGGTTGGAATATTCTCAACTCCCTCTGTCATTTCCTAGCTCAAGCTAAGAACGAGTAGAGGTAGGAGTAAGTCAGGTTGACGATAGGCAGTTATCAAGTTGAAGACTACCTAAAAACTCAAGTTCAAGTTAAAAACATAATCTCTGTACTGTCGATAACCTAAAGGAAAAGAATCTAACGTGGAACGATCAACCTAAAATACGAAGAACATTCAAGTGTTCCTGACGACGTGATATCAGACAAGACCATAAACACAATAATTAACTAAAAAGAATCAAGTGACTGGTACCAATTGATCGGCAACGAGGTTGTACTCTGGAAAAAATTGGGCTAATCAGTTAGGCATATGAACCTTAGATCAGGACGACACCTAGCAAGAGAGAGACAAAGCCTTAGGTCTTCAGAGGCTAGTGTCAATCACACTGCAAGGTCTTGGGCCCAGCAATTGAGCCACCACTCATACTACCCTAGCTCTGAGACCAGCGAGTCAGAAATGTCTCAAGGCATGGACAGACCTACGGGAAGTTCAGGAGTGCCTTATTTATACAGGGTAGAAGGCCCTTACAAAACACAACTGGAATATCTTAGGACCAACCGACTAGGTGCTAGCATCTATGAGGACGGCCTAGGAAGATCCGTGGTCCAGATTAAAAATCCTGATCAATCCATTGGACTAGAGCACCCAGCTGTCAAGTTTGAAAATGGTGCATACCTGGACAAAGAAGGAACTATATATGTAGTCACTAGTCACCCTGATAGGACAGATGACTTTGGGAATGTAATCTCAGATGCTGACTTAAGTGACCTGGAACAAGGGAACATGGGTGCGGAACCTAGAACCCCTCGAGGTAAATCACTTCTCACTAGGATTATCACGCCTGAATGGGTCCCCCAAGACAACAAGAGCATAGAGTTGCTCCTCAATCGAGAAACTGATGAAGCCTTTTGGAGGTATAAGTCTAATCAGCCGACAGACATAGGAAATATCATGATCTACGAGCTTAAGGATCCGGATAGCCCAGGCAGAGTGACCTATTTAGATCATGCTTCAGAACGGATCTTTGTGGTGACAGAAAATAATAGGCATGCTTACACTTGGAAGGGTGAATTTATTTTCCCTCAACCAAGATCAAATGTATCCTATGGTCACCCTGGGGCTGGAACTTCCCAAGCTCATGGTACGCAAAGAGACAGAAGTAGAGATAGACCAGAAGTAAGTTTTGCCAACCCAGTGGGCAGAGAAAGAACGAGAACAGAGACGAATAGGGTAGAACCTGAGATGCATAGAGCCCACAGGAACCAAAGAAATATAGATGGATTCCCTCTGCCGAGGCCTAGAGAGCACACAAGAACTTTGAGACCCACCCAGCTAGTTAAGTCCATGAAGAATTACTTTGACGGCACAGGAGATCCCTATGATCATGTGGCAGAGTTCAAGCAAGTCTTGAGAGCTGAACAAGTGGAAGATCTGTTCACGCAGTACAATGCCTTCGGTCTAACCCTTAGGAACACGGCACTTACATGGTTTCAGCCATTAGATGAGCGTCAGTTCAGGAGCATAGACCAACTCCTAGAGGCATTCATTGTAGAGTTCTCTAAGAGCGGCATAAGACACAATACCTCCTCATTGATCCACAGCTTCAAACAGACCCCCCAAGAGACTGTCAGATTGGCCGGAAGAAGATTTAGACAATATCTGGAAAGGTGCCCTATTTCGGAGCTACCCACATCTGCTAAACAAGTAGCCTTATTCCTGGATGGATTGTTGAGTACGAAATTGAGATCTTATGTGTATCTGAAAGACCCTAGGACTATAGAAGAGTGTGTACGCATGTGCATTGACATTGAAGATAACCTAGGGGAAGAACTAGAGCTTTCCAAAATCTACAAAGATTCAGATAGTGCATGTAGTCACTCTTCCACGCAGTCCACATCAATTGAGGAACTTGCCGAAAAAGTAGCTCAGAAATTAGGTGTAACTAGCAAACAAATCCCAAGGTTTGCCCCTGTGAAAAGATGCTATACATGCGGTGGTGACCATATGGCGAATGTCTGCCCTATTATGGCTCAGCCCCAAGTAAACCCTAGTAGCCAGTACTGCACCATAGAACGGAGATACACCAATCACACCGCACAAGATTGCCCATACAACAAGCAGGCAGTTAGGCAACCCTACCCGCAGCCCTACCAACAAGGCAGATACCAAAACCAAAATCCACCACCACAATATGCTAGACCCCAACAAACCTACCAACCACAATATCAGGCCCAACAGAGACCCCAACCGGTACTAGCTCAACAGCCCCCAAACCCCGCTAACGTGATTCCAGTAAAGTATGTTATTGCAGAAGAAAACCTGAATAGGGCCATAGTACCAGTAACCCCATTGATCTCGGAAAGTGACCCAAGTGACCATAGCTTTGATTCTACACATGTCGATAGTCCCCAGGCTTACTACATGCAGTCTCCAGAACATGGTGAGTCTTACTATAGTGAGGAACCAAGTGAACCTAGTTGGGAGTCAGATTACACGAACGTCATGTATGCAAACCCCAACCCCAGGCCTCAACCTAGGCAAGTAAGACCTCCATTCCCAAGGGGACCGTGCTACAGATGCCAAGGAGATCATCTCATCCGTGATTGTCCCTTACCCCCATCTACACAACCCCAGTCAGTAACTATCCAAAGTTTTTGCCAAGATTGTGGAAAAGAGCATCTTTTACGAGATTGCCCAAAGAACCCCAATAATATGCCAAAAATCACTCCGATCAATGTGATCGGTTTGGTTGTAGATTCCTCAGGAAGCGTCACTTCCACTGCACCAGTGCAGGTAGTCACTAGAGCTCAGGCATTGCAGCAAAACCAAGAGACAAACCAGGATAAGAACTCAGAGGCTAGTGAAACCGAGAGCATAACAAAGAAAAGGACTAGAGCATGGAAGGATAGTCAGGAAAGAATGAAAAGACAATGGGCTAAAAAGATGAGTGAACTTGAGGAAAGCATAAGAGAAACCAAAGCTAGGATAACTGAAATCACCTCTCAAATCCCCTCTCACAATACCCCACCGCCACCCCCACCATCTCCATCTGACCCACCACCTTCCCCACCACGTCATATGATTCCACCACCTCCTAGGGTAGGATCAGTGTTAGCTGATCCCACTCCTGAAGACATAGACATGATGCTCAAAGCATATCAGGCCAGAATCCAAGAAGGGCCAAACGTCACGGATCATGCCAAGTGCTATCCTAGAGCTGACCTAGAGATAGAAAGAACCAAACTGTGCGCGAAAATGGTCGCATTGGCTCAGACTATGTTTGAAGCCAGTCGCCTTTTCAATTACTCGGGCTCAGCCAAAACGCAATTACACTTGGATGGATTCCTAGAGAAGTTAGAGGAAATAATTGCAAGATCTGCCAAGGAAGAAAAAAATCAAGAAAAAGATAAAGCAAGCAAAAACATGAATCATTCCCCATCGGAAGTGTATGTGGCTACTTCCACTAAACCAGACGACTTCCCCTCCTTAGAAAGAATAGAGAGGCTAATCGCACAATCAGAAAAGGAACCTACCCCTCAAAGAAAGGAAAGGGCAAGAGAACGGATAAGCCAGCCTCTTCAGGAAGCCCATGTGCCTCCTCAAGGAGCCTATCTTCCTCCCCAAAGGTCACAGGAGCCTCCCTCGAAAGCTTATGTACCTCCACAGGTAACCCACATTCCTTCCCAGAGAGCGTATGAGCCTGTTCGGAAAAGTAATAGCATAAGTAATCCTCCCCAAGAAGCTTGTGCTCCAGCTATCTATGAGAACGAGGAAAGAGCCAACGATAGAATAAGCCCTCCTTCCCAGGTAGCATATGTACCTAATTCTACAGAGCCAGACACTTCTTCTTCTATGAATCGGTTTGCACCAGACTTCCTACGAGAGATTCAAGAAGACAAATGGGAAAACGAAAGCGAGGTCGCCCCTCCTTTTGAACTTGTGGACGATGCACACGACCAATTCCCACAAGACATCCCATCTATTTACGGGGAACATGAGAGTACTCAATCTCTCGAGAGATTGGACTTTGAGTCTAATTCCATACAAGAGCTACCCCACTTCACAGGCCCATGGGAAGCAAAGTCCACATGTATGAGAGCACCCACAGTCATGGTAAGGAACGACGACTCAGTCATACCTAGGAACACAGAGGTAGTGAAGAACACTAACGTGCAGTGTAACCTCAAGTTAGAAGAGCTACTCAAGGTTAGACCTGAATTATGGAAACATGTAGCCAAACAAGTACCAGAAATAGCAAAACCTCGTTCCCGGGCAGGATCCCACAGGACAGTATCGGAAATTCCCTTGGATAAGATAGGAGATATGTGTGAAGGTGAAGAAGGGAACACCTATCTTCCCATCACCTACCAGGAGTACACCACCAAGGCGATTTTGGACTCAGGTGCAGGAGTTGCAATTGCCACTACCTCCTTATGGAAGCGTTGGGGCAAGCCAGCACTCAGGCCCACGAGAATGAAACTACAAATGGCCGATGGTCACATAGAGAGACCTCTAGGATTGCTGGAAGGAATAACTCTCACCACTTGTGGTGTCGAGTTTGAACATACCTTTGCCATATGTGACTTCAGCAAAAATCATGCCTATGAGATGATTTTGGGAAGACCATTCATGCGACAGTTGCAAGTGGTACAGGATTGGGGAACCAATTCTTTGTACCTGCAGCACTTAGGTGTTACAACCAAAGTCAATCTCAAGGATTATTCTCATAGAGATGTCCCTCCTATCCAATGGAATCCCATCCATAGAGCCAAAGATGATACAGAATCTGTGCATTCCATAGGATCAGGATCCTCCTGGATGCACGAAGACACTCACTTATGGATGTGCAAAGTAGCAGTGGAGGAAGAGAAGAGAGAAAAGGCTAGAGAAATAGGTGCAAACGAAACCCATAGACCCATTCAAGACCCAGCCTATGCACCTGTAGTTTTTCCAGACGAGGAATTTGAACCCCATGGCTGGGCAGAAATTTTAGCAACAATGGACGTAGCCATCAATGAAGAACAATGGACACCTCACTGTGATGAGGATGGCTATGATATTTCAGTCTTCTCCATAGAGCCAATCATGGGAGAGGCAGTTCTAGAAGAATGCGAACCTAGCCCTGATGCATTTGAGGATGCAAGTGACTCCGATCTAGAGTCAATCATTATGGACCCACCATTTGCATCAGATGAAGAATACTTCCATGAAATAGAATTTCAACCCCAGAGGCATGGAGAGGTTACAAATGATGTAAGATTAGCAACGCATATGACCCCTAAGGAAGAGGGAAAGAACCGAAAGAAGAGAGAAGCCTTACCAGAAGAGGAAGAATCTTTGTTTGAGGTCCCAGAAAATTTTAAGAAGTATGAGATAGATGACAGGAGAGTCATGATAAGAATGCCTAAACGAGAGGCACAATCAGGAGAGGCCTATGATAACAAAGAAACCACCAAGAAAATAGTAGTGGCCATAGAAGAAGGAGAGGAGAGATGCACGTATATAGGCCATGACCTGACAGAAGAAGAAGAGCACGAATTGATTGCCTTGCTAAGAGAATACAGAGATGTATTCGCTTGGAGTTACAAGGATTTGAAAGGGGTTGACCCGGACATATGCTCGCACACCATCCCCATGACCTCAGATGCCAAACCCTCTAAGCAAAAGCCTTATACATATAACGATAATTACGCTGCTAAGATCAAGGAAGAGATAGATAGACTGGTCGAAGCTGGATTTATCTATGAAATTGAGCACACTGAATGGGTATCCCCCATCGTAGTGGTGCCCAAGAAGAATGGCAAGCTGCGTGTGTGCATTAACTTGAAAAAGGTTAATGCCGCCACGATTCGAGATAACTATCCGCTTCCCATCACAGAACATCTCTTAGAAAGAGTGGCAGGCAAGGAAGTGTACAGCTTCCTTGATGGATTTTCGGGCTACAATCAAGTAGTCATAGCTCCAGAGGATCAGCATAAGACAGCCTTTGCCACAGAATGGGGCATTTTTGCTTTTAGAGTAATGCCATTTGGGCTTACCAATGCACCAGCTACCTTCCAAAGGCTGATGTGCCATGTGTTTAAGGAGTTCCTGAGGAAGAGTTTAGAAGTCTATGTTGATGATCTTTGTGCTCATTCCAACATTAGACAAACTCATATTCCTGAACTCAGACAAATCTTTGACAAATGTAGAGAATATCAAGTCTGCCTGAACCCAGAAAAGTGTGTGTTTATGGTAAGGCAAGGTAAGATTCTAGGACACATAGTGTCAAAGAATGGCATATCTACTGACGAAGAGAAAGTGAGAGCCATAGCAGAGCTACCTAGGCCAAAGAATGTCAAGGAAGTACAAGCTTTCATGGGGCATTGTGGGTATTACCGACGTTTCATCCACATGTATGCTGTCATTGCAAAGCCCATGTACGGACTTCTGACAAACTTTGTGTGGACGGATGAATGTGAGAATTCCTTCCAAGAGCTTAAACGAAGATTATGTTCAGCACCAATCTTGACCACACCAGATTGGAATAAGCCATTCCATGTTCATGTTGATGCATCCAATTATGCTATTGGATGTGTGTTGGCACAACCTACTGGTGAAGGTAATATGGATCTTCCAATTGCCTATGCCAGTAGACAATTGAATGCGGCTGAACGAAATTATACCACTACTGAACGAGAAGGATTAGGCATGGTATATGCAGTTAAGAAATTTAGACACTATTTGCTTGCAAATAAGTTTAAATTTTTTACTGATCATCAGGCATTATTATATCTTGTAAACAAGCCATGCAATACAGGAAGATTAGTGAGATGGTTTCTCTTGCTAATGGAATACGATTTTGAGGTTGTAGTAAGAAAAGGGAGGACCCATTTGAGAGCTGATCATCTTTCTAGGCTCACATCGGGAGAAGCCCCACAAGGAGTGTCAGATGACCTTCCTGATGCTTACTTGTTTAATTTGGAAGTGGTACCGCAGTGGGCTAAGCCATTGGTACCAGTATTGACATACGGGCCCAACCATCCAGTGGTAAACACACGGAATAGAGAGGTTGTAAAAGCTCAAAAGTACCACATCATGGCAGGAAGCATGTACAAGCACACAGATCAAGGGATCTTGGCTTGTTGCGTAGAAGAGGATGAGTACACTAAATGGTTGCAATTAGCACATGTAGGTGCACTAGAGCAACACCATTCAAGGCAACGAACCTTACAGACCTTAAAGAGACTCGGAGTACATTGGCCAACTATGGAAGCGGATGTCCAAAAGTTGTGCAAGGAATGCCCAATCTGTTGCACTAAACCACCTGTGGAACATGCCACTCTCTATCAAGTATCCATTGTGCCAGATTGGAGTGAACCTCTAGTATCATTCTTGAGGACAAACACATTCCCTCCAGACATGACTCTAGCTAGGAAAAGGAGTTTAGAACAAGAAGCCCAGGATTACTCACTCATAGGTGATAATCTATATAAGCGCGGTAAAGATGGTTACCTGAGGTTATGTGTCCATGAAAGTGAATATCTCAAGATCTTGGAAACTGCTCACCAAGGTGAAGCAGGAGGACACTTTGGACCAGATCGGGTGATCAAGGCAATATTGTTTGCGGGCTTCTGGTGGCCTACCCTTCACATGGATGCACATACCTATGTGAAAAGGTGTGATGTCTGTCAGAGGACTCAGTATCCTATACGCAAAGATGAGATGCCATTGAAACCTATGATGGGTGGACGTGCATTCTCTAAGTGGGGAATAGACTTCGTAGGTCCTATTAATCCCCCAGCTAAGGGTTCTCATGCGGAATACATCGTTGTGGCAACAGATTATCTCACTAAGTGGGTAGAGGTAAAAGCTACAACCAAGAACGATGCTCAAACAACTGCCAAATTCTTGTTTGAGAATGTATTCACAAGATACGGGCTACCTATAGAGCTTGTAAGTGATAGAGGCACTCATTTCTTGAACGAAGTGATTGAAAATCTACTCCAAGAATTCTTGGTAATACACAAGAAGTCTGCCCCTTATCACCCTCAAGCTAATGGACAAGCTGAGAGCACTAATAAGATTCTATGCAATGTACTGACGAAATTAGTGAACACTAAACGCTCTGATTGGGACAAACAGCTACACCATGCTGTTTGGGCATACCGAGTTGCCTACAAAACGGTACTCCAAGCCACCCCCTTTCAGATGGTATTCGGCCAAAACGCTGTGCTACCCTTGGACTTCCTAATCCCTACATTGAGAGTAGCACAAGAGCACGAATGGACGGGTCATGAGCTCTCCTCTAGGATCTTTGACCTTGAACGATTAGGGGAAACAAGACTAAGAGCCGCTGCAGGAATATATGCCGCCAAGAAGAGACAGAAGGCATATTTCGATGCCCATGTGAAGGATAAAGGCTTGAAAGCAGGAGATCTAGTCCTAGTCTATACACTCAAACAACACGCGAGGAAGCTAGAAAAGAGAGGCTACGGACCTATGATCATCAATAGGATCTCCACGAGCGGAGCAGTACAACTAGCCACGTTAGAGGGTGATGTTCTCCCAAACTATATTAGCGGTTGTAGAGTCAAGTTGTATCAGGAACCACTCACGGAGGAAATGCTCAGCCGACTCAACACTGCTAAGAAACGCAAAGAGGAAGAAAAGCGCATTCAAGAAGAGGCTCAAGCGGAGGCTTTAGAACGCATCAGAAGGATGAAATTACGAAGGCAAGGTAGAGATCAGCCTGGAACGAATGACTATGCAGACCAAGGATTTCCCATAGCCATGTGTGAAGTTGCAGGAACAAGCTCGAATAGAATAATTGATAGACGTCCTTTCATAACCATAGACATAGGACAAGGAAAGAGTACAAGAACCGTAAGAGCATTGATTGACTCAGGAGCTGCCACTAGCGCTATTAAGTTGTCTTACTGTCAAGAGTTACAGTTAACTGTCCATCCTGTGGAAGCATACCTCATAGGATTGGGAGGCGTGGAAACCCCTTGCATGGGCGAGGTGGAACTTCCCCTCTACATTCACGAGGAGGCAATGAGCGTTAAAGTACTAGTGTGTCAAGATGAGGACCTCACTGAACCTCTCGTCTTGGGTCAAGATTGGATTTATGACCAAGCAGTCAATTTAAACCTAAGAAGTGGACTTCTCCAGGTTTGGATCAATCATAGTCGAGTTACAGTAGAATTAGACAATGGAGCACTCAAGGAACTAGGAAAGGCACAGACTCCTGGTCCTTCCAGGGGTACACATGAAGATGACCATGCTGTTCTTGTCCAAAACTATGTGTTGCAGAGGAATGATATTCGCAAAAAAGAAGTCAGGAATGCAACGGAACTCCCTTCTTTTCCAAAGGCTAGAAGGAGGCAGCAACCCAAGGTGGATCAAAGGCAGAAGAAGCAGAGTACTACCTATGTCCGAGATCAAAAGTACCTGCGCAGCAGAATGGCCCAGAAAATAAACCAGGTGTGGGTGCGGAAAGGCGAACAACCGGTTGCACTACCGTCAACTACAGGGGCAAAGCCTCTTATTAGTGACCAACAACACAACGCTAATAAGAAGTCTTTCATAAATTCTTCTGCTAAAGTAAAATCTATTTGGGTGCCCAAGAAGTCGATGAAGGCAAGCCCACAATCAAGACAAATTTGGGTGCCTAAGGCTTGCTTGATGGCACAAGTCGCTACGCTGAGGCCACAACCTAAACAGCATAACGCAGCTACGCATACTGCCAGTATTCACTCGTTCTCAACGCTCATGAACACACCAAGACCCAAGAGCGTGCATGTAATCAATTGTAAACGGGTCCCAAAAAGGCCTCGTTTTCAAACCACGACATCGAGGAAGCTCTCTAGAGACTCTCCGAAACCGAAAACAAAGCCCATTCACTGCATTTGGCAGCCTAGGGCCTGTAATAAACCCCCCGACCCCAATTTGTAAATTCATGCCCACTTGCTAACTGCAGTAGTCTCCTAGGACAACACAAGCACTAACTACACACACTGTCTTCATGCACTTACTAACCACTAACTCACCATCCACCTCATGTTAATGTTGTAACGGGGACAACACAAATTTATTCTGTCCATTACGATGTTAACACTTGGTTCTATATTCTCACAGAACCAACCAGCAAACAGGGCCATGGCAGAAGCAGGTACCAGTTCTCAAGCCGGATCTGGTGCCCAGATTGTGGACATAGAAACACTTCTCCTTGAGCCACGTCTCACCGCAAGACCGCAAGAGCTTCAAGCAGTGCATGTGCTCCCCATCCAGGATCCTCCTCAAGGACACACTTCTCAAGTAGGTAAGCATGCGCATTGGTTCAGTGATGTTGCTGGACCACTGGGCGATGGAACCTATTTCTGGGAAGCAGAATTGGAATTCAATGGCAAATGGGGTCGATACCACTTTTTCGCACGCGAGTTTGAAAGCTATCAAAATGCCGAAGTCATGAGATCAGTTTGGATCAAAGCGGGTGTGGAAAGTTATTTCAGGACTCGCTTACCAAAGCCAGATTTTTTACGATGTTCTTATCTGATCAGTACCATCACGCCAAGCAGAGCCAAGGGCGGCGACAGCACCTTTGTGTTGCCATCACTGCTGCCGGGTAATGAGCTTAAAAGATTCAAGTTGACCCTCAATCTGGTAAGAGAAGCATTGGGTATGTATGGCATGCACATCCCAACAGAAAAGGAAACCATGGTTCCAGGTCGAATGAAGCACAAAGATCTTAATAAGCTGAAGGACATGGTTGCGATGACACCTACCATTGCGCTTCACCTGCGAACCATCATGCAACATTTTGCTTTTCCCGCCCAAGAACGATTCACAATGCCCCCGAAAAAAATATGGTTCAGTTTATATCTAGCAGAAACCGAAAGCCTGCCCATCAATGTGCCACACTGGATCATAGATCAGATCCACCTAGCGCATCAAAGGTGGAACAAAAAACAGAAGAATGTGCTCCACGGGTGTTGTGCTCTGACCAGAATAATCTATAGATGTTTGGCTTATGACGTGCCTGTTCAGCGGGCACTCGTATGGTCCCGAGTCCAAGAATTCCAGAGAAGACTATCAGCAGCAGGTCCCCCATCAAAGAAGATGAGGGGGGGAGTCCAACTACCCTGTGCCCAACCAAGGGGAGCTACCGCTACACCAGAAATCACCCCTCCCCAGACACGACGAGTTAGGCCATTCACAATCCGGCTACCAAGACCAAGCACAGAGGGGCCTAATCTGGTGTTTCCTCCCATTCCATCCGATTTGGAATTTCCGCAGGGATTTACTATTGAGGACCTCACGGATGAAGAAATTGCCAGATTAATCTATGACTCTAACATCGAAGCTGAAGCAGCGCGAGCTCAGGACCCACAACCCCAAACAACATCGGCCCCCACCCAACCACAAGTTGAAGAAGTCGATGTAGATGAACAAGAGGCAGGAGGAGACGAAGAAGAAGCCGACGAAGAACAACATCAAGAATATGACGAACTCTCCGAGTTAGCAAGTGCCCCAGCATATTCGGCACAAATCAAGAGACTATATCGAACCATGCGACTGGTTCAGGAACAGCATCAGATGTCTCTAGAGCAGGGCAAAAGACTCATGAACGACTTGCTAGCTGAGGAAGGTGTGGACGAGTTGTTCATTGAGTCCATGAACCTTCATGCCGACGCTGTAGGACTGGACGAGGCCATTCATGAGGCAATGGCCTACATCCACAGGTTTGAAAAAAGAGTTCCCGTTCGTCCCAGGAGGTCCGGGAAGCAAATTCACATCAATACATCAGCACCAGGCGAGGCAGCGCAAGCAGAAGAATATCAGGAAGCACCGTTGTCACCACCATCCCCACCTCACACTACACAATTCACTCCACCACAGGACACTAGCACTACCACATCCACTACCACTACCATTGTCATGGGCATCCCACTCTCTCCGGGAATCCAATACGGGGGAGTCACCATGCCCACCTTCACCACCCTGTTCACCGATGTCACATCCACTCCACCCACGATTCCCATCTACACCGTCACTCAAACAGTTGACACGATGGAAACATCACCTGCCACAGCACCACTCCCTCCCCCCATGCCACCTTCACCACCCATACCCCCTCCCCCCACATCTCCACGTACATCCACATCATTCACCTCTCCCATTCCCGCCCCCATTCCCCCTGCATCTTCACCCCTCCCAGCATTATTTAATGTAAATAACATATTTTTAGCATTAAACCAATGTGTATACCAGCTCCAGCATGAGTACAAAGCTCTGGACAACCGGTATCAGCAACTGGAAACGCACCATCAGAACTTACAAAGACAATTTCACATTCTACAAACAGAAAATGCAGAACTGAATCAACGCTACACGACGCTTGAGCAGGCTCACCAAACATTATTGGCGGCACCCCAACCATCGACAGAATCAGGTGCCAAACAACTAGAAGCTTTGCTTGAGGTATACCAAGCCGATAATCTCAAAGTCCGGCGTAACCTGGCACTTCTCAGAAAACACATGGCGGCCGCCCTTGAGGAAAACAAGAGACTGCAGCAGCAAAATGAAGCAAATCTAGAAGCAGCAATGGAAGGCTCTCCACACGAAATTGATCCAGAGCAGTTTAAAGCTGTGCCCTCAGAGACAATGAAGACCATCTTGGACAGCTATGCAGATCTATTAGAAGCTCATGATGACTTGGAAAGGGAACGTGATGCGCTGCGCAATCAACTCCAAGAGCAACAGACAGTACCCAAAGTCACAGAAACGACCACGACTTCAGAGGAAGTCAAGGCATTGAAAGAGCAGGTGGCCGAATTACAGGCAAGATTACTCACACATGAAAGGCAACCCTCTCCAGTTGTCGAACCAGAACCCGAGGATTTGGTACCCATCGAGGTAGATGAGACGTATGAGGAACCTTACGTTCCTATGCCAATGCCAGGGGGTGAGCAAACCGCAGAAGGAATGGATACGTTAGAAATCGAAGTACCTGAGTGGCTCCAAACACTAGAGAAAACGGCATCAACTCATGAAGATCGAGTGGCAGTTCAAATCCAATCTATGGCAAAGATAGAGGACACTATTATTAAATCAGAATACTTCCGCAGCATGTCCCACCATAGATGGATCGGAACCAATGATGATCAATACGTGCCATATTGTATACTCCTGGCGGACTACAATGCAGAAATCCAACATAGATGTGGCAAACCTCCAACGTTTGCTACACAATTTGGGCCAGATGATATCCCAGAGAGCGCCAAAAAAGGATCCATTCATCAACCCACTTGGAGGATCCGACTCCTCGAAACCTACCCGGAGATGGTTCGCACCTAGACGAATATGCCTCTTTTTATTAAATATAACCCTTGTTATGTTCCTGTACTCCGCAGACGCACATTGCCAGAGTTTACCATTGCAGTCAAGAATATCAAGGGATGCGCCAAATGGTTAAACTACGTCTATCTAGCACCCCCTCAAGGGCCTCCCACCGTCAATTACATGATTTCCACTATACGGCACTGGAGCATCCGATTAAGGAATACCCCTGATGTAATGGCCCAGATGTGCATGGAAATTTTTGAGTTAATGCTTATTACATTCAGGACATTCAAGAATATCAAGGACCCACACTTCTCAGGCGTCGGATTCCTTACAGGAAACCAAGATTTAGTTTATGACATGAGCACCACTCCTTCTATAGAGGTGATATACGCTTGGCACGCCAGAATAAAATACCTCCCAGCCTGCTTTAAACAAACATTCGAAGAGATGTTCATAACAGGGTTCTGGGAATACCACTCAGAAATATTTGTACCCAGACCCTCACATCTCCTCCATTTATTTGCTGTGGAGCGAACCATTCACTCAGAGCAGTTACGGGTGCCACATCCAGATATCCCAGGGCCAGTCAATTGGGATGCATTGCTGACAGATCTAGCAAGGGGACTCAGGTTAGAAGAACACCACCTCGCCGCCGATGTTGTACAATACTACGTCCAAAAAGCAGCTAGACAAGGGTCTGTCAGGGGCGACAGACGCGAGAGTGGGGGGGGTGTTGGCAGTAGCCTTGGTACACCAGGACTTACAAGATGTGAAAGTCAAAGAAGGGAGTCAGAGCGAAGGGACAGCACAAGCAAACAGGGCAGTCAAAGAAGATCTGGCAAGTAGGCCAATATTTTTTCAAGACATTAATGCAAATCAAGAGATGGACATGCAGGGAGGAAGAGCAAGTAGGGAGCTCGAAGATATGTATGGCAGATCACGAGAAGAAATCCCTACAACAATAGTGATTTTTATCACTCACAATCATTTGTAAATATCATTTCACATTTTTGTAGCTCCATTTTGTGCAAGCCAAGGAGTCCTTGAGCTTGAGGAGCCTTAGAAGTAGTTGC
The DNA here is from genome assembly GCA_020310875.1 of Ceratopteris richardii. NCBI lineage: Eukaryota > Viridiplantae > Streptophyta > Polypodiopsida > Polypodiales > Pteridaceae > Ceratopteris > Ceratopteris richardii. The sequence continues at coordinate 117,160,454 of CM035414.1, forward strand.
GTACCAATTTTCGTATTTTTTAGATCTCGTTTGAGCCCCCAAATAAGCCCTGGAACCTAATTTTTAACTAGGCCGGACACTAGGTCTGGACAGGGCCAAAAGCTAGTCAAAAACTATAAAAAGAGCTAGAGAGCTCATTTTTGGGGTTAGATTGTACTTGAAACGAACTTGTAAGAGCATTTTGAAAGTAATCTAAAAAGCTCCATTGATTCTCACTCTTTGTCTTGCCTTGTGTGCGTGTGTGTGTGTATGTGTGTGCATGCTTGTGTGCTTCTCACTCACGCACTTGTGCCTCCACTTGCTCGAGGTCTTCATACCATCCTCACATCTTCCCGGATTGACATTAAAGGAGGTGCTACTCATCATTGAGCTACATGATGGAACTGATTAATGCTTCTTCTTTCTCTGATAGACTTGAGCCACTACCTCATGAATTTTTCTCTCTGTGAAATTCAAATCGTTCACCATCTCAAAAAGCATTGTATTTTTTTTCTAGTTTTATCTATTAAATCTTTCTTTATGTATTTTGTGTATGTCATTCCATAAGTTGTTAATCTGGGTTTCATTACTAGAGATAGTCTGCCTAAAAATTTTAGAATCTATAATCAAAGGAATCCTCAAAAATCTGTACATAGTGGTTGCCCATGAATATGATTCTCCTATAATAGGTCATTAAGCATGGTGAGTTAAATCCCATATAGTTTAGGGTTCTATTATTAGTATTTGTAAAGGTTTTTATACATGCTACGATCAGCTTCAAAACCCTAAATGTGAATATACAAGAAGGGTCATGAAATGTTTAGATTTTCCACCATTGTTTGCATGTTGTGAGCATGTTATTCCTTGATTACCATGTTCCTTTCTTTGGACCTACTGTTTTTGGAAAAATAAGCCACTTAGATTATATCGTCCCATTCTTTTTCATTTGCCAAAATTTAGGCCAGTCCCTCCTTCTTGTGATTGGACAAAAAGAAAGATTGATTTTCAACTAAGTAAAAACATTCTTCCTTCTTTGTCCTAGAGCAGTTGTTGGATGAATTCGTCCAACTCATCATCCTCTATTTCATTTGGTCTTTGTACCTTTGCAACTTGTTCTTGGATAGGAGAGAACTTTTTTTCTTCTATTATTGGCCTTTCTTGAGCCACATTTTCATTCATTACTTTTTCTCATTGGAGATTGGACTTGAATTTCCATAATTCAATTTCCTCTAGCAGTGATCTCTATTGTTACCATTCAGCTCTTTCTTTTTCCATCTTCTTATTTAGATTAGTGAAAACCCTCATGGCATTGGTAGGATGTTTACTTGCCTATTATTCCAATTTTTTTGCATCCTTTTGCTCATCTTTTATTTTTTCCAACTCATGCTTTGTTGATTCTAGTTCCTCACTTTGATCTTCATAAGTAATTCCTTTTGGATTGTAGTGCCCTTCCTAAATAAAAACTCTAGTGATTTCTTCATTTTCTTTACTTGAGACCTTATAAGATGTCTAAAGAATTTTAATCTTTGACTCAAGGTATCTAAGATCACCTTCCATTTTCTTTATTATTTGTGTTTTCTTCTCACATTTCTCCTCTAAGAAAGTAATCCTATTGTTTCTTGCACTACTTCTATTTCTAGTTTAACGACCTTCATTTGACAAGATTCCTTGATTCTTTTTTGCTCACTTAGTCCTTGTGCGAATCTGTTTTGTTCTCTTCTATGATCTTTGATGATTCTATCACCTTTCAGGAATTTAGGTTTTGCTACAGTACCTGATAATATAATATTCTTATTAGATGGTCTATATATTTCAATCTAGTTTAATATAATCTCACAAGTTCCTGTAATGTCTCTAGGAAACTTGATTAACTCTAGAATTTCCTCTTTCTTTGTCACCTCTTTCTATTTTTCTTCATCTTTATCTTCATTCTCTTCCCCTGAATCAGATGAAAGTGCTTCCTCTTCTTGATTTTCCTCTTGCTCATGATCTTCCTTATGCTCTTCATAGTCTTCATGGTCACTCTCTTTATTCTCTTGATCATCATCTAAGTCTCATGTTTTGTATTCTTCTTCATGGTTTGAAATGTCCTTCATTTCTACATCATTGAATTCGGTTTTCTTCGAATTGTCATCCAGAATGTCGTGGATTCTTCCACTATGTTCTATTGACCTTCTATCTTTTCTTCCTCCATGGCCACTGCTTCTATTGTATTTGCTTCCATAACTTGGATCATACTTTCTTTCCTTCATTGGGTTCCTCTTCTTCATGATCTTGATCTTTTACTAGGGTTACTCCCTTTGAATCTTTGATTTCCATATGATCATGTAGATGTACATTTTCCTTTTTAGGTTCCACTATTTTGATCATTCCTTTTGTGCTTTTGCTTTAAATTGTCATCTATTTGGTAGGATTATTTGGTTCTGATAGATTTAAACTTCTTAGTAAAAATCCCTCCACATCATTGTCTCTCTCTATATTAGAGATTTCTTTGGTCTAGACTATTTCCTCTTGTTCTATTAATTCCTCTTCTTCAATACCTACTTCTAGTATGTGGATCAGATTAGTTCCCCTTGCTATATCTTCTATAAGTGTTTCTTCTCTATCTTCAAGCTTCTTCTTGGTCTCTCTTTCTTTCCTTTCGAGTTTTGTTTCTTTCTTTTTCTTCTTCACTACTACTACCATAGTAATTCGCTCCTCTAGATGTCCATGAAGCACTTGAAAATAGTCTAACAAGTCTCGTTCTCTCTTTATGAAGAGTATCTTTGTCTTACCATAGTAATTCGCTCCTCTAGATGTCCATGAAGCACTTGAAAATAGACTATCTTTGCATGTAAATCTTCATGATGTTCCATTTTTGCTTGAGTCCAACAATTTGCCTTATCATAATAATCCTCTAATATTTTTTGACATTGAGCTTCATAAGTAGCTCTCTTGTCATTGTTCTGCATCAAATATGAGTATAGTTGCTCTTTGCTGGTTTGAGGTGAGTGAACCTCTTTATCAGCTTGTACCTGTTTTTGTTCTGACTTTGTTTCCTCCTCTATAACATCTTCAACTTCGAATTCGAACTTCCTTGGGTCCATTTTTTGCTTCTTTTTTGGTTTTTGGACTTTAAGAACTATTTCTTTTCTCTTCTTGTTATCCTCCTTCATTGTTGTCTTCTTCTCAAGGCTCTTCACTCCCTTCATTGCCTCTCTGAATATTTGTGGTTATGGGCCAATTGAAGTTTGTCTTCCAATTCCAATACATGATAGATGATTTTTGTAAGAAATTGGGCTCAATTCATGAATTTATTGGAGTCCCAATGCTTTGCTACCTCCTTTAATTGCTCATGGATATAATGTGACATATCCACTACTCCAAATGGCTTTGTTTTGTCTTTATTAATCATCATTACTAATGTTGGGGCATAGTGTATCTTGACAACCTTGAAAAGCACAACAGTTGTAGGAATGTTTTGATAGCTAGTTCCTTGTTAGGTTTCTTCTTTAAAATCGTGAAACTTAGCATAACCTGTATCAGACATTGCATTCTAGCTCTCACTCAAAAACTGTTACCTGAAGAATCTCTGTCATTTTGGTTGGATACACTCAGAGAATTAGACGAGCATCGGTGGGACAGTTTTCTGAATATTCAAGAAGTACAGTTAAGACAAGCTCGAACACATGATCGATATCTAAAAACTCTAGTTTTTATAGTGGGGCAACTTGTACTCTTTTACAATGCAAAATCGAATCGCTCTGCTGGAAAATTCAAGTTACGATGGTTTGGTCTATACCGGATTTCTGAACAGGTGGGTCCAGCCACTTTTCGGTTGGCTACTTTGACTTGCATTCCTCTTTCGAAGGTGATAAATGGCAAAGTTGCGACCATACCAGCAAGCATCTGATCCGCACTAAAACGTTTCGCAGTTGATCAAATATTTTTCGTTTTCTCTTTTTCCTTTCTTTTCTTTTTGTTTTTATGAGCTTAATAAAATAAGTCTGTAAATATCCTCGTTTTGATACCTAATTATGTCAAACAGCCGCCCGACATTATCGTTTTGTTCATGCATGCACACCGAAGTTATGAGGTTATCATCTCAACGTCGTGCGATGATTAGTAATTTCAATGGCTTCCCGTTGCCAAGCATCTACTTAACCTTTTTCGTTTCGCTGTTAATCGCTATTGTGTCTGTGTGATTTGTGTATTTGTGCTCTCTGTCTACCCTGCGCAGTTGTGTATCGTGCTTGCTATTGTCTGTGCACCATGGAAGCTTTGGCAAACTTTGCCGCCTTCCGTGAAGGACTCCCTGCTGATGTAGGTGAGTTCCTGCGCATCCGCGGGTTGGCCAATTTCGCTAAATTGCCCTGGCATTCAGTGGATTGCCACCCTTTCTACGCACAAATAATCGCCGCCATCGCTGCCACACCTGCTACATAGCAGAGTTGGCCTATCACTTCCCTACCATCCCGTACCGTAATCACTCTCCAGACCTTCTCTAATGCATTCCGGCTCTCTCGCAAGGTAGGGAAAATGGCCCTAATCTGCCGATTGCCACAATGAACAAATTATTCCCTAGACACTCATCCAATGAATATGCAATCCTCTGTCGCCCCGAGCCTGAGAGATCAGCACTCCAATTTTTAGTTGCCATCTTAAACCTGCAAAAACGCACATATGGAATATCTCGCCCCTTTTACTCCGCCATCGATCTAGCTGCCAGAGAACCTGTAAATTTTGCCTCATACTTTTTCCACCACATTCACAAGGAATGTGTTTCAATCATCAAACAGGCCAACAAGGGAGATATGCCACGATCGAGGTTATCGCACATTCTCAGTTTCCTGTTTTCGGTACTCTAAGCAGCACAACCACCACCCCGAGGACCCATTCTGCACCATGAAGAGTCTGCACAAATCTTGGATGATGATGAAGAAGAGGATGAAGAGATTTTCCACCTTCTCCGTCGGAAAAGAATCAGAATTAGTTCATCAGATAGTCAGGTACAAGGCTCTACCACCAATGATCAAGCAGATGACAAAGAAGAAGGATAGGACGAAGAAACCTTCCATGACACCGCAACATCAATGCATCATGAATCATCAGCACAGTCTTCTTCAGAAAGGCAACAAGAACAAGATGCTACCACCGCATCTGAAACAAGCTCGTCAAAAAAAGCATCTCAACAGCAATCTGAGCAGGAAAAGCAAGAGGATGCAGAACCTATCATTAAAGAGGTTTTCCAAGAATTGCTTAAAGCAGTGGAATCTACAGCTACTGGCCCTGATGACACTACACAACCAACCACAGAAAAGGTAATCAACACAACTACTATTCTTCCTACTCATCCACCCGAACCTCGAGCTGAACCCATTATTCCTATTCCACCCATTGTCCTCGACGAACCCACTGCTTCTTCATCCTCATCGCCGAATTACTCTCCACCAAATTCCCAACAGCTCCTCACCGCTTCTTCATCTCAACCCCGTTCTCATCCTCCAATTCCTTCAATTCCCTTGTTTTCTGAGTTAGCATCCATGGGTCACATGCTGATCTAGGTATCACAACAACTACCTGAACAAATGAAGCAAGTGACAGATAATATTCGAGACGAATTTCAACACAAAGTGGATGTGCTGGAGGCAGACATTACCCCTCTCCAGGAAGAATTACAGGCAGTCAAGGCAGAAAATCATGCATTAAATGGACAAATTCAGGAGTTGCAGGCCAGACTTGTAGAACAGGAAATAATTATCAATCAAAGAGATGAGGCTCTAACAGCAGTCCAAGAGACAAATGAATTACTAAGTGTTGCATATGCAGAGTTAGTCAACTTGAAGCAGTTAGTCCAAGATAAAGAAGATGCACGAGTAGCCTTAGGGAATCTAATAGAAGAAACAAGACAGCAGCTAGATAAAGTGGTACAGTGAGGCCAAGAGCAGCATGACCTGGCTATGAAAACTGTTGAAGAACTCCAGAGATGTAAGATAGACTTATCAGAAGTAAACAACATTCTCAAACGCAAATTGAACGTGGAAGCGCAATTACACAAAGATATCGCAAGTGCCCGTCGAGAGCGCGACGCCTATTACAAAACAATCGTGTTTCAGAATCAGGAGATAAAAAGAAGGGAGTATGAGCTAGATGTATAGAAGAAAGATTAGCTCAAATAAATAAGCAGATTGCAGATATGAAGGTAACTCGTGATGCGGCCTTATCAAACGATTTTTATCTATAGGAATCTTTTCTACAGACACAAGCAGAAGTTTTGATGACCGAAGTCATTTCTTTAAGTTCTGTACGAACAGATGCCCAATTAGTAGAACCAAATATTTTGAAACAGATGTTAGAAGCCTTAAAGAAGAAAATTGCCCGGACTTTTAGATTAGCCCGATCGATGTATTTAGAAGGCATTGTAGATGAACCATAATTTTTGTAAACCTGCGGGTTCGAGTCCACCCTGCACGCCAGTGTTAGTCGGCCGCCAGATTGGAAATTGTAAAAATTGAATCTTTTTCTAGTCCGCACGTACGAAAGGTTGTTACAAAGATGTTTGTATCTTTATATAAATCAATGAAAAAGAGACGCTGGGTGACGATCAGTTGGGATCACCAGACTGTCTATCTGGGTGATTGATCTGACGTTACTGTGGTATGCGTTGGTTAACTCTGAGTATTCTGTGTCGTCTCTACCTTGTTTTGTTTATCGATACCGTTCGGTTTGTGATTTACCTAGACGACCAGAGGAGTCACCAGACTGTCTGTCTGGTTGATGAAGTCTGTGTAGTTGCTGTAGTGTTTTTTGAGAACTCTGAGTTGTATTGTGTTTGTCTTCTGTGTTGAGATCTATCCTTGTACGGTAAAGATCAAGTTGCAGTAAGGCTCGTCTTAAGTTGCGTACTGAATCATTGTTCCGTAAAGGTTATTACTGCGAGTTGTGTTATGGTAGTTCTTATATGGTACACTGATCACTGAGTAAGTCTTAATCGGTGTATGAATCGACCTTCAGTACTGTGTGTTTGAGACTTTTGAGTTCTTCTGCGTCTTCTGTTTTGTTTGATTATCTACACCTATTCGGTAAAGGTTGAGTTATTCTCATTGTCCCTAGTGTTACAGTAGTTTGTGTTCGGAACAGTTCTTGAGTTAATCAAGTAACTCTGTATCACGATACTGAATAGCCTAGCGTTGTATGTTGAGAGTACCTTACTGGAGTGTGTTCGGTAAACTTTGGAAGAGTTTGATTGCGAACTGTAAGAGTGCGAAGTGTAAACAGATTCTGAATAAGAAGTTCTTGAGCATTAGCATATGGCTGTGTGCGAGATGATTATTGGGAAAATCAAGCATAGGACCTTTGTTTAACAGACCCCTTCCACTCCCAAGAACCCACTAATTGTTTAAACGCGTCTCTGACAGTTAGTTTCGTGTTTAACACTTAGGGTCAAGCTTCCCTCTTATTTGTGATGGGATGTGTGCATAGGCAACACACCCAAATATTTTGCAATGATCTAATGAGGGTCTCTTGCCATTCCAAGCTTCATATGGTGTCATACCATCCAATGACTTGGATGGAAGCCTATTGACCAAATAGGTGGTTGTGGATACAACCTCTATCCATAAATAATTAGGTATGTTTTTCTCATTTAACATAGATCTAGTTGCTTCAACAATTAACCTGTTCCTTCTCTCTGCCACTCCATTCAATTCATGAGAATACCTTGTTGTTACATCCCTCTTTATGCCTCTATCCTATAGAAATAGATCAAACTCATGTGAAAAGTACTCACCACCTCCATCAGACCTAATTCTCTTCAAGCTCCTTCCTGTTTGGTTTTCAACTCGTGCCAAATACTTCTCAAAACATGTAAATACCTCATCCTTATGATTCATGAAATAGATAATTGTCCACCTACTATAATCATCAATAAAAGAGACATAGTACCTTGAACCTGAGATGGATGGATCTTTGCTAGGACCCCACACATCAGTGTGTACTAGCTCCAAATAATCTTCATGGATGTATCTTTTCCTCTTGAATGGTTGCCTATGAGCTTTGCCAAATTGGCAAGCTCCACATTTTTATATAATGTGCTACTTGGTCACATTAGGAATGCCAAGCACACTTTGATCCCTGCAAATTTTCTTTAGAGTTCTCTCTCCTATGTGCCCTAGCCTTTTGTGCCATATTTCCAACTTAGATAGGGTTTGGTATCTATAACTCAATAGTGCTATGTTCCATGTGTCTTCAATTTCAAAAGTAAACAATCTACCTGACTTCTCACCTTTGAGAATCCTCTTGAAGCCTTGTTGGTGGTCTTCCACATATGCTCCATGCATTGTGAACCTAACCTGTAGACCTTTCTCTACAATCTACCCAACACTAATTAGGTTTTTGGTTATAGTAGGCACATACAGAACTTTGCTCAAAAGGTTCTTACTACCATCAGATGTTTTGACATTTCCAATTTGCTTGACCGAATGCTTAGTGTCATCACCTATTTGTACTTCATGCTTCCCCTCCATTTCTTCAGGATCAAATTATAGAGCTACATTTCCTGCCACATGATTGGAACAACCTAAGTCAATGTAGAAAAGATGCTCACCATCTTTTCCTTGCTTGGATGTCATGTTCATGATGCGCAGAGAGTCTTCTTGATCTTCTATATAGTTGTTGAAGTCCCTTCTTCCTCTAAAGCCTCCTTGATAGTTGTTGTTGTTGTAGCCTTCATTGTAGTTATGGTTGTAGTTTCCTCCACCATGGTTGTACCTACCTCTAGATTGTCCATAGCTTCCTCTATGGAAGCCTCTTCCCCTTTGGTTCCTTGTATTTTTGTAGCATTCTTCTGTAGTGTGGTTGTTGAGACCACATATGTTGCATGGTGAATTGTTGTAGGGTCTCCCCCTACCTTGTTTTCCTCCTGTGCCCCTACCTCTAGCACCTCTTCCTCTTTCTGCATAATTAGCTTGAGAGGTACTAGCCTCTTCATCTTGTTTCTTACTTTTACCTTTATCCTTAGCTTTATTTTTATCTATATAAAGGGGAGAACATTGGTTACCTCTTGAATTGTCACCATTTCTGTTGAGCTTTGTCTCATGGGTGAAGAGTTGTCCTTTCAAGGTGTTGAGGTTGGGTATTTGCATATCCATGTAGAGATCCATTGCTGTGGTGAAGGACTCCCACTTTTCATCAGCCTTAATTCCATTGATGATCTACCTCACTATGTGATCTTCCTCTATCTCTTCTCCAATGCTTGCAAGCTGGTCTGCAACATCTTTCATTTTGGTTACATAATCAGCTACTCCTTTCTTTGGTTGTTTCTTGAGGGTTGTGAATTCCATCCACAAGTGATACTTCCTAGCTCTTTGTGTTGGAGGAGAAGTATGATAAAAGAACTTCCCAAGTCTCTTGGGAGGTCTTACAATTTATAACATGTGGTAACAAGAAATCACAGATTGAGTTTAATAGATATGACCTGGCAAGAGCGTCGTTTGCACACCATGTGGTCAGCCTTTCTTGCTCTTCCCTTGTTGGCATGTCTTCATCTCTTGAGATGTATCCAAAAAAGCTTCGCCCTTGAAGATATGCTTGCATCCTTAGGAGACTATGCTGAGTAGTTGTTCCTCTCCAATTTGTCAATGAAGGAAGGAAATCCATCTCCCATCTTGATTAACCTTGCTCTGATACCACTATTGGATGAGATGGTGGATAATCACAAGAGATGAGTCGGTGAAGCTAAAACCTGCTTCAAAGATGATCCATTAATGATAGGATCAAAACAGATAGGTAGGCATATGATCCAAGGTCCAAAACTTGCTTTTTTGGTTGAGACACCTACTTAGAGTTTTGCACCATTCTTTGAGTACAGCAACATACAATTCCTTTTGGGGAACTTCAATTAGCTGAAGAAGCTACCAGTGAAATCATCTAAAATGATAAACTATATGTAGAGAAATATGTTTAGCAACTTAAGCATCCATCCCAACTTTTACGGGCCTTGACACTCATAGACCAGTGAGTAGAGATTGATTGATATCTGATGATCACAAGAAGCATTGCCAATGAAACTTTGTAGGAATAAAGGAGATAGTATAAATGATCCACTACAGAGTGAGAACAAGCTCAGACAAGTTCACTGTTCTAATGGAGTATGACAGAGATATGAGAGTAGGAAGTAATGAACATGTATGTATTAAATCATGTAAAAGTACAATACCGTTGGCAATAAGCCATTGCTCAATGAGTGAGAAATGAGTGAGCTATGAGGTGAGCTTCTCTTCTCAATGAACGTACATGAATATGATCTCTGAAGCTCGAGATACACACCGGCGTTTCATATCCTTTTTTATAGTCTTTGTTGGAGCCAATGGTTTGAATTGAAATTCAAATCTCTACTAATAAAGTGCATCCTAAAGTACATGATTGATTCTCTCTTGACTCAACTACCAAAAGATATGAGATTATATGCTTCCTAACTCCTGGTGGGTTTATTCCACTTTTACAATGGGTAATTATAATTCAAAGTTACAAGATGTTGTACATATGAAGCCTTCCAAATGATATGCTAATACATCAAGCTTATGTGAAGTGATCAAGTGTGTAGGCTTGGACTTAATTGCACCAACAATGTCTTTTTTCTTGGGAATGAGCACATAAATCATCCACTACTTCTAAGGTCTTTCTCAAAAACTCTTTGAAGACATGACACATGATCCTTTGGAATGTTGTAGGTGCATTGGTGAGCGCAAATGGCATGACAAAAAATGCAAAGATTCCCCACTATGTGGTGAAGGCCATTTTGTGTTGATCTTCTGGGGCAATGGCTACTTGATTGTAACCTAAAAATCCATCAAGGAAGCTATAAACTTCCTTGGCTCCAACATGCTCCAATAAATGTTCAGTGATTGGAAGCAGATAACTATCTCTGATCATAGCGGCATTAACTTTTTAAGGTTAATACAAACCTACAACTTTCCATTCTTCTTGGGCACTACTATGATCAGGGACACCAATTCAGTGTGCTCGATCTCATAGATAAATCCAGCTTCAATCAGTCTATCAATTTCTTCTTTTATTTTGGTTGCATAAGTTTCATTATATGTGTAGGGCTTTTGTTTGGTGGGCTTGGTGTTAGCCATCATGGGGATCATATGAGAGAACATTTCTGGATCTACACCCTTCATGTCTCTATAGGTCCACACAAATAGGTCCCTATATACCCTTAATAAAGCTACAAGCTCTTCTTCTTCTTCTCCTTTGTACATACATTGCTCTTAATTCTCTTCAATGGTTACTACAATTTTTTTGGTCTTTTCTTTATTATCCTATGCTTCTCCTATGATGGCCTCCCTCTTAGGCATTCATATCAAAATTGTCCAATCTGCAACTTCATATTTCTTGAAGTTCTCTAGTACTTCGAACAATGATTCATCCTCTCGTTGTTTCATTGCTTTTCTTTTCTTTTTCTTTTGACTACCTTCACTTTCCTCCCTTAAATTTATAGTTTTAATGCTTGTGAGAGGTTCCTCTTCTTTTTGGATGAGTACTCCTATATTTTCTAGATAGTGCTCCTCTGAGTCAAAGCAATTATCCATCACAATGGACTCTAGATCATTGCCATCCTCTTCTTCTTCTATGAACTCATTAGAGTCACACTCTTCTAGCAAGATTCACACATGAATAAAGAGATATCATAACCCTCCTCCTCATCACAATGAGGCATCCACTATTCTTTATTGATAGTGATGTCCATGGTGGCTAAGATTTTTTCCCAACCATGAGTCTCAAATTCCTCATCTGAAAAGATCGTTGGTGTGTAGGCTAGGTCTCTAACTAGTCTGGCTCCTTGAGAAGTTCCTTCTTCTCTCACTTTTAGGCATCTTTCCTCTTCCTCTATGATCTTTCACATCCACAAGTGAGTATCCTCATGCATCCAAGATGGATCAGAAGAACTTACAAAATGCATAGAGATTTGAATCTTCTTGCACCTTATGGATAGGATTCCACTATAGGGGTGCTACATCTCTGAATGTATAATCCTTCATATTGACTTTGGTTGTGACCCCTAAGTGCTGCAAGTACAATGAGTTGGTTCCCCAATCCTGTACTATTTGTAGTTGCCATAGGAAGGGTCTTCCTAGAATCTTTTCATAGATGTTATTTTTGCCAAAGTCACATATAGCAAATGTGTGTTCAAAATCTACACCACAAGTGGTTAGAGTTATCCCTTCTAGAAATCGTTGAGGTCTTTCAATATGGCCATCATCCATTTGAAGCTTCATTCTAGTTGGTCTTAATATGGGTGTTGACAGTCAAGGCCACACACAAGCATGGAAGCACATCAATGAAGTGGAAATATAAGAAGAAGGAGCATGTACGGAGCTCCAAGAAGCACATGTCAAATTTTCATAAGAAATCCCTATAAAATAGTGATTTTTATAACTAAAAACCATTGTAAATACCATTTTCTATTTTTACAACTCCATTTTGTTCAAGCCAAGGAGTCCTTGAGCTTGATGAGTATTAGATGTTTCATACTACCAATTTTCATAATTTGTAGACTCCGTTTGAGCCTCCAAATAAGCCCTAGAACCTAATTTTTAACTAGGCCAAACACTAGGTCTGGACAGGACCAAAACCACTCAAAAAACTATAAAAAGGGATGGAGAGCTCATTTTTGGGTTAGCTTGTTGTAGATTTCAGCTTTGTAAAAGATTTCTTTTGTAATCGAAGCCCTTCCATTGTTCCACTCTTTGCTCTTACCTTGTGTGCATGTGTGTGTATGTGTGTGCATGTTTGTGTGCTTTCACTCACGCACTTGTGCACTTCACTTGCTCTTGGTCTTCATACCAGTCCTCACCTCTCCACTGATTGACATTTATGAAGTGAAGCTCCTCACGTTGGTACTTGCCATTGTGCTAGAGTGACACCAAATTTGGCTCATTGCCGGGAAAGAGCTTGGAGGACGAGCGTGTGATGGTAAGACGTAGATGATGTTGGAAGGTAAAAAAATCCCATTTTTAGTTCACTTTCTGAGTTTTTCTTCTTCATCATCTTCATCATCATCACCATCTTCTCCTACCTTCATCTTCTCAGATGTTCTTCACTTTCAACTGTACTTTCATCTTGTTTTCCACCTTTGGCTGCGAGCAAGAAGCACAGAGGGCCTTCAGAACTAACGCTGAAGAAATCATCTTGAAATCCACATAAAACATAAAAAAACTGAGCAACAGTATCGCGGAGTGACAAGATCTGCGTCTGGTATTGTGGGGTCATATCATGAATTTGAAGGGAGATTTTGCATCTATAGCACATAGGAGTGACAAGGAGAACCTAAGGTACACATATTTGCAAAAATTTTTGAATTTGGGCTTAAAAATCTCCAAGTATCGTGTCCGGTTGAGTTTTGGTATCGCGATTCCAAAATTCCTGTGTATCGTGATACTTGTTGAGGTATCGTATCGTGCACGCCCACTTGAGGTATTGCGATACAATTTCGGTATCGTATCATCAAGTGCTGGTATCGCGATCATGGTCGCCTAAGTGGTATCGTATTGCGGCCGTCACAATATCGTATCGTCGATCGAGTGGTATCGTATCGTCGATCGAGTGGTATCGTATCACCTCCTGTTTTGGTATCGTGCCAAAAAGTGGTATCGTATCATCTGAACCTCTGGTATCGTATCATCCACAGAACCAGTATCATATCGTGAGAGTTCCAGTATCGTATCGTGTAAACCTTTGGTATCGTATCATGACCATTTCCAGTATCGTATCCTGTGGATAGCAATATCGTATCGTGGAAGTTGGTATCGCGATCTTGGTCTCCCTGGTGGTATCGTATCATCTAAAGGTGGTATCGTCCATAGTGGTATCGTGTAAAACAAAGGTATCGTATCGTGAAAATCTGGTATCGTATCGCCTGTCTTGAGGTACTCCCAGAGGGATCCTGTTTCCTTGTTTTAACCCCAAGAACCCTGAACTAGCATAACTTTCTTATATGAAATCCATTTGCTGTGATTTTGGGTTTGTTGGAAAGCTCGTGGGGAGATATGGTATTTTGAAGTTGACCCTCAGGTTGGACTAGGAAGTAAGGGGTTCCACAAGATTTTGAGCAATTCAAAGGGCAATTTTGGACTTGTAGACAAGCTTTATGAACCTAAGATCAAGAAGACCCTTAGGAAGAGATAAATACAGTACCAAATCATCTGAGGCTAGTGTCCACCACACAACCAAGTCGGGGACGCAGAACTCAGTGGTTAGCACTACATGCTAAGTTCACAGACGAGTGAGTCAGAAATGTTATTTAATTGGGAGAGACTCTTGGCTTCTGAAGACATGCATAGTCCAGTACCTAGGGAAGGTTTTATGTCTATAGTGGAAGGGGAATATCAGATGTCTCTTCAATACATATCCAATAACTTTCAAGGAATACCCATATACCTCGAGGGTCTACACAGGTTAGTAGCGAGAATGATAAACACTATAGAATTAGAAATAATTCCAAGGCGAGCTGTCAGGTATGAAGGTGGAATTTGCATGGACAAGATGGGCCAGATCTATGTAGTAACCGAAAACCCTGATCAGATTACCAATAGAGGAGAATTAGAGGGACAAGGAACTTCTGGGAGAACCAACAGTGGAGATACGGTGACTACCCCTAGGGGAAAGTCAGTAATGACTCAAGTATTGCAAACGGACAAGATACCCCAAGATGACTCTCTGATGGGTGTGTACTTAGTACATGGATCAAACCTACTCCTACAAACTGATTCACTGACACAAGGAGAAGGCATCAGCCCAATAACTATATACGAGTTTACGGATCTAGAAAATCCATCTAGATTTACATACCTAGACCAAAATCAAAGGAGTTATTGGCCTGTAGATGAAGCGAATGGGTCTAGATTAAAGTACATGGGTCTGCCCATATTCCGTCCTCAAGATCAGGCAACTACCTCACAAAACCCATTCTAGACCCAACAAAGAACAAAAAATGTGATGTCAGGACAAACGAGCCAACGTAGTATGCCAAACAGACCACAGGAGCAATTCACCATGCCAAGAATTAACCCCCACAGCCACACTAGCCAGGGAATGGGAAATATGAATAGAACCACTTTTAGGGCAAAACCACCCCAAGGTGTAGGAGCTGGAATACACCCAGTAAAACCTGTTATTCCCATCATAATTCGATCATCAGAGCCCGACAGAAGATTGAGACCAATCCAATTGGCCAAATGTATGCAACATCATTACGATGGCACACGCGAGCTCTATGACCACATTGAAAAATTCAAGCAAGTGTTGTGAGTGGAGCAAGTGGATGACTTTTTCATGCAATATGAATCCTTTGGGCTAACCCTCATGGGAATAGCCTTAACTTGGTTTCAATCCTTGGATCCAAGTTGCTTTTCCATATCGAACAATTCTTCCAAGAATTTACTTGGGAATTCACTTAGCGAGGGATCAAGCACAATTCATCATCCTTAATACATAGTTTCCAACAAGCTCCTAACGAGACAGTAAAAAAGGAAGCACGAAGATTTAATCAGTACGTAAACCGATGCCCTGTGACAGAGAAACCTTTTCAACAAAAAATGATACCCTATTTTTAGAAGGTCTAACGAATGGAACATTGAGAGTTTTAGTATACATAAAACGACTGCAAACCCTAAGTGAGTGTCTTCAGGAATGCATAGATTTGGAAGACAACTTAGCTGAGGATCTCACAATCACACAAGATCCTGCCAAAACAGAGGATACAAAGAGCAATGAGACTTCTAGTTCGAGTTATGTGAAAAAGGATAGAAGTTCCTAGGTATAACCCATGTCCAGGATGACGAGGAACAACTTGACCGTATGAACATGGAGGATATGGCCAATCTCAACCTATACCAGTACAACAACCATCCCACCCACTAGCTCTGATACAAGGGCAGAACATCACGATACAAGTCGTTTGTCTTGAGTGTGGCAAAGAATAGCTCTTGAGAGATTGTCCCGTACATCGCTCTAGTGCACCAAAGGTTACACCCATTAATGTAGTAGGCTTAGTAGGGTATTCAAGTTCTAGTAACGATGATGTGACTCCTATACATGCAGTTACTAGGGCACAAGCCTTACAACAAGCTAAACCAACTAAGCAATCAGAGCCAAGTGAGTTAGGAGAGCCTAGTAAGAGAAAAACAAGAACATGGAAGGATACTAGAGAGAAGGCCAATCATAAGTGGACCAAAAAGTTATCCGAACTAGAAGAAAGCCTAAAAGACACAAAAACAAAAATAGAAGATACTGCCTCTCAAAGTCCCTCGCATGTCAAAACTTCATCCACACCACTTCATTCCCACCCAGCAAACACAGTAAATAAACCACAACTAGGATCTGTTTTTGCAGATCCAACCCCAGAAGACTTGGACATGATGTTCAAGGCATACCAAGCTCGACTTCAAGAAGGGCCAACACCTGCAAACCTAGACAAGAGCTACCCTAGAGCAGATTTAGAGATTGAACAGACAAAAATGTGCATAAAGATGGTGGAACTAGCTCAAGCTATGTTTGAGGCCAATCAATCGTTCAATCAGACAAATGCTACTACACCGGGTTTGCACTTCCAGGGCTTACTAGATAAATTAGAGCACTACCATAGATGAAAGATCACTACCAAAGGAAGTCTATGTTGCTGACTCCATAGATGATGGAGAACCTTCTTCAATTCAACAGCACACTCAAAAGTTCTTGTCGAAAATACAAGAAGAGAAATGGGCCAAGGAGAAGGATGTTTCCCCTCCTATTCTTGAGATTGATGACCTTCACGATCAATTTCCACAAGACATTCCATCTATTTATGGAGACCAAATAGAGCAACAAGAAGAAGAAAGTTCAAGATTTGAATACAATTCCTTACAAGAAATGCCACCGTTCACAGGCCCATGGGAATCAGAATCTCTCAAGATCAGAGCTCCTACAATATTGAGCAGAAACGAAGACTAGGTGGTTCCAAGAAACACTGAAGTCGTGAAGAACACTAAGGTTTAGTGTCATCTCACGGTAGAGGAGCTACTCAAAGCAAAACCTGAGCTATGGAATCATGTGAAGGATCAGGTTCAAGAACTTGATTCCAATATGCCAAAAGCAGGCTCTAAACAGAAAGTTCCAGAGATACCTCTAGACAAAATAAGGGACATGAGCAAAGGTGAGGAAGGTAATACTTATCTTCTGATCACCTACCAAGGTTACACAACCAAAGAAATCATACATTCAGTTGCTGGTGTTGCTATTGCAACCACTTCCTTGTGGAAGCAATGGGGTAAACCCACATTAATACCAACTAGAATGAAGCTTCAGATGGCTGATGGCCATGTGGAAAGACCTCTAGGATTGCTAGAAGGGATAACCCTAAGCACTTGTGGTGTAGAGTTTGAGCACACTTTTGCTATATGTGACTTTGGTAAAACTAATACCTATGAAATGATCCTAGGAAGACCCTTCCTACGACAACTACAAGTTGTACAGGATTGGGAAACCAACTCATTATACTTGCAACACTTAGGGGTCACAACCAAGGTCAATTTGAAGGATTACACCTTGAGAGATGTACCACCCCTACAGTGGAATCCTATCCACAAGGAGCAAGAAGATTCAATCTCTGTGCATTCTAAACATTCATCTGATACATCCTGGATGCATGAAGATACTCATTTGTGGATGTGCAAGGTCGCAAAGGAAGAGGAAAAGCGCTTGAAGGCAAGAGAAAAAGGAACTTCTCAAGGAGATAGACTAGTTAGAGACCCAGCCTATACACCAATGATCTTTCTAGATGAGGAATTTGAGCCTCATGGTTGGGCAGAAATCTTAGCCACCACGGACGTTGTTGTCAATGAAAAATAGTGGACACCTCATGTGATGAAGAGCGTTATGATATTTCAGTGTTCATGTGTGAGCCCTTGCTAGAAGAATGTGACCCTAGTGAGGTCAAAGAAGAAGGAGAAAACGACGAGGATCTAGAGTCCATTGTAATGGATAGTTACTTTGACTCAGAGACACACTACCTAGAAGCCATAGGAGTATTTACACAAAAAGAAGAAGAACCTCTCACAAGCATCAAAGTGGTAAACACAAAGGATGGAAGTGAAGGTGATCAAAAGAAAAAGAAAAGAAAGGTAATGAAACAAGAACAGGAGGAACCATTGTTTGAAGTACCAGAGAATTTCAAGAAATACGAAGTTGAGGACCGAAAAATTTTGGTACGAACACCTAAGAGAGAGGCCACCACACGAGAAGCATATGATAACAAAGAAAAGACCAAAAAAATCGTAGTCACCATCAAAGAGAATGAAGAGAGATGTACGTACATAGGAGATGACCTAAGTAAAGAAGAGGAAGTAGAGTTGGTAGCCTTATTAAGGGAATATAGGGATGTGTTTGCATGGCACTATAGAGACTTGAAGGGAGTAGATCCAAAAATTTGCTCTCATATGATTCTCATGACCGCTAATGCCAAGCCCACCAAACAAAAGCCCTACACATATAATGACATTTATGCAGCTAAAATCAAAGAAGAAATTGACAGGTTGAGTGAAGTTGGATTTATCTATGAGATTGAGCATACTGAATGGGTGTCGCCCATTGTAGTGGTGCCCAAGAAGAACGGGAAGTTATGTGTGTGTATTAACCTTAAAAAAGTTAATGCCGCCACGATAAGAGATGGTTATCCGCTTCCAATCACTGACCATTTATTAGAGCGTGTTCCAAGCAAGGAAGTGTATAGTTTCCTTGATGGATTTTCGGGCTACAACCAAGTAGCCATTGCCCCAGAAGATCAACACAAAATAGCTTTTGCAACAGAGTGGGGAGTCTTTGCATTTCCTGTGATGCCATTTGGGCTCACCCATACACCTGCAACATTCCAAAGGCTCATGTGTCATGTCTTCAAGGAGTTCTTGCGAAAGAGCTTAGAAGTATATGTGGATGATTTATGTGCTCATTCCCAAAAAAGAAGATACCACATCCCTAAGCTCAGACAGATCTTCAACAAGTGCAGAGAATATCAAGTGTATCTGAACCCAGAAAAGTGTGTGTTCATGGTATGACAAGGTAAAATCTTAGGTCATATTGTTTCTAAGAACCGAATATCAGCAGATGAGGACAAAGTAAAAGCCATAGCGGAGCTGCCGAGGCTAAGGAATGTTAAAGAAGTACAAGCCTTTATGGGCCATTGTGGATATTACCGTAGGTTTATTCACATGTATGCAATTATAGCTAAGCCTATTTATGCCTTGTTGACAAAATTTGAGTGGAACGAGGAATGCGAGAAGTCCTTCAATGATATGAAGAGACGCTTGTGCAAAACACCAATACTGACCACTCCAGATTGGAATAAACCATTCCATGTCCATGTGGATGCATCCAATTATGCAATAGGATGTGTGTTGACACAACCCACAGGTGAAGGCAATCTAGATTTACCTATAGCATATGCAAGCAGACAACTGAACACAGCTGAATGAAACTATACAACAACGGAGAGAGAAGGCTTAGGCACGGTATATGCCTTAAAGAAGTTTAGACACTATCTATTTGCCAAAAAGTTCAAATTCTTCACTGATCATCAAGCCTTATTATATTTGGTCAATAAACCTTGCAGTATCGGATGGTTAGTAAGATGGTTCCTCTTACTAATGGAATATGACTTTGAAGTGGTTGTTAGGAAAGGTAAGACCCACCTCAGAGTGGATCACCTTTCTCGCATCACTTCAGGTGAGTCACCGCAAGGAGTGTCTGATGAATTGCCGGATGCTTATCCATTCAATCTAGAAGTTGTTCCAAAATGGGCAAATAAGTTGGTACCAGTCCTAACCTTCGGACCCACAAATAAGAATCTAAAAACAAACAAAGATGAAATTGTAAAATCATAATAATATCAAATATTGGCAGGAAACATGTACAAACAAGATACCAAAGGTGTTCTAGCTTGTTGTGTCGAGGATGAGGAACATAGTAGTTGGTTGCAACAAGCCCACGAAGAATAACTAGGGAATCACTATTCTAAACAACGAACATTGTAAAATCTAAAACGTTTAGGAGTGTATTGGCCTAGTATGGATAAAGAAATTCATGAGTGGATCAAGAATTGTCTGGTGTGCCAGAAGAGACCCCCTGTGGAGCATGCGACTCTTTATCACGTATCATTAATTCCAGATTGGAGTGCTCCATTGGTAGAATTCATGAGATCAGGAACATTACCCAATCAGGCTAGTCTAGCAAGGAAACGAAGCATGGAGCAAGAAGCCCAAGACTATGCCCTCATAGGAGATAACCTATACCAAAGAGGCAAAGATGGTTACTTAAGATTGTGCGTTCATGAATCAGACTATTTGAAAATCTTAGAAACTGCCCATAGTAGTGTTGCGGGCGAACATTTTGGTCCAGATCGAGTAATTAAGGCTATTCTATTCTCAGCACTTTGGTGGCTCACTCTTCATATGGATGCACATACCTATGTGAAGAAATGTGACACATGCCAACGTGCACAATATCCGATAAGGAAAGATGAGATGCCTTTGAGGCCAATGATGGGAGGACGTGCTTTTTCAAAATGGGGTATAGACTTTGTGAGTCCTATCAACCCCCATGCAGAGTACATTATTGTCACCACAGATTACCTTACAAAGTGGATAAAAGTAAAAGCCACTACAAAGAATGATGCTCAAACAATGGCAAATTTCTTATTCAAGAATGTGTTCATGAGATATGGATTACCAATAGAGTTAGTAAGTGATAGAGGCACACACTTCTTGAATGAAGTCATTGAAAATCTCCTCCAAGAATTCTTGGTGATACATAAGAAGTCTGCTCCCTATCATCCACAAGCTAATGGACAAGCCGAGAGCACAAATAAGATCCTATGTAATGTATTGACAAAACTAGTAAATAACAAACGCTCTGATTGGGACAAAAAACTTCATCATGTTGTTTGGGCCTATCGAGTTGCCTATAAAATGGTACTCAATGCCACCCCATTTTAGATGGTCTTTCGACAAAATGTTGTGCTACCATTGGACTTCCTAATCCCAACTTTAAAAGTAGCACAAGAGCATGAGTGGAAGGGACACGAGTTATCCTCTAGGATCTTTGATCTAGAACGCTTAGGTGAGACAAGGCTACAAGCGGCTACAGGCATCTATGCTGCAAAGAAAAGGCAAAAGGCATACTTCGATGCACACATTAAGGATAAAGGACTGAAAGAGGGAGACCTAGTGATGGTTTATACACTCAAGCAACGTGCTCGTAATTTGGAAAAAAGAGGTTTTGGACCCATGATCATTAATAGAATTTCCACTAGCGGTGTAGTTCAATTGGCCACACTAGAAGGTGATATCCTATAAACTATATCAGTGGTTGTCGAGTCAAGATGTATCAAGAACCTCTTACAGAGTTCAACACTGCTAAGAAGCGAAAAGAAGAAGAATTAAGGGTTAGAGAAGAAGCACAGGCAGAGGCTAGAGCATGCATTAGGAGAAATAAGTTAACACGCATAGGCACAGATATCAATCTTGAGGCCCCAAGATACCACATGGCCATTTGTCAAACATCAAGTGCAATTGCTTCTCAAATAATTTATCACTGTCCATTTGTGACCATAGCAGTAGGATAAGGGAAGCATGTAAGGACTGTGAGAGCATTAATTGACTTAGGTGCATCAACTAGGGCGGTTCGACTTTCATACTGCCGAGATCTGCAATTGAACCTCAATCCCATAGAAGCTTATCTCGTAGGATTGGGAGGTGTGGAACCCCCTTGTTTGGGTGAGGTGGAACTTCCCATCTATCTTCAAGATGTTTCAATGAGAGTGAAAATGCTAGTGTGTGAAGATGAGGACCTTACGGAACCACTTGTCTTACGTCAAGACTGGATCTATGACCATGCAGTCAACTTAAACATTAAAAGCCAACTTCTTCAAGTTTGGGCACATGAACAATGTATTACCTTAGAATTAGACAATTGCATGCTCACAAATCCAGAGGTCACACATTCTCTTAGTTCTTCCGAAACTAATCTTTGCAGAGAAAATGTTGTATGTGTCAATAGCCCTATGAAGCACAAGGACTCAATCATGGTAGCACACGCTCAAAGACCAACAAACCTCTCTTCTTCTTCACAGACTAATGCAAGCATAACTCGACCAAAGAGGCAAGCAAAAAAGACATCTGTTGTATCAACTAGACAGACAAAATTCAAGAAGAAAGAAGCTCAGGGCATGAAGCAGATTTGGTACAAAAAGGAGAACAACCACCAACTTTGCCACAATCATTCCCATTGAGGCAAGCCAACCATGCTAAAAGAAGCACCAAGAAACGAGGACCAGCTCAATCCTATGGTCTTTGACAAATTTGGGTACCGAAGCAATCAATGAAGGCCGACCATAATAACGTACAAATTTGGGTGCCTAAAAAATTCGTTGTAGCTCAATAAGGACAACTACATTTGGGTACCCAAGACACTCCTACATGCACAAACACCACTGATCTACCTCACCAGAAAAATTTCAACAAAGAAGCCAAAGAGAAAAATGGGTAAGAACCGAGCATAGACACCAAGGAAGATAAACTCACCTCTTCGGAAAAAATAAAAAGACAATCATCAAGGATATGGGTTTGGAAGCCAAAAGTACCAGCAACTTCCACAAAATCAAAGAGCCAACCATGCTAGATACCAAATTTTAGAAACCATCCAAAGATAAAGGGGCCAGAAGTGATCTCCACAGGGCCACATACCATTCTCAAATGGATCCCTATAAGGAGGATTACATCATTTCAAGAACCAATTGACACCTCCAAACAAAGAGTGTAGCAAGTCTGCAAGTAACCTCAGAAGCCTCGACATGCAACAACCATGTACCTTTGGCATAACCTTGTCTTTTGCACCATTTAGGTCATGCATTTCCAAAGTATGCATCAATTTAGGGCCACATTACATGGTCGTGCATAGACACGATTGAGAATACCAGGCACATGAGATACACTTGCCATATGTAAAATATTTTATTGATATTAACATCTTTCTTCGTGTTTTGTGACATTGTTCCACAATTTTTGAAAGCTCACACAGACACCATCAAGCTGGAATACAAGGAAGATGTTCATACAAAGGTAGCACTGACAAAATGAAGAACCAGACAACTACCCAAGCTACCAGTGGAAGATGGACCGCTCTTGTGGATACATGATGGATACTATCTCTCCAAGCACTACATGGAACGATCACTACACCAAGGGTATGTTAGGGACGACAGACTCTAGAGGGGGGGAGTGTTGATAGTCAAGGTCACACACAAGCATGGAATCATATCAATGAAGTGGAGACACAAGAAGAAGGAGCATATAGGGAGCTCCAAGAAGCAAATGTCAAATTTTCATAAGAAATCCCTATAAAAATAGTGATTTTTATCACTAAAAACCATTCTAAATACCATTTTCTATTTTTACAACTCCATTTTGTTCAAGCCAAGGAGTCCTTGAGCTTGAGGACTATTAGATGTTTCATACTACCAGTTTTCATAATTTTTAGACTTCGTTTGAGCCCCCAAATAAGCCCTAGAACCTAATTTTTAACTATGCCGGACACTAGGTCTGGGCAGGGCCAAAACCACTCAAAAAACTAAAAAAAGGGCTGGAGAGCTCATTTTTGGGGTTAGCTTGTTGTAGACAGCTTTGTAAGAGATTTCTTTTGTAATCAAAGCCCTTCCATTGTTCCACTCTTTGCTCTTACCTTGTGTGCGTGTGTGTGTATGTGTGTGCATGTTTGTGTGCTTTCACTCACACACTTGTGCACTTCACTTGCTCTTGGTCTTCATACCGGTCCTCACGTATCCACAGATTGACATTTATGAGGTAAAGCTCCTCACGTTGGTACTTGCCATTGTGCTATAGTGACACCAGTGGGTTTGCCCCATTGCTTCCAAAAGGAGGTGGTCACAATTGCCACACCAACACCTGAATCTAAAATGGCTTTGATTGTGTAAATCTGGTAGGTGATTGGAACATAAGTATTACCTTCTTCACCTTCACTCATATCTCCTATTTTATCTAGAGGTATCTTTGAGAATTTTAGCTTAGATCCTATTGCAAAAAAATTGGAACCAAGTTCTAAAACTTGATTCACCACATGGTTCCACAACTCAAGTTTTACTTTGAGTAGCTCTTCTAAGGTGAGATGACAGTGCACCATATTCTTCATGAATTCTGTGTTTCTTGGAACCACTAAGTCTTCATTTCTAATCAATATTGTGGAAGCTTTGATCTGAAGAGATTCAAATTTCCACTGGCTTGTGAATTGTTGGTGCTCAACTTTTTCTTTCAACAACTCGTCGAGCCTAGGGAGGTAAAGAAACCTACAGCTTGTTTACCAACTGTTCTAGCCTTTCTAGTAAGCCTAGGAAATGCAAACTGGTTTTGACAAAATTTGTTTGATTGAACAATTGATTGGCCTCGAGCATAGCCTGAGCTAGTTCTTGACATCGAGCTTGGAATGCTTTGAACATCATGTCCAAGCCTTCTAGGGTTGGATCTATGACAATAGATCTTGGTTGTGGTCTATTCACAATGAGAAATGGGGTGGGATGAAGTGGTGTGGATGAATTTTTGGCAGGCTCTGGGTTTTGAGATGCAATGTCTACAATTTTAATCTTTGCATCTCTCATGGTTTCTTATAATTTGGATAAGTTTCTAGCCCATGTACCATTGGCGATCTCTCTAGTATCCTTCCACGTTCTTGTTTTCCTCTTACTTAGCTCTCATGATTGAATTAACTCTGATTTTTCAGTTCCTCTAGTTTGTTTTAAGGCTTCTGCCCTAGTGTCTATTTGTATGTGAGCCATGTTAACACTACTTGAACTTGAATACATCACTAAGCCTACCACATTAATGGATGTAACCTTGGGTGCACTAGATGGGTTCCTCGAAGGATCTTTCGGGATATGCTCTTTAACGCACTCATTACGAAAGCCTTGTATAGTGATGTTTTGTCCTTGTCCTAGAGACACTGGGTGGGGACATTCATGAACGAAATGGTCACCCTCACATCTAAAACATAGTCCTCGAAGGGCTTATGGTCTCATTTGTCTCAATTGGTGCCTAGGGTTAGGATTCTTATACATGACATTGGAGTATTCTAGCTCCCAATTCCATTCAATAGGTAGTGTCCCATATTGATACGGATAAGTCCCACTATGCTCCTATGACTATGTGTAATAAGATCGTAGACTATGTTCATGGATGTAGTAATAACTCTGAGCATGAGGGTCATTTTCTGAGACCAAAGGGGTCATCAAAACCAATGCTCTCTTAGGGTTCTCCTCTGCCACTACATACTAAAGAGGGATTGCATTGATAAAAGGTGGTGATTGGTTTCCTAGGATCGGTTGTGGTCTATATGGTGCTTGCTATTGCTATTGGTATTGAGGTTGATATTGTTGTTGTGGCCTATAATGTGGCCATTGGTATTGGTTTTGATACCTACCCTGTTGGTAAGGTTGTTGATAAGTTTGTCTAATAGACTACCTATTGTATGGACAATCCTGAGCCATATGGTTCATGTATTTTCTCTCAATAGTGCAATATGGAGCATTCAAAAACTCTCACATTCTAGTTTTGCATTGGGCATATGTTAGCCTTGTGGTCCTCTTTGCAAAGTATAACATCGCTTCAATGAGGTGACCCTATGTGTTTGTCTATTTTGAACTCCTAACTTCTTGGCAACCTGCTCAACTAGCTCATTTATCGAAGTGGAGGGTCTAGAAGTATGACTAGTAAAACTGTCAAAATCCTTATAGAGTTTGGACAAGTCTAACTCCTCACCCAAGTCATCTTCTATGTCCATACACATTCTCAAGCATTGATCTAGTGTATTGAATAATTGAGCTATATATATGATCTAAGTTTCCTACTTCGAAGTCCATCTAAAAACAAGGAAACTTGTTTTGCTTGTGTAGGTAGTTCATGTGTGGGACATCTTTTCACATATTGTTTAAATCTACATCTGGCTAGTGGAACTATTTCTCGGGGTGTCTGCTTGAAGTTGTGGATCAAGGATGATGTGTTATGCCTGATGCCACTCTTGGAAAATTCTACGATGAATGCTTCTATAAATGACCTATATTTCGGTAGTTGTGACTGTTCAAGGGAAAAGTATATTGAGGTGCTCCTCCTATCATCCTTAGAGCCAGCCCAAACTACATCAGAATACATCTTTATGTCCAAGTCAAAAGTGAAAGGGTAAAACGACCCTTCATTCATGGCACGCTTTAGATACTTTAGCACCGTCTTGGCAGCTTCCATGTGAGGCTTTCTTGGTGCATGCATAAATGGACTTAATGTACTTACTCCATAAGCAATGTCTATTCTTGTTAGGGTTGCATAGTTGGACTCCCAAAAAGTTTTTGGCAACCTGTAACATCCTCAAAAAGTTCTCCTTCATGAGAAATAAGTTTATGATTGAGTTCCATGGGTGTACCTACAATTTTGGTGGTCTCCATCTTGAATTTTATCAACATATCATGGATTTACTTTCTCTGTGTAATAAACTCACAAGAATCTGTATACACAAGTTTTAGACCAAGAAAGTATGTTAACAAACCAAGACCACTGATTTTAAATTCTTCCATTAGTTGAGCTTTAACTTGTTTGACGCCATTAGCATCATTCCTTGTAATGATTATGTCATCCACATAGACACATAAGTAGATTACTTCTCAGTTGGTCTTCTTTATAAATAAAGAAGAATCCGCCTTGCTAGCCACAAAACTTTGATCCTACAAATAAGTAACAAGCCTATGGTTCCAAGCTCTAGGAGCTTGCTTTAAGCCATAGAGTGCCTTCCTTAGCTTGCATACAAAACTTGGTTTATCCTTATCTTCATACCCTAGTGGTTGAGCCATGTACACTTCTTCTGAGATCCCTCCATTTAAGAATGCATTCTTGACATATAATTGATATAGGTTCCAATTCTTGGAAGCACCAATACTTACTAAAACCCTAATTATTGGCATCTTAGCCACAGGTGAAAAAGTGTCTTCATAGTCTACTCCATGGGTTTAAGCAAACCCTTTTGCCACTAACCTTGCCTTGTACCTATTTATAGAACCATCTGAATTTTTCTTGATTTTATATAGCCAATGGATCCTATTACCTTCCTGTTTGGCTTCTTGGGAATCAAATCCCAAGTATGGTTTTCCTGAAGTGCTTCCACTTCTTCCTGCATGGCTTCTCTCCATTCTTTCTTCTTATTGGCCTCTTCAAATGAAGAAGGTTCATCTGTCATCGAGTCTTTAGTAATATACACAGAATGCATGGTGACTAATGATGTGTCATAGCCATACCTTATGGGCCTTTTACTTTCCCTTTGAGATCTCCTGAGTGCTTGATTGGAGGATTCTAGAATGTCTTCCAATTTCTTGAACTTGGACTTGCCTCTTGACTTCCATGCCTTGAAATCAATTTGTTCTTCATCTTTTAAATTGATATCTTCTGGTAATTGTGGATCTTCTTGAGTGAGAGTTGAAAAGTCATTTTCCAAATCATAGGGTAACTTGACCTTCCTGCAATCATGTTCAAACCATGAGTTATTTTCATCAAACACTACATCCCTACTAACTATAATCCTTTGTAAGTGGGATTATATAGCCTATAACCCTTTTGTTGAGATATCAAGCTCAACATGTGATGATCCAGGATGACACGTACCAGTTTTTCGTTTCTTTGACATGTATAGTGTCATGCCGATATATGTCAGAGATACTTCATTGAGCTTTATTAGATTTATCTATCGAGAGTGATGGCACATTTGTTCCTTGCCAGCTCACTCATTTGCGGACATTAGGTTTTTCCTTATGTACTTATCTTTATATATTGCACTTGTTGTATTCTTGTTTTTTAGGTCATTCTTGTACATTCCTTTTTATGTAATAGAAGAAGAAGAAGAAGATCATTCTTCCTTGCCTCAATTTGTGTGTGTGCTTCTCCTTGAGAGTGAGAGTGCATTTGTGAGCTCTCTTCCTTATCTCCTTCCTCGTGACATGGTATGTGGAGAATGCAACCGTGAAGAGTATGCAGCAAGGTGTGGAGAAAATAGGATTCACTAATGACCTCCATTTGCTACGAAAATTAGCGTGAAGGTAGAAGACCTCAAATTATTTCTGTGAGTTATTCCTTTATGGTCGCTCATTTTTGTTAGATCAAAGTTTCGGAGCCATGTTGACGTTCGTTTTGAGCTTTCAAGGTGGGGCCCATAGAAAAACCAGGTCAATTTTAGACACTGTAACTTGCGTTGTGTTCGACAACACTCATATATTCCAGATCCAAAATTTCAATCGATTCCCTGTATTGTTGATACACAAAAACTGTGTTTTTCTGAGATCGAACTATCACGTCATAGTGCGATAGTGTTCAAGAAAAAGTGCTACTTCTAGTGTTTTGCAGTGTTGTGAATTGCTACAGAAATGGCAAACGCAAATGAAATGAGTCAACTTATGAGCGATAAGCTTGACAAGAATAACTTTAGTGCTTGGAGATTTAGAATGAAGAATTTCCTAATGGGAAAAGGCCACTAGAAGTACATCGAAGGAGAGAATGAAAATGCTCTGCAGTTACCAGAAAGGAATCAGACTAGAGATCAGGTAAGAGCATATGAGGAATGGAATCAAGGAGCATGAAAGGTAATGTACTGGC
Organism: Ceratopteris richardii; assembly: GCA_020310875.1. Taxonomy (NCBI): domain Eukaryota; kingdom Viridiplantae; phylum Streptophyta; class Polypodiopsida; order Polypodiales; family Pteridaceae; genus Ceratopteris; species Ceratopteris richardii. Next base: position 117,189,136 of record CM035414.1, read on the forward strand.
TATATGTTAGCATACAGGATAGCATGATTGGATACATACAGGATGCCAAGACTCCAAAAGAGGCTTTGAATAGTTTGGTCACATTGTATGAGACCAATACAAAGGCACGGAAATTGCAACTCAAGAACGAGCTGCATACATTGGAGAAGAAGAGCATGTCCGTAAGTGACTACACCTTGAAAATCAAAAGCATATGTGAGTCACTTGCATCTATTGGCGTGAATGTAGATGATGATGATAAGGTGGAAGTGTGTCTTTGTGGTTTAGGAGCTGCATATAAGCAGTTTAGAACTTCTATACAGACCAGGGAAAATATTCCGAATTTTGCTGATCTGGTATCTATGCTGATTATTGAAGAAAAGAATCTTGGTGCGGATTCAGATTCCCAAGGAAAATCTAGTTCTGAGCAAGTATTCTACTCTAGTAGAGGAAGAGGCAGAGGTAGAGGTTTTGGAAGTGGAAGAGGAAATAGTAACCAAGACCAAAGTCAATAATAGAATCATGGAGGAGGAAGAGGATAGTTTTGAGGCAGGGGGAGCCAAAGAGGCCACAAAAATTTCCAAAGAAATGATTAAGGTAATGACAGTAAAGGATGCTGGAATTGTGGTAAACCTGGATACTTTGAACGTGATTGCAGGTTGAAGAATCAAAATAACAGAAGACAACAGAATAACTATGCATCCACAAGTGCAGATGATTCTAAAAAGCTATTCATGGTTCAACATCACATGATGAATACGATGTCTGCTGGTGTTTCAAAATAAAATGATAATGTCTCGTATGTTGATTCAGGTGCTGCAAATCACATGACTAGTCATGCCGAATAGTTTAGTACTTTGCAGAATTTGACAGTTCCTGGATATGTTGAAACAAGTGATGGCACATCATATCCTATTGAGCATACAAGAAACATAGCACTATCAATGGAGGATGGAAAGGTAAAACATCTTGATGATGTGTTGCATGTTCCAAATATAACAAAGAATCTGGTTTCTGTTGGACAAATGGTTGACCAGTGATTACAAGTCAGGTTCAATGCTGATGGATTATACGTTGAAGAGTACAAGCAAGATGGACGATTGGTTGCCAAAGGAAACAAAGTGGGTAGGATGTTCACCTTAAATGTGAAGATTCCTGAAATGAATGCAACCATGTTTGCAAAAGGTGCAGGAGTTATTGCAAATATAGAGATGTGGCACAAATGGATTGGACATGCAAACTTGCAAAGGCTGAAATTGATGCATTCAAAGGAGATTATCAATGGACTAACAAATTTCAAAGTTCTAGAAATGCAAAAGGTATGTGCAGCATGTCAATTTGGTAAACAATCAAGAGCATCATTTCCACATGAGAAGCATGTTAGTGAGAATGTACTAGAAGTAGTAGATACAGATGTTTGGGGTCCTACAAAAACCACATCTATGGGCGGTTGCAGGTTTTATGTTACCTTCATTGATGACCATGCATGCAAAGTATGGGTATATTTCATAAAAGAGAAGAGCAAGGTGTTCACTCACTTCCAAAATTTTAAAGCTATGGTGGAAAAGCAGACAGGGAAGTACATTCAGACATTAAGATCTGATGGAGGAGGTGAATACATGTCAAATGAGTTGAGTAGTTTTCTAAAAAATCATGGAATTCGACATCAGTTTTCATGCAAGTACACACCACAACAGAATGGTGTTGCTGAACACAAAAATAGACATATTGCAGAAATAGCAAGAGCCTTGATGGTTGAGAAGAATATACCTCATTGTTATTGGGAGAAGCTGTGCATATTGTTGTATACATCATGAACAGAACTCCGACTGCTGTTGCACATCAAGTTACACCTGAAGAGAATTTTATAGGTAAAAAGGCAAACTTATCACATCTAAAAGTTTTTTGTTGTATTGCATATGTACATGTCCTAGATGAATTGAGGACGAAGCTTGATCCAAAAGCAGAAAAGTGTGTCTTCATTGGATACTCCCTTGAGCAAAAGGGATATAAATGTTATAATTCACTGACACGACATGTAAGGTGAGCAGAGATGTGGTATTTGATGAAATGGCAAGCTTCTATGCAGACGCCAAAGAAGGACTGAATCTTGAACCAAATGACAAAGAAAATGCTGAAAAATCAAGTGCAGAATCTCAAGTTTTGAGTGGACCGGATGCATCACCAAGCAATAATTCCAACTCAAATGCATGGAGTGGAAGATTGCGTGGAAATTTCATTCCATCAAATTCATCAAATACATCAAGGAAAGGTAAAGAAAAGCTTTCTACAGGTCATAAAACATTTGCAAGCTTTGAAGACGTTGATGGAGATTCAAGCGGTTCAGAAAAGAGTCTTGATGAGGAACTTGGATTGCCCTCTATGAAGACTCTAGGAGTAAGAAGGGCACATGCAGATGATACAAGGAGAAGCGACCCATGACCAAAAAGATCTGGGAGGATGAAAAATTCAGTGCAACGATTGACGTATGATAGTTATATGGCTCGTCATCGTGCCTACATGACAAAGGTAATACAAGATGGTGAACCTTCTTGCTTTGAAGATGCAATTGGAATTGTAGATTGGGAAAAAGCTATGGATAAGGAGATGACTGCACTTTATGGAAATGATATATGGAAGTTGGTTCCATTGCTGCAAGGAAAGAAACCCATAGGCTGCAAATGAGTTTACAAGGTAAAGCATAATGCTGATGGTAGCATAAGCAGGTATAAAGTATGATTGGTAGCCAAAGGATATGCACAGACATATGGCATTGATTATGAGGAAACATTCAGTCCTATAGCTAAAATGTCTACTGTCAGAACACTTGTTGCATTAGCTACAACAAAAGGATGGACTTTGCATTAGATGGATGTGAAGAGTGCTTTCCTACATCGTGAGTTATAGGAAGAAGTATATATGGACTAGCCACAAGGATATGAAGATTCAAAGCATCCAGAATATGTTTGCAGGTTGCAAAAGACTTTGTATGGGCTAAAGCAAGCCCCTCGTTCATGGCATGGGGGGATTGGTGATTACTTAACCAACATTGGGTTTTCTATGTGTGATGTAGATCACTCACTATATGCAGGGAAGACTGATGATGGCATCACTATTGTGGCTATTTATGTTGATCAACTGATTGTAGGTGGTGATAATGAAGGAAGCATCAAAGAGGTAAAGCAACTTCTTATGGAGGAATTTGACATGAAAGATCTTGATGTGCTGTGTTATTTCTTGGGCATTGAGTTTATACATATAGAAACAGGTATATGGATGTCGCAAAGTCAATATGCCTTGAATATGCTGTAAAAGTATGTTATGGCTGATTATAAGCCAATTTCTTACTACATCAAGTGAAACATTGGAAAATGCTACTATGTAGAGGAAAATTGTGGGAAGTCTTATATATCTCACAATTACAAGGCCTGATCTAAGTTATACTGTTGGATTTGAAAGTGAGTTTATGCAGGTTCCCAGGAAGCCACATTTGGATGCTCTCAGGCGCACTCTACGTTATGTGAGTGCTACCTTGGATTATGCAATGTTTTATGAGGCTGGTGTAGATTTGTAGATTTATGGATACACCGATGTAGATTGGGCTAGTAGCATTCTAGATAGAAGATATACTAATGCTTTTCTATTCTGACTTAGGAGTGCAGCCGTTACATGGAGCATCAAGAAGCAACCCACTGTTGCTTTGTCGAGTACAAAGGCTGAGTATAGAGGTGCTGCAATGGCAGCATGTGAGGCATCATGGCTAGAAATGCTACTTGCAGATTTAGGTGTGGAAGTGGAAAATCCTATCACTATTTATTGTGATAATCTTAGCAGCATATAGTTAGCATTGAATCCTATTTTCCATGCTAGAACAAAGCATATCAAGGTACATTATCACTTCATAAGAGAGAAGGTATTAACAAATCATATTGATCTTGTTTATGTGAGAACAGATGAACAGGTTGCTGATATTTTCACCAAAGCACTTGGAGCTAAGAAGTTGAAGAATTTTCGGGAGATGCTTGGATTTCAAGATATGGTGTTGAGCTTCAGGGGGAGTGTTGAGATATCAAGCTCAACATGTGATTATCCAGGATGACACATACCAATTTTTCGTTTCTTTGACATGTATAGTGGTCACGCCAATATATGTCAGGTATACTTCATTGAGCTTTATTAGATTTATCTACCAAGACTGATGGCACATTTGTTCCTTGCCAGCTCACTCATTGGCAGACATTAGGTTTTTCCTTATGTACTTATCTTTATATATTGCACTTGTTGTATTCTTGTTTTTTAGGTCATTCTTGTACATTCCTTTTTATGTAATAGAAGAAGAAGATCATTCTTCCTTGCCTCAATCTGTGTGTGTGCTTCTCCTTGAGAGTGAGAGTGTGTGTGTGAGCTCTCTTCCTTATCTCCTTCCTTGTGACACCTTCTAGTTTTGGTCATACCCAATGAATATACACTTTTCAGCTTTAGGATCAAGCTTCCCTCTAATATGTGAGGGAATGTGTGCATAAGTAATGCACCCAAATATTTTGCAATGATCCAATGAGGTTCTCCTACCATTCCATGCTTCATAGGGTGTCATTCCATCCAAGGATTTTGATGGGAGCCTGTTAATCAAGTATGTGGCTATGGAAATAGCCTCTGCCCATAGGTATTTGGGTAGTTTCTTCTCATTCAACATTGATCTTGCAGCCTCTACTATCAGCCTCTTCCTTCTCTCTGCCACTCCATTTAGTTCAAGAGTATACCTTTTTGTGAATTCTCTTTTTATACCTCTATCTTGTAAGAATGAATCAAATTTATGTGAGAAATACTTGCCACCTCCATCAGATCTGATCCTCTTCAAGCGTCTACCTATTTGGTTCTCAACCAATGCCAAATACTTTTTGAAACATGTGAATACTTCATCCTTATGCTTCATGAAGTAAAGAATTGTCCATCTACTGTAATGATCTATAAATGAAACATAGTACCTTGAACCTGAGATTAATGGAAAAGCTCCAACTAGTCTTCATACATGTACCCCTTTTTGTTGAATGGTTGCCTGTGAGCTTTGCCAAATTGGCATGCTCTACACTTGTATATCATGTGTTGCTTGGACACATTTGGAATGCCAAGCACACTCTGATCCCTGTATATTTGTTTTAGTATTCTTTCTCCTATATGAACTAGCTTTTTGTGCCATATCTCTAGTTCAAATAGAGTTTGGTCTTTGTAGTTGAAGAGTGCTATATTTTTGGTGCCTTCAACCTCAAATGTAAAGAGTCTACTAGATTTATCACCTTTTGAAATCCTCTTGAAGCCTTGTTGAGGGTCTTCCACATATGCTCCATGCCTTGTAAATCTGACCTGTAAGCCTTTCTCAACAATCTGTCCAACACTAATTAGGATTTTGGTTATAGTTGGCACTTACAAAACCTTACTTAAGAGGTTCATGTTACCACCAAAAGCTTTGAAATTTCCAATTTTCTTGACAGAGTGTCTAGTGTCATCACCTCTCTACACTTCATGCTTCCCTTTGGGTTTTTCAAGGTCACATAACAATGCTACATTTCCAGCCACATGATTGGAACAACCTGAATCAATATAGAAAAGATGCTCATCATCTTTACCTTTACTTGGATGTCATTTTCATGATGAGTAGAGAATCTTTTTGGTCTTCTTTGTAGTTGTTATAGTATCTTCTACCTCTAAAACCTCCTTGATAATTGTTGTTGTTGTAGCCTTGGTTGTAGTTGTTGTCGTAATTGCTTCCTCCATTGTTGAATCTGCCTCTTGATTGTCCATAGCTCCCTCTATGGAATCCTATTCCCCTTTGATTCCTTGTGTTCTTGAAGCATTCTTCTATGGTATGGTTGATAAGGCCACAGATGTTGCAAGGTGGAGTGTTGTAGGACCTTCCCCTGCCTTGGTTTCCTCCTCTACTCCTTCCTCTAGTACCTCTTCCTCTACCTATGTAGTTAACTTGAGAGTTTCTAGCCTCTTCTTCATTATTTTTACTTTTACCCTTATCCTTATTTTTATTTCTATCAGTATAAAGGGTAGAAGATTGTCACCATTCTTGTTGAGCTTTGTCTCATGGGTGAAGAATTGCCCCATCAAGGTGTTGAGGTCATGGTCCATTGTTGTGAAAAGGACTCCCACTTATCATCAGCTTTGATGCCATTGATGATCTATCTTACTATGTGTTCTTCTTCTATCTCCTCTCCAATGCTTGCAAGCTGGTCAACCACATCCTTCATCTTGGTCACATAATGAGCCACACTTTGCTTTGGTTGCTTTTTTAGGGTTATGAACTCCATCCATAGTTGATTCTTCCTAGCTCTTGTATTTGAGGAGAAATATGATGAGAGTACTTCCCAAGTTTCTTGGGAGGTCTTGCAATTTCTAATGTGAGGTAATAAGAAATTAGATATTGAGTTTAGTAGATAAGACGTGGCAAGAGCATCCTTTGCACACCATGTGGTCAACCTTTCTTGCCCTTCCCTTGTGGGTTGATATTTGCTTCTGAATGTTGGAATCTCTTCATCTCCTGAGGTGTATCCATATAGACTTCTCCCTTGAAGGTAGGCTTGCATCCTTATTGACCATGTTGGGTAGTTGCTTCTGTCCAATTTGTCAATCCATCTCACATCTTGCTTGTTGTTTTTCAGATACCACTGTTGGAGGAGATGGTGGATAGTCTTCAGAGATGAAGTGGTGTTGCTTAAACGTGCTTCACACCAGCCACGAACAATTGCTAGAGAGTGTAGTGTGCCTCTTTAGCTTGCTAATGATCATAAATAATCACCTATGGTGTTTGGAACATGATCCACTAATCAATGGATCAAAACAGATACATAGGAATTTAATCCAAATTCATAGACTTTATATTTTAGTCTCTACACCTATTCAGTATTTTGAACCGTGCTTTGAGCATGATAAAAATTAGTCTAATTCCTTTTGATGATGTCTAATTAACTTAGACAACTACCAATCATGAGTGATTTCAACAAAAAAGATGAACTACATGCTTAGTATGTGTTTAGCAAATCATAGGAGTGTCCCGAGATTTTCGGGGTGCATCAGTCAATAGACCAGAGAGTAATGAAGTGATAATATCTCACGATTCAAAGAAGCAATGATGATAAGATTTTGTAGCTATGAAGTAGACAGTATACTAAATCTATGATGCTTTAAATCATGACAAATGATCAATCATACACTAAGAACAAACTCTAAGAAGATCATTGTACTCATGTAGTCATGGGAGAGAAGTGAAGTAAAGATGTAATGAAAATGTATGTATTAAATCATATACAAATACAATGTCATTGGCAATAATCTATTGCACAATGTGATAAGGGTGATAGAGCTATGGAGTGAGCTCTCAAATCATAATGTATCCTCTTCAAAATGATCTCCTCAAGTCAAGATATCATGTGGGTCATTTGATCCTCTTTTTATAGTTGAGTTTGGAGCCAATCTTTTGAATTCAAATTCAAAAATCCACCTAAAAGTAAATCCTAAACCATAGGATATATTCTCTCATCAATCAGTTACAAGATTTGATGCTTCCTAACTTTCTCATGGATGTAGGACTCTTTTACAAAGGTAAATGTAATTAACTTTATAGGGGATTGATCATAAAAGGCTCGTATGAGAAATTTGCTAATCATCCAAGTATGTGAGCTTTGATTCACTTGCACCAACAATATGTATTGAACATATAGTACATGGAAAGATTGGGCATGAAGCTTGAGGATAAGGGGCACAATGTGTGCTTCATCAATCATATAATACTTGGCCAAAACATCCTTTGAATGTAGCAAAAAAGTCTGCTCTGATATGTGACTCATTTTGAGTGTATATATAGAGGTATTTGAATTCAAACTTTGGAGGGGTGCTACCTAAAATTTCCTTTGTGTTATGGGAATCTTATCTAATCAATTTATCAAACTTTAACTTTGTGATTAGTACCTAACAAGGTCACGAGATTCTCTTCGTAATTTTACTTTTGGTGAATTTATATTTCAACTATTAGAAGAGATAGTCTCTATGGCTTCTCTCATTGAGAGTACAAATAATTTCATTACACGAATGATTAATCAAGAACTAGGCTTGGGTGAAAATGCACCAATAGCTCCCGCTCAAGCCTAGCATGCTTGAGTCTTCATTCTTCCTTGATTTCTAGAAATCCAATCATTCCTTTGAATTTGCTAAGATTGATACCATCCAAAGGCTTAGTTAACATGTCTACGCATTGAATATTTTTAGACACATAGGATGATTGAATATCCTTGCTCAACAAATTCTCTCTTACATAGTGATAGTGGACTTCAATATGCTTTGTTGTAGCATGGTAGATAGGATTAGCTGCTAAGTGAAGTGAGCTTGTGTTATCACCAAAGATGTGAGGAGTTAGAGTATGTAACCCCAAATCTAAGTATAGACCTTTCAACCACATTGCTTCTTGTGTTGCATTGACCAATCCTCTGTATTCAGCCTCAATAGATAATAGAGCAACAGTTGGTTGCTTCTTTGAAGACCATGAGATGAGCTTTGAACTTGCAAAAGATAAATAACCTATTGTACTCTTCCTATCATCCTTTGATCTAGACCAATCTGAACCTGAGTAGAGTTTGATATCAATTTCTGATGTAAAGGGGTAGAAAATTCATTCATTGATGGTACCCTTCACGTATTTGAGCACTCTCTTGGCTGTTGCGAACATTTGTTTTATGTAGGGTACAAGTTTCAAATTATGTAAATACCTTTGGGAAGTCTTCAAATACTTCAAGAAGGCTCATATTATTCATAAAATTTAGCAAAAATACCATGTGAGTTCTAGAACATGGTGAGTCAAATTAGTGAGTCACAAGGGAGCTTCAGTGGTGTCCTAGTGGAAGGTCGATGTGGCTAGTTCTCAAAGTCCATCAATACTTTGCTTATTTGAGCACTTGAGTCATGTAATACCTCCATCCAAGTGTCTACCACGAATTTAGATGTATTAGGAAGGTTTTAGATTAGTTTCCCATGCTATAAAAAGAGGAGAAAAGTCGTGATCTTGTGGGATGTCCAAGAGAGTATCTCTATGCTACTCTAGTTTTTGTATGCAGAGCTTGCAGAGCTTGTATCTCCCTCATTATATATCCCAATTACATGTTTGATAGCTCATTTGAAAGCTCTTCTTGTCTACTTTCATAGTACCAATTTTCATAATCATTGGATTTGTGAGCTGAGAGCAACACTCTCTGCAAGTAGTGTGTGTTCTCTGTTTTTTATCCCTGCTGAAGGTCTCCATTAAACATCCAACTTGCAGAGGTCATATCTCCTTGTGTATGTATCCAAATCATGTGTTCTTTGGCTTGTTAGAAAGCTCTCCAAGTCTATTTGTATTCTGGAAATTTTCAGATTCATTGGAGTTGTGAGTTAAGAGCAGTAGTCTCTGCAAGTGATGTATGTCCTCAGGTTCATCTCTGTTTCAAGGTCTCCATTAAAGCTGCATATTGCAGAGGTCATAGCTCATTGAGTATTTATCCAAATTGAGTGTTCTTTGGCTCATTGGAAAGCTCTTGGTCTCTAGTATATGTGGTTAAAACAGTTTTAAAAACTTTTGAGTGAGTAGAGAGTAGTAAGCTCTGCAAGCATGACTGGTTTTTCTATGATGAAGTTTGTGAGAAGGTCAACTTGTTCCTAGGGGGTTCCACCTACTTCCTGCTATACTTTGGAGGTCAATAAACTCCAACATTGGTATCAGAGCAAGTACTTGGAGACTTGGAGAAGGTTATCATACCTTGACGAAGAATTTGAAGCTATCAAAGAAGCAGTTCATCATCAACACTACACAAAGGTAGAAGAAGATTGCAAGGAGGCATCTGAAGCAACATCCAAGCAAAGAAAGGTGCACATACCTCATTTACAAGGTAAATATTATATTTCTTCTCATCACACACATTGGAAAGGAGGCTTAAAGGAGGAAGCTTAGCATTTGTATTATGGGAGACCAACATGCACAAATAGAGAAGCTTGATAAGACCAATTATCAGGCATGGAAGTTTAGAATCACAGCATACTTGCAAGGTAGAGGCTTGTATGGTTTGATTGACGGCACAGATATCAAACCCACATTACCAGAGGACCCAAATCAGCAACAATTGAGGGAGTTTAGACTTTGGAATGAGAGAGACAAAAGGGTTATATTCATTTTATCACAAAATATTCAAGATTCAATGGTAGGACACATACAAGATCTAGACACAAGTAGAGATGTTTGGCTTGCATTGGAAAGGTTGTATGCTACAGGTACAAGAGCAAGGAAGATTCAACTCAAAAATGAGTTGAATAACATAAAGAAAGATACAAGGACATCGGTCAATGATTACATATTGAAAGTTAAAGAGATTGCAGATCAACTAGGATCAATTCAAGCTCATGTGGAGGACGACGACTTGGTTGCACATACTCTCAACGGACTCAAAGATGATGAGAGATGGAAACCCTTCATTACTTCAGTTTATGTCAGAGGAGAATTACCAGATTTTGATCAACTTATTGCCCTCATGGTCACGGAGGAGATGAATCTAAATGGTTCTACTTCAAATCAAAAAGGATCTCAAGGACAAGCTCTTTATGTAGGATCATCAAGAGGTGGAAACAAAGGTGGAAGAGGTTCAAATAGAGGTCGAGGAAGAAGGATCGATGATCAAAGGACTTCAAGTGGCTTCTTCAACACAAGAGGAAGAGGAAGATCAAGCGCTAGAGGTACGAGAGGCTACTACAACTACAACCAAAGACAAAGGAGTGAAGATAATAAGAACAATTGCTATATATGTGGAAGGTATGGACACTATGCCAAAGATTGTTATCAAAATGAAAATAATCAAGGTGGTAATCGAAGAGGAGGCTATTCAAGAAGAGGTAAACAAGAAGGAAATTATGCAGTTGAAGGTAAAAGTGATGATTATGATTCTCTTCTTATGATGAATGTAGAAACTAAGATGAATTGCAATAACGATGTATGGTATGTAGATAGTGGTTGTTCTAATCACATGTCTCATGATGCTTCATGGTTTTCTAATATGCATAATCCGTCATGTAAAGGTCATGTTGAAACAGGAGATGATACAACACATAAGATTATGCAGGTTGGAGATGTTGTTATGCAGGATAAGAGCAAGAAAAATTGCTTGAAGGATGTACTTTATGTGCCAACGATCACTAAGAATTTGATGTCGGTTGGTCAAATGGTAGAAAAAGGTCTACAAGTGAGATTTAATCATGCAGGTTGCTTCATTGAGGATCCAAAGCAAAGGAGGTTAATTGCTAGAGGTCAAAAACAAGGTAGATTGTTTACATTCAAGGTAAACCCAAATCATACAAACTATTTCTCTTATGGTATGCATCGAATAGCAGAGCTTGATCTATGGCACAAAAGGATTGGACACATGAATGTACACAGGTTAAAGGAGTTATCAAAGAAGAGGATTGTTGAAGGATTACCTGATCTTACTAAGCAACATATGGTGCATCTTTGTGAAGCATGTCAAATGGGTAAGCAGAGTAGACAACCTTTCAAGCATTCACGTTATGTAAGTGATGGTTTGCTAGATCTCATACACACAGATGTGTGGGGACCTACTAAAGAGGCATCCTTGATTGGTAATAAGTACTATGTATCATTCATTGATGATCATAGTAGAATGACATTTGTGTATTTCATTAAACATAAGAGTGAGGTCTTTGATTGTTTCAAGAAGTTCAAATCATATGTCGAAAAGCAAACAGGAAGGTATATTAAGAAGCTAAGGTTTGATGGAGGGGGAGAGTATTTCTCTCAAGTTTTTACTGATTTTTTGTATGATGAAGGTATCAAAAGAGAAGTTACATGCAGGTATACTCCACAACAAAATGGAGTCGCAGAAAGAAGAAACAGAATCATAGCAGAAGCATCTAGAAGTATGCTTAATGATATGTGTTTGCCTAATTATTTTTGGGCTGAAGCTGTTAGCACAAGTGTTTACATTATGAATAGAGTTCCGACTGCTGGAGTTCATCATTTGACACCATATGAGGTATGGCATGGAAGGAAACCAAGTGTAAGTCATTTGAAAGTATTTGGTTGTGTATGTTATGTACATGTACCTAGTGAGGTGAGATCTAAACTTGATGCAAAATCAGAAAAATGTATATTTATTGGTTATGCAGATACTCAAAGAGGATATAGATGCTATAATCCTCATACCAATAAGGTTGTTGTGTCAAGAGATGTAAACTTTGATGAATCACTTTCATGGTATGCAGATAAGAATTGTTTGCAGGACATGGATGAAAATGAAGAAGGTGTGGTTGAAGGAGATGAATGCATAGTTCAGCCATCAGGAAGTTTAAATGATGAAAGGAGTGGTCTAGATGAAGAAAGAGGATCACCTTTCAATGGAAGATTAAGGCAAGAGTCACCTCCAAGTGTTAAAAGTAAAGGTAAACTCAAACTTGTTGAAGTTAATGATGAAGGAGAGGAAATTAGTGATGTATGTGAGTATGGAGAATCATCAAAGGTTCCTAATAAGAAAGGCAGAGCATCTACATTGGAGGTAAGAAGAACTTCAAGAGTAAGTAAGCAACCTCAAAGGTATACTTATGAATCTTTCATGAATACTCATTATGCTTTTATGACAAAAGTTGAGCAGGAAAATGAACCCACATGTTATGATGAGGCCAAAGGAGATGAAAAGTGGGAGAAAGCAATGAGAGAAGAAATGGAAGCACTTCAGGATAACAAGACTTGGAATTTAGTTCCAAGTACACCAAAGCAAAAGGTAATTGGTTGCAAGTGGGTTTTTAAGATTAAAAGAAATAGTGATGGTAGTGTGTCTAGATATAAGGCTAGACTTGTAGCAAAAGGATATAATCAAACTCAAGGTGTGGACTATGAGGAAACATTTAGTCCAGTAGCAAATATGGCAACGGTGAGAACTTTGTTTGCTTTAGCTGCAAGTAAAAGGTGGAATATATATCAACTCGATATAAAGAATGCCTTTCTTAATGGTGAGTTAAATGAAGAAGTGTATATGTCACAACCAGATGGTTATGTGGATGCAAAATATCCTAATCATGTATGCAGGTTAAAGAAGGCATTGTATGGTCTTAAGCAGGCACCAAGGGCATGGAATGCAAGGTTGGTAAAGTATCTTATGCTGCAAGGATACACAGCGAGTCATGCTGATCCTTCACTTTATGTAAAACATGTAGATGGCATGTGTGTCTATGTATGCATTTATGTGGATGACTTGTTGATTACAAGGAATAATGCAAAAGCAATTGATGAGATAAAAGGTAATTTGGGAAAGGAATTTAAAATTTCAGATCTTGGTTTGCTCAGATACTTTCTTGGGATTGAAATTGTGTATAGTGATGAAGGTATGTGGTTGATACAAAGAAAGTATATATGTGATATGCTGAAAAGGTTTGGTATGCAGGAATGTAAATTTGTTTCTACTCCAATGGAATGTAATGTAAAGCTGAGTGCAAAGGAAGGTGATGAGTTGCATGATATGAATGTATATAGATCCATGGTAGGATCTTTGATTTATGCAACAAAAACTAGACCTCATATATGTTATGCAGTGGGAGTATTGTCACAGTTTATGCATGAGCCTAGAGTACCTCATATGCATGCAGCGAAAAGAGTGCTTAGGTATTTGAAAGGTACCATGAACGAAGGATTATTTTATAGTCATGATGTTGATCTAACTCTTAAAGTCTTTAGTGATGCAGATTGGGCTGGAAGCAAAGATGACAGAAGATCCACAAGTGGATATGTGGTAATAGCAGGAAACAAGACATTAACATGGAGTTCAAAGAAACAGCCTACAGTTGCTTTATCTTCTACAGAGGCTGAGTATAGAGGTTTAGCATTGGCTACTACTGAGGTTATGTGGTTTAAAAAGTTGTTTCATGACTTGAATGTGCAGGTTGATGTACCACTGATATATGGGGATAACTTGAACAGCATTCATATGACCTCAAATCCTATTTTTCATGCTAGAACAAAGCATATAGAGGTTCACTATCATTATGTTCGAGAGAAGGCCATGAACAATGAAGTGCAGGTTTCTTTTGTTGGAACAAAGGATCAAGTTGCAGATATCTTCACCAAATCCTTGGATGGACCAAAGCTTCAAAGATTCAACTATATTCTTGGCATGAAGGAAATACCCTTTGAAACTTGAGGGGGAGAATGTTGCGAACATTTGTTTTATGTAGGGTACAAGTTTCAAATTATGTAAATACCTTTGGGAAGTCTTCAAATACTTCAAGAAGGCTCATATTATTCATAAAATTTAGCAAAAATACCATGTGAGTTCTAGAACATGGTGAGTCAAATTAGTGAGTCACAAGGGAGCTTCAGTGGTGTCCTAGTGGAAGGTCGATGTGGCTAGTTCTCAAAGTCCATCAATACTTTGCTTATTTGAGCACTTGAGTCATGTAATACCTCCATCCAAGTGTCTACCACGAATTTAGATGTATTAGGAAGGTTTTAGATTAGTTTCCCATGCTATAAAAAGAGGAGAAAAGTCGTGATCTTGTGGGATGTTCAAGAGAGTATCTCTATGCTACTCTAGTTTTTGTATGCAGAGCTTGCAGAGCTTGTATCTCCCTCATTATATATCCCAATTACATGTTTGATAGCTCATTTGAAAGCTCTTTTTGTCTACTTTCATAGTACCAATTTTCATAATCATTGGATTTGTGAGCTGAGAGCAACACTCTCTGCAAGTAGTGTGTGTTCTCTGTTTTTTATCCCTGCTGAAGGTCTCCATTAAACATCCAACTTGCAGAGGTCATATCTCCTTGTGTATGTATCCAAATCATGTGTTCTTTGGCTTGTTAGAAAGCTCTCCAAGTCTATTTGTATTCTGGAAATTTTCAGATTCATTGGAGTTGTGAGTTAAGAGCAGTAGTCTCTGCAAGTGATGTATGTCCTTAGGTTCATCTCTGTTTCAAGGTCTCCATTAAAGCTGCATATTGCAGAGGTCATAGCTCATTGAGTATTTATCCAAATTGAGTGTTCTTTGGCTCATTGGAAAGCTCTTGGTCTCTAGTATATGTGGTTAAAACAGTTTTAAAAACTTTTGAGTGAGTAGAGAGTAGTAAGCTCTGCAAGCATGACTGGTTTTTCTATGATGAAGTTTGTGAGAAGGTCAACTTGTTCCTAGGGGGTTCCACCTACTTCCTGCTATACTTTGGAGGTCAATAAACTCCAACATTGGCTGCTTCCATGTGTGACTTCCTTGGCTTGTGCATGAATTGACGGAGTATGCTAACAATATAGCATATGTCCACCCTTGTGAGAGTTGCATAGTTCAAGCTTCCTATGAAGCTTTGATAGCTTGTGATGTTTTCAATGGGTTCTCCTTCATAATCACTAAGCTTATGGTTCAAATCCATGGGTGTACCTGCATACTTAGTATTCTCCATTTTAAACTTAGAAACCATGTCATGTACATACTTCCTTTGAGTGACATAGATACCAGAATTTGTATAGACAAGATCAAGTCCAAGAAAGTAAGTGAGAGGTCCAAGATCACTGATCTTGAATTCATCCTTCATTCCAACCTTTATCTGTTTGATTTCATTGATGTCATTCCTTGTAATTATAATTTCATCAACATATACACGAAGATAAATAAATTCTAGTCCATTTTTCTGGATGAACAATGATGTATCTACTTTATTAACTTTGAATCAGTGATCCTGCAAGTAGGTCACTAATCTATGATTCCAAGCTCTTGGAACTTGCTTCAAACCATACAAAGCCTTTTTTAATTTGCACACATAATTTGGATGATGTGCATCTCCATAACCTGGTGGTTGTGCCATACAAAATTCTTCTAAACTCCATCCATTGAGAAATGCATTTTTTACATCTAATTGGTAAAGCTTCCAGTTTCTAGATGCAACAATGCTAACAAGTACTCTAATGGTAGGCGTTTTAGCAACAAGTGAGAAGGTTTCTTGATACTCTATCCGATGGGTTTTTGCAAACCCCTTGGCTACTAACCTTCCCTTGTGTCTATTAATACTACCATCTGCATTCCTTTTAACTTTATAAATCCTCCTTCATCCAGCTACCTTCATTGATGGTTTGTTTGGAACACGTTCCCATGTATCATTGTCCATGAGAGCTTCCATTTCTTCATCCATTGCTTCTCTACACTCCTTCTTGCTTTGAACTTCTTCATACAATGTTGGTTCTTCATGATTTAGATCCTTGGCCATATAAATTGAGTGCTTTGTGACTAAGGAGGTGTCAAATCCATATCTTTCTAGTTTCTTCTTTTCTCTCATTGACCTTCTGATTGGTTGAAGAGAGCTTTCTGAGTCTTAAGCTAGCCCATACACCTCTGCTTTCCCTTTGGTCTTCCATACCTTCAATTTATCCAACTCTGTAAAGTCATCTTCAGAGTCACTATCTTCAAGTTGCTTTGGTTCCCTTGTTGGAAGAGATGGAAAGTCTTCTTCAAAGTCATAGGGTAGCTTTATTTTCGTATCATCATCAAACCAAGATTTATTTTCATCAAATAATACAGTTCATGCATGTATCAAGGAAGCCACACATGGAAGCTGCAAAGAGGGTGGTTAAGTATCTAAAGGGTAGAATGAATGAGGGATTTTTCTACCCCTTTACTTCTGACATAGATATAAAATTATATTCTGATGCAGATTGGGTTGGCTCCAAGGATGATAGGAGGAACATTTCAGGGTACCTATCTTTTGTAGGTTCAAAACTCATATCATGGTCATCCAAGAAGCAACCAACTGTGGCCTTATTCTCCACACAAGGAAAATATAGAGGTTTGGCAAATGCAACTTAGGAAGCTATGTGGCTTAAGCAATTGTATGCAGATTTGGAGATACATTCCTACACTCTAATTATCTTTGGAGATAACACTAGTTCACTCCATTTGGCTGCTAGTCCAATGTACCATGCCAGGACTAAGCATATTGAAGTGCACTATCATTATGTTAGAAAGACATTACTAAGCAAGGATATCCAATTATCCTATGTATCAACTCAATTGCAATGTGTAGAATTACTCACCAAAGCATTGGATGGAACAAAGATGAACATGTCCAAACTGATGATTGGGCTACAAGAGATCAAGGAGCAATGAAGATCAAGCATGTTAGGCTTGAGGGGTAGATGTTGGTGCAATTAAGCCCAAGCCTGCACACTTTATCACATCATATAAGCTTGATGTATTAGGATATCATTTGGAAGGTTTCATATGTACAACCTCTTGTAACTTTGAATTATAATCACCCATTGTAAAAGTGGAATAAACTCACCAAGAGTTAGGAAGCACATAATCTCATATCTTTTGGTAGTTGAGTCCAAAGAGAATCAATCCTATACTTTAGGATGCACTTTATTGGTAGAGATTTGAATTTGAATTCAAACCTTTGGCTCCAACAAAGACTATAAAAAGGGATATGAAATGCCCACGTGTATCTCGAGCTTCAGAGATCATAATCATGTACGTTCATTGAGAAAAGGAGCTCACGTCATAGCTCACTCATTTCTCACTCATTGACCAATGGCTTATTGCCAATGACATTATACTTTTACATGATTTGATACATACATGTTCATTACTTCCTACTCTCATATCTCTGTCATACTCCATTAGAACAGTGAACTTGTCTGAGCTTATTCTCACTGTGTAGTGGATCATTTGATGTGATTTAAAGCACGATATATTCAACATATTTTCTAATTTAATCCTATAGAGTTTCATTGGTAATGCTTCTCGTGATCTTCAGATAATAGTCAATCTTTGCTCTCTAGTCAGTGACTATCAAGGCCCGTAAAAGTCGGGATGGATGCTTAACTTGCTAAACATATTTCTATGCATATAGTTTATCATTTTAGATGATTTCACTCATGATTGGTAGCTTGTTAAGCTAATTGAAGTTCCCCAAAAGGAATTTTATTAATTGCTGCTGTACTCAGAGAATGGTGCAAAACTCTAAGTAGGTGTCTCAACCAAAATAGCAAGTTTTGGACCTTGGATCATATGCCTACCTATCTATTTTGATCCTATGATTACTGGATCATATTCCAAGCAACATATATGATTACTTATGCTCATTACCTACCTAAAGAGGCTCACAACACTCTCCTGGCCATTACTTATAGCAGGTGTGAAGCAGGTTTTAGCTACACTATCTCATCTCTTGTGATTATCCATCATCTCATCCAATAGACACCACATCCGAGAGCTGAGCCAGATCTTCAACAATTGTAGAGAATATCAATTTTGACTGAACCCAAAAAAGTGTGTGTTCATGATAGTTCAAGGTAAGATCTTAGGTCACATTTTTTTGAAGAACGAAATATCAACAAGTGAGGACGAAGTAAGAGCCAAAGCAGAGTTGCCAAGGCCAAGGAACATTAAAGAGGTATAAGCCTTTATGGGCCATTGTGGTTATTACCACAGGTTTATCCACACATATGGGATCATAGTTAAACCCCTTTATGATCTGCAGAAAATTTTTGAGTGGAACAATGAATGTGAAAATTCCTTCAATGATCTGAATAGAAGTTTGTGCACAACACCAATACTGACCACTCTTGATCGGAATAAACCATTTCATGTCCATGCAGATGCATCCAATTATGCAGTAGGATGTGTGCTACCACAACCCACTGGTGAAGGAAATCTAGATTTGCCTATAGCATATGCTAGTAAATAGCTCAACATGGTTGATGTTGGTGAAATGAAACCCAAGCCCACACACTTGGTTAATTAGCTTATGCTTGATTTATTAGCATAACTTATGCAAGGCTTCATATGATCAGTCCCTTGTCAAAATCCTTTACATTTATCCTTGTAATAGTGGATTACACCCACGTGGAGTTAGGAAGCTCTAAAATTGCGAATAAATTAGTAGTTGAGTGATGAGGGAATCTATTCTACACTTTAGGATTCACCTTTTAGGTAGAACTTTGAATTTGAATTCAAACTTTGGCTCCAAGCATAACTATAAGAAGAGGATCAAAAAGACCCGCATGTATCTCAAGCTTGGGAGATCAATTTGAAGAACATTCATTATGAAGTGAGAGCTCATCTCATAGCTCATTCCCCTCTCACACATTGAGCAATGTATGATTGCCAGTGACATTGTATTTGTACATGTTTTAATACATATATGATTATTACATTCTCATTTCACTTCTCTGTTATAACTCCATCAGTACACCTATGATTTGCTAAATAGCAGTCCATCATTTTTTATGAGAGTGAGCTAAATAGCAGTCCATCATTTTTTATGAAATCACTCATGATATATAGCTTACTAAGTTAATTAGAGTTTCCCAAAAGGAATTAAGTCAATTGCTATTGTGCTCAGAGAATTGTTCAAAACACTCAACAGGTGTAAGAACAAAAATAACAAGTTTTTTGTTCTTGGATCAACTTCTTACCTATTGGTTTTGATCCATTGATTAGTGGATAATCTTCCGAGCAACATATATGAGTATTTGTGCTCATTAGCAAGCTAAAGAGGCCCACTACACTCTCTAGCCATCATTCTTAGCAGGTGTGAAGCAGGATCTAGAAACACCACTTCATCTCTTGTGACTATCCACCATCTCCTCTAACAGGGGCATCAGAGCAACAACAATCAATATGCGAGACGGATTTCCATCCTTCATTGACAAATTGGATAGGAACAACTACTCAGCATGGTCACTTAAGATGAAAGGTTACCTTCAAGGGAGAAGTCTATATGGATACCTCTAAGGAGATGAAGAGATGCCAATCTTTAGGAGCAAGCAGCAACCTACAAAGGAAGAGCAAGAAAGGTTGACCACATGGTGTGCAAAGAATGCTCCTTCTAGGTCATATCTAATAAACTCAATCTTTGATTTCTTGTTGCCATATGTTAGGAATTGCAAGACCTACCAAGAGACTTGGGAAGTAATCTCATCATATTTCTCCTCAAATACAAGAGCTAGGAAGAACCAGTTATGGATGGAATTCACAACTCTAAAGAAACAACCAAAGCAAGGAGTGGCTAATTATGTAACCAAAATTAAAGATGTGGCTGACCAACTTACAAGCATTGGCAAGGAGATAGAAGAAGAACACATAGTGAGGTAGATCATTAATGGAATCAAAGTTGATGACAAGTGGGAGTCCTTCACCACAACAATGGACCTCTACATGGATACGCAAATACCTGACCTCAACACCTTAATGGGGCAACTCTTCACCCATGAGAAAAAGCTCAACAAGAATGGTGACAACTTTAGTGGAAACCAATCTTCTGCCCTTTATAGAGAATAAATAAAGCTAAGGATAAAGGTAAAAGCAAGAAGCATGAAGAAGAGGCTAGTACCTCTCAAGCTAATTATGCAAGAAGAGGAAGAGGTGCTAGAGGAAGGGGCAAAGGAGGAAAGCAAGGTAGGGGGAGACCCTACAACAATTCACCTTGCAACATTTGTGGTCTTAACAACCACACCACAGAAGAATGCCTCAAGAATACAAGGAATCAAAGAGGAAGAGGCTTCCATAGAGGTAGCTATCAACAATCAAGAGGCAAATACAACAATGGTGGAGGCAACTACAACCATAACTACAATCAAGGCTACAACAACAACCATTATCAAGGAGGCTTTAGAGGAAGAAGGGACTGCAACAACTATACTAAAGACCAAGAAGACTCATCACTCATCATGAACATGACATCCAGGCAAGGTGAAAATGATGAGCATCTTTTCTACATTGATTCAGGTTGTTCAAATCATGTGGATGGAAATGTAGCTCTATTATCTGATCTTGAAGAACCCAAAGGGAAGCATAAAGTACAAAGAGATGATGATACTAAACACTCAGTCAAGCAAATTGGAAATGCCAAAACATCTGATGGTAGCATGAACCTCTTGAGTAAAGTTATGTATGTGCCAACTATAACAAAAAACCTTATTAGTGTTGGGCAGATTGTTGAGAAAGGTATACAAGTCAGATTCACTAAGCATGGAGCATATGTGGAAGAGCCCCAACAAAGCTTCAAAAGGATTGCTAAAGGTGAGAAGTCTGGTAGATTATTCATACTTGAGATTGAAGACACAAGGAACATAGCACTATTTAATTATAGATATCAAACCTTATTTGAATTCGAAATATGGCACAAAAGGCTAGGACACATAGGAGAAAGAACTCTGAAGCAAATATGCAAGGATCAAAGTGTGCTTGTCATTCCCAATGTGATCAAGCAACAAATGTGGAGCATGCCAATTTGGCAAAGCTCATAGGCAACCATTCAATAGGAGAGGACACATTCATGAAGACTATTTGGAGCTTGTACACACTGATGTGTGGGGTCTTAGCAAAGATCCATGAATCTCAGGTTCAAGGTACTATGTCTCATTTATTGATGATTACAATAGATGGACAATCCTTTAATTCATGAAGCATAAGGATGAGGTATTTACATGTTTCAAGAAGTACTTGGCACTAGTTGAAAATCAAATAGGAAGGAGCTTGAAGAGGATCAGATCTGATGGAGGTGGTGAGTACATTTCACATGAATTTGATTCATTTGTATAGGACCTAGGCATAAAGGCAGAAGTAACAACAAGATACACTCTTGAACTGAATGGATTGGCAGAGAGAAGGAACAGGTTAATTGTTGAAGCTATTAGGTCTATGTTAAATGAGAAAAAGTTACTAATTACCTATGGACAGAGTCTATTTCCACAGCCACCTACTTGATCAACAAGATTCCATCCAAATCCTTGGATGGTATGACACCATATGAAGCATGAAATGGTAGGAGAACCTCATTGGACCATTGCAAAATATTTGGATGCATTGCTTATGCACACATCCCTTCACAAATAAGAGGAAAGCTTGACCCTAAAGCTGAGAAATGTATATTTATTGCGTATGATCAGAACCAAAAGGGGTCCAGGCTGTACAATTCCACTAACAAAGCATTTATAGTTAGTAGGGATGTAGTGTTTGATGAGAATAACTCATGGTTTGAAGATGATTGCAGGAAAGTAAGGTAACCATATGACTTGGAAAATGATTTTTCGACCCTCACTCAAAAAGATCAAAACTTAGTAGAAAATATCAACTCAGAGGATGAAGAACAGATTGACTTCAAGGCTTGGAAGGCACGATCAAACTCAAGCAATTAGTAGACATACCAGACTCTTCAAATCAAGCACTAAGGAGATCACAAAGAGAAAGCAAGAAGCCCATAAGGTATGGATACGATACATCTTTAGTCACCAAGCACTCTCTGTATATCACTAAAGACTCTATGACAAAAGAGCCTTCTTCATTTGAAGAGACTAGCAAGAAGAAAGAATGGAGAGAATCCATGCAGGAAGAAGTGGAATCACTATAAGAAAATCACACTTGGGATCTAGTCCCCAAGAATCCAAGCATGAAGGTAATTGGATCCAGTGTTGGAATTGAGGTAGGCCCATAGCTCATATCACAGATCCACGGTTCCATAGGTCCAGCATATACAACACAGAATCTAGCAATCTTCAATATTGACAAAACATGAACATACCACATTTAATCATACAAATGATGAGACAAAGATAGAGAGAGACTAGACAACATGTGTAAAGTGTTACGTAAGCCAAGGCTTACTCACACTATCATATATACCAATGTTCAATGTACAATGTGGGACCAAAACTCTCAACCACTCTATGTGAAGAGAAATAGATGAATGAGTGAATGTACAAATGTAACAAACATATTCAAATGTATGGACATGAAATCTGAATATACATGAGATGTGTGACCTGATAGGTTGTAGAAGAATGAATATGAGTGACCAAAAGAGGAAGGATGAGTCTAAAACTGATAATCAACAAACCCTCAACTAACCTTAGGCTATGGAAGACCCTAAGTCAGATATGTGTGTGAAAAGATCACATACTTAAAAAGTAGCAAAGAATGCTAACAAGTTTGCTGCCGGAAATCCTCAAACTCATGTGAACACACCTTCTCAAACACCTCATCCAAATATGCATAAAGCATAACCGTACTAATTCTCTTGTACCTATGCCAAATAGGACTCCTCTTGATATGGATGCCACTGCCTCCATAAACTCCGAGTAGTACCTGTGTGCATAAAGAGAATATGTACCTGAATTCTTAACATAACATGTAAATCTTATGTTAACCACCATCCAATGTCATTGAAGTAACCTGAAATCTTCATGTAGAAGATGATCTTCAAATACTCCATGTAGATGGCTCATCCTCACCACCAAGCTGCTAATGACCAAGTCCTCTCCATGAGCAAGAGTGTGAACACACTCTTCTCCCCCAAGAAGAACTCCATAGCTGCTCCTCAACATGCTTCAAGTTAGCACCATGGCTGCCCCATGTGCTAGATGAAACACCACCTCTATTGAGGTCCAAGCTCTCCAAAGCTTGTGTTGAACACTAGGTGAAGGATGAATACAAGTAAACCAAGATTCTTCTTATATAGGATTCTTGGTCCCTTGAAAACCTCATCAATAAAGCTTTCATCGGTAAAAACACATCGCTATCGTGACCTGTCGCTAGTTTGGAAAAGCAAAAGTATTAAGACCTTCTCTTCGTTGTTCGTTATTGCTTTAAAAAAGTTATTTCGTGAATGCGCTGTCGGCAATGGGTATTGAACCCAGGTCGACTGGATGAAAGGCTTTTCGCCTAGCCAAGATCAGGGGGTGCTTTTGATGTACAAGGAGTAGTAAGGACAGCTTGACATACTGTGATCTCTAAGGAATCTTGACCAATAGGGCATTGTTTTCCAACAATCCCCCCTGCAATGTCATATTGGTACAATCTGAATTGAATATGCAAACTTTATTATCTGCAAACTACCACAAGCTACAAACTATCACAAGCTTCAAGCTTATACTCCTTCAAACCTTTACTCCCGATTTTGCCTTTAAACCTCTTCAAAAATCTTCTTCAAAACTGAATTTGACTTTCTTTAAAACTTCAAAAACCTGAACTTGCTGAATATGAACCATAATACTCGAGAAAATATGCAAACTAGATATCCAATAGTGTACACATCAAGCAATCACTACTTGACAAAAAATGTAGCAAGTATTGTCTCTGAACTTGCTATCTCTTGTCTTCAAAAACTTGAAAACATACACTAGGATCCATATATTTGCATTTACCTTCCAAAAAGGTTTCTCAACGTACTTTTGTTGCGTCATGTAAATACACTAAACAAAATCAGGAATTGAATCCTGGAACCTGTGACTGACAACTCAAAACTTAGTGTATTATGAACACTGCTAGTTCATCTCTGACTGTACTTCAAGTCAACTCAACTCAACTCAATTGAAATCAACTGAAATCAACTCATGAGTCTCATCAAAAAAATCTATGATGTCAACATGTCATCATCCTTCTTCTATCTATAAGTCTTTCATACCTCTTTCCTTCGGAACCTGGTATAAACATAAATGTGTGCACTTCTAAAACATACCTCTCTGAAATATCAAGCTTCTCTTCAATAGAATTTTGGAACCGTCTCCTGAACAGGAACATCCTAACAGGAACTTTCTCCAAACATTCTTCTTCTTCCTTCTTCTTTCAAAGCTGGAACATAAAGAGAACCTGACAAAGGAAATATAGGAATATCTGAAGGTATGAATCTGCATTCTTTTAGATATGGCTTAACATAAGTCTTCATGT
Source organism: Ceratopteris richardii (assembly GCA_020310875.1). Taxonomy (NCBI): domain Eukaryota; kingdom Viridiplantae; phylum Streptophyta; class Polypodiopsida; order Polypodiales; family Pteridaceae; genus Ceratopteris; species Ceratopteris richardii. The sequence goes on from CM035414.1 coordinate 117,213,846, forward strand.
TTCATCACCCCCCTGGATGATTTAACACTAGTATCTAGTATTCTTCAAATATATCAGACTTTATGAAATCTGGAACATCTTCCTTCATAAATCTGATGTTCAGTGATCAATACCTGTATCTGAAACAAAATCTCTGAACCCTTTTTATTAGCATTGTACATATGCCAATAACTTTCCTTCTCATTTGTCCGCTTCCAAAATCTAGAATAAGGTTAGCTGATCTATCATAAAAACCTTGCTGAAAGCATTTTAGGATTCATAACCTTCTGCAACATAACAAGTATGTTCTTCTATCTCTCTACAACACAAATCTGATAGAACCTGAATCTTTGACTTACTTCTTCCAATGCTAAGAACCTTACACAAACAAAGGATAGACAACTGACTCATAAATACTCAAGATCTTCATGATCATTCAAGATCATCTAAGATCATCCAAGATCTGTCTAGATCTATCAAGATCTTACAAGATCATACAAGATCATCCAAGATCAATGATCTTTCCTGTGTAGAATCTGCTCTCATCAAACCTTTATGACTAAATGTTTGATTTATTTACCTGAATGTCTCCAAGTTTCCATGCTTCACATAAAGTTGTAAAACTTTTCTTCAAACAAATCCTTCCCACGAATGTGCAACTCCTACTTGAAACATAAGTGGACAAACTTCTCACCTTGAGAACTCCAAAAGCTACAAGTTGATACTTCATCTTTTCATATTCTTCCCGGGTGAAATGTGAAAATATCTGCTTGCCTTTCTTTTGGCTAACTCCACTTCTCAATCAAGTCATAGGATCTAATGGAACACCTTTTTTGAATACAAACATGTATCCAAAAATCTAGACAATCATAGAAAGTAGATTCTCCATTGACTTGTACATCAACAATCTGAATTTTTTGAAGTTTTCTGAAAATACTGATTATGAGGTAACCTTTTCCAAACATAAAACCTCAACCCAAGTCTTCAACATCTACTACAAAAAACTCTTTTACCTTAAGATTTAGATAAAAAAGAAATATACTTCTCTACAACTTGTCATATACCAAGTAGCTTTGTATTGACATTCCAAGAATTCTTTGAGGGAACATATAAGCTGCGTGCTTAAAAGCTTCAACTAAAACATAACTCATACACATATGAGCCAAAACATATATCTGCTACTTTTCTTTCTCTCAATGCAATTCTTTGTCAAAACCTATTAAATCATGACCAAGTGTAATGCAAAACAAGAAACTGCTTCTTCTTTAAACTATCTTCACACAAGGTGTTCCCGTAGACTTGTCTTTGGATGTAGAGGATAAAATAGGAAAAATATATGGAAAATATAAGAGAAAAGGAAGTCTTACTTTCCTTTTGGAAATGATGAACTTTCTTCTTCTGCATCTTTCTTCCACCTGATGATGATGTCGACATCTTCAAACTTCTCTTCCATACCCTTTGTTCTCTTCATCTTGAAGTAGCAAGCACTCTTAACTTCTTCAAATGAACTCTTTCTCTTCCTCTAGGGCTAAGAGTAAGAGACAAAACAAACATGGTATACAAATGGAAGTGAATATAGAAACATGTTTTATCATCTCCTCATATCTCTGGATAACCTCTGCTTCAAATGTCTTTAATGTCTAAATTCACCAACCTTTTACCTGAATGATGAATTTACCTTTCTAGAGTTACCTCTCTAGATCACATTTGTACCTTGATATCCAACCAACTTACAACAGAAAATTGGATGAACACAAAAAACTCATCCCATCTCCAAATTTGTCTTCTTAGATGAGCTTTCTTGCCATGAAAGAGATCTCTCAAAACTCTCTAGAAAAACCTCTAGGTATCTGTTTTGATGTAGCTAATGTTTTAAATTTCAAAAGATTGAAAGTGTATAAAAGCGTTCCTTGAATCCTTCAAATCTCTTCATAACTGCTCTTCTAAGATATGACCTGCAAATGATAATAGAAACTGATACCTGTGATTTGATGTTGATATGATTCCTTCATCTTCTCTAAACCATTGTTCTTCCTTGAATTTGAAGTAGTCTTCTCTTCATCAATTCTGGGTCTTCAAATAATACTTTTGTAAAGTATTTGCATACTCTTCCAAAAATATTCGGCTACTCATCTAGATTAAGTGTGTATGTCAAATGTCAAATATTAGAAGATGCCCTTAAATCATATGTTGTAAACCTGGAATTCTAGAAACCTGAGAATATGAATGAGCCTGAATGCATTGATGCCAAAGTCCTAAAGCTTTGAAACCAAAACCTTAGAGCTCTGATACCAAATGTTGGAAATGAGGTAGGCCCATAGCTCATATCACAGATCCACAATTCCATAGGTCCAGCATATACAACACAAAATCTAGCAATCTTCAATATTGACAAAACATGAACATACCACATTTAATCATACAAATGACGAGACAAAGATAGAGAGAGACTAGACAACATGTGTAAAGTGTTACGTGAAGAGAAATAGATGAATGAGTGAATGTACAAATGTAACCAACATATTCAGATGTATGGACATGAAATCTGAATATACAGGAGATGTGTGACTTGATAGGTTGTAGAAGAGTGAATATGAGTGACTGAAAGAGGAAGGATCAGTCTAAAACTGATAATCAACAAACCCTCATCTAGCCTTAGGCTATGGAAGACCCTAAGTCAGATATGTGTGTGAAAAGATAACATACTTAAAAAGTAGTTAAGAATGCTAACAAGTTTGCTACCGGAAATCCTCAAACTCATGTGAACACACCTTCTCAAACACCTCAACCAAATATGCATAAAGCATAACCGTACTAATTCTCTTGTACCTATGCCAAACAGGACTCCTCGTGATATGGATGCCACTGCCTCCATAAACTCCAAGTAGTACCTGTGTGCATAAAGAGAATATGTACCTGAATTCTTAACATAAGATGTAAATCTTATGTTAACCACCATCCAATGTCTTTGAAGTAAATTGAAATCTTCATGTAGAAGATGATCTTCAAATACTCCATGTAGATGGCCGATCCTCACCACCAAGCTACTAATGACCAATTCCTCTCCATGAGCAAGAGTGTGAGCACACTATTCTCTTCCAAGAAGAACTCCATAGCTACTCCTCAACATGCTTCAAGTTAGCACCATGGCTGCCCCATGTGCTAGACGAAACACCACCTCTATTGAGGTCGAAGCTCTCCAAAGCTTGTGTTGAACACTAGGTGAAGGATGAATACAAGTAAACCAAGATTCTTCTTATATAAGATTATTTTTCCCTTGAAAAGCTCATCAATAAAGCTCTCATCGGTAAAAACACATCGCCATCGCGACCCATCGCTAATTTGGAAACAAAAAAGTATTAAGACTTTCTCTTCACTGTTCGTTATTGCTTTAAAAAAGTTATTTTGTGAACGTGATGTCGGCGATGGGTATTGAACCCAGGTTGACTGGATGAAAGGCTTTTCGCCTAGCCAAGAGCAGTGGGCGATTTTAATGTACAAGGAATAGTAAGGACAGCTTGACATACTGTGATCTCTGAGGAATCTTGACTAATAGGGCATTGTTTTCCAACATCTAGGTGGATATACAAAATAAAAAACAACTCAGCTGGGTCTATAAACAAGTACAAGGCAAGGTTAGTGGCAAAAGGATTTGCACAAACTCATGGAGTGGACTATGAAGAAACCTTTTCACTTGTGGCAAAGATGCCAAAAAAAATTAGGGTTTTGGTAAGTATTACTACTTCTAAAAATTGGGATCTATATCAGTTAGATGTCAAGAATGCATTCTTAAATGGATGGATATCAGAAGAAGTGTATATGGCACAACCACTAGGTTTTGAAGATGAAGCTAAAATAGATTCTGTATGCAAGCTTAGGAAAGCACTCTATGGTCTCAAGCAAGATCCTAGATCTTGGAACCATAGGCTTGTTACTTATTTGTAGGACCAAGGCTTTGTGGCAAGCAAGGCAGATTCTTCTTTATTTGTTAAGAAGAACAAATTAGAAGTTATCTACTTATGTGTCTATGTAGATGACATCATTATTACAAGGAATGATGCTAATGGCATCAAATAGGTCAAGGATCAATTAATGAAGGAATTTAAAATCACTGATCTTGATTTATTAACCTACTTTCTTGGCTTAGAGCTTGTGTATACAGATTCTGGTATATTTATCACTTAAAGGAAGTACATGCATGATATGTTGGTAAAGTTTAAGATGGAGAACACTAAAATTGTAGGTACTCCTATGGAACTCAACCATAAACTGCGTTTTCATGAAGGTGAACTAGTTCATGATGTTACAACCTTTATCAACAACTAGTGGGAAGTCTAAATTATGCTACTTTAACAAGAGTAGACATTGCTTATGAAGTAAGTACACTGAGTCAGTTTATGCATGCACCAAGGAAGCCTCATATGGAAACTGCAAAGAGGGTACTTAAGTCTCTAAAGGCTACAATGAATGAAGGGTTGTTCTATCCCTTCACCTCTGACATAGATATAAAGATGTATTCTGATGCAGATTGGCTGGCTCCAAGGATGATAGGATGAGCACTTCATATTATTTATCCTTTGCACGTCCAAAGCTTATATCTTGGTCATCCAAGAATCAACCAAATGTGGCCTTATCTTCCACAGAAGCAGAATATAGAGGTTTGGCAAATGCATTTCAAGAAGCTATGTGGCTTAAGCAACTATATGCAGATTTGGAGATACATTCCTACACTCCGGTAATCTTTGGAGATAACAGTAGTTCACTTCATTTGGCTACTAATCTTGTATATCATGCAAGGACTAAGCACATTGAAGTGCACTATCATTATGTAAGGGAGTAATTACTTAGCAATGACATTCAACTATCTTATGTATCAACTCATTTAGAATGTGCAGATATACTCACAAAGTCATTGGATGGAACAAAGATGAACAGGCTCAAAATGATTGGTTTGTAGGAGATCAAGGAGCAATGAAGACCAAGCATGTTAGGCTTGAGGGGGATCTTTTGGTGCAACTAAACCCAAGTCCACATACTTGGTTAATTAGCTTATGCTTGATTTATTAGCACAACTTATGCAAGGCTTCATATGATCAGTCTCTTGTAAAAAATTATCCTTGTAAAAGTGGATTACACCCATGTGGAGTTAGGAAGATCTAATATCACGAATCAGTTAGTAGTTGAGTGATGAGGGAATCTATCCTACACTTTACGATTCACCTTTTAGGTAGAAGTTTGAATTTGAATTCAAACTTTGGCTCCAAGCATGACTATAAGAAGAGGATCAAAAAGACCCACGTGTATCTCGAGCTTGGGAGATCATTTTGAAGAACATTCATTGTGAAGTGAGAGCTCATCTCATAGCTCATTCACCTCTCACACATTGAGCCATGTATGATTTTGAGTGACATTGTATTTGTACATGTTTTAATACATGTATGATCATTGCATTGTCATTTCACTTCACTGTTATAACTCCATCAGTACAATGATCTTCTTATAGATTTTTCTCAGTGTGTAGTTGATCATTTGCCATGATTTACAAGCATGTTATATTCATCATACTGTCTATTATAGACTTACAAAGTTTCATTAGCATTGTTTCTCAAGATCGTGAGATATTAATGTATCTTTGCTCACTGATTTGATGATTGGTGCAGCCCACGAATGTCGGGATGGAGCTATGATTTGCTAAACAACTTTCTCTGCATGTAGTCCATCATGTTTGATGAAATTGCTCATAATCAATAGCTTAATAAGCTAATTTGAGTTCCCCAAAAGGAATTAATTCAATTGTTGTTGTGCTCAGAGAATTGTTCAAAACACTAAACACGTGTACGAACAAAAATAACAAGTTTTTTGTTCTTGGATCAACTTCCTACCTATCTATTTTGATCCATTGATTAGTGGTTCATCTTCCAAGCAACATATATGAGTATTTGTGCTCATTAGCAAGCTAAAGAGGCCCACTACACTCTCCAATCCTCATTCTTAGCAGGTGTGAAGCAACATCTAGCAACACCACTTCATCTCTTGTGACTATCCACCATCTCCTCCAACAGTTGAATGAAACTATACAAAAACCGAAAGAGAGGGCTTAGGCATGGTATATGCCATGAAGAATTTTAGAATCTATCTATTGTCCAAAAAGTTCAATTTTTTCACTAATCATCAAGCTTTATTATATTTGGTCAATAAACCTTGCAATACAAGATGCTTAGTAAGATGGTTCCTCTTACTAAAGGAATATGACTTTGAGGTGGTATTTAGAAAAGCAAGGATGCACCTTAGGGGAGATCGCCTTTCTCAAATTACTTCAGGAGAATTCATTGCAAGGATTGTTAGATGAACTTCCTAATGCTTAATTGTTCAATTTAGAGGTTGTTCTTAAATGGGCAAATAAGTTGGTATCTGTCCTAACCTTCGGACTCGCAAATGAGAATGTAAAGATGAACAAAGATGAAACTATAAAATCACAAAAATATCAAATATTAGCAGGAAGTATATACAAAAAAAATATAGATGGTGTACTAGCTTGTTGTGTCGAGGAGGATGCACATATTATTTGGTTGCAACAAGCCTATGAAGGATTGCTAGGAAATCCCTATCCTAAATAATGAACATTGCATAATCTAAAATGTTTAGGAGTGCATTGGCCTAGTATGGACAAAGAAATACATGAGAGGATTAAGAATTTTCCACTGTGCCAGAAGAGACTCCTAGTGGAGTATGCTACCCTTTATCACATGTCATTAATTCTAGAATGGAGTGCTCCATTGGTAGAATTTATGAAATTGGGAATACTACCTAGCGAGGCTAGTCTAGCAAGAAAATGAAGCATGGATCAAGAGGCTCAAGATCACTCCTTAGTAGGAGACAACCTATATCAAAGAGGCAAGGATGGTTACTTAGGACTATGCATTCAGGAATCATATTATTTAACAATCTTAGAAACTGCACATACTAATGTTGCAGGTAGACACTTTGGGCCTGACCAAGTACTTAAGACCATTATATTTTAAAGACTTTGGTGGCCCACTCTTCATAGGACTATAGATACCTATTTGAAGAGATGTGACACATGCCAACCTGCATAATATCCAATCAAAAAAGACGAGATGCCTTTAAGGCCAATGATAAGGATGTGCAATCTTGAAGTGCGGTATAGACTTTGTAGGTCCTATTAACCCCCTAGCTAGAAAATCCCATGTAGAGTACCTTATTGTAGCCATAGATTACCTTACAAAGTGGGTAGAAGTAGAAACCATGATAAAGAATGATGTTCAAATGACGGTTCAGTTTATATTCGAGAATATGTTCACCATGTATGGGTTGCCAATAGAGTTAGTAAGTGATAGAGGTACACAATTCTTGAACGAAGTCATTGAAAAACTTCTCCAAGAATTCTTGGTGATACATAAGAAGTCTGCCCCCTATCATCCACAAGCTAACAGCGAGCGGAGAGCACAAATAAGACCTTATGTAATGTATTGAAAAGCTGGTAGATAATTAATGCTCTGATTTTGATAAATAAATTCACCATGTTGTTTGGGCTTACCGAGTTGCCTACAAAAAGGTACTCAATGCCACCCCATTTGAGATGGTCTTCGAACAAAATGTTGTGTTACCATTAGACTTTCTGATCTCGACTTTAAAAGTAGCATGAGAGCACGAGTGGAATGGACACGAGTTATCCTCAAGGGTGTTTGATCTAGAATGCTTAGGTGAGACAAGGTTACAAGTAGCAGCATGCATCTACGCTACAAAGAAAAGACAAAAGGCATACTTCAATGGACACATGAAGGATAAAGTATTGAAAGAGGGAGACCTAATGTTGGTTTATAAACTAAAGCAACATGCCCATAAATTGGAGCAACAAGGCCCAAATGTCAATCCCAATGCCCCAAGATATCACATGGCCATGTGTCAAACATCGATTGTAATTGCTCCTTGAATAATTGATCAATGTCCCTTTGTGACCATAGACATAGGACAAGGAAAGAGTGTAAGGACTCTGAGATCATTGATTGCCTCAGGTGCATCAACTAATGTAGTTAGACTCTCATACTACCAAGATCTTCAATTAAACATCAATTCCATAGAAGTCTATCTCATAGGATTGGGAGGTGTGGAAACCCCTTTTTTGGGCAAGGTGGAGCTTCCCATCTACCTTCAAGATTTCCCAATGACATTCAAAATGCTAGTGTGTCAAGATGAGAACCTTACTAAACCACTTGTCTTGGGTCAAGATTGGATCTATGACCATGCAGTCAACTTAAACCTAGGAAGTCAACTTCTTCAAGTTTGGGTACATGAACAATGCACTACATTAGAATTAGAGAACTACATCACACATTCTCTTAGTTCTTCTAAGACTAATCTTAGAGAAGAAGATGTGTCAAAATCTCTATGATGCAGAAGAGTCAATCATATAAGAAAAGGCTCGAATATGAGTGGATCCATCTTCTTTTTCAAAGACTAATGCAGCCATAGTAGTTCAACCATAGAGGCAAGCAAAATAGTACAAGACAACCGCTATATCAAATAGACAAACAGAATTCAAGAAGAAAGTAGTTTTGGGCATGAAGTAGATCTGGGTACAAAAGGGAGAGCAGTCAATCACACCATTGCAATTGAATGCATTACCAAAGAAGCAATAGAGAAAGCCAAGGAAACAAGTGATAGGATAGTGAAGATCTCTATCTCAAAGAGTACTCCAAATTTGGGTATTGAAGTGATCAAGGAAGGCTGACCACGATAATGTACAAAATTTGGGTGCTGAAGGAATTAGTTGCAACCCAACAAGGGAAATTACGCATGCAGGTACCCAAGGAACTCTTACATGCACAAAAGCCTATACTCTCCCTCACGAGAAAAGTCTCAAGGAAGAAGCCAAGGAGAAGCAAGAGTCAAAACCAAGCATAGAGATCAAAAGTAGATCAACTCACCTCTTCAACAATACTAAGAGAACAATCATCAAGGGTATGGGTTTGGAAGCCAAAAGAACCTGTAGCTTCTATAGAACTAAAGAGCCCATCCATACAAAATTTAAGAAACCTTCTGAAGATGAAGAGGCCAAAAGTGATCTCTACATGGTTGAACATTGTTCTAAAATGGATCCCTATAAGGAGGAATGATTAGATGTCAATCAATCATCAATTGATTGCATCATTTCAAGATCCAATGGATACCTCCAAACAAAGATTTCATTATTTTTTGCAAGTAACATTGGAAGCCTCGATGTGTGAAAACCATGTGCCTTGGCATAGCCCTATCTTTTGCACCATTCAAGTCATGCATTTCCAAAGTATGCATTAATAAAGGGCCACATTATAAGGTCGTGCATATACACAATTGAGAAAGACAAGCATATTAGTCACATTTGACATATGTAAACTATTTTATTGATACTAACCTATTTCTTCTTGTTTTATGATAGTGTTCCAAAAAAAAAGAAAAAGGAAAAAAAAAAAGAGAGACGAAGGGATAGGACCATGTGCTCAAAGAATATCATTAGTGAACCATCAACAATGAAAGACAAGCCAATGCTCAATCAATGTGATGGTAGTACAACACAAAGAGATGAATATCGATCGACCTTTCACCATGGTAAGAATCCCCTACTTTGGCAACACTATAACAATGATAGATTAGGATACCTCTTCATCAGCATACCCTTAAGCACTTAGCTGAAGCCCTAATTTTTTGCACATACTTCTTAGAAAGCATTCCCCAAGTAAGCGCGCATAGGGACACATTACAAGGTTGTGCACAAGGCACATATTTTCTTCAACCCATGCACTAACACACTTGCCCATCATTCATTATGGGTTATGAGTACTTGACATGATAAGTATGAAACCCATGTTTGAAAGATCTAGAGAACGTCAAGGTTACAACATGAGTACCTATGAAGACATTCACAACTTACAACTACTCAACATCAACATTTAACAACCTCTTTTGAGCAATTAACACTTTTTGGAAGTTCACAACCATATCATCATGCTGGAATCCAAGAAAGAAGTACATAGAAAGGGAGTAAAACTTGTAGAGACTAGCACTGATAGAATGAGGAACATGACAACTGACCCTGTTACATTTGGAAGACCAATCACTCTTGTTGATACATGATGGACACTACCTCTCAAAGTACTACATGGAACAACCACTCCAACATGGGTCTATCATGGACAACAGACTCAACAGAGGGGGAGTGTTGGCACTCAAGATCAAACACAAGGTGCACGAACATGTCAAAGAAGTAGAAACACAAGAAGAGGGAGCATGTAAGGAGCTCCAAGAAATATATGTCAAATTTTCAGAAGAAACTTCTATAAAAACAGTGATTTTGATCACTTAAAAACCATCTTAAATATCATTTCACATTTTTGCAACTCCATTTTATTCAAGCTAAGGAGTCCTTGAGCTTGAGGAGTATTAGAATAAAACCTTATTCTTAGGTCTCAAAATTGGCATCAATAAGTTTTAGAGAAAGAATCATTACAAATGATCATGAGAGCATTCTAAATAGATAGATAGAAGACCAAAAAGTAGGATGTATTTTTGTGAACTAGAGAAAGTATTTTCGGGTATGGGATAGTGGGATGCTAACTTACTTTGAGAAATTTTCTTTGATGGTTAAAAAGAAAAGAACTCGTCATTCATAGAAACAATCAATTACGTTATCCTTTTCTTGAGAAAGTATATAATGTTAATATAGTCATACTAAAAGAAAGGATAAAGAACAAATGAGAGTTTTACTCTCACATTCAGACCAAAAGTAAAGTTAAAGATTCACCAAGTTAAAGTTTTGAATCAATTTAGGGGTAAAAATTCTTTCAAATAAGTTTAAATAGACTAAGTTAATCTAAAGGCACCAAGTTCCTAGTGCAACTCAATAAAATCAATCTCTTTTCTCAAAAATTAATGCATGAGAATTGTATTCCAAATTTCCCAAAAGCTTAAATATATGATAAAAGTGTACTAAGCCAGAAAACGTTCACTTAGAATTTGATTTGTTGTAGTTCAAGTAAAGCTTGACCAAGAGTATAAGGAACACCTTCTCCCACATTTTACATAGAGTTCTCAAACCTAGCTAGAAAAAGTAGTCCTTCAATCATATTAAAAATAAAATAAATGTTGGTTGGAAGTGAACCACAGTACAAACATCTGAGTACGATGTATGGATCAACCTCAGGTTATGGTTCCATGTGTTAGTACCTAGACAACATAGTGAGAATAGTGAATTGGTAAAGGGATGTTTTCTAGTCCACCCTTATCATTCATTTCCTAAGTTACGCTAGGTTTAGATTTTTAAGTGTAAATCCAAATGGTCTTTTGAATAATTTGGGTAGGGATATGACAATAGATTCCCATCTATTGATTAGGAATATGAGGTGAATCCAACCACAAAGATGAAACATGTTCTTCTAGGTTAAAACATGAGGCTTGGGCATATTTTTGTATATGGTTCTTTCTTTTTTAGGATAAAATTTTTTTCCAAGGGAGGAACAATGTTATAAAGTAAGCTTATGACATGGGTATCTGATCGATTCAGACATATCTAAAATTCGATGCCTTTTTTCATTCTCATGTAGGATCAATGTCTCAAGGGTAGAATTAAGCAAAGGTTCATGTCCTCTATAAACAAGCAAGTAGCTTGGCCTAGTGGTTAAGTCATATGGATGGGAAGGAGGAGATCTTGGGTTCAAATCTCATGAGACTCATGGGAGAGTGTTTTCCCCTAAGAGCTCTAGAGCCTTCTAGAAACATGCACTTTAGTTAGCTCTACTTATCAGGGGCACTTCATGCATATGTAGTTACATGGTCAATACTTGGATGGTTAGAACCCAATTTCCATAGAAAGTAGGAAAATTAACTCACAACCTCTGAACTAGGAGTGTGATGGGCTAAGCACTTGCCCCAAAAGTCATGGTTGATGATTACTTCCTATTCCTACCTCTCAGGGTATAATTCAACCATCTTTTGCATGTCAAGGTTGTGGTTTGACCGTCTCCTACCTATCACTTTATTACATTCTTCCCCCCTTAGTTAATCATTGTCCTCAATGATCTACTGATGTATCCCTGTAGCCTTAGTGATCAGTCCTTGAACTCCCTCGATGACCTTGAATCAATGTTCTCAACCTTGCATAGTTTCTTGAACCTTGTTAGCAACCTTGGTGTCTTGAACCCTGTTCTCAACCATAGTATCTTGAACCTCATTCTCACCCATGTCCGATATCTTGAACCATCAATCAAGTGCCACCCAAGGTTTCCCAAGGACTTCATACTTTCAACCTAGATCACTTGATTTGAAAGCTCATTATGAGAGATTTCCAAAAGTATCTTACATGCCTCAATCCAACCTACGGATTGCAAGATACACACCAATATCATTTGGATAGAGTTCTCAAAGTGTTAACTTCTCCATTAGTACCCTTTCACATGATAGAGTGCCAAGTGCCTTTTTTAGAGGCCACTTGGCCATTCAACTTGCCCGAGCCTACTTCCTAGGATTTGATACCAATTTAATGAACTATATGAGATTTGAAATCACATCCTCCCAGTGAGGAGAGTAAGCCAACCACTTGCCCCAAAAGCCATGGTTGAGGATTACTTCCTAGTCCTCCCTCTCGGTGTAGTTCAAGCATCTCCTGCATATCAAGGGTGTGGTCCAACCATCTCCTACCTATCACTTTATTACAACAATTCACTAATGGTTCACTATTTACTATGCATAATGTATGTCATGTGCCTCAGTTATCATGCAGTTTGATGCCACTTGGTAAATTTGAGGATCGCGGCTAGAAAATGGTTTTCTATGCTCAATTCTCTCACATATCAAAGGGAAATTTGGTTATTGTAAAATGAATCAATGTTGCCTCATTTTATCCTTCATTTGTGTCACAAAAAGAACACTTATAAGATGTCACTATACAAGCTATGGCTTATATATGGTACACCCATTTGGGGGATATCTCATAGTCGAATGGAAAATCTTTTTCATTCTGGCTACTTACTTAATTTCTCTGAATTTTCATTTTGTGGGCATTTTCAAAATGATACTCAGACTACAAATGTGCATAAAAAAATGCACATTGACTCTTCAATTTATCCTTTCTTGTTCATACATATGTGTGTGATCCTATGCCCACAACCTCATTAGATGGTTCTCTTTTTCTGTTACTTTCATAGATGGTTCTACTAGAAAAGTGTGGGAAAAGGAAATAAAACCAAGGATTTATGTTTAGATAATGGAGGCAAGTATATCTCACATGAATTCCGCCTTATATCTCACATGAACTCGGTGGAGAGGAATTCGTTGAGAGTTTACAACTCCTTATATCCTATAGAGAATGGCATAGCTAAGAGGCTGAATAGAAATATTCAAGATAGAGTAGTTTCTATGTTGCATCATGCAAAGTTTTCATAAGGCTTTTGGGTAGAAGCAGTATTGATTTCACTTCATGTGATTAACCTTTGTCTAGTGTTGCCAAAGAACTAAAAGTGGTAGAAGATTTATAGACACAATAGCTGCCATATTATGATCATCTTCAAGTATGTTCATAGACCCAAGAATCTTAGAAAAAAGTTGGACTATAAGTCCAAGAAATGAATTTTTCTTGATTAGTTGAGACAATCAATTTACTTATTGCTTATGGGATCTTGAAACACAATCAATGATTAGAAGTAGTGTATCATTTTTAATGAGTCTAAGATGCGTAAACAACCCATCAAGGAGGTTTAAGTGAGAAGAGTGGTTTTTAAGGATACTAGTTCTCTAGTTAGCATGCATAAGAATGCTACAAATAGGGATGTTCAAGAGAATGTCCTATCAAATAAGTCTACAAATGTTCCTATTTAGTAATCATTTAGACGTTTCATTGGTGTCTCACATCAACCTGAAAAATATGGTTCAAGTATTGATTTTTTTATGTTTATAGATGGTAGTGAGCTTTCTTGCTACAAAGAGGCTATGTAGAAAAAGGAACATGTGAAGTGGGAGTATTCCATGTAGAGTGAATGTTGATATATTTTGGTAGTGATGTGTGTGAACACACTTAGGATGTCAGGAAACTTTTTTTCCTCTTTAGGAGGTTCTTTTCCCTCGGCTTGTATATATGCCTATAACCCTAATAGGTTACTCATTCTTGTACACTCAATTGGAAATTCATTCACTATTATGTTTGCTCCAAGCTTCTTCTTCTTCTTCCTTGTCTTCTTCATGTGCTTCTATAGACATCAAACTCCAACAATCCATATCAAAGCAGGTGTGAGCTGTCGGAATGTAATCCTGAAAAGTCGCATGCATACCAAAAGGGCGTAGCGCAAACAGTTGTAACCTTTTTTATTAATGAAAAGAAGCGTGCGTGAGACATGTTGGTGCATCTTGCCCAAGCCTACATGCTTGATATATATGATATCATCCTCATTTGTAAGTCACATGAGTAGTCATGTGAACACCTCTTGTAAAAGAGTTCATTTTTATCTCTTGTAATTGAAAAAAGAAAAAGGAAAAGGATGGCTTACCTCATGCATAATGTAAAAGAAATTTTGTGGCTCTAACTACCAAAACCCATGAATTTTTGAGCTGAGGGAATATCTCCTAACTTTGGGGATCACTTTTAGGTGGAGCCATTCGAATTCGAATTCAAAACTCCCTCCAAGAATAGCTATAAAAGGAGCAAGAAGGAAGAGGCGATTAGCAAGCCTTGTACGTGACCACTTCATGTCATTTTGTAGAGATTGAAGAGCTTACTCCATAGCTCTATCATTCTACTCCCATTGTGCAAAGATTCATTGCCAATGTGGTTGTAGTCATATATGAATTTATACATTTATCATCATTCACTTCTCTGTTTTGTTCTCTGCTATACTCACTCAGAGCAGTACCTTCAGAAGGTCATATCTCGAGTTCTACGAATCCATTTTCAGTGATTTAACTTGCGTTAGATAGCTCATACTGTCTACTTTTTACCCATAAATTTTCAAGGTCATTTAATTAATAGTTTTCAAGATATCTGCAATTTACGGCTCACTGGTCTATCTCTGTAGAGCCTCGAGAATGGTGGGCATATTCCAGAAATTGATAAATCTTGTTCTCAGTGCTCAGTCCATCATTTGAAGTGTTTTAACTTGGATTGGGAGGCTTGCTAAGTCTATTTGCTATGCCCAAAAGGAATTTTTCTAACTCCTTCTAGGTTGAGAGCACTGTTCATTTTTTCTAGCAGGTGTATGTCCAAAAATAGCAAGTTTTGGGAGCTAGTCATTTCGCAACTAGTCTGTCTTGACTTAAACTTTTGGGATACATGTTCCAAAGTACTTGGCTGATATTTTGGTGGATTTAGGAAGCTCAAAGGGTCTTCTAATCATCTCTGAAGTCTCAGTTGGCTGGTGTGAAGCTGGTTGTAGCAGCACCAACTCATCTTTGGATTGCATCCACCATCTCTCTTCATAGTGGTATCAAAGCATAGTCAAGCAACATGGGAGATGGATTTCCATCAACAACTGACAAATTGGATCGAAACAACTACCCGGCATGGTCTCTAAGGATGGAGGCTTACCTTCAAGGGAGGAATCTATATGGATTCATATCCGGAGATAAAGCAATGCCAACCATGAGGAACAAAGGGCAACCATCACATGAAGAAGTGGAAGGACTTTCAAGTTGGTGTTCGAAGGATGCACTTGCAAGGTCCTATATTCTAAACTCAATCTCTGATTTTCTTTTACCTCATGTCAAGGGATGCAAAACATCAAGAGAGACCTGGAATGCACTTGCTTCTTTCTTCTCTTCCAGCACTCGAGCAAGGAAGAACCAATTGTGGATGGAGTTCACAACAATGAAGAAAAGCCCGAAGCAAAATGTGACTGATTATGTCACAAAGATGAAGGAGATTTCCGACCAACTTGGAAGCATTGGAGAGGTAATTGAAGAGGAGCAAATCATAAGACAAATCATGAATGGAATCAAAGCAGACGACAAGTGGGAGTCATTCACAACAGCCATGGATTTATACATGGATATGCATGTACCCGACCTCAACACACTCATGGGCCAACTCTTCACTCATGAAGCAAAGATTAGAAAAGGTGGTGAGTCCTCAAGAGGTAATCAAACTTCTGCCTTATATTCTGATAAAGCTAAGGTCAAGGACAAGTCAAAGAATAGGAAGAATGAAGATGAAGGTAGCTCTTTCCAAGCAAACTTTGCAGGTAGAGGAAGAGCTAGAGGAAGAGGCAGAAGTGGAAAGCAAGGCAGGGGGAGATTCCAATCATCTCAACCTTGCAATATATGTGGCTTATCTAATCATACTACTGAAGAATGTTTCAGGAATCTAAGGAACTCAAGAGGAAGAGGATTCAATAGAGGTGGCCATGGATCAAATAGAGGCAGATACAATGGAGGCTACAACAACAACAACTACTACAACAACAATTACAACAACAACAACTATCAAAGTGGCCATAGAGGAAGAAGAGACTACAATAACTATGCAGAGGACCAAAGTCAAGAAGATTCATTATTGATTATGAATCTATCAGCAAAGAAGGGTAAGGATGATGATCACATATTTTACATTGATTCGGGATGCTCGAACCATGTAGAAGGAAATGTGGCTTTACTTTCTGATTTGGAAGATCCTCATAACAAGCATGAAGTGCAGACAGGAGATGACACAAAGCACTCAGTGGAGAAGATAGGTAATGTGAAGACATCAGATGGGAATATGAACCTCTTAAGCAAAGTCTTGTATGTCCCTACAATTACCAAAAATTTAATAAGTGTTGGACAGATAGTTGAAAAAGGATTGCAGGTTAGATTCAATCGATTTGGAGCATATGTTGAAGACCCAAGGCAAGGTTTTCGAAGGATTGCCAAAGGAGAAAAGACAGGAAGGCTTTTCACTTTTGAAGTGGAAGATACAAAGAACCTAGCTTTGTTTAGCTATGGATCTCAAACTCTTACAGAGTTGGAGATATGGCACAAAAGGCTTGCTCACATTGGTGAGAGGACACTCAAACAGATTTGCAAGGACCAAAGTGTACTTGGTTTACCTAATATCACAAGGCAACACATGATTTATAAGTGTGAAGCTTGTCAACTCGGCAAGGCTCATAGACAACCTTTCAATAAGAAAGGATATATGTATCAAAATCCTTTGGATCTAGTGCACACGGATGTGTGGGGTTCAAGTAAGGAGCCATCTATATCAGGCTCAAGATATTATGTGTCTTTCATAGATGATTGTAGCACGTGGACCATTCTGTTTTTCATGAAGCACAAGGATGAAGTGTTTAATTGCTTTAAGAAGTATATTGCTCTTGTTGAAAACCAAACAGGTAGGACTTTGAAAAGACTCAGATCAGATGGTGGAGGAGAATACTTCTCTTCTGAATTTGATGCCTTCTTGCATGAAAGAGGCATTAAAAGGGAAGTCACTACAAGGTATACACCCGAACTCAATGGTGTAGCAGAGAGGAGGAACAGAGCTATTGTCGAAGCTACAAGGTCCATGCTCAACGAAAAGGGATTGCCAAACTACCTATGGGCAGAGGCTGTGTCTACAGCCACATATCTCATAAATAGACTTCCATCTAAGTCACTAGATGGAACCACTCCATATGAAGTGTGGAATGGAAGAAGACCTAGTCTAGAGCATTGCAAAATCTTTGGATGCTTAGCCTATGCTCACATTCCTTCTCAAGTAAGAGGGAAATTGGATCCCAAGGCAGAGAAGTGCGTATTTATTTGTTATGATCAAAACCAAAAAGGATATAGATTGTACAATCCAATCAATAAAGGATTTTCTGTGAGTAGAGATGTAATTTTTTATGAAAACAAATCATGGTTTGATGATGACAGGAAAGTGAAGCTGCCTTATGACTTGGATGAAGATTTTCCATCACTTCAACCAAAGGAGCCGAAGCAGATTGAAGAAAGTGATTCGGAGATTGACCTAGAGGACTTGGAAAGACTAAAGCTATGGAAGAACAAAGGAAAAGCAAAGATGCAGGATGCTACATATGGACCCGAGAGCTCACATCAACCACTTAGAAGGTCTTCAAGGGAGAAGAAGAAACCAGAGAGGTTTGGTTATGATACTTCTTTGGTCACGAAGCACTCAATCTACATTGCAAAAGATTCAACCAATGAAGAGCCTACCACATTCGAAGAAGCACAAAGCAAGAAAGCTTGGAGAGATGCAATGGATGAAGAAATGGAAGCCTTGAAGGAGAATGACACTTGGGAGCTTGTACCTAACAAGCCATCTATGAAGATAATCGGATCTCGATGGATATACAAAATCAAGAGAAATCCAGATGGAAGTATAAATAGACACAAAGCAAGGTTAGTTGCTAAAGGGTTTGCTCAAACCCATGGTATTGATTATGAGGAGACTTTCTCTCCTGTTGCAAAAATGCCTACAATTAGGGTTCTCATTAGTCTTGCTGCATCTAGAAATTGGAATCTTTATCAACTTGATGTAAAGAATGCTTTCTTGAATGGATGGATTTTTGAGGAAGTGTATATGGCACAACCTCCTGGATATGAGGATGCACATCATCCTAACTATGTATGCAAACTAAAGAAAGCTTTGTATGGATTGAAGCAAGCTCCAAGAGCTTGGAATTTCAGATTGGTGACTTATTTGCAGGACCAAGGATTCAAAGCTAGCAAGGCGGATACCTCTTTGTTCATAAAGAGGAATGGATCTGAAGTGATCTATTTATGTGTGTATGTTGATGATATTATTATCACATGCAATGATCTTGAAGGAATAAAACGGGTAAAGAGTCAAATGAAGGAGGAGTTCAAAATAAGTGACCTCGGACCACTCACTTATTTTCTTGGATTGGAGTTGATCTACACAGATTTAGGTATATACATCACACAAAGGAAGTATGTCCATGACATGCTCGTCAAGTTCAAGATGGAAAATACCAAGTGTGCAGGTACACCTATGGAGCAAAATCATAAGCTTAGTGCTTATGAAGGAGAGCCAATTGAAGACATCACAAGCTATCAAAGCTTGGTTGGAAGCTTGAACTATGCAACACTCACAAGGGTGGATATATGCTATAGTGTTAGCATATCGAGTCAGTTTATGCATAAGTCGAGAAGACCACATATGGAAGCGGCCAAGAGAGTCCTCAAGTACCTAAAGGGGACCATGAATGAAGGTTTGTTCTATTCATATACTTCAGATATTGAGCTAAAGGTCTACTCAGATGCAGATTGGGCCGGATCTAAAGATGATAGAAGAAGCACATCAGGGTATATATCATTTGCAGGTTCAAAAATCATTTCTTGGTCATCGAAGAAGCAACCAACCGTGGCATTATCTTCTACTGAAGCAGAATATAGAGTTTTGGCTAATGCAACTCAAGAAATCATGTGGTTGAAGTCTTTGTACACAGATCTTGGACTTCATTCTTCAACACCTCATATTTTTGGTGACAACACAAGCTCACTACATCTAGCAGCTAATCCGGTATACCATGCTAGAACCAAGCATATTGAAGTCCACTACCATTACGTAAGGGAGAAGCTAATGAGCAAGGATATTCAACTATCCTATGTCTCTACAGATATGCAATGTGCCGACATGTTGACTAAAGCTCTTGATGGTACAAAATTAAGTAGATTCAAGTTGATGATTGGCTTGCAGGAAATCAAGGACAATTGAAGACTTATTTGAAGGCCAAGCATGTTAGGCTTGAGGGGGAGCTGTTGGTGCATTTTTCCCAAGCCTACATGCTTGATATATATGATATCATCCTCATTTGTAAGTCACATGAGTAGTCATGTGAACATCTCTTGTAAAAGAGTTCATTTTTATCTCTTGTAATTGAAAAAAGAAAAAGGAAAAGGATGGCTTACCTCATGCATGATGTAAAAGCAATTTCGTGGCTCTAACTACCAAAACCCATGACTTTTTGAGCTGAGGGAATATCTCCTAACTTTGGGGATCACTTTTAGGTGGAGCCATTCGAATTCGAATTCAAAACTCCCTCCAAGAATAGCTATAAAGGAGCAAGAAGGAAGAGGCGATTAGCAAGCCTTGTACGTGACCACTTCATGTCATTTTGTAGAGATTGAAGAGCTTAATCCATAGCTCTATCATTCTACTCCCATTGTGCAAAGATTCATTGCCAATGTGGTTGTAATCATATATGAATTTATACATTTATCATCATTCACTTCTTTGTTTTGTTCTCTGCTATACTCACTCAGAGCAGTACCTTTAGAAGGTCATATCTCGAGTTCTACGGATCCATTTTCAGATTTAACTTGCGTTGGATAGCTCATACTGTCTACTTTTTAGCTATAAATTTGCAAGGTCATTGGATTAATAATTTTGAAGAGTTATGCAATTTACTGCTCACTGGTCTATCTCTGTAGAGCCTCGAGAATGGTGGGCATGTTCCAGAAATTGATAAATCTTGTTCTCAGTGCTCAGTCCATCATTTGAAGTGTTTTAACTTGGATTGGGAAGGTTGCTAAGTCTATTTGCTATGCCCAAAAGGAATTTTTCTAGTTCCTTCTAGGTTGAGAGCACTGTTCATTTTTTCCAGCAGGTGTATGTCCAAAAATAGCAAGTTTTGGGAGCTAGTCATTTCGCAACTAGTCTGTCTTGACTTAAACTTTTGGGATACATGTTCCAAAGTACTTGGATGATATTTTGGTGGATTTAGGAAGCTCAAAGGGTCTTCTAATCATCTCTGAAGTCTCAGTTGGCTGGTGTGAAGCTGGTTGTAGCAGCACCAACTCATCTTTGGATTGCATCCACCATCTCTCTTCACAAGACAGAGGGTATGTCATCGTCGGACTGTGGTCTGGGCGAATGCCTGAAGTGGAGCGTAGCACGCATTGTTGATACTCTGAGTATTCTGTCACTCTATTAATTAATTTTAGTAATGTGTTAAGTTTTGATGAAGTATTAAGTTAAGTGATATTGCGGTAAAGTGACGAAGTTGCATAGTCATACGTATTATGGTGAAGCATGTTGTAATACGCAGAACAGATAAGTAGTTGAAGAATAATCTAATTCAGCACGTTAAGTTGGTGCAGTAGTATACATTGAATGTGTAGATTCGAGAAAACACAAACAAGGCCTCTATTTTCTAGACCTCTAACCATCCCAAGAACCCAAATTTGTTAAATAGTTTTAAACATTAGTTTAACACTGGCGCCGTCTGTGGGAAATGGAGTAGCCCATTGAAGAAAAGATTAAAAATCGACAAAGAATCCTTTGATATATGCTGGTAACATGCTCTAGCGAATCATATCCCAAATACCAAAGTGATCCACATCCTTCGGCAGTTCCGACTTTGTTAGGAACACCCTCTAGTGGTAGAAACAAAGAACAATCAGGTTCAGCTGTAGAAAGCCCAGTCCAACAAGCCAGTGGCAATTTCGGTGGAAGTTTGGTGCTGTGTAGAAGCAGCTTGGTAGAGTGCGACGATAATTCGGTGCATTTCGGTGATAGTCTAGTACTTTTTGAAGACAGTATGTTAGTTTCTGGTTGTACTTCGGTGCTGTCCGGTGACAGTTTAGCGCTACCCGATGATAATTCGTTGATCTTTGGTGACAATTCGGTGCTCTCCGTTGACAATTCGGTGATCTTCGGTGATAGTGCACTATTTTTCGGCAGGAATTTACTACATTCACCATTTTTAGGTGCAAGTCTAGCCAATTTTGACACTAAGGGAGAGAAAGAGCTGTTAGATTTTGAGCTAAGTAATCTGTTTGGACTGGAAATTTGGCAAAGTGACCATATGGTCCACGAACATCAAGAAAGACTTCCTCAAAATTTAGGCAACATGAGTAGCTCACAACAACAACAACAACAACAATAGCAACAACAACAACAACATCAACAACAACAACAATAGCAACAACAACAACAATAGCAATAGATTATTCCACCGCATCCGGTGCCAACCGGAGTCACGTACACAAAATTTGGAGGTTTTTCGGGAGATGATCCTGATGCGCATCTGTGGACATTTGAAATTAATTATGCAGTTTTGAATTACCCAGTAGACCCTGCTTATAAAGCCATTGTGTTCTAGTCAACTTTAGTTAATGAGGCCGCACGCTGGTTAACCGAGTATGACCTAAATCATTTTCAGCAGTATGATGATGTGAAGGATGCATTCCTGCAATGATTGCGGTTAAAGAAAAACCCAGCAAAAAAATTTGATTACTTGCAGAATAACAGGCAGAAGCCACACCAGAATGTACAAGATTATGCCACCCTATTTTGGACTCATTTACGACAATTACCACGAGTGCATGCCAATTTACCAGATGACATCATTACTCAGTGGTTCATAAACGGATTAAACCCCCAATTGAAACAGATCATGATCATATGATGTGTGGGAGGAATGACATTGGATGTCGTAATCGCTATGGCGTTATAGTTAGAAAATAAAGTGGGTGGATTCACTGAAGATCTAGAGTGGTTGAAGGCGTCCAAGCATTCAAACCAGGATCCTGTGAAACAAATTTACTGTACTAAATGTAAAAACACAGGACAGAGTAGCTCAGCATGCGCTCTGAATCAGATGTACTGCACTACTTGCCATATAGCAGACCACGCTATGAAAACCTATCCTTATAATGCAAAGGTACAAAGCAGAGCGGTTGTCAATGCCATTATTCAGGAACAAGGGCAACCAGCCAGTCACTACATACCACCAAAAATGAGGAATACTCCTTATTACCAAGGATATAAGAATTATAGAGGAGCTCGGTCAACTAACTTTGGACAAACTCGATGGAATGTGGGTACAACAGGTGAAGGTGCATCTCCTCCACCACCTAAATGTCATTTTTGTGGTGAAATAGGGCATACACGTAGGTATTGTAAAGATGCAGCTGAGTACGATAAAAGGAAAAAGGAACGACAACAGCCGATGGCAAATATGCTGTATATTTCAGTAGTAGACACTCAAACGATAGTGGTGCAAATACACTCGAGAAAGCAGTTATAGCCAGCTACGGAGATTTTTGAACCTAGAATTCATGAACAGCACAAGGTGTTTACTAAAGCAAGCAAGTGGGCGACCCAAGAACAAACTATTTTTCTTGACCCAGTTCCGATGATGCTACAAAGCCTACCGCAGGCTGTATCAGAAGGAAGAAATCTAACCCAAAAAATACCGGAGTCCCCACTCGACCCCATACCGGAAACAGCAAAATTTGATCCGGTGTGGGATGTCTTATCCAAGGTGTCAATTGTTGGTGTAAATCACAAGCCTACACATTTGGCTTGGAAGACATCATGAAGACTCCACATGCATGAAGAACCATAGGAACATACGCTAGTGGTTTATTACCACTTTACCTCATTGTAAAAGTCTAATTTGACTTAGAATCTTTTGTAATCACCTGCCTAAGTGATTGAGAGAATCTTTTGTAATTTGACTTAGAATCTTTTGTAATCACCTACCTAAGTGATTCGTGGAAAAGTAGATCACTTGATTGAGAGAATATCTCCAAACGTTTAGATGCTTGATCATAGGAAGCCAAAGATTTGAATTTGAATTCAAATCCTAAGTCATTTCCTATAAAATTGGATGTGAAAAAGTCGCGGGTAGATCACTCCATTCCCGAGGCTCATTCTATTGGGCTTGAGTGTGTGTAAGGACTATACCATAGCCTACACCTCTCTACACCATTTGGCAATGCTAGACATGCCAATGGGATTGTACAGAATTGTTAATCAATAGATACATTTACATCATTCATCTCTGTATTCACTGCTTGTCTACTCCAAAAGTCTGTTAACTTGTCAAGGGCATATCTCGGTCAATACTACTCCAAATTCAGTGATTCAAAGCTTGTTGAATTCAGCTCAAAGTCATCTACATGCTGACAAAGTTTGCAGTTATTTCATTTAGCCAATTCAGAGAAATCATCGTCGAGGTGCTCACTGGTCTATCTCTGCTACAATCCTAAAAAGTCGGGGGTATAACTAATTTTGCTAAATCAATTTCTCTGAGTATAGTTTGTCATTTTACATCATTCCACTTGCAAATGTTAGCTTACTAAGCTAATTGAATACCCCTAGAAGGAATTTTATCAATTGCTATTGTGCTGGTCACACTGAGCAAAACATTGAGCAGGTGTCAAGACCAAAATAGAAGGTTTTCTTGACTTTGTGACTTCCAAAGTTATCTGTTTTGATTCAATCATTGCACACATCATTTCCAAAGGACATAGGCTATTTGTTGGTGTCATTGGGAAGCTAAGGAAGTCTACTAATCAAGTCTGAAGCTAAAGAGGGCTGGTAGAAAGCAGGTTTTAGCAGTACCTAAATCTCTTGGATCATCCATCCATTTCTCCCAACAGTGGTATCAGAGCAAATAAGGTAAAATGGGAGATGGTTTTCCTTCACTTTATTGACAAATTGGACAGGAGAAACTATCAAGCATGGTCTCTAAGGATGAAGACCTACTTACAAGGAAGGAGTCTCTATGGATACATCTCAGGTGATGAGGAATTGCCCTCATTCAAAGCAAGAGGTTTGCCAACCAAGGAGGAGCAAGAAAAACTCAACACATGGTGTGCAAGGGATGCATTGGCAAGGTCCTATTTACTCAACTCTATATCTGACTTTCTTTTACCTCATATCAGAAATTGTAAGATTTCCCAAGAGACTTGGGAAACCTTGTCATCATATTTTTCCTCTAATACAAGGGCTAGGAAAAATCAGTTGTGGATTGAATTCACAACACTAAGGAAGCAACCTAAGCAAGCTGTTTCAGAATTTGTGACCAAGATCAAAGATGTTGCAGATCAGTTAGCAAGCATAGGAGAAGAAATTGAAGAAGAACAAATTGTAAGGCAGGTAATTAATGGAATCAAGGCTGATGACAAGTGGGAAAGCTTCACCACTGCAATGGATCTCGACATGGACATGCACACTCCAGATCTTACAACTCTCATGGGTCAACTATTCACACATGAAGCAAAGCTTACCAAGAGTGGAGATACTACCAAAGTTAACAACTCTTCTGCCCTATACACTGATAAGAAATCTAAGGATAAAGGCAAGAGTAAGAAGGTGGAAGATGAATGCTCTACCTCCCAAGCCAACTATGCAGGGAGAGGTATATCTTCAAGAGGTAGGGGTAGACGAGGTAAGCAAGGTAGGGGGAGACCCTATAACTCATCACCATGTAACATTTGTGGTTTGTCAAACCACACCACAGATGAGTGTTACAGGAATTACAAAAATCAGAGAGGAAGAGGCTACCAAAGAGGTGGATACTCTCAGTCTAGAGGAAGGTTCAACCATCACCAAGGCCACAACAACAATTATAACAGTAACTACAACAACAATTACAATGGCAACTACCAAGGAGGATTCAAAAACAGAAAGGACTACAACAACTACACAGAGGAGCAGGATGACTCTCTCTTGATCATGAACATGACTTCAAAGTCAGGTACAAATGATGATCACTTATTTTATATTGATTCAGGGTGTTCAAATCATGTGGTTGGTAATGTGGCACTACTCTCTGATCTTGAGGAACCAAAAGGTAAACACCAAGTCCAAACAGGTGATGATACAAAGCATTCTGTAGTTAAAGTTGGAAATGTGAAAACTTGTGATGGTAATCAGAATTTGTTGAGCAGAGTACTTTATGTACCTACAATTACAAAGAACTTAATGACTGTTGGTCAGATTGTAGAGAAAGGGTTGCAGGTCAGATTCAATCAGTATGGAGCATTTGTGGAGGACCCAAGACATGGATTCAAATGGATAGCTAAAGGAGAAAAATCAGGTAGACTTTTCACTTTTGAGTTGGAAGATACAAAGAACATTGCATTATACAGTTATAAAGATCAAACACTTTCAGAGCTTGAGATTTGGCACAAGAGATTAGGGCACATAGGAGAAAGGACCTTGAAGCAAATGTGTAGGGACCAATGTGTGTTTGGGATACCTAATGTATCCAAACAACATATGATTTACAAGTGTGGTGCTTGTCAATTTGGTAAGTCTCACAGGTTACCCTTCTCCAAGAGAGGATATATGCATGAAGACTATCTAGAGCTTGTACACACAGATGTATGGGGACCTAGCAAAGACCCCTCAGTCTCAGGTTCAAGGTACTATGTGTCTTTTATTGATGACTATAGCAGATGGATTGTATTATACTTTATGAAGCACAAGGATAAGAGAGCAAAAAACCTATTAGATATGGGTATGATACATCTCTTGTTACTAAACATTCAATTTATCTTGCAAAGGATTTGCTAAATGAAGAACCAAGATCATATGAAGAAGCAATCACAAAATCAGAATGGAAGGAAGCTATGAATGAGGAGATTGAAGCACTCAAGGAGAGTGATACATGGGAGTTAGTACCCAAGAAGGACTCCATGAAGGTAATAGGATCCAGATGGATCTATAAATTGAAAAGAAATTCTGATGGCACAATTAACAGGTACAAGGCCAGATTAGTAGCCAAGGGTTTTGCACAAACCCAAGGCATTGACTATGAAGAAACATTTTCTCCTGTGGCCAAGATGCCAACAATCAGAGTGTTGGTGAGTGTGGCTGCATCAAAGAATTGGAACATGTACCAATTGGATGTCAAGAATGCTTTCTTGAATGGATGGATTTCAGAAGAGGTTTATATGTCACAACCTCCTGGCTATGAAGACCCTAAGAAGGTAACTTATGTTTGCAAATTAAAGAAGGCTTTATATGGATTGAAGCAGGTACCTAGGGCATGGAATTACAGGCTAACTACATACCTCCAAGACCAAGGTTTTGTCATGAGTAAGGCTGACACTTCTCTGTTCATTAAGAGAAGTAATTCAGAGGTAATCTATCTTTGTGTTTATGTTGATGACATCATCATTAGAGGCAATGATGTAAATGGAATCAGAAGCATCAAAAGCCAAATGATGAAGGAATTCAAGATCAATGATCTTGGATTATTGAAGTATTTTTTGGGACTTGAATTAGTTTACACTAATTCAGGAATATACATTACTCAGAAGAAGTATGTGCAGGACATGTTGAAGAAATTTCACTTGCAGGATGCTAAAGCAGCAAGCACTCCAATGGAGGTGAACTTAATGCTAAGTGCCCATGAAGGTGATGAAGTCCAAGACATTACAGGTTATCAAAGTATGGTAGGTAGCTTGAACTATGCTACCTTAACTAGAATTGACATTGCATATGGAGTTAGTGTGCTAAGTCAATTTATGCACAAGCCAAGGATACCTCACTTAGAAGCTGCCAAAAGAATCTTGAAGTATCTCAAGGGTACACAGAACCATGGTTTGTACTTTCCTTACACTTCAGATATTGACATAAAAGTTTATTTAGATGCAGATTGGGCAGGATGCAAGGATGATAGGAGAAGCACTTCAGGATACATTTCTTTTGCAGGTGACAAACCAATTTCATGGTCTGCAAAGAAGCAACCAACTGTTGCATTGTCTTCTACAGAAGCAGAGTATAGAGGGCTAGCTGATGCCACTCAAGAAGCAATTTGGATTAAGCTTTTGTATTCAGAATTGGGCTTATATACTAGGCCTCCAATTATCTTTGAAGATAATACAAGTTCTCTTCACCTTGCAGCTAATCCTATCTATCATGCCAGGACCAAACACACAGAAGTTCATTATCATTATGTGAGAGAGAAGTTGCTAAGCAAGGACATTCAACTGACCTATGTGTCAACGAACATGCAATGTGCAGATTTGCTGACTAAAGCTTTGGATGGGACCAAACTTTGCAGGTTCAAATCTATGATTGGATTGCAGGATGTACTTGAAGATTGAAGATGAAGACTTAAGCCAAAATGTTTGGCTTGAGGGGGAGCTGTTGGTGTAAATCACAAGCCTACACATTTGGCTTGGAAGACATCATGAAGACTCCACATGCATGAAGAACCATAGGAACATATGCTAGTGGTTTATTACCACTTTACCTCATTGTAAAAGTCTAATTTGACTTAGAATCCTTTGTAATCACCTACCTAAGTGATTTGTGGAAAAGTAGATCACTTGATTGAGAGAATATCTCCAAACTTTTAGATGCTTGATCATAGGAAGCCAAAGATTTGAATTTGAATTCAAATCCTAAGTCATTTCCTATAAAATTGGATGTGAAAAAGTCGCGGGTAGATCACTCCATTCCCGAGGCTCATTCTATTGAGCTTGAGTGTGTGCAAGGACTATACCATAGCCTACACCTCTCTACACCATTTGGCAATGCTAGACATGCCAATGGGATTGTACACAATTGTTAATCAATAGATACATTTACATCATTCATCTTTGTATTCACTGCTTGTCTACTCCAAAAGTCTGTTAACTTGTCAAGGGCATATCTCGGTCAATACTACTCCAAATTCAGTGATTCAAAGCTTCTTGGATTCAACTAAAAGTCATCTACATGCTGACAAAGTTTGAAGTAATTCCATTCAGCCAATTTAGAGAAAGCGTCGTCGAGGTGCTCACTGGTCTATCTCTACTACAGTCCTAAAAAGTCGGGGGTATAGCTAATTTTGCGAAATCAATTTCTCTGAGTATAGTTTGTCATTTTACATCATTCCACTTGAAAATGTTAGCTTACTAAGCTAATTGAATACCCCTATAAGGAATTTTATCAATTGCTACTATGTTGTTCACACTGAGCAAAACATTGAGCACGTGTCAAGACCAAAATAGAAGGTTTTCTTGACTTTGTGACTTCCAAAGTTATCTGTTTTGATTCAATCATTGCACACATCATTTCCAAAGGACATAGGCTATTTGTTGGTGTCATTGGGAAGCTAAGGAAGTCTACTAATCAAGTCTGAAGCTAAAGAGGGCTGGTACAAAGCAGGTTTTAGCAGTACCTACTCAATCTCTTGGATCATCCATCCATTTCTCCCAACATCAATTACACTACCATTGGGAAAATTATTGTCTTTGAGCCTTGGCATGCGCCAACAGTTCCAATAATAGGTCAGTCCAGGACCTTCATGTGCTCCTTCAATAGCAATGATTCAGCCTGAACTTGATCCGACGGTGGATCATAGGGTGCCCTTGATTACGGTCTGGTATAAGAATCATAAAATCACTCAAGTACTAATTGATGGAGGTTTTGGTGTAAACATTGCAACAACAACATTTTGTCAAAGGATGGGATGGACACAAATCAAACCTGTCCAATTTTTTGTCCCAATGAATGATCAATCCCGAGTTCATCTAGTTGGATCGGTGTGAGACATTCTTATTACTATGCAAGGAGCTGTATTTAAAATGACCTTGGTTGTTCTGAAATTACCAGAATCCAGCCTTGATTATAACCTACTCTTTGGACGACCATTGTTAAAGCAAGCTAAGGTAGTTCAGGATTGGTCAGCACATGAATTGATTTTTAAGTATAACCACCGGAAATATGTCATTCCACTGGACGACATGAAGCCTTGTGACTTGCATGCACAACCATATGTAGCCAAACCTCCACACATGTTGGATGGTCTTTCAGATGATGAAGAGGAAGCTTTTCTTAAAGCCAACAAGGACCTGATGGCACTCGAAACTGTGGATTTACAAACGGTTGCAGATAGCTGGAGTCCGACAGCCTGTACGGTAGTACCATTGATCGGTGAACCAGAATCAAGGGCAGCATCAACCTTGGATGATACGATGCTACAACAATTGCTTCAGCCAGTTGATGACTTTACCATGCCCCGGTAGTTCTACGCACCGGAAGACCAATTGGTTACCTGCAACTTAGGTGATGAAGCCAATCCGCGGCCAGTGAAGATTAAGGTAGGACTATCAGAGAGCTTCCAAGATAATTTATTGTGAAAACCCATCAAGAAAGCTATAGACTTCCTTGCCTGCAACCCTTTCCAACAGATGATCTGTGATGGGTAATGGGTAACTATCACGTATGGTAGCGGCATTCATCTTTTTAAGGTTGATGCAGACCCTTAATTTGCCATTATTTTTCGGCACTACCACTAGTAGTGATACCCATTCTGTGTGTTCAATTTCATAAATGAAGCCTGCTTCTAACAGTTTATCTATCTCCTCCTTAATCTATGCCAAATAAACATCATTATAGGTGTATGGTCTTTGTTTGGAGGGGTTAGCCTCTGTTGTCATAAAGATTCGATGAGCCCAAATAGAAGGATCTACACCTTTTAAATCCTTATAAGTCCATGCAAAGACATCTTGATACTCCCTTATAAGTTGTATTAATTCTTGTTCTTCTTCGGTAAGACATCTTGTCCTATGAAGGTGCATCTCTCTTCTCCTTCTTCAATCGCTAGTACAATCTTCTTGGTCTGCTCTTTATTGTCATATGTTATCCCTGGTTGAGCTTCTCGTTTTGGCATCTGAATAGCAATCTTTCTCTCCTCTACTTCATATTTCCCGAAATGCTCAGGTACATCAAATTGGTCTTGAGGTGCGTTTTCTTCTTTTTCCTTTTCCATGTCGTTCATTTTCTTCCATTTGAGTCATTCCTTGGTTTGATTCATTACTTATGGCACTTACTTCCCGTTTTTTGTTTTCTTCCTCAGATGTTTCCCTTTCCATTTCTATTCTCTCATAGTCTCCATTCCACTCCTTTTCTATTACTTCTCCTTCATCATCCTCTTGGAGAACAGCCATGTATAGACTTACATCATATCCTTCCTCATCTATGCATTGATTCATAGTTATCATTTTTTCATTTACGCATATGTCAAGAGTGGCTAAAATCTCCATCCAACCATGGGGGTTCGAATTCTTCATCCAAGAATATTTGAGGCATGTAAGCAAGATCTTCTATAGGTCTAGACACTCCTTGTCCTGGCTACCATCTTTGTCTCCTTTCTTCTTCCCTTTTAGCTACCTTATACATCCATAGGTGAGTATCTTCATTCATCCATGTTTGACTACTCGATCCTACACTATGAATGGATAAACTATTGTCTTCCTTGTGTATCGGGTTATTGATTTGATGTAAATCATAAATATGATCCAAAAAATTGATGACAAGCATGGACTATTTAGACAAAGATGAATCCAAGCATCAACTTTATGCATGAAATGACTACTTGACATTGATTAGATGCAAATTCAATGCATGGTGTCAAATTGAAATGAAGCCTATGTCAAGTATTGATTTGATTCATGAAGTCAATGTGAAGCATCAACTTGATGGAGTAACTTGATGCAAGGCATCAACTTCCCATAGAAAAAACTCATGTAGCTCTGTCATGAAAGGTAATTAAAGTAATAGGCAAGCTTGAATTGTCAATTCCTGAATTAAACCCAGAAAGATCATCTCAACTGATGACAACAAAGATGATGAAGATAGTGTGAATGTATTACCAAACTACATGGGAGAGTATGAACATAACTCTGAGTTATATCGTGTTCCCTCAGTGAGGAGAAAGGAGAAGAACCCATCAATTTAAACCTCTGACATAATACAACACCTTAAAAAAGTAAAAATACCATGTACACTGACTTTGGAGGAACTCTTGAAAGTGAAGCCTCAATTAAGAGAGAAAATCACCAGCCAATTAGAGACAAAGTCAGACAAAAGCGAGATGCGAGATGAAGTAGCCACTATTAAAATCCTGCTTGACAAGGTGGGAGATTTTAGTGAGGGAGATGAAGGAAACACATGCCTCCCTATCACTTATAGAGGATATACCACGAAAGCCATATTAGATTTTGGAGCTGGAGAAAGAATTGCTACCAAAGAAATATGGGAGAAATGGGGAAAGCTAGCCCTATGACCCACGAGGATGAAGATCAAATGGCAGATGGACACACGAAACAACCCTTAGGATTATTGTAAAACATAGTATTTATCACTTGTGGAGTTGAATTCGAGCACACCTTAGCAATATGTCAATTTGAAAAGGCAAGCAATTATGAGATGTTACTTGGAAGACCATTCATGAGACAACTCAAGGTAGTGCAAAACTAGGGAAAAGACGCGGTGTACTTGCAGCATGGAGGAACGACAACTAGGATAAACATCCATACTTATACTTATCAAGATGTCCCTCCTCTACAATAATTTTATTTAGCACTATTCAATTTATGACCAACATATTCTATAGGGAATTCTAATTTTCCAACATCCACTAGTTGGGATAAGATAGATCCTATGGAATAGTTAGATGAATCCACATGAATATGGAATAGCTTACTCCAATCAAGCCCCTTAAGTATGGGTGTTGAAATTAGCCTCTTTTGAGCTCCTAAAGTGAGTGTTCATATTGTCAATCCATTTGAAATCATTGATCAAGGAATAAAGAATTTTAGCACTCAATGCATACTAGTGAATGAAATGTCTATAATAGCCACAATGGTCTATGATATCTTGGAACTGTTTTTCATCATTGCTCTAGGTAACTTTGTGATTAATGTGACCTTTTCCTAACTAGTACAAATGCCATTGTTTAGAAATTATATGTCCAAGGAATTTTCCTTGACACATCATGATTACACACTTCTTGTGATTTAGGAAAAAAATTATACACATGGAATTTATCAAATATTCACCTGAGGTCATGTATGTGTTGGCTTCACACCTTGGAGGTGTGCACATAAGTCATCAACATACACTTCTAGGCATTCTCAAAGGAATTCCTTAAACACATGGTACATTAGACATTGAAAGGTCATTGGTGCATTTTTAAGTCGTATATACAGCTATAACCCTAATGCGTCACTTATCTTTGTACATTATCTTGGGAAATACATTTAGTATTGTGTGTTGTGATCCAAGCCTGTTCTTCTTCCTTGAGCTGTTTGCGTGCTTCGGTAGACCTCAAACTCCAACAATTTGTATTAGAGTAGGTCACCACTTCATCTAGGGCATCATCAACACCCCTTTGATCACAGTCTAAGAATCACACAAAATTTGGTGAGCATACTCAAGGTGATTAGGAGTTCAAAACTACTTCACTTTGTGGTGTCAAAAATTGCAATTTGAGCTTGTTTGAACCTCTGAATGCACTATTGTAGCACCTCTGTAGGCAATTTTGTGTTTTTGTGCCAAAGATATGTACAACTTTTGGGTTGCTAGTATAAACTTCTCAAAGTCTGCTATATTTTTAGCCGAAGTTGACAAGATAGTTCTGTTCAATATTTTGAGATACAATCCTTCTTCTACATCAAGGTATTTTAGTCAGTAGCCATAGCTGAAATAAGTGATGTATTCCCTATGTTGGCTTTTGAGGATAAGTTGGATGGTAACAATTATCCATTATGGGCTTATATGATGCATCATGTATTGATTGCAAAAGGACTATGGAATATTTTGTAGGGTGTTGAAAAACATCCTAATACACCTGTAAATAGAGTTATTGAAGGTGATGCAAATGGCATTGAAGATGGTGATATTCTTTAGGTTTCTGTTTGTGCTTCGGTTCCCATTGCACCTACTATAGAGCAACTTTATTAGCATGGTAGAGATGCTCAGACACATGCATTGATAGCCATGTCATTCAAACGTGCCATTATTCCTAACATTCATTCCTAAAAAACAACAAAAGATTCTTAGGATACATTTACCACTTTATACTAGGCAAGGAATGAGGCTTGTGTTGCTTACCTTCGAAAATAGTTGGAGAGTGAGCACATGAATGAGGAGATTCCATGGACAATGTTTTTACAAAGATCAAAGATTTGAAGGAGTAGTTGATTTCTACTGACGAATTCTTATCTGACAGTTCACTTGTGCAGACTCCTCTGAATGGTCTTCCAAATGCCTTAACATTTGAGGAGTTAGTCTCCCTTTTTCTGTAGGAAGATCACTCTAGGCAAAACATGTCCATTATGCATGTTGTAGATGAAGCTTTCTTGGCTAGTTAGAAGGGCAAATGTAAATGAAGCTCATCTACTAGTAAGCAAAAATTTGCTCATTCTCCACAATCAAAGAAGAATGAAAAATATGAGAAGAAAACAAAAAAGCAGAAATTGTTTTGCAAATAATGTAAAGGAAATGATAATTTCATAAAGATTTCTCCGAAATTGCCTACAAAAGAGGCAAAGAAAAAAGAGTCTTGAATGGTTGTTGCAAAAACCTCTACGCACAAATTCGAGTCTATAAGTCTTGTGCAGAATGAAGAATGGGCATTTACTAATATTTGTAGTTATGATCCATCTTCTCATGAACAATGTATGTTTTTAGTAGACTCAGATGTTTGGTACTTTGATAGTGGGGCAACCAAACATATTACCTCACACTATAGTTTCTTCACTTCACTTGAGCTTGCCCCTATAGGGAATACTATCACATGTGCCAACAAATCCTCTTATCCTATCATGGGAGTTGGTAAGATCATTCTGACTACTACTAATGGTAGTTCATTTACATTGTCAGATGCTTTATTTCTGCCAGGGATCAAGAAAAATTTATTATCAGTTTCAACATTAGCCAAGATCAGTTTGGTTGTAAAATTTGTTCCTGTCAAATGTACAGTTCATGATCTATCAAATACCAATGTCATTGTTGCTTCTAGCATTTTATGTCGTGGTCTCTATAAGCTCATAGATTATGAACAATCTATGAATGATTCAACATTTGCAGTTTAATATTCTCAGGCTATGTTAGATGCAAAGCTTCGGCATGCATGCTTTGGTCATTTGAATTTTGCTAGTTTGCTATACCTCCAAAAATCTAAAATGGTGTCCTCTCTGGCAAAACTTGAGTCACTTGGTAAACATGTCTGTGAAGGTTGTATTTTGGGAAAAATGGAGCACTCATTCCTCCCAAAAGACGTTTTAGTACAAGCTCCTCAAAGATTGCAACTTGTTCACACTAATGTTTGTGGACCTATGCAAAAACCTTCTTTTGGTATCTATCCTTACTTCATGAATTTCATTGATAATTCTTCCAAGTATGCATGGGTATATGCATTGAAAGCAAAGTCCGAAGTGTGTATGTGCTTCAAAGAGTTTTTGGGTTTGGTTGGAAATCTATCAGCATGTAAAGTGGGCACCCTCAGTTCTGTTTGAAGGAGGGAATATATGTCTATTGATATATCTAGGTATTGATGTGTCTGAACACACTAGGACCACTGGGGCATTTTTTTACCTCTTTAGGAGGTTTTCTTCCCCCG
Source organism: Ceratopteris richardii (assembly GCA_020310875.1). NCBI lineage: Eukaryota > Viridiplantae > Streptophyta > Polypodiopsida > Polypodiales > Pteridaceae > Ceratopteris > Ceratopteris richardii. The sequence goes on from CM035414.1 coordinate 117,248,945, forward strand.
GCTATATATATGCATATAACCCTAACGGTTCTTTTATCTTTGCACATTCTAGTGGTAATACATTCAATATTATGTGTTGTGCCCAAAGATTCTTCATCTTCCTTGTGCTGTTTGCGTGCTTCTATAGACCTCGAACTCCAACAATTAGTATCAGAGAAGGTCACTACTTCATTTAGGGCATCATCGACACCCCTCCGATCACAGACTCAAAATCACATGAAATTTGGTGAGCATACTCAGGGTGATTAGGAGATCATAACAGCTTTATTGTGTGGTGTCGGATTTGTGATCTAAGCTCGTTTTGACATCTGAACACACTATCATAGCGCTTGTGTAGGAATTTCACCTTTTTGTGCCAAAGATATATACAAACTTCAGTTTTCCAGTATAAACATCTCGAAGTTTGCTACATGTTTAGCAGAACTTGACAGGGTAGTTCTTCTCAACTTTTTGAGATATAATCATTTTTTTACATCAAGATATATTTGTCAGTGGCCATGGATGAAAGCAATGATGTATTCCATATATTGGATGTTGAGGAGAAGTTGGACGGTACCAGTTACCCATTATGGGCTTATATGATGCGACATGTATTGGTTGCAAAAGGACTGTGGAATATTGTGCAGGATGTTGAAAAACGTCCTATTACACCTGCAAACATAGTTGTTAAAGGTGATGTAGATGACATTGAAGATGAAGATATTCTTCATGTTCTTGTTTGTGCTACAGTTCTTGCTGCACCTACTATAGAGCAAATTTGTTGAGATGGCAGAGATTCTCATACACATGCATTGATAGCCTCATTTGTCAAACGTTCCATTATTCCTCACATTTACTCTTGCAGAACAACTAAGGATGATTGGGATACACTTACCACTTTATACTAAGCAAGGAATAAGGCTCGTGTTGCTTACCTCCTAGAATAGTTGGAGAGTGATCACATGAATGAAGGTGATTCCATGGATAATTTTGTGACAAAGATCAAGGATTTGAAAGAACAGTTGATTTCTACTAATGAAGTCTTTCCTAGTAGTTCACTTGTGCAAACTGTTCTGAATGGTCTTTTGGATTCATATCAGAGTGTTGCTTCTACTCTTTGTTTGATGATGAAAGGCAATCCAACTGCCTTAATGTTTGAGGAGTTAGTCTCTCTTCTATTGCAGGATGATTAGTCTAGGTAGAAGAAGTCCATTATGCATGTTGTAGATCAGGCTTTCCTGGCTAGTTAGAAGGGCAAAGGTAAATGGAGCTCTTCTACTAGTAAACAAAAATCTGCTAATTCTGCACAATCAAAGAAGGATGATAGAGACGAGATGAAAATAGAAAAGCAAAAATTGTTTTGCAAATATTGTAAAGCAAATGATCATGTCATAAAGAGTTTTCAAAATCTGGCTACTAAAGAGGAAAGGAACAAAGAGGTTGGAATGCTTGTTGCAGAGGCCTCTACACCCAAAACAAAGTCTGCTATTCTTGTGTAGAATGAAGAATGGGCATTTACTATTGTTTGTAAGTTTGAACCATCTTCACATGAACAGTGTATGTCTATAGTAGACTCAGATGTCGCGTACCTTGATAGTGGGGCAACCACACATATTACCTCACAACATAGTTTCTTCACTTCACTTGAGCCTGCCTCTACAGAGAATATTGTCTCATGCACCAACAACTCCTCTTATCCTATTATGGGAGTTGGTAAGATCATTCTGACTACTGTTGATGGTTGTCAGATGCTTTATTTGTGTCAGGGATCAAGAAGAATCTGTTATCAATCTCAGCTTTAGCCAAGATTGGCTTGGTTGTGAAATTTGTTGATGACAGATGTATAGTTCATGATCTGTCAAATGGCGGTGTCATTATTGCTTCTGGCATTTTATCGCGTGGGTTGTATAAGCTCATAGATTATGAAAAATCTTGTTGATGAGAGAGCTGATATTGAAAAGGCAAAAAGTATGCCAAAATATATGGTGCAAACTTTTCGTGATAGCAAATTAGATGCACCTCTATCATATCGTACTTGTTTAGGGTCTCATAGTGCCTCTTTTGCATCAGATTTCTATGTTATGGATGCCTCTAGTCTCTATGATGAGAATGAGCCTGTTTCGTTTTAATGAAGCACAAAATTATGAAAAATTGGATGGTTGCTATGCAATCAAAATATGATGCTATCACGAAAAATGGCACCTGGTCTTTATGTGACTTTCGTCCTGACAAGAAGGTCATTAGCACTAAGTGGGTATACAAGTTGAAGTGTAAGTGTGATGGAACAGCTGATAGGTATAAGGCTAGGCTTGTTGCAAAAGGTTATGCACAAGAAAGAGGCATTGATTTTGATGAGACCTTTGCACCTACATGCTGAATGACTATTATTTGTAGCATCTGTGCACTTGGAGCTCATCATGGTTGGAATGTACATCAGTTGGACATTAAAGCTGCATTTTTGAATGGTGACTTACATGAAGAAGTGTATGTTTTTCAGCCCTGTGGCTTTGTGTAGAAAGGGCATGAAAACCAAGTGCGACCATTGAAAAAGGCATTATATGGTTTGAAGTAAGCACCACGTGCTTGTATGAAAAGATACATGCCTATCAAATTGCACATGGTTTTGAGAACAATCCAACTAAGAGCACCTTATATGTTAAGCATGCAACTGATGCACTTCTGATCATTTTGTGTATGTTGATGACATGATGCTCACTTGTCCTCATGAGAAGCATATTTTTTATTTTAAGGCTGATCTGCATGCCTCATTTCAGATGTTAGATTTGGGGCATTTGCATCATTATTTGGGCATTCAATTTATGTAAGCTGATGGAGGAATACTTTGTGTCAAACAAATAATATATTGACACATTATCACAACATTTTGGCCTTGAAGACTATAAACTCATTGCCACTCCTATGGAAACAGATTTACGGTTGAGTCTTGATGATGCTCGAGAAAGAGATGGTAGACATGTGTCTGGAGGTTCATTCTAGTTGGCCTAAGTGTTTGTTTATCCCACTTGATGCATAGGGACGTGTTGGCTATTATGACATTGGCTCTTGAGTCAATGATAACCTTAGTGGTGTGATTCTTGAAGGTGATGGGGACATTTTTCTTACATCACCCTCATTGTATTCACCCACTTTATCCAAGTGTTTTTTTACATGATTTTCCAACTTCATGGTTTTTGGATCATTGCACGTCTATCATGCTATATCATCCCATAATAAGGTTTTAAGTAATAAGCTCCTCAACTATGAGATTGCAATTAACGTAGGCCTTCCTATGTTCATTGAGAATTACTTGGGAACCATTTGTTCTATGCTTCTTTGATCTGAAAGAAGTGGTCTTTTTGTACTAGGAAACATCTTTTCAAAGGCCTAGATACCTCGATAGGGTGTTCAAACCAACATTATCACAATAAAAAACGCCTTCACTAATGTTACCTATATTTTGGACATCAAGATTTCTCATACTTGAGGTGTCCATTCTTTTACTGAAGAAAGGTAGATTGTTCTATATGTAACTTGTTCCATTTATCTTCTTGCACATCATCCCAAAATATCCTCTTTCTAAGATTTATCAACATCTAGGATGGGCAAGAAATGAGGCTTATATTGCTTAGCTCCAAAAATAGTTGGAGATTGAGCATATGAATGAAGGATATTCTATGGATAATTTTTCAACAAAGATCAAAGATTTGAAAGAGAAGTTGATCTCTATAGATGAAGTCTTTCCAGATATTTCACTTGTGTAGACCGTTCTTAATGGTCTTCTAGATTCATATCAGAGTTTTTCTTTTACTCTTTGGTTGATGATGGAAGGAAATCCAAATGCCTTAACATTTGAGGAGTTATTCTTTGTTTTGTTGCAAGAACATCATTCCAGGTAGAACATGTCCACTATGTGTGTAGTAGATCAAGATTTCTTAGCTGATCAGAAGGAAAAGGTAAATGGAGCTCATCTACTAGTAAGAAAAAATATGCTAATTCTGCACTGTGGAAAAAGGAAGACAAAGAGGAGAAGAAAATAGAAAAGCAGAAACAATTCTCCAAATATTATAAATGAAATGATCATGTCATAAAGAGTTCTCCAAAACTAGCTACAAAAGAGGCGAAGAAAAAGGAGGTTGGAATGGTTGTTGCAAAGGCCTCTACACTTAAAAGAGAGTCTACTAATCTTGTATAGAATGAAGAATGGGCATTTACTACTATTTGTAGTTATGATCCATCTTCTCATGAGCAATGCACATCTATATTAGACTCATATGTTTGGTACTTTGATAGTGGGACAACCAAACATATTACCTCACATCATAGTTTCTTCAGTTCACTTCAGTCTGCCCCTACAGGAAATACTGTTACATGTGCAAACAACTCCTCTTATCCTATCACTAGAGTTGGTAAGATCATTTTGACTACTACTATTGGTACTGCTTTCATAGTTTTAGATGCTTTGTTTGTGCTAGGGATCAAGAAAAATGTGTTTTCTATGTTAGCATTAGCCAACATTGGCTTGGTTGTGAAATTTGTTGATGATAGGTGTTCAATTCATGATGTCTAAAATGATAATGTCATTATTGCTTTTGGCATTTTATCTCATGGGCTCTATAAGCTCATAGACTATGCAAAATCTATCAATGACTTAGCATGTGCAGTTCAAGATTCTCAGCCTATCTCAGATGCAAAGCTTTGGCATGCACACTTTGGTCATCTGAATTTCGCTAGTTTGCTATGCTTACAGAAATATGAAATGGTCTCTTCTCTACTGAAACTTGAGGCACATAGTAAGCATGTTTGTGAGGGGTATATTTTGAACAAATTTTAGTGCTTCTCCTTCCCAAAAGATGGTTCAATTTGAGCTACTCAGAAATTGCAGCTTGTTCATACTGATATTTGTGGTCCTATGCAGACACCTTCTTTTGGGAACTACCTTTACTTCATGACTTTTATTGATGACTTTTTCAAGGCATGAATGGGTGTATCAATTGAAAGCAAATTTTGAAGTTTTATGTGCTTCAAATAGTTTTTGGTTTTGGTTGAAAAAGTTTTAGCATGTAAAATGGGCACCCTCCTTTTTGATCGAGGGAATACATGTCTTTTGATTTTAATGCATTTATGGATGAATGTGGATAAAACATCAGTGTACAATGCCATATACACCTCAACAAAATGGAGTTGCTGAAAGAAAGAACATGTCTCTCATGGAGATGGTGGGGTTTATGGTAAAAAATCAGGCCTTGCCACATGGCTACTAGCCTGAAGCTGTTATGTGTGGAACATATGTACTTAACAAGTGTCCCACCAAAGCACTACAAACTATCACGCCATATGAGGCTTGGCATGGTCACAAACCATGTGTTGCTCATTTGGGTGTCCTTAGTTGTCTGACATATGCATTAATGCCTAAACAACAATGCAAGAAATTGGATGGTAAAGCAATGAAATGTGTTTTTGCTAGGTACAATTCTGAAAGCAAAGACTATCATCTATAGAATCCACATTTTAAATGCATTTTGGTCAGCCATGATATTGTTTTTGTGGAAGATCTAATTCAATCATTAATTTCATGTACTAAGGAGACATTATTTAGCTCCAAAGATGTGTATGACACTTTGGTGCCTCTTTTTAGAGGTGGACAATCAACTACTAGTCCAAAAAAGAGGCAATTTTGCAGCCTTTATAGGTTTCACATAATGATGCATATCATTCCATTTTTTTATTGACATTTACATGATGCACTTGTTAATGAGAGGGCTGATATAGAGGAAGAAAAAAGTATGCCTAAATGGCTAGTGTGGACTTTTTGAGATAGCAAATTAGATGCACCTCTATCATATCATACTCTTTCACGTTCTCAAACTTCTTCTTTTGCATCACATTGCTATGCAATGGTTGCATCTAGTCTTTGTGATGAGATTGAGGCTCTTTCTTTTGATGAAGCACAAAATTCAAAAAATTAGATGGTTGTTGTGCAATCAGAATATGATGCTATTATGAGGAACGATACTTATTCTTTATGTGATTTCCTCCTGACAAGAGGACCACTGGCACCAAATGGGTATACAAGTTGAATCATAAACCTAATGGAATAGTTGATAGGCATAAGGCTAGGCATGTTCCAAAAGATTATGTTCAAGAGAGAGGCATTGATTTTGATGAGAGCTTTTGCACTCACTTGTTGAATGACCACTATTCATAGCACCTATGTACTTGGAGTTCATCATGGTTGAAATGTACATCACTTGGAAATTAAAAATACATTTTTGAATGGTGACTTACATGAAGAAGTGTATGTATTTTATCCCAATGGTTTTGTGTAGAAAGGGCATGAAAATGAAGTGTGCATGTTCAAAAAGGAAATTGCACATGTTTTTGAGAATAGTCCAACTGAGAGCACCTTATATCTTAAGCATGAAAATAATGTGCTTCTTATCATTGTTATCTATGTTGATGACATACTGCTCACTGGTCCTAATGAGAAGCATACTGCTGATTTTAAGGTTGATTTGCATGCCTCTTTTGAGATGTCAGATTTGGGGCATTTGCATCATTATTTGGGCATTCAATTCATACAAGGATGGTAGGTAGCTTTGTGTCACACAAAATATATTGACACATTATTGTAGTGTTTTGGCCTTGAATACTAAAAAACTATTACCACTCCTATGGAAATAGGTTTAGGATTGAGTCTTCATGATGCTAGATATGCATTTGATGTTGTTCTCTATCAATAAGTTATTGGATGCTTGATTATCACTTTCATTTGAGAGTGCTTAGCCACCAAGCACATTATTCTTGAGAAGTTTCATACTCCAGGTAACTTTGGAAATGCTTCATTTAAACCTCTACCACATGATAGGTTTTGACACTATTGTCACCTGATGGGGGTTACTTGATTCATGTTCTTGCACAGTTAGTTGTACATTGTGTAACATGCCCATCAAGTGGGAGATATAGTTTGTATACCTGTACATTTTGCAACATGCCTATCAAGTTTGAGGTATAGTTTGCCCAAAGATTAATTGCTTTGCATATTATGAAGAGCAAAGAAAAATTTCTTTGGGGCATATTTTTAATGGGATAAAGGTCAACCAACTTATGAAAAAAATGATCCTCAATAAGATAGAGTATGGTACACCAATACTAGACTCCAAGCCGTCAATGAGTTTAAATTTCCACAAAGGCCACTTATACTACAAGGCATATGCTTCAAATGCAATTGAGGTAACTTCATTTGTGATGGCATGTAGCTTAGGTGCAAGTTAATAAGCCAAAAATAGCTTTTGGGTTTTGTGAATGTTGTGGCATAGGCCATGTATTAAAGGATTGTCCTAAGGCTCCTAACACTATCAAGGTAATTTTATTGAATGTGGTCTCGCACACACTATTACAAAGTGATAGTGGAAATACCAAACCCATTCAAGTGGTCACATGGGCTTAGGCTAAAGCCCACGTAGAGGCAAATAATGATTCCACATTTGATGAAGATAACAAAAGATCAGATGTTTCATAACATGATTCAGATAAGGTGCACAAGGAACATAAGAGGAAGTTCAAGGAAAAGAACAAATCACATGAAAAAACACAAGAAAATATAATCACGGGAGTGGATAAGAAACAAAGCCAACTTGGAACAAAAATTATGCACATGGACTTACCTCTCCCAAGAAAAAACTAAAGAAAATGTTTGGTAATTCCCTTTTTCAATCCAACTCATAACTTCATGAACAAGATTTTAGATCTCAAAGATAGAACTGAAGAAAGAAACAAAAACTAGTCCTTCATAAGAGAGACAAAGATTGGGCTTGGTGTTGGAAACTCATGTTGGATTTCAAGTTTGCGGCTACATGTAAACAACACAAGGAAGAAGAAGAAGCTTGGTGCACAACACACAATACTGAATGTATTACAAGTTGAATGTTCAAAGATGAGTGACACATTATGGTTATAGGTGTATATAAAAACTGGGGAAAAAGACCTCCTAAAGAGGGGAAAAAGTACCCCAGTGGTCCTAGTGTGTTCACACACTACCAAAATATATCAACAAAGCCCCCCTAGGAGTGTTGCGATCAAAGAGGAGCTCGCACTCACATATAAGGAAGTGCCAAGCTATGTAGAAAGAGATCAATCCACAAAAGGAAGTAAGCCCAAAGATTTGCAAAAAGCTTTAAACTTCTCCCAAGGTAGAGCTTTTGTGAAAAGATATGTTATGTTGTCATGTGTGGGCACATATGCCAAACGGATGTCTCCAATAGAGAACCTCTATATGACATAATGATGATGCACCTCAATGTGCTTTATGTGAGCAGGGAAGACAGGATTCCTCGCAACTGCCAATGTTCTCTACTATCAATGAAGATGGTGGTGGCAAAGGATTGACCAACACCCAAGGCATCTGAGCCACACACACTCAGTGGTTGCTATGAAAGCTACCTTATACTCAGCCTCACAACTAGAAGTGGCCATAGTAGGCTGCTTCTTGCTCAACCAAGATATGCATGAGCTACCAAACGTGAAGAAAAAACCACTAGTGGACACATGAGTGTCATAGCAACCAGCCCAGTCAAAGTTAGAAAAAGCATGTAAATTTGGTGGTAGTGATCCCCCCTTGGGATGAAACAATCCAAGTAGCCAGGTACCACTCAAGTAGCAAAAGATATGCTTAACCACCTACCAATGCTTGACATGGGCAATGCATAAATAAGCTCATGTAAGAGACAACAACTTGCAAGATGGACATTGAAGAGTCAGTTCGTATGGTGCATCAGCATTTTTGCTTCCCAAGCATGAACATATATATTGCGCCTCAAAAGATTGTAGTTCAATTGCTATCTCATGCTATGAGGCAAATCGAGAACCAAGTCAACTTTACACCATACATATAGGAACATTTATTCGAAGCGAAGAAGAAATGGGACCATAAGAAGTTTTTGAATGGGAGCTCTGCATTGACCCTATTGATCTATGAAGCACTAGAAATGAAGGAATGCTTATGATTAATGCCAGTCTCTATTGAAATGGCAAGGTATGTGAAGTCTACATTAATTCCAAAGAAGAACAAAGCATCCATATCAAGAGAAGAAGTGGGAACGAGTTCCAGAACTATGATGCAGGGAGCCAAGCGGGCTAGGGAAGAAGAAGCTCAGGAGACCCCCCAATCTAAACGAACACATCTATTACCAAGGGTCTCTCTAACCCAAACTCCAATAACACAAAGGGATCTATCAGCGGCCTTAGAAGAAACACATACTTACATGCGAGGACAAGTAAATCTTACTATACAAGGACATCAATACAGGCAGTCTAGACACCAGCAGAAAAAGAGTGAAAAAGACCACATCTCATCACAAACCGCCAGATACAAGGAATTGGGGCTTGATGATTCAAGTTCTAATGATGAATCTATTCATGAACAAGATACATTGAACACAGATATAAGAATAGAGGTGAATGACGAATATTGGATAGAGATTCGTCAAGTCCAAACCACCCCCGAAAATCAAAATTCACAAGTACAGAATCAAGAAGCTCCATCTGAAGAAAGGCACATCATCGAGTTGAATATCCAGTCCAAGATCAGTTTAAAAGAAGCATCTCCACCAAAAACAAATGTGGTACCACCCATCCAAGATGAGTTGTAAAGAAAGCTAGAAAAAGAGGTACTATCACAACAAACTCCAATGAGAACTGTGATTGAGATTTTGGATGACACACCACAAGGGAAGGGAGTAACTAAAGAGGTTGAGCCAAGGATAAAACTACATACTCGACAGCCCCACCAAACCACACTACACGTAGCACAAGGAAAGGACATTACCACAGGTGAAGAACCTAGTATCCCCAAAACATGGTTAAATGTGGATGTAGTTCAATTAAAGCTGGTAGTGAAGCAAAATGATACAAACGGCTATGGACATGCGACAACAAATGCTCGACATGGATTCAAAATATGATAAAGCTATGAGAGAGAGAAGCCAATTATAGGTGATGAGTGAAAACTTGTCTGCACAATTAATTCAAGTTCAACAGGCACTCTCAGCCAAGGAATCAGAAGTCCAAAAGCCAGGGAGAAATGCACCGTGCTAACATAGGAGAACCAAAAGCTCCAAGATCAAATCACAGAGCTACAAAGTAAATATGAAGTAGGTGAAGTGGAAAAAACAAGAATGAATGCTAGAAGTAAGCTACTCAAAACTCAAATCAAAGTATATATGGAGGAAGCAGACAATTTAAGAAATAGAAATAAAGAACTTATGAATGCCATACTCTGCAACCAACCCATAGAAGCACAAGCAACGATCGCAAGTGACACAAAGGCATTGGAAGATCAAACTGCAAAGTATCAAGATCACTTGAAACAAGAGCAAGCCATCAGAGGAGAATGGGAAAGTAAGTATATGCATCACACTAATGAACGTAGATAGTGATGGAAATCGGCTGAAGACAAACTTCTTGTGGTATATAATGAAGACGCAGATCAAATAGCCACCATTAGAAATGAACTTTTGACTGCCAAAGAAGCACTAACAAAGGCTAACAATGAAATCAAAGAAAAGGCAAAACTCATTGCACAATTAGAAGCTCAAATAAAACAACAGGCCACAATCGGGACACCAGTAGAGCCAGAGCAAGGGCATCCTACTGACGAGGTAGAGGTAAGTCCTCTATCTCCCCCGATCTATCATTCACCAATAAGAGAGCAGGTGGTGGAACCTAGTGATGATCATCCAATGCCATATACTGGAGAACTAAGTTAGAAGGAATGGGCACTAGTGGTGTCCCAATTGATGGAAAATTTTGAAAATGAAGTAGTCAAAGTAATGAAAGAAGTAAAAATTAAAGGCAAGGACTTGGCACAGATAATAAAGTTGTTCACCATACCTTATGGGCTATTGAAAGAGCAGATGCGCCATTATATAAAGAAGATTACACAAAAAGACCCAGATGACCAATTGAACTTCAAGTCAAATACATTTACTTACACTCAAGAAGAATTTGAAGTGGCACAACCATTATGGAGAAGGAAGTTTTTAGAAAAGAATCCAACATTAGGGGTGCATTGGCAAGCCGCACCATATTTATTCCAGGTGAATCCTTCTTTTTGTCCGATGCCACATCGACGTGATGTACAAGATTTTTTGGATTTACAAAGAACTAGTAAAGCTCAATAAGCAATGGTTGAATTACCCTTTACTTCCAAGTCCGTCGCACAACTATTTACCGATTGAAGAATATATGGTGAGATCCATCAAGTTTTGGCTAAACCGTTATGCGACAGTACCCGATCTCACAATAAAGAAGACCAATAAAATCCTCAGTATGATACTCACAATACTCAAAGTTTTTAAGCATGAAAAATATACATTTTTGAATTTGATCACCATTAACCAAGGCACGGATATCCTCATTTTTTACCTATCTATTATGCCTAGTCGCCCTACCATTAGGGCATATTACTCCAGAATTATGTTTTTGTCGAGCCCATACATGCAAACTTTTGAGGAAGCATTTTTTACAGGACTTTTTGAGATTGACTCAGAAATTTTCTTGAAGATGTAAACTAATCTGAATGTTAGACTTGTGGCGTATGAATTAAGCTTCTTCGCAGACCATAGACAGGCACCACATGACGACGTAAAATCAGAACAATGGAAGAAACTCATGATATGTGAAGCCAATCTGCTTAATGAAACAGAGCAAAAGGTATATAGGATGTACTCCCGTCAACATCCAAAGCCTCTCGGGGACGACAGAGTTCAGGAGGGGGTGGTGTTGAAGGAGAGTCATGCAAAAGGAAAAGAAGAAGAAAATCAAGAAAGAAGCTTCACTAAACAGAATCAATATGAAGAATCAACACTGCAGGAATCCTTGCAGGGGCACACAACATCCATCTCTGCACAAAGTCTCGCAGGGGCACACAAGAGTGGAAAGTGTGCCACAGGCAAGGATCAAGGCCAGCAATTACCCATGAAGAAGTGCAAGAAGATATCCGGAAGATCTCGAGCCCCCAAAGGTGCTTCAACCTCTTGATCTTTGGGAGTTCTAGATCCAAGGCTGTAAACCCAGACCTTCATACCTTCCACTGGTTGCGTGCATGGCAGACAGACTTAACACAGTAACCCATATTTGTGAATATACAAAATACAAAGAGGTTATTGGCGAGCTAAACTACAAATCTATTGTATTCCATCTCCATGGGATGTGTGTGGTGAAAAGAAAAGACGAGGCCAAAACCAATGCAAAAGGTCCCGAGTTATATCAGTTTCTTGACTAGTGGTAAAACTATATCATTACGACTTCCACAAGAGCTCATAGTGGTCAACTATACAAAGGCTATCAATTAATAAGAAACCTGATCAACTACAAGCACATAACTAGAGACAAGAAGCAAAGTTTGTCAAGGGACAACAATGACAAAGAGGGGGAGATTGTTGCAGAGGAAAGAAGAGCAGAGATGTAGAGAAAACAAAGGGCCCCAAAATTTTCTCGATTTGGACACTTTATTTTTGTAACATAGCCCCTTTCTAATATATTTTCCGATGTAAATGCACTAGAGGAGTCCTCTAGATTCATATCCATAGATACCTGTATCATTACCCTTGTAAACTAGTAGGGAATTAGTCTTTTAGTCAATAAAGTGCCGGTCTATTATGTGAAAGGACCATTTTTAGGGCACATGTATATAAGTCATTTTCTGACTCTTTGTAAAGACTTTTTGCCATTGTGAGAATCAAGAGCATAGAATTTGGAATTCGTGTCTTCTCTTCTATGTATCTTCGTCCTGGTGCGCTTGCATCCATGTATGTGGCTTGAAAAGAGTGTTTTGAAGTGTTTTCTATCCATGGTAATGCTTGTTTGCTACTAGTAATGTGTGTGCGAAGTGTAGGAAGTGTTAAAGTGTAGGTAGGTCATCATTGGGGCTCCGTATTTTGCTCATAACTTGAAGTATAAGTACTAAAATTGAGTAAAAATATCACCATTGGATGCATCATTCATCTTGAGAGCTTTGAAATGAACCCGTTATTTGCTATATTTAGAGTTTGGAACTGAGAGAAAAGCTCAATTTACTTTTGATTGTTGCATTAAGTGTCATGACACCATAGCCGACCATGAAAGCTTTGAATGTGATAGTCACACTTACTTGCACCTTTGTTAGTTCACATTTGCATTGGCCATCATTTGAATGCATGTCCTCATACACTCGGCTAGGTTATGATACTTCTTGGATTGATAATTAAAGCATGTAATCCCCACTCTATGAACTTGTAAGGGATTGAGGTATAGTCTCTTTCTCGTGAAGTCCCTAAGTTGATACTTAGGTACACAATACTCTATGTTCACACTATAACAAAAAAGCCTAATAAGTGTAGGCCGAATAGTTGAAAAAGGCTTGCAAGTTAGGTTCACCCAACATGGAGCTTTTGTGGAAGATCCATGTCAAGGCTTCAAGAAGATAGCCAGAGGTGAGAAGCATGGCAGGCTCTTTACTTTTGAAGTAGGAGAAACCAAAAACATAGCTCTAATTAACTTTGGGTCTCAAACCCTAAATGAGCTTGAAGTGTGGCATAAGAGGCTAGCTCATGTGAATGAAAGAATCTTGAAGGATATATGCAGGGATCAAAGTGCTCTTGTATTGCCAAACATATCAAAGCAACACATGATCAATAGATGTGATGCATGTCAAATTGGGAAGGCACAAAGACAACCATTCAACCACAAAGACTACATCCACAACAACCTTTTGGACTTAGTGCACACTCATGTGTAGGCACCAAGTCAAGAACCTTCATTGGCAGGATCAAGGTACTATGTCTCATTTATTGAGGACCATAAGAGAGGGACTATTCTATACTTTATCAAGAGTAAGAATGAAGTGTTTGATTGCTTCAAAAATTATCTAGCACATGTGGAGAATCATATAGGTAAATCACTCAAGAAGCTCAAATTTGATGGAGGGGGGGAATACTAGCTTAAAGATTTTGATGAGTTCTTATAGGATAAAGGTATCAAGAGGGAAGTGACTAACAGGTACTCCCCTCAATTGAATGGAACTACAGAGAGAAGAAACAAGACATTGTTTGGATCAGTTAGAACAATGCTTGAAGAGAAGAGGTTGCCACATTATCTATGGGCAGAGGCTATTTTAACTTTTGTGTACCTTGTCAATAGACTACCATCCAAATCACTCCAAGGTATGACTCCTTATGAAGAATGGTATAGAAGAAAACCTAGTCTTGGAAATTGCAAGTTTTTTGGTTATTTAGCTTATGTTCATGTACCATCACAAATAAGAGGTAAGCTAGATGAAAGGGAGACAAAGACAATTTTTATTGGGTATGAATCAACTCAAACGGGTTATAGTTTCTATAATCCTTCAACCAAGCAATCACTACAAGTAGAGATGTTGTGTTTGAAGAACACAAGTCTTGGTATGATGACCATAAACCAAATGTAGCTCTATCATATGATCTTGATTCTGATTTCCATCAATTAGGAAGCAAGCATGATACACAGTTCTAGGATCCATGAAGTGATATAGATGATGACTAAGATGAAAGGGACAAGGATTACAAGCTATGGAAGTCAAGAGGCAAAGCAAAAATGCAAGACTCTGGAGAATGCTCCAAGAAAGCACCTAGAAGGTCAGCAACAGAGAAGAGACAACTAGAAAGGTATGGATATGATTCCATATCTGTTACAAAGCATTCATTCTACTTGGTAAAGCACATTATTTCAGAAGAACCCTCAACCTATGGAGAGGCAAGGGAAACCCTAGTTGGGAAAAGGCCATGAAAGAAGAAGTAGATGCATTGAAGGAGATGGACACTTGGAATTTCATTGCGATGTCATCGAATCAAAGGTAATTGGTTGCAGATGGGTATATAAAATTAAAAGAAACTCAAATGTATCACTTTGTAGGTCAAAGGCAACATAAGTTGCCCAAGGATGCTCACAAACTCATGGTATAGACTATGAGGAAATTATTCTCACCAGTTGCAAAGATGACTACAATTAGAACATTGATAAGTGTAGCTGCTCCAAGAATTAGGAGTCTCCTCCAGTTTGATGTGAAAAATGCATTCCTAAATGGTTGGATAAGTAAAGAGCTATACATGTCACAACCTCCAGGTTTTAAAAACCCTAATCATACAACTTATGTTTGTAGACTTAAGAAAGCATTGCATGGATTGAAACGAGCTCCTAGAGCTTGGAATTACAAGTTGCTTACATACCTTCAAGATCAGGGTTCAAACATTAGGGGAAAAAGGAACCTTGCATCACTACAAGGAATACGGGCATATAGCGACGGTTAAGGCGACACAATTTCATCACTATAAAATTTCAAAATGCATCGTAATGAGCGTCGCGCATGCAGCGTCGATTAAACGATGAGGCAAATGATATTTTTTGCGACTTGTGGCATGACGGGGTTTGCGACGCTTGCATAGAGCGTCGCTAACACAACGGTTTTAAATAGCATCACATAACCCAGGCTTTTTTTGCATCGCATAAGCGATGCTAAAACATGTCGCTTATGCGACGCCAAATTTTTTGACGCGTAGCATCGCTTACACGACGGTCTGTTGATGAAAAAAATTAAAACGTTGGAGGCTCTTTGATCGGCATTTTCACGCATCTGATCGAAGAGCTCTCCAATGTTCACAATTGCACTGTGCTTATGAGCTGAAGCAAGTATATGCAGAATTGTTGTTTTGCCTAAGCTCTCTCTTATTGTCTCCCTCTGTCTCTGTTTCTCTCTTTCTACGTCTTTCTCTCTTTGAATTCTCTCTCTCTCTCTCTCTCTCTCTCTCTCTTCTTTACCTATTTATTGCAGGTTATTCAAGAAGCTAACCAAGCAAAAAGTATGGGTAACTATCGTAAGTACAATTTCTATTCTTTGTATATCATTTGAATTGTGTTATTTTCATTAGATAGCATACTCACACTTATTGATATGCACTTATACACTTATACATGATGAAGATGCACTTTCACACATATACACATGCACATACACACACATATATACACACAGATACATGTGCACATACACTTAGACATACACACATACACATGCATATGCACAAACATTTCTACAACCACATAAAAAGACTTACATGCATGCATTATTGCATATATATATATATATATATATATATATATATATATATATATATATATATATATATATATATATATATATATATATATATATATATATATATATATGTATATATATATATACATACACACATTAACATATACACAAATACATGTATATGCACATCCACATACATGCACATTCACATGCATGCACATGGATGCAAATGGAAATGCATCCACATACACATGCATGTTTCATACATATACACATACATATACATACATTATACACATATATACACATATATATGCACATACATACACACACATATACACATGCACACACATGCACATACCTACATATACACATATACATGCACATACACACATATACACATAGAGTTACACATATACATGCACATACACACATATACACATAGAGTTACACATATACATGCACATACATATACACACACATACACATGCACATGCACATACTCATACACACATATACACTTACACATGCACATGCACATACATACATATACACACACATACACATGCACATACATACATATACACACACATACATATACACTTAGGTACACACATATGAATGAATTATATAATAAAAGTATTATAACACATCTACACATGCACACACACATGCACATACCTACATATACACATACAGATGCACATACACACATATACACATAGAGTTACACATATACATGCACATACATATACACACACATACACATGCACCTGCACATACTCATACACACATATACACTTACACATGCATATGCACATACATACATATACACACACATACACATGCACATACATACATATACACACACATACATATACACTTAGGTACACACATATGAATGAATTATATAATTAAAGTATTAAAACACATATACACATGCACACACACATGCACATACCTACATATACACATAAACATGCACATACACCCATATACACATAGAGTTACACATATACATGCACATACATATACACACACATACACATGAACATGCACATACTCATACACACATACTCATGCACACACATATACACTTACACATGCACATGCACATACATACATATACACACACATACACATGCACATGCACATACTCATACACACATACTCATGCACACACATATACACTTACACATGCACATGCACATACATACATATACACACACATACACATGCACATACATACATATACACACACATACATATACACTTATGTACACACATATGAATGACTTATATAATTAAAGTATTAAAACACATATACACATGCACACACACATGCACATACCTACATATACACATATACATGCACATACACACATATACACATAGAGTTACACATATACATGCACATACATATACACACACATACACATGCACATGCACATGCACATGCACATACTCATACACACATACTCATGCACACACATATACACTTACACACGCACATGCACATACATACATATACACACACATACACATGCACATACATACATATACACACACATACATACACACTTAGGTACAAACATATGAATGAATTATATAATTAAAGTATTAAAACACATATACACATTCACACACACATGCACATACCTACATATATACATATACATGCACATACACACATATACACATAGAGTTACACATGTACATGCACATACATATACACACACATACACATGCACATGCACATACTCATACACACATATACACTTACACATGCACATGCACATACATACATATACACACACATACACATGCACATACATACATATACACACACATACATATACACTTAGGTACACACATATGAATGAATTATATAATTAAAGTATTAAAACACATATACACATGCACACACACATGCACATACCTACATATACACATATACATGCACATACACACATATACACATAGCGTTACACATATACATGCACATACATATACACACACATACACATGCACATGCACATACTCATACACACATATACACTTACACATGCACATGCACATACATACATATACACACACATACACATGCACATACATACATATACACACACATACATATACACTTAGGTACACACATATGAATGAATTATATAATTAAAGTATTAAAACACATGCTTAATATAAACAATAATAACAATCAATAGAACAAAACTCTTCATTACTTAATACCATACACACAATTCAAAACATAACTGAAATGAAAAATATATAGATAATATATATATATATATATATATATATATATATATATATATATATATATATATATATATATATATATATCAATGTAAATACATATAATCCAATGTCATAATCAACTAAAATCCTAATCATCATCATCATGATCATCATCGTCATCATCATCATCAACAGCATCATGATCATCCTGATCATCCTCATCCTCATCGTCATGATCACCCTGTGACGATCGAGATCGTCCCTCCTGTGTCTGTCTCTCCACCTCATCCATATCTTTCTCTCCAAAATACCCCTGTATTACATACAACAAACATAAATAAATAAAACAATTAAAACATTCATAAAAATAAAATAATTATATAAAATTTAATAATACTCACAAATGCATCAGGATGATCTCGCATATACTCACTCAAATGCCAATATCCAAAATGTGTAGCATACTTGATCTCATGTTTCGTAGGATATCGGCCATAATCCTTCTGCTGCATTGAAACAAATAAAAAAGATTAGTTGCTTGCATTTTAACTAAAATAAAAAATATACTCACAATAACACAAATGTAGCTACAAAACCATTATGACCCATTTGGCCTAGGTGCAATGGTTGGCCCGACTCCACTCTCTTCTTTGCAGCAGCCTGTTTATTTAAGAAATTAAATACATTAATTAAATGTAAAAAATTACTAAAATATATAAAAATTATGAATATAAACTATTAATTTGTGTACTTTCTACTGAGGAAATGACTCCTGAAGACGTAGCTGTCTACAAAAAAGCTGCCACGTCTCAAGTAGTATGTTAGGTCTGTAAGACAATAGTTACGCAATATAACACAGGAGCAATAACAGAGAAGATAACAGATATAGGAGAATCTCAACAATTTTCTACTAGCAGCAAGTACAAAGATGATGGCGTTGTCCACCCGTGCGCTCTCAAGGTAGAGCTTAAATGGTGATCTAGACAACTCTAGATAGGGAGATACAAGGTAGAGGTATGCTGGCTCAACTCGGTGTCTTAGGTAGTGCAGAAGTCATGTATATATAGGATCATGGGTGGCCTGCCATGGACGGCTATACATGGGCGGTAGAGCGTGGGCGGCCACCGCCCGCGTAATTGCCATACACGGCTTAGACTGGTTGAACCGACCTAACAAATATAAATGATTTCTGACTCCGACAGGGAATATTCCATGGAATATTCCCTTTACCGTCGCGCCGGGGGCCCGGACCCCCACCAGGGGGCCCGCTGGCCCCCTGGGACCCTCCAGCCAGGGGGCCCGCTGGCCCCCTTGGACCCCCCAGCCGGGGCTGCTCACCGCTGCCCCGGACCCCATAATTGGGGACCCTGATAACTCCCTTTCCTTATAATATCTTACATGGTCCAACATGACCTTCATCCAACATTCAAGTTGGGATTCCCATCAATTGGGTAATGCATGCTTGGCTTCTCCTCATAAAGGGGGCCTTACAAAATGTGCATACAATCATGAGGGGTAGACATTGATCATATACTAACACCCCCCCTCAATGTTTACCGATGATAAATCAAGTAGGTCTCGGTCCTATGCCCATCTGTTGAAGATGCTTGTTGAGCTGCTCTCTTCCAAGTGCTTTAGTGAATATGTCAGCACAATTTGCCTCTGTTGGGCAATATTCTAGCTCCACAATTTCATCTTCAATTAGCTCACGAATGTAATGGTACTGTACTTCTATGTGCTTGGTGCGAGCATGAAATACTGGGTTCTTTGCAATAGCCATACAACTTTGATTATCACACTTGAGTACAGTTGGCATATTTGATGGAAAGCCAAGATCTGCAAGAATTCTCCTTAACCAGACTGCCTCACAAGAAGCAAAACAAGCTGCTTTGTACTCTGCTTCAGTGGAGGAGAGTGCGAGAGTTGGTTGCTTCCTACTTACCCAAGAAAATATTCCTGAACCAAGTGAGAAACAATATCCAGAAACTGATTTTCTAGAATCACAATCTCCAGCCCAATCTGAATCACAATATCCTTGGAGTGTATCACCTGTGGTATACAAAATACCAAAATCCAAGGTTCCTGCAATGTACCTTAGAATTCGCATTCCAGCATTCCAGTGACTCTCCTTAGGTTTGTTGGAAAACCTGCTTAACACTCCAACAGCATAGCAAATGTCTGGTCTAGTGTTGCACAGAAAAATAAGACTTCCAACGAGCTTCCTATACTTCTTAGCATCTACATCAGGCATGTTATCATCCATAGATAGCTTATGATTTACCTCCATAGGTGTGCTAGTTGGTTTGCAGTCCATCATTCCAAATGCCTTGAGAATTTCTTTGGAATATTTTTGTTGTGAGATGAAAATGCCATCCTTCCTTTGCCATACTTCAATTCCCAGACAAAAATGGAGTAGACCTAAGTCTGTCATTTCAAACTCAGTTCCCAAGCTGATCCGAGTTTGATTGATGAGTTCCTGATGATCTCCTGTAATGATCAAATCATCTACATATACAATGACAACAACTAGCTTGCTATCCCTTTTCGTTACATACAAGTTAGCATCAGAAGTACTTCTTTCAAAACCCATATTTTTGAAAAAATGATTTATTCGTTGGTACCAAGCCCGTGGAGCTTGCTTAAGTCCATACAAAGCTTTCTTCAACCTGCAAACTTTATTTTCTGAATTGGGCACCTCAAAACCTGGTGGTTGAGATACATATACCTCCTCCTTGAGGTGACCATTCAAAAATGCAGATTTGACATCCATCTGGAAAATAGGCCAAGACTTTTGTGCAGCTACTGCAAGTACCGTCCGAATAGTTGTCATGCGTGCTGTTGGTGCAAAAGTTTCTTGAACATCAAATCCTTCAATCTGTGAAAAACCCTGTGCAACTAATCGTGCCTTATACTTTTCTAATGTTCCATCAGCTTTATACTTAGCTTTCCAAATCCATTTAGTACCTATTACCTTCTTCTTTGGCGGCAAGTCGACTAGATCCCATGTATCATTTTTGAGTATACTATCATACTCAGACTGCATTGCCGCTCTCCAATCTGGATCATCAATGGCTTCTTCAATGGTGGTAGGTTCCTTTATCGAACCCATGATATCTGCCATTAGAGCCATGTTAACAATGTGTTCTGAGGCTCTTCTTTGCTCCTCTATTCTCTTTGATCTTCGTAATCCATCCGATGATGATTCTGGTACATCTACATGTGGATTAAGATCATCAAAGAGCTGTTGTGCCCACTTCGGTAGTGGCTTACGCTGTGCAGCTACAACTGGTTGGCTTTTTATTGAGGAAATTTCTCCATCAGATGTTTCCTCCTCCTCAACTTTAACCTGTCTTTTGATAGGCACAAGGTGAGATATTTCTCCGCTTGATGAGATAGTAGATTTACCTTTATCTTCTACTAAGTGTGGTCGTTCATCAAACACCACATCTCGGCTGACAAAAATCTTCCTTGCCTCAGGATCCCATAACCTGTATGCTTTAGACTCTTCACTATATCCTAGGAAGACACACTTTTTGCTTTTTGAATCCAACTTTGATCTTGTTGAATCAGGAATATGTGCATAACAGAAACAACCAAAAATTCTGAAATGCAAAACTGAAGGCCTTTTACCAGAATATGCTTCTTGAGGAGTCATCCCCTTCAGTGCTTTTGTGTAGCTTCGATTGAGGATGTAGACTGCTGTATTGACTGCTTCTGCCCAGAATGAATCAGGCATGTCTTGAGCCTTCAACATACAACGAGCCATTTCAACTACTGTCCTGTTCCTGCGCTCAACAACGCCATTTTGTTGGGGTGTATGAGCTGTGGTAAGTTGCCTTTTCACACCATGCTCCTTACAGTAATTGTTGAATTCTGTTGACAAGAATTCACCTCCTCTATCTGTTCTAAATTTCTTCAATTTCCTTCCTGATTCATTTTCTACATACTTATGCCACGTTTTAAATTTTTCAAAAGCATCAGCCTTCTCTCGAATGAAATAAACCCACATCTTTCTACTATAATCGTCGACTAACAGCAAGAAGTAGAAAGATCCTCCTAAAGCAGGTGTAGACATTTTACCGCAGAGATCAGCATGTACCAACTCTAGAGGAGCTTGAGATCGATTGCTGGTCTCTCTTGGAAATGCCTTTCGTTGTTGCTTGCCCATCATACAAGCTTCACAAGGTTCCTGCAACTCTGAAAATGCAGGCATATGAGCAACCATCCCTGTTCGTTGCATCTCCTTCAAAACTGCAAATCCGAGATGCCCAAATCGTCGGTGCCATAACCTGCTTACATCTTTATCTTCTGTAGCAGTTAAAGCACTTAACTCATACAAGTTATCCCGTCGTATGCCTTTACCTACAACATTACCTGATGAATCCATGATTTCCGCACCACTCTTATTGAAGTGAACTTCGAGTCCACGATCTGTTATTGCAGAAACTGACAACAAATTTCTTTTGAGTGTAGGTACATAGAGAACATCAGATAACTTTTTCTCAACACCTGGAGAAGTGATAAAAGAGATGGTTCCAGTTCCTTCAGCTGGACACTTGGAGTCATTTCCCACCACTACATTGATGGATTCCCGCAGAGGCACTAGGGAACTATACCAATCCTTTTTACTAGTCATATGGCGAGAAGCTCCACTATCTAAAATCCATGGCTCATCAACACGAGCTTGAGCAGATGAACATACCTCTTCAATAGCTACCCAAAGTTCCAGCTCTGTGTTGTTTGCAGACTCTTTGTTCTTCCATGATGATTTTACAGTCCCATTCCGTTCATCAGCTTGCTTCTTTCTGCAATCCTTGATGGCATGGCCTTTCTTTTCACAATAGAAGCAACTTCCTATGAACTTTTTCTTCTTTGGCTTCTTCTTTGATCCCTCTGAAGAGCCTTTACCTTTTGCATTTGCTGAGAATGCAGCATCAGTTGTACTTTGCCGATTCTTCAGCCGCATCTCTTCTTCTAAAAGCATGGCACAAAACTCTTCAAATGTAAGAGGAGTTGGCCTTACCTGAGTGTTAAGGGCTGTTACTAATCCATCATACTTTGCTGGAAGAACACGTACAGATCTTCGAGCCAGCTCTTCTGGTGTTATAACAACACCAACTGCAGCCAATTGATCTTGAAGATGCTTTATCCGTTTGATAAAATCTTCAGCCTTTTCAGAATCAGAATGTTTTTCATTTGCCAACTGATTTTCTAAATTCTGTATCCTAGTGTGGTTCTTGGTCTCATATTGTCGAGCCAATATGCCCCAAGCCTCATGTGCTTTAGTAGTATGTTGAACTAAAGTAAGCACAGAATCACTTACACTAGTGACAATCGCACATAATGCATCAGCGTTCCGCCTCTTCCAAGCTCGTAGAAGATCTGGATCTGGCTGAATCATCAATCTTGAATTTGCTGGATCTTCAACTGGTATAGGCTCTGGATCCAATCCCATCGGTCCCAAGACAGTGTCAAGTAATTCATAGGAGTCCAAAATTGCAGAAATTTTGAACTTCCAGAGTGTATAGTTGGTTCCATCCAGCTTCCCTTCAGTGAATGCAGGTGGACGAATTCGAATAGGTGCAGCATTAACATTAGTTGAAGCACCAAGACTACTGTTCGATGATGAAGCCATCATGTAATCACTCGAATAATCTACTGATATTCTAGTCTGCTAGTAGGCTAAAATAATGATACTTCTCAAGCTATTCGAACCTTACAGCTCTGATACCATGTAAGACAATAGTTACGCAATATAACACAGGAGCAATAACAGAGAAGATAATAGATATAGGAGAATCTCAACAATTTTCTACTAGCAGCAAGTACAAAGATGATGGCGTTGTCCACCCGTGCGCTCTCAAGGTAGAGCTTAAATGGTGATCTAGACAACTCTAGATAGGGAGATACAAGGTAGAGGTATGCTGGCTCAACTCGGTGTCTTAGGTAGTGCAGAAGTCATGTATATATAGGATCATGGGTGGCCTGCCATGGACGGCTATACATGGGCGGTAGAGCGTGGGCGGCCACCGCCCGCGTAATTGCCATACACGGCTTAGACTGGTTGAACCGACCTAACAAACATAAATGATTTCTGACTCCGACAGGGAATATTCCATGGAATATTCCCTTTACCGTCGCGCCGGGGGCGCTGCCCCCGAACCCCCACCAGGGGGCCCGCTGGCCCCCTGGGACCCTCCAGCCAGGGGGCCCGCTGGCCCCCTTGGACCCCCCAGCCGGGGCTGCTCACCGCTGCCCCGGACCCCACAATTGGGGACCCTGATAACTCCCTTTCCTTATAATATCTTACATGGTCCAACATGACCTTCATCCAACATTCAAGTTGGGATTCCCATCAATTGGGTAATGCATGCTTGGCTTCTCCTCATAAAGGGGGCCTTACAAAATGTGCATACAATCATGAGGGGTAGACATTGATCATATACTAACAAGGTCGCCTCTTATTTTTTTCCACCATACAATATCTCCTATTAATTTAATCTCAAACAGAAAAAAAAATCAGAATACATACACATATATACACACACATACACATACACATACCCACATATACATATACATGCAAACATATACGCATACATATATGTATACATATACACATATACATACATATAACATAAACACACATATACATATCCACATATGTACATACACACACATGCATGCATATACACTCATTCATACAAAATACATGCATTTATCCCACAATAATGTGTAGTTGTGTATATGTGAATATGTTGTGAAGAGAGATGGTGGATGCAATCCAAAGATGAGTAGGTGCCGCTACAACCAGCTTCACACCAGCCAACTGAGACTTCAGAGTTGATTAGTAGACCCTTTGAGCTTCCTAAATCCACCAAAATATCAGCCAAGTACTTTGGAACATGTATCCCAAAAGTTTAAGTCAAGACAGACAAGTTGCGAAATGACTAGCTCCCAAAACTTGCTATTTTTGGACATACACCTGCTGGAAAAAATGAACAGTGCTCTCAACCTGGAAGGAATTAGAAAAATTCCTTTTGGGCATAGCAAATAGACTTAGCAAGCTTCCTATTCCAAGTTAAAACACTTCAAATGATGGACTGAGCACTGAGAACAAGTTTCATCAAGTTCTGGAACATTCCCACAATTCTCGGGGCTCTGCAGAGATAGACAAGTAAGCAGTAAAATGCAGATATCTCCAAAACTATAAATCCAATGACCTTGAAAATTTACAGGTAGAAACTAGACAGTGAGAGCTATCCAACGCACTTTAAAACACTGAAAAAGGTTCAGTAAAACTCGAGATATGACCTTCTGAAGTTACTGCTCTGAGTGAGTATAGCAGAGAACAAAACAGAGAGGTAGATGATAATAAATGTATAGATTCACATATGATTACAACCACATTGGCAATGAATCTTTGCACAATGGGAGTAGAATGATAGAGCTATGGAGTAAGCTCTTCAATCTCTACAAAATGACATCAAGTGGTCACGTACAAGGCTTGCTAATCGCCTCTTCCTTCTTGCTCCTTTTATAGCAATTCTTGGAGGGAGTTTTGAATTCGAATTTGAATGGCTCCACCTAAAAGTGATCCCCAAAGTTAGGAGAGATTCCCTCAGCTCAAAAATTCGTGATTTTGGTAGTTGGAGCCACGAATTTGCTTTTACATCATGGATGAGGTAAGCCATCCTTTTACTTTTTTCTTTTTCCATTTACAAGAGATAAAATGTACTCTTTTACAAGAGGTGTTCACATGACTACTCATGTGACTTACAAATGAGGATAATATCAAGCATATCAAGCATGTAGGCTTGGGCAAAATGCACCAACAGCTCCCCCTCAAGCCTAACATGCTTGGCCTCCAAATAAGTCTTCAATTGTCCTTGATTTCCTGCAAACCAATCATCAACTTGAATCTACTTAATTTCGTACCATCAAGAGCTTTCGTCAACATGTCTGCACATTGCATATCTGTAGAGACGTAGGATAGTTGAATATCCTTGCTCATTAGCTTCTCCCTTACATAATGGTAGTGGACTTCAATATGCTTGGTTCTAGCATGGTATACCGGATTAGCTGCTAGATGTAGTGAGCTTGTGTTGTCACCAAAAATGTGAGGTGTTGAAGAATGAAGTCCAAGATCTGTGTACAAAGATTTTAACCACATGATTTCTTGAGTTGCATTAGCCAAACCTCTATATTCAGCTTCAGTAGAAGATAATGCCACGGTTGGTTGCTTCTTCGATGACCAAGAAATGATTTTTGAACCTGCAAATGATATATACCCTGATGTGCTTCTTCTATCATCTTTAGATCCGGCCCAATCTGCATCTGAGTAGACCTTTAGCTCAATATCTGAAGTATATGAATAGAACAAACCTTCATTCATGGTCCCCTTTAGGTACTTGAGGACTCGCTTGGCCGCTTCCATATGTGGTCTTCTCGGCTTATGCATAAACTGACTCAATATGCTAACACTATAGCATATATCCACCCTTGTGAGTGTTGCATAGTTCAAACTTCCAACCAAGCTTTGATAGCTTGTGATGTCTTCAATTGGCTCTCCTTCATAAGCACTAAGCTTATGATTTTGCTCCATAGGTGTACCTGCACACTTTGTATTTTCCATCTTGAACTTGACGAGCATGTCATGGACATACTTCCTTTGTGTGATGTATATACCTGAATCTGTGTAGATCAACTCCAATCCAAGAAAATAAGTGAGTGGTCCGAGGTCACTTATTTTGAACTCCTCCTTCATTTGACTCTTTACCTGTTTGATTCCTTCAAGATCATTGCCTGTGATAATAATATCATCAACATACACACATAAATAGATCACTTCAGATCCATTCCTCTTTATGAACAAAGAGGTATCCGCCTTGCTAGCTTTGAATCCTTGGTCCTGCAAATAAGTCACCAATCTGAAATTCCAAGCTCTTGGAGCTTGCTTCAATCCATACAAAGCTTTCTTTAGTTTGCATACATAGTTAGGATGATGTGCATCCTCATATCCAGGAGGTTGTGCCATATACACTTCCTCAGAAATCCATCCATTCAAGAAAGCATTCTTTACATCAAGTTGATAAAGATTCCAATTTCTAGATGCAGCAAGACTTATGAGAACCCTAATTGTAGGCATTTTTGCAACAGGAGAGAAAGTCTCCTCATAATCAATACCATGGGTTTGAGCAAACCCTTTAGCAACTAACCTTGCTTTGTGTCTATTTATACTTCCATCTGGATTCTTCTTGATTTTGTATATCCATCGAGATCCGATTATCTTCATAGATGGCTTGTTAGGTACAAGCTCCCAAGTGTCATTCTCCTTCAAGGCTTCCATTTCTTCATCCATTGCATCTCTCCAAGCTTTCTTGCTTTGTGCTTCTTCGAATGTGGTAGGTTCTTCATTGGTTGAATCCTTTGCAATGTAGATTGAGTGCTTGGTGACCAAAGAAGTATCATAACCAAACCTCTCTGGTTTCTTCTTCTCCCTCGAAGACCTTCTAAGTGGTTGATGTGAGCTCTCGGGTCCATATGTAGCATCCTGCATCTTTGCTTTACCTTTGTTCTTCCATAGCTTTAGTCTTTCCAAGTCTTCTAGGTCAATCTCCGAATCACTTTCTTCAATCTGCTTTGGCTCCTTTGGTTGAAGTGATGGAAAATCTTCATCCAAGTCATATGGCAGCTTCACTTTCCTGTCATCATCAAACCATGATTTGTTTTCATCAAAAATTACATCTCTACTCACAGAAAATCCTTTATTGGTTGGATTGTACAATCTATATCCTTTTTGGTTTTGATCATAACCAATGAATACACACTTCTCTGCCTTGGGATCCAATTTCCCTCTTACTTGAGAAGGAATGTGAGCATAGGCTAAGCATCCAAAGATTTTACAATGCTCTAGACTAGGTCTTCTTCCATTCCACACTTCATATGGAGTGGTTCCATCTAGTGACTTAGATGGAAGTCTATTTATGAGATATGTGGCTGTCGACACAGCCTCTGCCCATAGGTAGTTCGGCAATCCCTTTTCGTTGAGCATGGACCTTGCAGCTTCGACGATAGCTCTATTCCTCCTCTCTGCTACACCATTGAGTTCAGGTGTATACCTTGTAGTGACTTCCCTTTTAATGCCTCTTTCATGCAAGAAGGCATCAAATTCAGAAGAGAAGTATTCTCCTCCACCATCTGATCTGAGTCTTTTCAAAGTCCTACCTGTTTGATTTTCAACAAGAGCAATATACTTCTTAAAGCAATTAAACACTTCATCCTTGTGCTTCATGAAAAACAGAATGGTCCACCTGCTACAATCATCTATGAAAGACACATAATATCTTGAGCCTGATATAGATGGCTCCTTACTTGGACCCCACACATCCGTGTGCACTAGATCCAAAGGATTTTGATACATATATCCTTTCTTATTGAAAGGTTGTCTATGAGCCTTGCCGAGTTGACAAGCTTCACACTTATAAATCATGTGTTGCCTTGTGATATTAGGCAAACCAAGTACACTTTGGTCCCTGCAAATCTGTTTGAGTGTCCTCTCACCAATGTGAGCAAGCCTTTTGTGCCATATCTCCAACTCTGTTAGAGTTTGAGATCCATAGCTAAACAAAGCTATGTTCTTTGTATCTTCCACTTCAAAAGTGAAAAGCCTTCCTGTCTTTTCTCCTTTGGCAATCCTTCGAAAGCCTTGCCTTGGGTCTTCAACATATGCTCCAAATCGATTGAATCTAACCTGCAATCCTTTTTCAACAATCTGTCCAACACTTATTAAATTTTTGGTAATTGTAGGGACATACAAGACTTTGCTTAAGAGGTTCATATTCCCATCTGATGTCTTCACATTACCTATCTTCTCCACTGAGTGCTTTGTGTCATCTCCTGTCTGCACTTCATGCTTGTTATGAGGATCTTCCAAATCAGAAAGTAAAGCCACATTTCCTGCTACATGGTTCGAGCATCCCGAATCAATGTAAAATATGTGATCATCATCCTTACCCTTCTTTGTTGATAGATTCATAATCAATAATGAATCTTCTTGACTTTGGTCCTCTGCATAGTTATTGTAATCTCTTCTTCCTCTATGGCCACTTTGATAGTTGTTGTTGTTGTTGTTGTAATTGTTGTTGTAGTAGTTGTTGTTGTTGTAGCCTCCATTGTACCTACCTCTATTTGATCCATAGCCACCTCTATTGAATCCTCTTCCTCTTGAGTTCCTTGGATTCTTGAAACATTCTTCAGTAGTATGGTTAGATAAGCCACATATGTTGCAAGGTTGAGATGATTGGAATCTCCCCCTGCCTTGCTTTCCACTTCTGCCTCTTCCTCTAGCTCGTCCTCTACCTGCAAAGTTTGCTTGGAAAGAGCTTCCTTCATCTTCATTCTTTCTATTCTTTGACTTGTCCTTGACCTTAGCTTTATCAGAATATAAGGCAGAAGTTTGATTACCTCTTGAGGACTCACCACCTTTGCTAATCTTTGCTTCATGAGTGAAGACTTGGCCCATGAGTGTGTTGAGGTCGGGTACATGCATATCCATGTATAAATCCATGGCTGTTGTGAATGACTCCCACTTGTCGTCTGCTTTGATTCCATTCATGATTTGTCTTATGATTTGCTCCTCTTCAATTACCTCTCCAATGCTTCCAAGTTGGTCGGAAATCTCCTTCATCTTTGTGACATAATCAGTCACATTTTGCTTCGGGCTTTTCTTCATTGTTGTGAACTCCATCCACAATTGGTTCTTCCTTGCTCGAGTGTTGGAAGAGAAGAAAGAAGCAAGTGCATTCCAGGTTTCTCTTGATGTCTTGCATCTCTTGACATGAGGTAAAAGAAAATCAGAGATTGAGTTTAGAATATAGGACCTTGCAAGTGCATCCTTCGAACACCAATTTGAAAGTCCTTCCACTTCTTCATGTGATGGTTGCCCTTTGTTCCTCATGGTTGGCATTGCTTCATCTCCGGATATGAATCCATATAGATTCCTCCCTTGAAGGTAAGCCTCCATCCTTAGAGACCATGCCGGATAGTTGTTTCGATCCAATTTGTCAATTGTTGATGGAAATCCATCTCCCATGTTGCTTGACTATGCTCTGATACCACTGTGAAGAGAGATGGTGGATGCAATCCAAAGATGAGTAGGTGCCGCTACAACCAGCTTCACACCAGCCAACTGAGACTTCAGAGTTGATTAGTAGACCCTTTGAGCTTCCTAAATCCACCAAAATATCAGCCAAGTACTTTGGAACATGTATCCCAAAAGTTTAAGTCAAGACAGACAAGTTGCGAAATGACTAGCTCCCAAAACTTGCTATTTTTGGACATACACCTGCTGGAAAAAATGAACAGTGCTCTCAACCTGGAAGGAATTAGAAAAATTCCTTTTGGGCATAGCAAATAGACTTAGCAAGCTTCCTATTCCAAGTTAAAACACTTCAAATGATGGACTGAGCACTGAGAACAAGTTTCATCAAGTTCTGGAACATTCCCACAATTCTCGGGGCTCTGCAGAGATAGACAAGTAAGCAGTAAAATGCAGATATCTCCAAAACTATAAATCCAATGACCTTGAAAATTTATAGGTAGAAACTAGACAGTGAGAGCTATCCAACGCACTTTAAAACACTGAAAAAGGTTCAGTAAAACTCGAGATATGACCTTCTGAAGTTACTGCTCTGAGTGAGTATAGCAGAGAACAAAACAGAGAGGTAGATGATAATAAATGTATAGATTCACATATGATTACAACCACATTGGCAATGAATCTTTGCACAATGGGAGTAGAATGATAGAGCTATGGAGTAAGCTCTTCAATCTCTACAAAATGACATCAAGTGGTCACGTACAAGGCTTGCTAATCGCCTCTTCCTTCTTGCTCCTTTTATAGCAATTCTTGGAGGGAGTTTTGAATTCGAATTTGAATGGCTCCACCTAAAAGTGATCCCCAAAGTTAGGAGAGATTCCCTCAGCTCAAAAATTCGTGATTTTGGTAGTTGGAGCCACGAATTTGCTTTTACATCATGGATGAGGTAAGCCATCCTTTTACTTTTTTCTTTTTCCATTTACAAGAGATAAAATGTACTCTTTTACAAGAGGTGTTCACATGACTACTCATGTGACTTACAAATGAGGATAATATCAAGCATATCAAGCATGTAGGCTTGGGCAAAATGCACCAACAGCTCCCCCTCAAGCCTAACATGCTTGGCCTCCAAATAAGTCTTCAATTGTCCTTGATTTCCTGCAAACCAATCATCAACTTGAATCTACTTAATTTCGTACCATCAAGAGCTTTCGTCAACATGTCTGCACATTGCATATCTGTAGAGACGTAGGATAGTTGAATATCCTTGCTCATTAGCTTCTCCCTTACATAATGGTAGTGGACTTCAATATGCTTGGTTCTAGCATGGTATACCGGATTAGCTGCTAGATGTAGTGAGCTTGTGTTGTCACCAAAAATGTGAGGTGTTGAAGAATGAAGTCCAAGATCTGTGTACAAAGATTTTAACCACATGATTTCTTGAGTTGCATTAGCCAAACCTCTATATTCAGCTTCAGTAGAAGATAATGCCACGGTTGGTTGCTTCTTCGATGACCAAGAAATGATTTTTGAACCTGCAAATGATATATACCCTGATGTGCTTCTTCTATCATCTTTAGATCCGGCCCAATCTGCATCTGAGTAGACCTTTAGCTCAATATCTGAAGTATATGAATAGAACAAACCTTCATTCATGGTCCCCTTTAGGTACTTGAGGACTCGCTTGGCCGCTTCCATATGTGGTCTTCTCGGCTTATGCATAAACTGACTCAATATGCTAACACTATAGCATATATCCACCCTTGTGAGTGTTGCATAGTTCAAACTTCCAACCAAGCTTTGATAGCTTGTGATGTCTTCAATTGGCTCTCCTTCATAAGCACTAAGCTTATGATTTTGCTCCATAGGTGTACCTGCACACTTTGTATTTTCCATCTTGAACTTGACGAGCATGTCATGGACATACTTCCTTTGTGTGATGTATATACCTGAATCTGTGTAGATCAACTCCAATCCAAGAAAATAAGTGAGTGGTCCGAGGTCACTTATTTTGAACTCCTCCTTCATTTGACTCTTTACCTGTTTGATTCCTTCAAGATCATTGCCTGTGATAATAATATCATCAACATACACACATAAATAGATCACTTCAGATCCATTCCTCTTTATGAACAAAGAGGTATCCGCCTTGCTAGCTTTGAATCCTTGGTCCTGCAAATAAGTCACCAATCTGAAATTCCAAGCTCTTGGAGCTTGCTTCAATCCATACAAAGCTTTCTTTAGTTTGCATACATAGTTAGGATGATGTGCATCCTCATATCCAGGAGGTTGTGCCATATACACTTCCTCAGAAATCCATCCATTCAAGAAAGCATTCTTTACATCAAGTTGATAAAGATTCCAATTTCTAGATGCAGCAAGACTTATGAGAACCCTAATTGTAGGCATTTTTGCAACAGGAGAGAAAGTCTCCTCATAATCAATACCATGGGTTTGAGCAAACCCTTTAGCAACTAACCTTGCTTTGTGTCTATTTATACTTCCATCTGGATTCTTCTTGATTTTGTATATCCATCGAGATCCGATTATCTTCATAGATGGCTTGTTAGGTACAAGCTCCCAAGTGTCATTCTCCTTCAAGGCTTCCATTTCTTCATCCATTGCATCTCTCCAAGCTTTCTTGCTTTGTGCTTCTTCGAATGTGGTAGGTTCTTCATTGGTTGAATCCTTTGCAATGTAGATTGAGTGCTTGGTGACCAAAGAAGTATCATAACCAAACCTCTCTGGTTTCTTCTTCTCCCTCGAAGACCTTCTAAGTGGTTGATGTGAGCTCTCGGGTCCATATGTAGCATCCTGCATCTTTGCTTTACCTTTGTTCTTCCATAGCTTTAGTCTTTCCAAGTCTTCTAGGTCAATCTCCGAATCACTTTCTTCAATCTGCTTTGGCTCCTTTGGTTGAAGTGATGGAAAATCTTCATCCAAGTCATATGGCAGCTTCACTTTCCTGTCATCATCAAACCATGATTTGTTTTCATCAAAAATTACATCTCTACTCACAGAAAATCCTTTATTGGTTGGATTGTACAATCTATATCCTTTTTGGTTTTGATCATAACCAATGAATACACACTTCTCTGCCTTGGGATCCAATTTCCCTCTTACTTGAGAAGGAATGTGAGCATAGGCTAAGCATCCAAAGATTTTACAATGCTCTAGACTAGGTCTTCTTCCATTCCACACTTCATATGGAGTGGTTCCATCTAGTGACTTAGATGGAAGTCTATTTATGAGATATGTGGCTGTCGACACAGCCTCTGCCCATAGGTAGTTCGGCAATCCCTTTTCGTTGAGCATGGACCTTGCAGCTTCGACGATAGCTCTATTCCTCCTCTCTGCTACACCATTGAGTTCAGGTGTATACCTTGTAGTGACTTCCCTTTTAATGCCTCTTTCATGCAAGAAGGCATCAAATTCAGAAGAGAAGTATTCTCCTCCACCATCTGATCTGAGTCTTTTCAAAGTCCTACCTGTTTGATTTTCAACAAGAGCAATATACTTCTTAAAGCAATTAAACACTTCATCCTTGTGCTTCATGAAAAACAGAATGGTCCACCTGCTACAATCATCTATGAAAGACACATAATATCTTGAGCCTGATATAGATGGCT
Source organism: Ceratopteris richardii (assembly GCA_020310875.1). Taxonomy (NCBI): domain Eukaryota; kingdom Viridiplantae; phylum Streptophyta; class Polypodiopsida; order Polypodiales; family Pteridaceae; genus Ceratopteris; species Ceratopteris richardii. Next base: position 117,283,014 of record CM035414.1, read on the forward strand.
CCTTACTTGGACCCCACACATCCGTGTGCACTAGATCCAAAGGATTTTGATACATATATCCTTTCTTATTGAAAGGTTGTCTATGAGCCTTGCCGAGTTGACAAGCTTCACACTTATAAATCATGTGTTGCCTTGTGATATTAGGCAAACCAAGTACACTTTGGTCCCTGCAAATCTGTTTGAGTGTCCTCTCACCAATGTGAGCAAGCCTTTTGTGCCATATCTCCAACTCTGTTAGAGTTTGAGATCCATAGCTAAACAAAGCTATGTTCTTTGTATCTTCCACTTCAAAAGTGAAAAGCCTTCCTGTCTTTTCTCCTTTGGCAATCCTTCGAAAGCCTTGCCTTGGGTCTTCAACATATGCTCCAAATCGATTGAATCTAACCTGCAATCCTTTTTCAACAATCTGTCCAACACTTATTAAATTTTTGGTAATTGTAGGGACATACAAGACTTTGCTTAAGAGGTTCATATTCCCATCTGATGTCTTCACATTACCTATCTTCTCCACTGAGTGCTTTGTGTCATCTCCTGTCTGCACTTCATGCTTGTTATGAGGATCTTCCAAATCAGAAAGTAAAGCCACATTTCCTGCTACATGGTTCGAGCATCCCGAATCAATGTAAAATATGTGATCATCATCCTTACCCTTCTTTGTTGATAGATTCATAATCAATAATGAATCTTCTTGACTTTGGTCCTCTGCATAGTTATTGTAATCTCTTCTTCCTCTATGGCCACTTTGATAGTTGTTGTTGTTGTTGTTGTAATTGTTGTTGTAGTAGTTGTTGTTGTTGTAGCCTCCATTGTACCTACCTCTATTTGATCCATAGCCACCTCTATTGAATCCTCTTCCTCTTGAGTTCCTTGGATTCTTGAAACATTCTTCAGTAGTATGGTTAGATAAGCCACATATGTTGCAAGGTTGAGATGATTGGAATCTCCCCCTGCCTTGCTTTCCACTTCTGCCTCTTCCTCTAGCTCGTCCTCTACCTGCAAAGTTTGCTTGGAAAGAGCTTCCTTCATCTTCATTCTTTCTATTCTTTGACTTGTCCTTGACCTTAGCTTTATCAGAATATAAGGCAGAAGTTTGATTACCTCTTGAGGACTCACCACCTTTGCTAATCTTTGCTTCATGAGTGAAGACTTGGCCCATGAGTGTGTTGAGGTCGGGTACATGCATATCCATGTATAAATCCATGGCTGTTGTGAATGACTCCCACTTGTCGTCTGCTTTGATTCCATTCATGATTTGTCTTATGATTTGCTCCTCTTCAATTACCTCTCCAATGCTTCCAAGTTGGTCGGAAATCTCCTTCATCTTTGTGACATAATCAGTCACATTTTGCTTCGGGCTTTTCTTCATTGTTGTGAACTCCATCCACAATTGGTTCTTCCTTGCTCGAGTGTTGGAAGAGAAGAAAGAAGCAAGTGCATTCCAGGTTTCTCTTGATGTCTTGCATCTCTTGACATGAGGTAAAAGAAAATCAGAGATTGAGTTTAGAATATAGGACCTTGCAAGTGCATCCTTCGAACACCAATTTGAAAGTCCTTCCACTTCTTCATGTGATGGTTGCCCTTTGTTCCTCATGGTTGGCATTGCTTCATCTCCGGATATGAATCCATATAGATTCCTCCCTTGAAGGTAAGCCTCCATCCTTAGAGACCATGCCGGATAGTTGTTTCGATCCAATTTGTCAATTGTTGATGGAAATCCATCTCCCATGTTGCTTGACTATGCTCTGATACCACTGTGAAGAGAGATGGTGGATGCAATCCAAAGATGAGTAGGTGCCGCTACAACCAGCTTCACACCAGCCAACTGAGACTTCAGAGTTGATTAGTAGACCCTTTGAGCTTCCTAAATCCACCAAAATATCAGCCAAGTACTTTGGAACATGTATCCCAAAAGTTTAAGTCAAGACAGACAAGTTGCGAAATGACTAGCTCCCAAAACTTGCTATTTTTGGACATACACCTGCTGGAAAAAATGAACAGTGCTCTCAACCTGGAAGGAATTAGAAAAATTCCTTTTGGGCATAGCAAATAGACTTAGCAAGCTTCCTATTCCAAGTTAAAACACTTCAAATGATGGACTGAGCACTGAGAACAAGTTTCATCAAGTTCTGGAACATTCCCACAATTCTCGGGGCTCTGCAGAGATAGACAAGTAAGCAGTAAAATGCAGATATCTCCAAAACTATAAATCCAATGACCTTGAAAATTTACAGGTAGAAACTAGACAGTGAGAGCTATCCAACGCACTTTAAAACACTGAAAAAGGTTCAGTAAAACTCGAGATATGACCTTCTGAAGTTACTGCTCTGAGTGAGTATAGCAGAGAACAAAACAGAGAGGTAGATGATAATAAATGTATAGATTCACATATGATTACAACCACATTGGCAATGAATCTTTGCACAATGGGAGTAGAATGATAGAGCTATGGAGTAAGCTCTTCAATCTCTACAAAATGACATCAAGTGGTCACGTACAAGGCTTGCTAATCGCCTCTTCCTTCTTGCTCCTTTTATAGCAATTCTTGGAGGGAGTTTTGAATTCGAATTTGAATGGCTCCACCTAAAAGTGATCCCCAAAGTTAGGAGAGATTCCCTCAGCTCAAAAATTCGTGATTTTGGTAGTTGGAGCCACGAATTTGCTTTTACATCATGGATGAGGTAAGCCATCCTTTTACTTTTTTCTTTTTCCATTTACAAGAGATAAAATGTACTCTTTTACAAGAGGTGTTCACATGACTACTCATGTGACTTACAAATGAGGATAATATCAAGCATATCAAGCATGTAGGCTTGGGCAAAATGCACCAACAGCTCCCCCTCAAGCCTAACATGCTTGGCCTCCAAATAAGTCTTCAATTGTCCTTGATTTCCTGCAAACCAATCATCAACTTGAATCTACTTAATTTCGTACCATCAAGAGCTTTCGTCAACATGTCTGCACATTGCATATCTGTAGAGACGTAGGATAGTTGAATATCCTTGCTCATTAGCTTCTCCCTTACATAATGGTAGTGGACTTCAATATGCTTGGTTCTAGCATGGTATACCGGATTAGCTGCTAGATGTAGTGAGCTTGTGTTGTCACCAAAAATGTGAGGTGTTGAAGAATGAAGTCCAAGATCTGTGTACAAAGATTTTAACCACATGATTTCTTGAGTTGCATTAGCCAAACCTCTATATTCAGCTTCAGTAGAAGATAATGCCACGGTTGGTTGCTTCTTCGATGACCAAGAAATGATTTTTGAACCTGCAAATGATATATACCCTGATGTGCTTCTTCTATCATCTTTAGATCCGGCCCAATCTGCATCTGAGTAGACCTTTAGCTCAATATCTGAAGTATATGAATAGAACAAACCTTCATTCATGGTCCCCTTTAGGTACTTGAGGACTCGCTTGGCCGCTTCCATATGTGGTCTTCTCGGCTTATGCATAAACTGACTCAATATGCTAACACTATAGCATATATCCACCCTTGTGAGTGTTGCATAGTTCAAACTTCCAACCAAGCTTTGATAGCTTGTGATGTCTTCAATTGGCTCTCCTTCATAAGCACTAAGCTTATGATTTTGCTCCATAGGTGTACCTGCACACTTTGTATTTTCCATCTTGAACTTGACGAGCATGTCATGGACATACTTCCTTTGTGTGATGTATATACCTGAATCTGTGTAGATCAACTCCAATTCAAGAAAATAAGTGAGTGGTCCGAGGTCACTTATTTTGAACTCCTCCTTCATTTGACTCTTTACCTGTTTGATTCCTTCAAGATCATTGCCTGTGATAATAATATCATCAACATACACACATAAATAGATCACTTCAGATCCATTCCTCTTTATGAACAAAGAGGTATCCGCCTTGCTAGCTTTGAATCCTTGGTCCTGCAAATAAGTCACCAATCTGAAATTCCAAGCTCTTGGAGCTTGCTTCAATCCATACAAAGCTTTCTTTAGTTTGCATACATAGTTAGGATGATGTGCATCCTCATATCCAGGAGGTTGTGCCATATACACTTCCTCAGAAATCCATCCATTCAAGAAAGCATTCTTTACATCAAGTTGATAAAGATTCCAATTTCTAGATGCAGCAAGACTTATGAGAACCCTAATTGTAGGCATTTTTGCAACAGGAGAGAAAGTCTCCTCATAATCAATACCATGGGTTTGAGCAAACCCTTTAGCAACTAACCTTGCTTTGTGTCTATTTATACTTCCATCTGGATTCTTCTTGATTTTGTATATCCATCGAGATCCGATTATCTTCATAGATGGCTTGTTAGGTACAAGCTCCCAAGTGTCATTCTCCTTCAAGGCTTCCATTTCTTCATCCATTGCATCTCTCCAAGCTTTCTTGCTTTGTGCTTCTTCGAATGTGGTAGGTTCTTCATTGGTTGAATCCTTTGCAATGTAGATTGAGTGCTTGGTGACCAAAGAAGTATCATAACCAAACCTCTCTGGTTTCTTCTTCTCCCTCGAAGACCTTCTAAGTGGTTGATGTGAGCTCTCGGGTCCATATGTAGCATCCTGCATCTTTGCTTTACCTTTGTTCTTCCATAGCTTTAGTCTTTCCAAGTCTTCTAGGTCAATCTCCGAATCACTTTCTTCAATCTGCTTTGGCTCCTTTGGTTGAAGTGATGGAAAATCTTCATCCAAGTCATATGGCAGCTTCACTTTCCTGTCATCATCAAACCATGATTTGTTTTCATCAAAAATTACATCTCTACTCACAGAAAATCCTTTATTGGTTGGATTGTACAATCTATATCCTTTTTGGTTTTGATCATAACCAATGAATACACACTTCTCTGCCTTGGGATCCAATTTCCCTCTTACTTGAGAAGGAATGTGAGCATAGGCTAAGCATCCAAAGATTTTACAATGCTCTAGACTAGGTCTTCTTCCATTCCACACTTCATATGGAGTGGTTCCATCTAGTGACTTAGATGGAAGTCTATTTATGAGATATGTGGCTGTCGACACAGCCTCTGCCCATAGGTAGTTCGGCAATCCCTTTTCGTTGAGCATGGACCTTGCAGCTTCGACGATAGCTCTATTCCTCCTCTCTGCTACACCATTGAGTTCAGGTGTATACCTTGTAGTGACTTCCCTTTTAATGCCTCTTTCATGCAAGAAGGCATCAAATTCAGAAGAGAAGTATTCTCCTCCACCATCTGATCTGAGTCTTTTCAAAGTCCTACCTGTTTGATTTTCAACAAGAGCAATATACTTCTTAAAGCAATTAAACACTTCATCCTTGTGCTTCATGAAAAACAGAATGGTCCACCTGCTACAATCATCTATGAAAGACACATAATATCTTGAGCCTGATATAGATGGCTCCTTACTTGGACCCCACACATCCGTGTGCACTAGATCCAAAGGATTTTGATACATATATCCTTTCTTATTGAAAGGTTGTCTATGAGCCTTGCCGAGTTGACAAGCTTCACACTTATAAATCATGTGTTGCCTTGTGATATTAGGCAAACCAAGTACACTTTGGTCCCTGCAAATCTGTTTGAGTGTCCTCTCACCAATGTGAGCAAGCCTTTTGTGCCATATCTCCAACTCTGTTAGAGTTTGAGATCCATAGCTAAACAAAGCTATGTTCTTTGTATCTTCCACTTCAAAAGTGAAAAGCCTTCCTGTCTTTTCTCCTTTGGCAATCCTTCGAAAGCCTTGCCTTGGGTCTTCAACATATGCTCCAAATCGATTGAATCTAACCTGCAATCCTTTTTCAACAATCTGTCCAACACTTATTAAATTTTTGGTAATTGTAGGGACATACAAGACTTTGCTTAAGAGGTTCATATTCCCATCTGATGTCTTCACATTACCTATCTTCTCCACTGAGTGCTTTGTGTCATCTCCTGTCTGCACTTCATGCTTGTTATGAGGATCTTCCAAATCAGAAAGTAAAGCCACATTTCCTGCTACATGGTTCGAGCATCCCGAATCAATGTAAAATATGTGATCATCATCCTTACCCTTCTTTGTTGATAGATTCATAATCAATAATGAATCTTCTTGACTTTGGTCCTCTGCATAGTTATTGTAATCTCTTCTTCCTCTATGGCCACTTTGATAGTTGTTGTTGTTGTTGTTGTAATTGTTGTTGTAGTAGTTGTTGTTGTTGTAGCCTCCATTGTACCTACCTCTATTTGATCCATAGCCACCTCTATTGAATCCTCTTCCTCTTGAGTTCCTTGGATTCTTGAAACATTCTTCAGTAGTATGGTTAGATAAGCCACATATGTTGCAAGGTTGAGATGATTGGAATCTCCCCCTGCCTTGCTTTCCACTTCTGCCTCTTCCTCTAGCTCGTCCTCTACCTGCAAAGTTTGCTTGGAAAGAGCTTCCTTCATCTTCATTCTTTCTATTCTTTGACTTGTCCTTGACCTTAGCTTTATCAGAATATAAGGCAGAAGTTTGATTACCTCTTGAGGACTCACCACCTTTGCTAATCTTTGCTTCATGAGTGAAGACTTGGCCCATGAGTGTGTTGAGGTCGGGTACATGCATATCCATGTATAAATCCATGGCTGTTGTGAATGACTCCCACTTGTCGTCTGCTTTGATTCCATTCATGATTTGTCTTATGATTTGCTCCTCTTCAATTACCTCTCCAATGCTTCCAAGTTGGTCGGAAATCTCCTTCATCTTTGTGACATAATCAGTCACATTTTGCTTCGGGCTTTTCTTCATTGTTGTGAACTCCATCCACAATTGGTTCTTCCTTGCTCGAGTGTTGGAAGAGAAGAAAGAAGCAAGTGCATTCCAGGTTTCTCTTGATGTCTTGCATCTCTTGACATGAGGTAAAAGAAAATCAGAGATTGAGTTTAGAATATAGGACCTTGCAAGTGCATCCTTCGAACACCAATTTGAAAGTCCTTCCACTTCTTCATGTGATGGTTGCCCTTTGTTCCTCATGGTTGGCATTGCTTCATCTCCGGATATGAATCCATATAGATTCCTCCCTTGAAGGTAAGCCTCCATCCTTAGAGACCATGCCGGATAGTTGTTTCGATCCAATTTGTCAATTGTTGATGGAAATCCATCTCCCATGTTGCTTGACTATGCTCTGATACCACTGTGAAGAGAGATGGTGGATGCAATCCAAAGATGAGTAGGTGCCGCTACAACCAGCTTCACACCAGCCAACTGAGACTTCAGAGTTGATTAGTAGACCCTTTGAGCTTCCTAAATCCACCAAAATATCAGCCAAGTACTTTGGAACATGTATCCCAAAAGTTTAAGTCAAGACAGACAAGTTGCGAAATGACTAGCTCCCAAAACTTGCTATTTTTGGACATACACCTGCTGGAAAAAATGAACAGTGCTCTCAACCTGGAAGGAATTAGAAAAATTCCTTTTGGGCATAGCAAATAGACTTAGCAAGCTTCCTATTCCAAGTTAAAACACTTCAAATGATGGACTGAGCACTGAGAACAAGTTTCATCAAGTTCTGGAACATTCCCACAATTCTCGGGGCTCTGCAGAGATAGACAAGTAAGCAGTAAAATGCAGATATCTCCAAAACTATAAATCCAATGACCTTGAAAATTTATAGGTAGAAACTAGACAGTGAGAGCTATCCAACGCACTTTAAAACACTGAAAAAGGTTCAGTAAAACTCGAGATATGACCTTCTGAAGTTACTGCTCTGAGTGAGTATAGCAGAGAACAAAACAGAGAGGTAGATGATAATAAATGTATAGATTCACATATGATTACAACCACATTGGCAATGAATCTTTGCACAATGGGAGTAGAATGATAGAGCTATGGAGTAAGCTCTTCAATCTCTACAAAATGACATCAAGTGGTCACGTACAAGGCTTGCTAATCGCCTCTTCCTTCTTGCTCCTTTTATAGCAATTCTTGGAGGGAGTTTTGAATTCGAATTTGAATGGCTCCACCTAAAAGTGATCCCCAAAGTTAGGAGAGATTCCCTCAGCTCAAAAATTCGTGATTTTGGTAGTTGGAACCACGAATTTGCTTTTACATCATGGATGAGGTAAGCCATCCTTTTACTTTTTTCTTTTTCCATTTACAAGAGATAAAATGTACTCTTTTACAAGAGGTGTTCACATGACTACTCATGTGACTTACAAATGAGGATAATATCAAGCATATCAAGCATGTAGGCTTGGGCAAAATGCACCAACATATGTGTGTATGTGTAAATTGTTGAAGAATCACTCACGAATTTGACGTACAGACAAAGGAAGATAAAGAGAAGCGGAATCAAATATTCAGAAAATCAAAAGCCTTAATGAAGGGACAAATTCACGACCGTTATGTACAGTACAGAATCTTGCAGAATCAGAGTTCGTTACACCGAATCAAACTGTATATACAGAGAGAACGTGCATAAGAATAAAAGAAGGAAGTGCGAGCTAGAACGTGCGTGAAAAGAGCGCACAGTATAAATAGAGCACATACAGAGGTCAAAAATATAGGTGAGAGTGAAGTATGAGGAAGTGAGAAGACGCTAGAGATCGCGTATGTACAGATGAATAATAGAAACCTGAAATGTCAGGTATTCATCTGAGAGAGATGGTAAAGAGAAACTACTCAGTGTAGGAGAGTTTCCATAGCTTGAGCAAGAAGAGGCCAAGCTAATTTGTACACATCTTCTCTAATAGAAAACACATGTTCATGTGGAAGTTTGCGCGCATTGTTCGTACGTGAAGAACTCTGTGTATTTTCGTGTTACGGTAGAAAGTTCGTTAACTGTTAACAGTTACAGTTCATTAGTAAACGTGTCCTTCGGTACTCTCTTAGTCAATGAATATTTTCGGTCAGTTATAGTTTTCTTAGAGAACGAATTTTCCGGTAGAACAACGAAGTATATCTCGCAGAATAAATTAAAGTTTTGTATGAGAGTTAGCTTATCTTATAGCTAGACATCTCTACTATCAGTTCGTCAAGGATTTCAGTGAAATGGATATGTACACATAGTACAAAGTCTAACCGGAAAGAGACATACTAAACCGGAGAAGTTTTTCTCTTAAACTTCAGAAAGAGTTCACTCAGTGAAGGAAGTTCACGCATCACTTCCTTACTTCTTGTATACTCACTTGAAGTAATTACAAACAGAATAGGAGTTGATTCCGGTAAGATTCCGGTATAATTACGGTGACAGTCTGGTGACAGTCCGGTGAAGTCCTAGTGAATTTCTCGGTAAATTCAAAACGAAGTCTTATACATTTGAGTGACAGTAACTCTGCTGAGCTACTGCTGATTATAGTGGTGTTCTAATATCACTCTAGCTTGGCAACCAATTTTTCGGTGGCGCAGCAAATTCCGCAGGCTTGATAAGGTTCGGGCCTTTGCCGCGTCGACCATAACAATAAGTGGTATCAGAGCAAAAGTTAATCGCCCACAAGTGGTATCAGAGCCAGAATATCCACCCTCAATTGGCGTCAGAGCTGTGAGATCCAAGAAGTGGGTTCAGAGTCGGTTAACCACACAAGTGGTTACAGAACGAGAAAGATTTTGAAGAGCAGAAAGATTCTCAAAAGTTCACCGGAAGTAACAGAAACAAGAAGATCATGGCAGATCATGTCCAAATTGATAAATTGGATAGAGATAATAATCCCGCATGGGTAATGCGCATGGAAGCCTTACTTATGAGTAAGGACTTAATGATGTATGTGACCGGAGAAGAAAAGAAGCCGACTTTCGAAGATGATAGTCAATCGGAAAAAGAAGAATTAGAAGCCTTGAAGCTGCGGCAGAAGAAAGATGCAACGGCAAGAGCTTACATTTATAATACCGTTACAGACCATCTACTACCGCACATTAGAGGTCTGGAGAAAGCGGAGGACATATGGAGTGCATTGGAAGATCACTTCCAAAATACTACGAGAGCTAGGAAGGCTAGCTTATGGTCCGAATTCACAACGTTCAAAAAGAAGTCGAGTCAAAGCATTAGTGACTATGTTACTAAGATGAAGGATCTAGCAGATAGTCTTGGATCCATAAATGAAGATGTCGAAGATCACAGATTGATAGCACAACTGCTAACAAGTTTGAGAGGAGATGAAAGGTGGAAACCTTTCGTACTCTCAATTGAACTTTCTTTAAATCATTTTGTACCAGATTTAAATCAGTTGCTTGGTTTGATGCTCACATATGAGCAAGACATGAAAGGAGATGCAGATAAAGGACAAAGTTCTGCAATATACATGAAGAACAAGAAGAAAGACAAAGGTAAGTCAAAAGACGAAGAAGAGTCGAGTTCTCAGGCTTATTATACAAGAGGTAAAGGCACTGACAAAGGAAGAGCAAGAGGTTTTGGAAGAGGAAGAGGTAGTCAGAATATCAACAAGAAGGCTTGCTGGATTTGTGGACTCAGTAATCATCTAGCTCATGATTGCTGGCATAATTCACAAGGATCAAATCAAAATCAGAACAGTAATACCAGAGGCAGAAGCGGAAGATATCAAAATAACTTTCAAAGAGGAAGACAAAATCAAAGAGGATGCTATGGTAGAGGTGGAGCAAGAAGTTGGGGACAGAATCAATCCTACAACACCACCTACAATAACTACGCAAATGACACACAGAATGAAAGTCATACATCTTTGATGATGAACTCAATCAGCACATCAGATAACGAAGACCTGAAGGTATTTTACATTGATTATGGATGTTCTAATCACTTGTGAGGAAATATAGAACTAATGTCAGAATTGAAGAAAGGTAGTTCCAGTCATAGTGTTCAAACAGGTGACAACACGAGGCATAGTGTACATTCAATTGGAAAAGTGAAATGTAAGAGTGGAGCAGATTTGCTAACCAATGTTTTGTATGTTCCAACAATACCGAAAAACTTAATTAGCGTAGGACAGATAGTTGAGAAAGGTTTTCAGTTCAGATTTACAAATGAAGGAGTATTTGTAGAAGATCTCGAGAACGGATATAATCAGATTGTCTCTGGTAAGACAGAAGGCAGACTCTTTACTTTAAGAGTACAAGGGAACATTGGCCAAGCGTTGCTCACACATGGTGAAAAGGTGATTACAGAACTTGATCTCTGGCATAAGAGATTAGGTCATTTCAATGAAAAAGGAATTAAAGCTATGATTGCAAATCAGTCAGTACTGGGATTACCGAATGTACAGAATCAACATATGATTCACAAGTGTGAAGCATGTCAGATGGGAAAAGCCCACAGGTTACCTTTCCAAAAGAAAGGATTTAAACATGATGGAGTACTCGAACTCATTCATACAGATGTATGGGGTCCAACAAAAGAAGGATCAATCAGCGGTTCAAGGTATTATGTTTTATTCATTGACGATGCTACAAGGTGGATAACTCTTTACGTTTTGAAAGAGAAATCAGAAGTGTTTGGAGCCTTCAGGCATTTTCATGCATATGCTGAAAGACTCACAGGCTGAAAGCTTAAGAGACTGAGGTCTGATGGTGGGGGAGAATACTTCTCCCGAGAGTTCAATGATTATCTTTGGAATGCAGGTATTAAGAGAGAAATAACCTGCAGGTATACACCACAACAAAATGGTGTAGCAGAAAGAAGGAACCGAACTCTAGTCAAGTTTGCATGAGCTATGCTAAAGGAAAAGGATTGTCCAAATTATTTTTGGGCTGAAGTTGTAAATACAGCTACATACTTGGTAAACAGATTACCATGTACGGCATTAGATGGGATGACCCCGTATGAAGCCTGGTGGGGAAACAAGCCAACACTTGATCATTGCAAGGTGTTTGGATTAGTAGCTTATGCTTATGTACCATCACAACTCAGACATAAGCTCAAACCAAAAGCAGAGAAATATGTGTTCGTCGGATACGATGAAAAGCAGATGGGCTACAGGTTATGGAGTCCTCTAACAAAATAGTTTACTGTTTCCAGAGATGTTACATTTGATGAACAGAAGAGCTGGTATACAGATCAAAGTCATACAACGGAAGACTTTGAAGAAGAAGTAAGAAGAAGAGACAAAGGAAAATCAATTGTGCAGGTGAATAGAGATGAAGACTATATGCAGGCAAGTACGTCCAGGATCGGATCAGGTATGAGAAATGGAGATGAACAAGGATTTGATGAAGACGTGTATTCAGATACACATGAAGAGTTTGAACCAAGAAGGTCAAACAAGAATAGAAGAAAACCAGAAAGGTATTCTTATGATACCTCATATATAACTCAGAAAAATTACGCATATATGGTCAAAGATGATGAAGAACCTCAGAACTATGATGAAGCTAAAGGCAAGAAGCAATGGGAAGAAGTAATGGAAGAAGAGTTCAGCGCACTAGAGGAGAACAAGACATGGGAACTTGTTTGGAAACCAAATGGTAAGAAAGTAATCGGAAACAAATGGGTTTTCAAAGTTAAGAAACTTGTAGATGGAAGGATAGCTAGACACAAAGCCAGGCTGGTTATCAAGGGCTATGCTCAGACGCATGGCATAGATTACGATGAGACGTTTAGTCCGGTGGCAAAGATGTCAACCATAAGGACAGTGATTGCTATAGAAGCATCAAAAGGATGGAAGCTAAGTGAGCTAGATATAAAGAACGCATTTCTGAATGGATATATATCAGATGAAGTCTACATGGAACAACCGGAAGGGTTTGTAAGTTCCAGATACCCAAATTTTGTTTGCAGATTAAGAAAAGCAGTTTACGGACTGAAGCAAGCTCCAAGAGCTTGGAATTACAGGCTTGTGAAATATCTCAATGAACTTGGATACCAAAGTTCGAAAGCAGATGCAAGTCTACTCATTAAGAGAATAGAAGAAGGTATGATCTACATTTGCATTTATGTAGACGACATTATAATTACAGGTACTTCAGATGAAGGAATTAAAGAAGTAAAGAGATTACTCGAAAAGGAGTTTCAGATCAGTGATCTAGGAAATTTTTCATACTTTCTAGGAATGGAAATCACATACACAGATCATGGTGTATATGTTACGCAAGAAAGGTATCTCCTAAACTTACTGAAGAAGTTTAATATGGAGAATTGCAGAGAAGCTTCAACACCGCTTGAAGCAAATCATAAACTCAGCAAATACAGTGGTGCAAAGTTTAAAGATATGAGGAAATATCAGTCGTTAGTGGGAAGCCTAATCTAGGCTACACTAACACGACCCGATCTTAGCTATGCAGTGGGAGTTCTCTCACAATTTACGCATTGTCCGAAGGATCAACACTAGATTGCAGGACAGAGAGTTCTTAGATATATAAAAAGAACTATAAAGGAAGGATTATATTATCCTTTTACGTCAGATATAAAGCTGAGAGCATACAGTGACTCAGACTAGGCAGGAAGTCAAGATGACAGAAGGTCAACACATGGGTATATGATATACCTAGGAGATAAGCTAGTAAGCTGGTGTTCGAAGAAACAACACACAGTGGCTTTATCGTCTACAGAAGCAGAATACAAAGGACTTGTAGAAGCAGCTAAAGAAGTGATATGGATGCAGACCTTGTTCAAAAGCATGGGTATTGATCAAGGTATACCAATCATACATGGAGATAATATGAGTTCGCTGTATTTTGCAGCAAATCCAGTATTTCATGCAAGAACAAAGCACATAGAAATTCAATATCATTTCCTGAGGGAAAAGGTAATGGAGAAGGAGATAGAAATAATATACACTCCGACAAAAGATCAAATTGCAGATATTTTGACAAAGAGCTTGGATGGAACAAAGACAAGCAGATTCAAAGAAATGGAAGGTATAAAAGAAAGAAAAATATATGAAGACAGGAAGAGTCAAATTAGTGATTGAGGGGGAGCTGTTGAAGAATCACTCACAAATTTGACGTACAGACAAAGGAAGATAAAGAAAAGCAGAATCAAATATTCAGAAAATCAAAAGCCTTAATGAAGGGACAAATTCACGACCGTTATGTATAGTACAGAATCTTGCAGAATCAGAGTTCGTTACATCGAATCAAACTGTATATACAGAGAGAACGTGCATAAGAATAAAAGAAGGAAGTGTGAGCTAGAACGTGCGTGAGAAGAGCGCACAGTATAAATAGAGCACATACAGAGGTCAAAAATATATGTGAGAGTGAAGTATGAGGAAGTGAGAAGACGCCAGAGATCGCGTATGTATAGATGAATAACAGAAACTTGAAATGTCAGGTATTCATCTGAGAGAGATGGTAAAGAGAAACTACTCAGTGTAGGAGAGTTTCCATAGCTTGAGCAAGAAGAGGCCAAGCTAATTTGTACACATCTTCTCTAATAGAAAACACATGTTCATGTGGAAGTTTGCACGCATTGTTCGTACATGAAGAACTCTGTGTATTTTCCTGTTATGGTAGAAAGTTCGTTAACCATTATTAGTTAGAGTTCGTTAGTAAACGTGTCCTTCGGTACTCTCTCAGTCAATGAATATTTTCGGTCAGTTATAGTTTTCTTAGAAAACAAATTTTCCGGTAGAACAACAAAGTATATCTCGCAGAATAAATTAAAGTTTTGTATGAGAGTTAGCTTATCTTATAGCTAGACATCTCTACTATCAGTTCGTCAAGGATTTCCGTGAAATGGATATGTACGCACAGTACAAAGTCTAACCGAAAAGAGACATACTGAACTGGAGAAGTTTTTCTCTTAAACTTCAGAAAGAGTTCACTCAGTAAAGCTCACGCATCACTTCCTTACTTCTTGTATACTCACTTGAAGTAATTACAAACAGAATAGGAGTTGATTCCGGTAAGATTCCGGTATAATTACGGTGACAGTCTGGTGACAGTCCGGTGAAGTCTCAGTGAATTTCTCAGTAAATTCAAAACGAAGTCTAATACGTTTGAGTGACAGTAACTCTGTTGAGCTACTGCTGATTATAGAGGTGTTCTAATATCACTCTAGCTTGGCAACCAATTTTTTGGTGGCGCAGCAAATTCCACAGGCTTGACAAGGTTCGTGCCTTTGCCGCGTCGACCATAACAATAAGTGGTATCAGAGCAAAAGTTAATCGCCCACATAAATGTGTATATGTGAATATGTGTGTATGTGTAAATATGTATATGTGAATTTTTTGTGTATGTAGATAATCAGATTATTAATATCAAATACCATTATTTGTAGATTGTGATCAATCAAATGGAACTCCACCACTATCTCCTCATCGTGCAACGACTATATACTGTAAGTATATCAAACATTTAATTTTAAATATATTTGATGGATACATAACTTATATTTTTTTATGTTTCTTATTATGTGCAGATTCTAATCAATCAGAGGGTAATCCACCACCTCCTACCCATGCAACAACTTCACATGTGTCCTTCGATAGGAATTATGATGAATTTTACTATCAAGATCATATTATATATTGGTGTAACTCTTGTTATGGCACGTATCAAAGAGCACGATTGGAATGTATTGAACATGAGGTAGAATATGGTACTTTTGAGCATGCACCATCACCTGGTCAACGTGATAATGCTTGGGTATTATTTTTTATATATATTAATATCATTATTTTATTTAAAAACCATATACAAAATCAAATTACTGTTGATATACAGGAATACTTGCTCGATGATGATGATGATGATGATGATGATAATTTTTCTCATAGTGTTAATATACCTTGTACACGTCATGGACTTGTTATTCATCAATAACAAGCAAAGGTTTGTAGAAATCCTCTACCTCCTGGTTTAGAGACTAAAATGGTTGGAGATTACCAGCCAAATTCTTTGAATAGCAATTATAAACCCGCTTCTCACACTTTCAAACTGAACACATGATAGAATCGACAAATCATTCAATGAAGGTACATACTTCATATCCTCCAAAACAAACAATCATATCCTGCCATCCAAAACAATCAAATTTTTCACGAATATTTTAAAAGATGCACATAAGCATACACATATATAAAATCATGTGCATATATATATGTATGTATATTTATTTATTTACTTTTTTTAATATATCTTTTTTTTATGAACTTACAGGTTATTATCTGGAAAGTTTTTGCCAAGTCAGAATATTCTTCCTACCTCACATGATGAAATGAAGAAGATAACCAACAATCTTGGTATAGATTATCAATGTATACATGCATGTCCTAACGATTGTATTTTATATAGAGCTGAATATGCAGACTCTTTGACATGTCCCAAATGTCAATCTCCTCGATATAAGGGCAAAGAAGGTAAAATCCCAAAAAAGGTATTGAGACATTTTCCATTGGCTCCACAGATTAGACATATGTTTCAAAGCCCCGAATTATCAAACCTTTTGACTTGGGGACATGATCACAAAAGTACTGATGGAGTAATTAGAATTCCTCATGATAGTGTTGCTTTTCAGCATATTGATTCTACATGGCCTGAATTTGCACAAAATCCACAGAATCTAAAGTTAGGAGTTGCATTAGATGGGGTTAATCCATTCTCCATGAAATCTAGTAAATGGTCAACATGGCCAGTGGTAGTCATAAACTACAATCTTCCACCATATCTTAGCATTAAAAAGAAACATTTAATGCTTTCACTTTTAATCCCAAGCAAAAGACAAGTTAAAGATATGAATATATATCTTGCTCCTCTCATTGATAATCTCCAAGAGTTATGGAGAGGTATTAATGTCTTGATGTATCGAAAAGCATCAATGAAAGACATATTACGGTTCGTGGTATTGTGGCTTGGACTATTCATGATTTTCCAAGATATGGTGTTTGTTCAGGTATTGATGTAATTTTTTTATTCAATATGCATGTAAATAAATATGATTTAATCTAATTATATTTTTATCATTTTCATGATGCAGGAATATCTACTAAGGGCTATAAAGCTTGTCCATATTGTGGTGATTGGTTGAGATCAATCTATAGTAAGAATCTCAACAAAAATATTTATCTTCGACATCGACGATTCTTGCCTGATGATCATCCATTAAGATCTAAAAGAGAAGCGATACATTTTAATGGAAAGCTTGAAACATGTCAGTGTCCAGAACCTATGACGCTTATGGATTGGTATAAAAAATGGACAGATGGACCTCTGATAGATCCAGAATCAAAAATCGTTAGTGATGATTCAGATAATGAGTATGTGAAGAGAGGTAAAGGAAAATTGGCACTCGCAGAGAACATATCAATATGGTATTCTTTGGAGTATTGGAAAGAGTTAAAAGTATGTCATCTTCTTGATCCTATGTATATATTAAAAAATATTGGTTATTCATTATGACAGCATCTTCTTGGACTAAACGATACCATAACATCAAGATATGGAGCATCTTTTCAAAACATGTTTACTATGGATGATAAGAGCTTATCTGGGTTAAAGACCCATGACTGGCATAACTTTTTGAAACATATTTTACCTTTGGTTATCGATGGATGTACAACGAAAGGAGTACGAGATGTGATCTATTGTCTTGGATCACTTATAATGTAATTATGATACTTTTATATTTAATATGTATGAATATTGGATATCTTTTATTTTTTAATTAACTTCTTTATAATTGTTTTTATGATATGTATAGGTGGGTTACATCCAAAGAGATTGAAAAAAACTCGATCCCACAAAAAAAACGTGAATGCAAAGAGCTACTATGTTTAATGGAGAAAGAACTTCCTACTTCATTTTTTGATATTTAGGTTCATTTATTAGTCCATCTTGTAGATGAAATAGAGATTGCAGGTGTTGTCAACACTCGATGGATGTTTTGGGTCGAGCGATTTATGCGAATATTAAAAGGTTATGTGCGACAAAGAGCGAAACTAGAAGGATCCATGGCAAAGGGTTGGATGCTTGAAGAGTGCATGTATTACGTTAGTGAATACCTTGAAAGAGTTCATGAAGAAGCTCCACATGCATGGACCAATGAGTCTTCTTCAAAAATAACAGATGAGGTATTATCAGGTAAGGGAGTTCCATTCTTATTTACATTTCAAGAAAAAAATGATGTTTCTACTTTTGTAGCATATAATAGCGAATGCATGCAAGCATTCCTTAGCGAGTACAAGGAACTTCAAAATCTCCGAAGTAAAAGGCGAAAAAACAAAAGATATAGATGTAATCTCGATAATAATGAGATTACAGATATATCTTCTTTCACGGATTGGCTATATAGTCGTTTGCAACGTGCCAACACAAATAATGAAGAAATCTCAGATGAGCAAAGAGAGTTAATGATAGGTTGTGAACGAAAGGTAATTTTATTAAAATAATATTTTATTTTTTTCATATATGTATATTAGTTTCTATTTACTAATTGAATTTATTTTGCAGGCTCAAATGTTCACTAATATGTGGGCTTTTGGACAACATATTAGAATCAAAGCCATTGATTCTTTACGTAAAACAGAGGATTCTAGTATTGTTGCTTCTTTCAAGCAAATATCACGTGCTAGCTCAAAAGACATGAACCTTATAGATAGCGAACAATGGTTATGTAGGAACTATTGTTGGTATCTATGAAATTTCATTTCGTACATTCAAACAGGTAGAAAAAAGTTTATATTTTTTATCATAGAGGTTTTTTAAACCACCTAATAATGGGTTTTTGTTGTAATATATTTTGATAGGTCATTTTGAAGGTTGACTGGTTTCGAGCCGAGTATAAAGGTAGTAATTCCACATTAAGAAAGGAATTATTTGGGTTTTGGGCAATTGATTCTTCCAAGGTAATGCGATCTACTAAAGAACCATATATTCTTCCTACGCATATTGAACAAAGATTTTTTTATAAAAACCCAGATGCTCATCCTTGGTGGCAAGTCATTCATGTGCAACCTAGAGGTAGGTCATTGTTTGAACAATTTATTGTTAAAGAGATCGAAGAAAGTCCTCTTGATGATTCAGCATCAGATACTGATACATCAACATCTAAAAGAGAAATTAGAATCATTATACGTGATAATATACTAATCTTTTTGATGAAGAGGATAATTCTCTACATGCTGATTCTACTGATGAGGAAGAGGAATTACCAAAAATAGATATTAATCCATCAATAGATTATGTGATTTATGAGAACATAGATTTAACAATAGAATAAATAAATGAAATCAATAAGGATAATGAAGATGAGACTATATTGATGTCTTACCAAAATGATGGCAATAATGAAAACATATGAGCAGATTAGATAGTAAATTCTACTCTAGTTATCGATCAATAACTTGAAGCTTCTGAATGGATATCAGATAATATATATTAACTTGAATAACGATGAATCCTACTAGAGAGATGAAATCATGTTCTTTTAAGTTAGAACATGAAGCTCGCGGGTATGCCTAATTATTTTATATATAGCTTTATCTTCGAGGAGCAAATTTTTATCATGTATGTATGCATATATGTGTGTAATCATGTGTAAAATGCATATGTTAGTATGCATATATATGTATTTCATGTATATGTATGTGTTTGCATGTGTGTGATATATGTATACATGTGTTACTATGCATGTGTATATATGCATATGCATTTATGTAAAATATTCATGTATTCATGTAATATATGCAAGTGTTTATAATTGTGTACATGTATATATGTATATGTGTCTATGTGTAAATATGTACATGTAAATATATATGCATGTAAATATATGTTTATGTGTGCATGTAGGCATGTATATGTGATGTGTACATGTATATATGTATATATGTCTATGTGTAAATGTGTACATGTAAATATGTACATGTAAATATGTATGCATGTATATATATATATTTATGTGTGCATTTAGGCATGTATGTGTGATGCATAATATATCTACTCCATTTTATATTTATGTATGTGTATCTACATGATGTGTATATATCTTTATATATATTATGATCCTTGTTTATTCGAGTAGCTATATATAGAGGCATAAGGTTGGGAGGAGAGACATCTCTCTAGTAGGATGTCGGAGGAATAGATGCAATGTGTACATATACTTTAAACATATGACTCAAAGGTTGAATTAGAGTTTTTAAATTAGAGGTTTTAAAACCCTAATACCTAAATTAGTGTTTTCAATTTAGGATTTTTGAAATAGGATTTATTTATTTATTTATTTATTTATGCGTATGCATGTGTTGTGTATGTATGTGTATCTATATGTGCATATGCATGTGTTGTGTGTATGTATATATGCATGTGTATATGTATATATGCATGTAAATATGATTATATGAGTCTATGTGTGTGTACATATGATTATGCATGTGTATGTGTATGTGAGTATGTGTACGTGTATGTGAGTATGTGTATGTGTCTATGTGTATTCATTATATGTGTGTAACTGCATGCATGTGTATGTGTGTGTAAAAATGTGCATGTATGTGTGTGTATGTATAAATGTGCATGTATGTGTATATGTGTGTAAATGTGCATGTATGATGTATATGTGTGTGTATGCGTGTATTTGTACCTCTAGTCTCACTATTTTATCTCTCTCTCTCTCATATACATACATACATACATAAACACGCATACTCATATCCACATATATATACATAAAAGCAGTGCATACCGTGCATTATCGCGATGATGAGCCATAAGTGTCCGTATCTCTTTTAGACACCACTTAAGTGACCATCCTGTCCCAAACTCTATCTCAAGTGAACTAAGGACGTATTTTTTATCCCTCTCATCATGCTTACTACAAAAATCAAAAAAATAATGTAAATAAAACATAAGTTATTTATTTCAATTTATATGTAATATTTATACTTACTTCCACGGTAAGTGGACAAGGCATAGGTAAGAGTCGCATAATTCCCGCATTCTTCTCTTGAACTCCAATCCATTCCCTATGTACACAATGTTCCCCTCTGGCTCTATATCGCACTCTAGTCCTAAGGTGGCTATGCATGTCCTCATAGGCAATTCTGCTCTGCTATCACGATCTAGAGGTGGCATAGGTGTCCTGAAAATAGATAGATAAAAATAAATAAAAATATGTGTTATAATATCATTAAAAAAGTTTATGAAAAAAAAACATACCTATGAACAGATAGCTATCTTCCTGCATGTGGAGCCGTAGAAGAGCCCTCCTCTGATCGCTGGGTAAGCATCTCGATCGTATAGTCCAGCTCATCATCAGACATCTCTGAGTAATCACGCATGATGGCCACTAGAGTATCAGACGGAAATCTTGCTCTCATAAGACTTTTTATGAGAGTGAGTTTCACCTTTCTGTCTCTACTATGATCCATAATACCTAACATATAAAAGAAAATGGGTTAGAAATCAATATTTATACGTGTACATATATATATGTGTATGCATTAAGTATGTGTATGTATGCATGTGTGTGTATGTATGTGCGTGTATGTGCGTGTATGTGTGTGTATGTGTGTATGCATGTTTATGTGTGTGTATGCATCATTATGTATGTATGTGTCTATGTGTGTATGTGTGTGTGTACATGTGTGTGTGTGTATGTGTGTGTGTCTATGTGTATGTGTGTGCGTCTATGAGTGTGTATGTGTTTATGTGTGTGTATGTGTCTATGTGTGTGTATGTGTCTATGTGTGTGTGTATGCATGTATGTATGCATATGTGTGTGTATGCATTATGTATGCATATGTGTGTGTATGCATTATGTATGTGTATGTATGCATGTAAGTATATATGTATGCATGTAAGTATGTATGTATGCATATGCATTATGTATGCATATGTATGCATGTATGTGTTGTGTGTGTATGTCTCTCTATGTGTGTGTGTATGCATATGTGTGTGTGTATGTATGTGTATGTGTGTGTATAGGTGTCTGTATGTGTGTATGCATGTGTATGTGTGTCATTATGTGTGTATGTGTCTATGTGTGTATGTGTGTGTATATGTGTGTATGTGTGTGTGTGTGTCTATGTGTATGTGTGTGTGTCTATGAGTCTGTATGTGTTTATGTGTGTGTATGTGTCTATGTGTGTGTATGTGTCTATGTGTGTATGTGTATGCATGTATGTATGCATATGTGTGTGTATGCATGTGTATGTATCATTATGTGTGTATGTGTCTATGTGTGTATGTTTGTGTGTGTGTATATATGTGTGTGTATGTGTATGTGTCTATGTGTATGTGTCGCTACGCGTCTATGAGTGTGTATGTGTTTATGTGTGTGTATGTGTCTATGTGTGTGTATGTGTTTATGTGTGTATGTGTATGCATGTATGTATGCATATGTGTGTGTATGTGTGTGTATGCATTATGTATGCATATGTGTGTGTATGCATTATGTATGTGTATGTATGCATGTAAGTATGTATGTATGCATATGCATATGCATTATGTATGCATATGTATGCATGTATGTGTATGTGTGTGTATGTCTCTCTATGTGTGTGTATGCATATATGTGTGTGTATGTGTGTGTATATGTGTCTGTATGTGTGTATGCATGTGTATGTGTGTGTATGAATCATTATGTGTGTATGTGTCTATGTGTCTATGTGTGTATGTGTGTATGTGTGTGTGTATATGTGTGTGTGTGTGTGTCTATGTGTATGTGTGTGTGTCTATGAGTGTGTATGTGTTCATGTGTGTGTATGTGTCTATGTGTGTGTATGTGTCTATGTATGTATGTGTATGCATGTATGTATGCATATGTGTGTGTATGCATGTGTATGTGTGTATGCATCATTATGTGTGTATGTGTCTATGTGTGTATGTTTGTGTGTGTATATGTGTGTGTATGTGTATGTGATGTGTCGCTATGCGTCTATGAGTGTGTATGTGTTTATGTGTGTGTATGTGTCTACGTGTGTGTATGTGTCTATGTGTGCATGTGTATGTGTGTATGCATCATTATGTGTGTATGTGTCTATGTGTGTATGTTTGTGTGTGTATGTGTATGTGATGTGTTGCTACGCATCTATGAGTGTGTATGTGTTTATGTGTGTGTATGTGTCTATGTGTGTGTATGTGTCTATGTGTGTGTATGTGTCTATGTGTGTATGTGTATGCATGTATGTATGCATATGTGTGTATGTGTGTGTATGCATTATGTATGCATATGTGTGTGTATGCATTATGTATGTGTATGTATGCATGTGCATTATGTATGCATGTGCATTATGTATGCATGTAAGTATGTATGTATGCATATGCATATGCATATGCATTATGTATGCATGTATGTGTATGTGTGTGTATGTCTCTCTATGTGTGTGTGTATGCATATATGTGTGTGTATGTGTGTGTATATGTGTCTATATGTGTGTATGCATGTGTATGCATGTGTATGTGTGTGTATGCATCATTATGTGTGTATGTGTCTATGTGTATGTGTGTGTGTATATGTGTGTGTATGTGTGTGTGTGTCTATGTGTATGTGTGTGTATCTATGAGTGTGTATGTGTTTATGTGTGTGTATGTGTCTCTGTGTGTTTATGTGTCTATGTGTGTATGTGTATGCATGTATGTATGCATATGTATGTGTATGTATGTGTATGTGTGTGTATGCATCATTATGTGTCTATGTGTGTCTGTTTGTTTGTATATATGTGTGTGTGTCTATGTGTATGTGTCGCTACGTGTCTATGAGTGTGTATGTGTTTATGTGTGTGTATGTGTCTATGTGTGTGTATGTGTCTATGTGTGTATGTGTATGCATGTATGTATGCATATGTGTGTGTATGTGTGTGTATGCATTATGTATGCATATATGTGTGTGTATGCATTATGTATGTGTATGTATGCATGTGCATTATGTATGGATGTAAGTATGTATGTATGCATATGCATATGCATTATGTATGCATATGTATGCATGTATGTATACATGTGTGTATGTCTCTCTATGTGTGTGTATGCATATATGTGTGTGTATGTGTGTATGTGTGTGTATATGTGTGTGTATGTGTGTATGCATGTGTATGTGTGTGAATGCATCATTATGTGTGTATGTGTCTATGTGTGTATGTGTCTATGTGTGTATGTGTGTGTGCATGTGTGTGTATGTGTGTATGTGTGTGTGCGTCTATGTGTATGTGTGTGTGTCTATGAGTGTGTATCTGTTTATGTGTGTGTATGTGTCTATGTATGTGTATGTGTCTATGTGTGTATGTGTCTATGTGTGTATGTGTATGCATGTATGTATGCATATGTGTGTGTATGTGTGTGTATGCATTATGTATGCATATGTGTGTGTATGCATTATGTATGTGTATGTATGCATGTGCATTATGTATGCATGTGCATTATGTATGCATGTGCATTATGTATGCATGTGCATTATGTATGCATATGCATTATGTATGCATATGCATTATGTATGTGTATGTATGCATGTGCATTATGTATGCATATGTGTGTGTATGCATGTAAGTATGTATGTATGTATGCATATGCATTATGTATGCATATGTATGCATGTATGTGTATGTGTGTGCATGTCTCTCTATGTGTGTGTGTATGCATATATGTGTGTGTATGTGTGTGTGTATGTGTGTGTATGTGTGTGTATGTGTGTGTATGTGTGTGTATGTGTGTGTATGTGTGTGTATGTGTATATGTGTGTGCATGTGTATGCATTATCTGTGCATGTGTGTATGCAACATTATGTGTGTATGTGTGTATATGTGTGTATATGTGTGTATATGTGTGTGTATTTGTGTGTGTATGTGTGTGTGTGAAGTAGCAGAAAACGACAAACGACGAGCTGTAGTTCCATGGTGGGGTTCATTCGGCGATGTCGGATTGATTCAAGATCTAAAGGCTCAAAATGGATCTTGAGATCTTCCCAAACATATGGTTTCCCAACCATTCGATCTAGCTCCATCCAACGGAATGTATTTAAAGGTGCCTTTCTTCATGCATTTGAATCTACACCATTAGATCTTCTTCACATCCAATGGACAAAATTTCGTGCCAAATGTTTTTTGAGATTTAACATAAGCCTTAGGATCTTTGCATTCATCCAATGGCTATGGTTGAAACTCTAGCACTTTCAAACCACTTTTTGAGAAAACTTGTGGTTTTTAGTCACTCATACCAGCTTTGACCACCAAAAAACAAGGGAAGCCTAGGCCTAGCCTAGGTGATTAAGGGACTAGACTGTGTCCACCACCCTCCTCTCATTGGTCCATCACTAATAACTCCTTAATCTAAAAGGCCCATGTAGGGTTCATTTTCTCCCCTAATGACCTAGCAATGCAGATTCTTCTTTATTCATCAAAATGGATCACAATGAGGTTATATGTCATATGTCTATGTGTATATGTAGATGATATTATTGTGACAGGTAATGATCCGAATGTCATTCAAAGGATCAAGAGACACATGCAAGAGGAGTTCAAAATCAGTGACTTACATGAGCTCACATATTTCCTAGGTATGCAAGTGATTTATATAGATGAAGGGATGTATCTAAATCAGAGAAGATACATTGAAGATCTACTTCACGAAGTTAGAATGAAGAACACAAAGCTTGTAGGTACACCTTTGGAAATGAACCACAAATTAAGTGTTTATGAAGTTGAGCAGATTGATGATCCTAAATGGTACCAAAGCTTAGTTGGTAGCTTGATATATGCTACTCACACAAGAAAAGATATATCATATAGTGTAGAAGTGCTTAGTTAGTTCATGCACTCACCTAGAAGGCCATATGTGGATGTTGCAAAGAGAGTACTCAAGTACCTCAAAGGGACACTTAATGAAGGTATCTACTATCCTTAATCTTCAAATTTTGATATCAAAATATATTGAGATGCAAATTGGGTAGGAGTAAAGGATGATAGAAGAAGTACCTCTGGATACTTAGCATTTACAACTTCAAAATTGGTGTCATGGAGTTCAAAGAAGCAACCAACAATTGCTTTATCTTAAATCAGAAGCAAAATATAGAGGTCTAAATATTGCAACTCAAGAAGCAATATGGCTCAAAGAGTTGTACTAAGATTTGGGACTTGTAAGTTCCAGACCTCACTTACTTGGAGATAATGTAAGTTCCATGCATTTAGCTACAAAGCACATAGAAGTCCATTACCACTTTGTAAAAGTGAAACCTATGGAAAAGGAAGTTGATATTTCATTTGTTCCTATTGAAAAGAAAATGTTTGACATGATGACAAAGGCACTTGATTAGATAAAGCTTTGTAGATTCAAAGCTATGGCCGGTATTCAACCTATCAAAGACTGAAGTCTCAAGCATACTTTAGCTTGAGGGGGAGCTGTTGGAACATCAATCTTGCACTATGCTTGAGGTGGATATGATCTTAATCAAATTTATCATTTGGATGGTGCCATATATGTACCTTAATGTATAGCACTTATGCACACATTATTTCTTTGTATTAACTTGTTGATCACTCATTATCATTTCTTGTAAGGTTCAAGGTATTTATCTTTGTAAAATGGAAAAGTAAAAGGCCCAAAAGCCATGATTTAAAAGTAGTTGAGATTGATTCTCAATAAATCAATCAAGAACTAGACACGACTTCAAGTTTCTCTTTTCCTAGATTATAGGAAAAGATTCCAATCAATCTAAACTACCAAACCTGCCTAAGTTCAAATTTGAATTCATGAATAAAATGCATGGTTAGATCCTCAAGATTCTATATAAATATTCCAAAATTTTTGTACATTAAGTAGAGTGTTGACTTGAAGCAATACATATACTCTTTGAGCATTGCTAGGTGCCACTTCAATTCTCTGCTCCTTCTTCCTCAGACTTAGTCAAATTGCATGGTCTTCTCCTCTCTCTCTCTACAGAGTTCCAAATCATGTGATTAAGAATTTTTTTGAAAGGTGTCACTATTTAGTTTGTGTGTACAAAGTCTTAAGTGATTTGATTCACTAGATTTAGAGAAAGCTGAGTTTTATAGTCTCGAGGTCATTGTCTACACATCACTAAAAAACTGGGATGACATCCAAATCAGTGTTAAGGTGCTTGCTCTTTTATTGGTTGTTATAAATTAGGGATTTTATGAATTTTAGCAACCAAAACCTATGTATGAAACTCCCATAAGATGAATTTTTCCAATTGTAACTATGTTGCTTGCTCTCATTGTTTGAACTTCCATCCATTTTTAGAAGGTTTTTATGAGCTAGTTAACGTGCAAGTTATCTGTTTTATGTCAACTTGTTCTTGTTGATGTTACAAAGTATCTATTGGGTTCTATTGCACTAAACACAAGCCTACAAGGTCTAATTTGCATATCGAAAGAGCTAGGGCTGGTCCTATGTTGTTTTGCTATAAAAACTTCACCACTTGACAACTCAACTTTCCAAGCCTCTCCAAGCTTCTCCAACTTCTTTCAATAACTACGTAAGTTTTAACCTTGGAACTTTACAAGCATAGGTTCACATGATCATATCTAAATGATGTAGGTTGTGAGAGTAGTCCATGAGATAAACCAAAGCTCTTAGGCTTGCTTTCTTGCACCAAGAGCTCCCCCTCAAGCGTAGGAAGCTTGAGTCTTCAATCCTTCAAAATCTCTTGCGATTCAATCATTGATTTGAACCTTTTTAGCTTGACTCCATCCGATGCCTTTGGCATCATATCTACACATTGTTGATTAGTTGACACATATGATAATTGAATATTCTTAATTGTAATCTTTTCCTTGACATAATGAGAATGTAGTTCTATGTGTTTGGTCATAGCATGATAGATTAGGTTAGTGGCAAGATGCATTGAACTAATATTATCTCCAAATATGTGAGGAGTACATGACTTAAGACCTAAATCAGAGTACAAGGTCTTAATCCACATTGTTTCTTAAGTTTCATTTGCAAGTCCTCTATATTCTATCTCAGTTGATGAGAATGCAACACTGGGTTGCTTCTTTGAGGACCATGAAATCAATTTTGTACTTCGAAAGTTGAGGTACCTAGATTTGCATCTTCTATCATCTTTATAGCCTTCCCAATCTGCATCAAAGAAGAGATTGATATCTATATGAAATGTGTAATGATAGTACAAACCTTCATTGATAGTTCCCTTCATATATTTGAGTAGTTTATTGGCTCCTTCCATATGGAGTTTCCTTGGAGTATGCATGAACTGACTTAAGTCACTTACTCCATATAAAATATCCACTCTAGTTAGTGTTGCATAGTTCAAAATACCAACTAGACTATAATAACTAGTTACATCTTCAATTTGATCACCTTCATGAGCACCTAACTTCAATTTCATCTCCATAGGAATACTAATTTCAACCTTTGAATTTTCCTTTTTAAATTTTGCAAGCATGTCTTTGATGTACTTCCTCCAACAAAGGTACATACCATTTTCAATGTACACGTCCAGTTAAGATCCTAGGAAGTGTGTGAGTAGACCTAGATCACTGATTTTGAATTCCTCTTTGATCAAAAGCTTGAATACACATAGGTATATGACTTCAGATTGATTCCTCTTGATGAAGAGGGAATGATAAGCTTTGCTCAAATTTAATACTTTATCATGCAAATAAGTAACTACTATGTGATTCCAAGCCCTAGGGGCTTGCTTCAAACCATATAAAACTTTTCTTAACCTGCATACATATTTAGGACATGATGAATCTTCAAAACCACGAGGTTGAGCCATGCATAGCTCCTTATATATCCATCCATGTAGACAAACATTTTTTACATCCATTTGGTAAATCTTCCAGTTCTTGGAAGCTGCAACACTTGCAAGTACTCAGACGGATGGCATCTTTGAAACTAGTGAAAAAGTTTCTTCATGATCAATACCTTGTGTTTTTGCATACCCTTTGGCCACAATTCTTTCTTTGTACCTCTTTAAAGACCCATCATAATTTTTCTTTACCTTGTATATCCATCTTGAACCTATGATCTTCATAGATGAAGTCTTAGGCACCAATTCCCCAGTTCTATTTTCCTACAATGCATCAATCTCTTCATCCATGGCATTCATCCATTTAGGTTTCTTCTTTGCTTACTGATATGATGAGGGCTCCTAAGATTTTGAGTCACGTGCTAGATATATAGAATGTTTAGAAACTAATGAAGTGACATAGCCATACCTTTCTAAATTTCTCTTCTCTCTAGTTCACCTTCTAATTGTTTGTTGAGAGGATTCTGCCACATCCCTCAATTCCTACACTTTTGCTTTTCCTTTAGATCTCCAAGAGTTGAGCTCTCTCCTTGGAGTCTTCTGCATCTTCAAAAACACTTGATAGTTCAATTGTATGCATATTCCTCTCTGATAGGGTTGGAAAGTACTCCCCTAGGTCATAAGGTAGATTGATTCTTCTATAGTCATCTTTAAACCATGATTTTTTTCATCAAACATAACATCCCTGCTTACAATGAAACCTTTTTTTCTTGAATCGTACAACCCATAACCTTTTTTATTAAGATAATACCCAATGAAGGTGCATTTCTCTTCCTTAGGGTCCAATTTTCCTCTAATATATGAAGGTATGTGTGCATATGCAATGCACCCAAAGATCCTAGAATGATCAAGGCGAGGTCTTCTTCCATTCCATCCCTCATATGGACTCATACCATCTAAACTCTTTGATGGAAGTCTATTCACCAAATATGGCTATTGATACTGCCTCTACCCACAAGTAGTTGGGGAGTCTCTTTTCATTTAGCATTGATCTTGTGGCCTCCACAATTATTCTATTCCTTCTCTCTGCCACTCCATTTTGCTCCGAAGTGTATCTTGTGGTGATTTCCCTTTTGATCCCTCTCTCTTGGAGGTAATGATCAAAGTCATGGGAAAAATATTATCCCCCTCAAACTAAACTTAGTCTATCTGGGGTTTTACCTGTTTGGTTCTCCAAAAGAGCTACATACTCTTTGAAACATGGAAACACTTCATCTTTGTGCTTCATAAAGTACAATGTAGTCCATCTGCTACAGCCATCTATGAATGACACATAGAACCTTGATCCAAAGATTGAAGGCTCCTTGCTTGGTCCCCATACGTGTGCGGATGAACTCCAATAGCTCTCCATGTATGTAGCCTCTTTTGGTGATGGGTTGCATGTGTGACTTACCAAATTGAAAAGCAATGCATTTATATATCATATGTTTTTTTGATATATTTGGTAGACCAAGTACACTTTAATCCATAAAGTATTGTTTTGAGAGCTCTTTCTCCTATGTGAGCTAATCTCTTTTTCCAAATCTCTAATTTCAAGAGACTTTGGGTGCCATAACTGAATAATGCAATGTTCTTGGTGATGTGGAGTTCAATGGTGAAAAATCTACCTGATTTTTTTCCTCTTGCTATCTTCTTGAATCAGTGATGTGGGTCTTCAACAAATGCTCCATGCTTGGTAATCTGACCTACAATCCCTTCTAAAAAATTTAACCTACACTGATGAGATTATTGCTAATAGTAGGAACATAGAGTACTCTGCTTAGTAAGTTCATATTACCATCTAGAGTCTTCACATTACCTATCTCCTCAATTGGATGCCTTGTGTCATCTCCTATGTAGACTTCATGCCTATTCCTTGGGTCCTGCAAATGTGAGAGTAGAGCTACGTTGCCTGTCACATGGTTTGCGATTTCTGAATTTATATAAAACACATGCTCATATATCTTACCTTACTTCATAGTCATGTTCATGAGAAGAAGTTATTATTTTTGAGCTTGATCATCTGCATAATTGTTGTAGTCTCTCTTTCCTTTGTATCCACCTTGGTAGTCGTTTGAATTGTCCCATGTGTGTGTTGACCTCAGGAACTTGCATGTCCATGTAGAGACCCATTTATCTGGTGAAGGCTTCTGATCTATCATTAGCCTTGATACCATTGATGACTTGCCTTAGTATTTGTTCTTCATCAATAACTTATCAAATGCTTCCAAGTTGGTGTACAATGTCCTTCATCTTGTTGACAAAATCAATCACAATTTTCTTGGGTATGTTCTTGGGTGTTGTAAACTCCATCCATAACTGATTCTTCTTGGTCTGGTGCTTGATGAGAAGAACGTTTCAAGAGCATTATATGTCTCTTGTGATGTCTTGCATTTCCTAATGTGATGAAGTAGAAAATCAAAGATAGAATTAAGAATGCATGACCTTGCCAAAGCATCCTTTGAGCAACATGCATTCAACCTTTGTTGTTCCTCTTGTGTTGGTTGACCCTTGCTTTTGAGTATTGGCATCATCTCATCTCTAGATATGTATTGTACTTATAGATAGGCTTCCATTTTGAGTGACCATGCTAGGTAATTACCTCGATCTAATTTGTCAATAGATGAGGTAAATCCATCACCCATGATGCTTAGTTGCTCTTATATCATTGTGAAGAGGTGATGGAATATAGATAGAGATGAGTGGGTGTTTGCAAAAACCTACTCTACACTAGCTAGTGTAACTTCAAGAATTCCTAATGTACTTCCCTAGCTTCCAAAATATGCATAAAGAACTAGTAAGTTCTTTGTAACATCATTCTTTAATGAATACATCAAAACAGATAAGTTTGCACTTCACAAGATTTGATGAGATCTTCTATTCTAGGAAGTGAAGGTCATAGAAGAATGCTCATAGATCACAACCACGTATGAATTGACAAGAGATATTTTTCACACATCTAATTGAAGTGTCTATATAACTAAAGCAAGTTATTTGATGAATTTAATTGGACAATACGTTGAGAAATAAGTTTGCCAAGTCATGCGGGTCACCCAAACTTTTCTAGAACAATATGAAGTACAAGCACATTCATCTTCAATACTTCATAGGTTGAAATATACTCATCCAAAGTTGATGAGACTTTGATGTAGATGCAAAAAGCTTTCTATCTAATTGATCCAAGTGAAATCTCAGAATTTTTATACTCACATGTAAGAAATAAATCAGACGAGTTCACTATGCACCTCAAGATAATGTAGGAGCACACAGAGAATGAGAAGTCAATGCAAAAGAATTATACTATGTATTGATATTGCACATATGATACAAGGGACATATGGGGACTACTCTTGCTTGAGGTGAGTATAATGAATGCTCAAAACCTCAGAACAAGACTCTTAGAAAAATGCATACTATCTCGCAACTAGAAGGGGGTGTATTTATACATAAATTTGAATTTGAATATGGTGAGTCATCCACCTAAAAGTGTCCTAGACTTTAGGAATCATTTGAACTTGAACCCCAAGTAACAAAGTCATGAGATTCCTTCCAAATTCTGGTCTTCTACAATTGACCAAGATAACTACATAACTTTTAACCTTGGAACTTACAACCATAGGTTCACTTGATCATATCTAAATGAGGTAGATTATGAGGGTAGTCCATGAGCTAAAGTAAGGCTCTTAGGCTTGCATTCTTGCATTCGCAATATCTTTGGCCATAGAGGCATCTCTAGAAGGCTTTATAGCGTTGAGTGCTACAACACAAGATCCCCTTGGGTGAGTAGCTCAAGTAGAGCAAATATTCCTCTCTTCCTTCTTTCCCCATGGTTAAACATCTTCCTTAGCTCCCATGATTGATAAGAGATTCACCTTTATTTTTGTCAAGGTTTTCTTCATAGATTGGGATGCATCCCCATGAAAAAAACTAGAAAAATTCATTTAGCATGCTTTCTGTTGGAGTTAGACGTCTGCGGAAGCACGCAAACAACACAAGGAAGAAGAAGAAGCTTGGAGCACAACACACAATACTGAAAATATATTCCTAGAGAATGCACAAAGATAAGTAGCCCCTTAGGGCAATAGGCGTATATACAAGCCGGGGAAAAAAACCTCCTAAAGAGGGAAAAAAGTGCCCCGGCGGTCCTAGAGTGTTCACACACATCACTCCCTAAATATATCAACAAATCCCCCCTGGGAGTGATGCGGTGAACAAGGAGCTCGCACTCATGTATAAGGAAGTGTCAAGCTATGTGGAGATCACTCCATAAAAGGAAGTAAGCCCAAAGCTTTGCGGAAAGCTTCAAAATTCTCCCTAGGCAGAGCCTTGGTGAAAAGGTCTGCAATGTTCTCTTGCATGGGCACATATGCCAAGCTGATCTCCCCAGCAGAGAACCTCTCCCTGACATAATGATAATGCACCTCAATGTGCTAAGTGCGAGCATGAAACACAGGGTTCCTCGCAATTGCCAATGCACTCTGACTATCAGTGAAGATGGTGGTGGCAGAAGACTAACCAACACTCAAATCAGCCATAAGGTGTCTGAGCCACACACACTCAACAGTCGTTGTGAAAGCTGCCCTATACTCAGCCTCACAACTGGAAGTTGCTGCAATAGGCTGCTTCTTGCTCAACCGCGATATACATGAGCTACCAAGCATGAAGCAAAAGCCACCAGTGGACACACAAGTGTCATAGCAACCAACCCAATCAGAGTCAGAAAAAGCATGCAAATCTGGCGGTAGTGATGCCCCCTTGGGATAAAACAACCCAAGTAGCCGAGTACCACTCAAGTAGCGAAAGATGCGCTTAACCACCTGCCAATGCTTGACTCCTGGGCAATGCATAAACCTGCTCATCTGTGAGATAGAAAACTGAATATCTGGCCAAGTAATGCATAAGTAAATTAGGCACCCAACAACCTACTAATAGAGAACAACATCAAATGCATCTCCAGCATCATGAAGACTCAATCGTAAACATGTCTCCATAGGAGTGGCAATAGGTTTACAATCTTCAAGGCCAAAACGCTGCAATTATGTGTCCATATATTTCGTTTGACACAAAGCCATTCCACCATCAACATGCATAAATTGAATGCCCAAATAATGATGAAAGTGCCCCAAATTAAACATCTCAAATGAGGCATGCAAATCAGCCTTAAAATCAGCAATATGCCTCTCATGAGGATCAATGAGCAGCATTTCATCAACATAAACCACAATGATCAGAAGTACATCATTATCAGGCTTAACATATAAGGTGCTTTCGGTTGGAGTGTTCTCAAAACCATATGCAATCAGATAGGCATGTATCTTTTCATACCAAGCATGTGGTGCTTGCTTTAAACCATATAATGCCTTCTTTAACCTACACACCTGGTTTTCATGCCCTTTCTACACAAAGCCACGGGGCTGAAAAACATACACTTCTTCATGCAAGTCACCATTCAGAAATGCTATTTTAATGTCCAACTGATGTACATTCCAACCGTGATGAGCTGCAAGTGCACAGATGCTACGAATAGTAGTCATTCTGCAAGTAGGAGCAAAGGTTTCATCAAAATCAATGCCTCTTTTCTGCACATAAGCCTTTGCAACAAGCCTAGCCTTATACCTGTTAACTGTACCATCAAATTTGCACTTCAGCTTGTATACCCACTTAGTGCCAGTGGCCTTCTTGCCAGGAGGCAAGTCACATAAAGACCAAATACCATTCTTCATTATCGCATCATATTCAGATTGCATAGCAACCATCCAATTTTTTGAATTTTGTGCTTCATCAAACGAAACAGCCTTAGTCTCATCATAAAGACTAGATACAGCCATAGCATAGCAATCTGATGCAAAAGAGGCACTATGAGAGCCTGATCGAGTATGATATGACAGAGGTGCATCTAATTTGTTGTCACGCAAGGTCTGCATCAGCCATTTTGGCATAGTTCTTGCCTTCTCAATATCAGCTCTCTCATGAATAAGTGCGTCATGTAAATCTGCAATAGAAATGGAATGATCTGCATCATCACATGAAACCTGCAAAGGCTGAGAAGTTGTCTCATTAGGACTAGCACTAGACTATCCACCTATAAAAAGAGGCAACAAAGTATCATACATGTCTTTGGAGCTAACAGATGTCTCCTTAGTACATGAAAGCAACGGTTGAATAGCATCTTCCACAAAAACAACATCACGACTAACTAGAATGCATTTAGTCTGTGGATGATACAGACGATAGCCTTTACTTTCAGCACTGTACCCAACAAAAATATGTTTTATTGCTTTATCATCCAATTTTCTGCGATGTTGTTTGGGAACTAATGCATATGCCAAACAACCAAAAACACATAGATGAGTAACAGATGGCTTGTGGTCATGCCAAGCCTCATATGGAGTGATAGACTGTAGCACTTTAGTGGGACACCCGTTAAGTACATATGTTGCACACATGACAACTTCAAGCGAGAAACTATGTGGTAAAGCCTAAGTCTTGACCATACACCTCACCATCTCCATGAGTGACATGTTCTTTTGTTCAGCAACTCCATTCTATTGAGGTGTATACGGCACCATACACTGGTGTTTTATCCCACATTCAGCCGAAAATGCATTAAAATCAGAAGACATATATTCCCCCCCTCGATTTTGTTGACAGTTTTTCAGCCAAAACCAAAGACTGTTTGAAGCACATGAACACTTCGGACTTTGCCTTCAATGGATATACCCATGCATGCCTGGAAAAATCATCGATGAAAGTCACGAAGTAAAGATAATTCCCAAAAGAAGGTGTCTGCATAGGACCACAGACATCACTATGTACAAGCTGCAATTTCTGAGTAGCCTGAACTGAACCATCTTTTGGAATGGAAGAATGTTGCATTTTGCCCAAAATATAGCCTTCACAAACATGTCTTTGAGGTGCCTCAAGTTTGGGCAAAGAGGACACCATTACAGATTTCTGCAGGCGTAGCAAACTAGCAAAATTCAGATGACCAAAGCGTGCATGCCAAAGCTTTGCATCTAACATAGCGTGAGAATCACGTACTGCACATGCCGAATCATTTACTGATCTTTCATAGTCTATGAGCTTATACAGCCCACGACATAAAATGCCAAAAGCAATAATCACATCTCCATTTGATAGATCATGAACTGTACACCTGTCATCAACAAATTTCACAATCAAGGCAATCTTGGCTAATGCACAAATTGATAACAGATTTTTCTTGATCGCTAGCACAAACAAAGCATCTGACAAAGTGAAATAACTACTATCCGTAGTAGTCAAAATGATCTTACCAACTCCCATAACATTATAAGAGGAGTTTTTGGTGCATGTAATCGTATTCCTTGTAGGGGCAAGCTCGAGTGAAGAGAAGAAACTGCGGTGCGAGGTAATATGTTTGGTCGCCCCACTATCAAAGTACTGGCAAACATCTAAGTCTATTGTAGACATGCACTGCTCATGAGAAGATGGGTCAAAACTGCAAATAGTAGTAAACGCCCATTCATCTTCCTGCACAAGATTAGCAAACTCTCTTTTTAGTGTAGAGGCCTCTACAACAACCATTCTAGCCTCTTTCTTCTTTGCCTCTTTAGCAGCCAATTTTGGACAGTTCTTTATGATATGATCATTTCCTTTATAGTACTTGCAAAACAATTTCTGCTTTTCTGATTTCTTTTCATCTTTGTCTTCCCTCTTCGATTGTGTAGAATTAACATATTTCTGCTTACTAGTTGAAGAGCTCCATTTTCCTTTGCCCTTCTGACTAGCCAGGAAAGCTTGATCTGTAACACACATAATGGACCTGTTCTGTCTGGACTGATCCTCTTGCAATAAAATAGAGACTAACTCCTCAAAAGACAAGGCATCTGGATTGCCTTTCATCATCAACCAAAGAGTAGAAGCAAAACTCTGATATGAATCAAGAAGACCATTCAGAACGGTCTGCACAAGTGAGTTATCAGGTATAACCTCATCAGCAGAAATCAAATGTTCCTTCAAGTCTTTGATCTTTGTTAGAAAACTGTCCATAGAATCACCTTCATTCATGTGCTCACTCTCCATCTATTTTCGGAGGTAAGCAACAGGAGCCTCATTCCTAGCTTGGTACAACGTGGTAAGTGTATCGCAAGCATCCTTAGCTATTCTGCAAGAGAAAATGTGAGGAATAATGGCACGTTTGACAGACAAAGCTATCAATGCATATGCCTAGGCTTCTCTGTCATCCCAATAAATTTGCTTTGGAGTAGGTGCAGTAGAAACCACAGCACGAATAGGAATATGCAGAATATCGTCACCTTCGATAACTTCTACATCAGCTTCAGTACCTGCAATTGTAACAGTTACATGTGTGATAGGACATTTTTCAACACCTTGCACAATGTTCCATGGTCCTTTTGCAACATGTCGCATCATATAAGCCCATAACGGGTAGTTGGTACCATCCAACTTATCCTCAACAGCCAACATATGGAATACATCACTGCTTTCAGCCATGGTCGATGACTAAAATACCTTGATGCAAAAAATTGACTATATCTCAAAAAGTTGAACTGAAGTACCTAGAGAAATTCTTCTAGACCTATAGCAGACTTCAAGATGCTTATATTGGCGAACCGAAATTGGTATACACCTTTGGCACAAAAAGACAAAGTAGCCTACATAAGCACTATGATAGTGCGTTTGAAGGCCAAAATGAGCTCATATCGCGATTTTGGAACCACAAAACGAAGAAGTTTTTATCTGGAAATCACATTGAGTATGCTCACCAAATTTCGTGCGATTCTGAGACTACAACGAGAGAGGTGTCGACGACGCCCTAGATGAAGCGGCAACCTGCTCTGATACGAAGTGTTGGAGATAGACGTCTGCAGAAGCACGCGAATATCACAAGGAAGAAGAAGAAGCTTGGATCACAACACACAATACTGAAAATGTATTACTAGAGAATGTACAAAGATAAGTAGCACGTTAGAGCAATAGGCGTATATACAAGCCGAGGGAAAAAAATCTCTTAAAGAGGGAAAAAAGTGCCCCGACAGTCCTAGAGTTTTCACACACATCACTACCTAAATATATCAACACTTTCATCTTGATAAGACTAACATGTACACAATGAAAAATGCAAAAAGTTGATGCGATAATACATTGATGCATCTAAAGAATCTACAAGTTCTCTACATGCTAAAAATACATGCAAATTGTCCATGCCTATGATTGAATTCGTGCATACATTCAATGCTTGGCATTCACTTTATGCATATATCAATGTTGGGTATCAACTAGTTTCATGGTGCGCTTGATGAAAATCATCATATTGTTGCATATAATTGATGCATGGCATTGACTTGTGTGAATGTAGTGATGAAAACCTAAGGCATGCTTAATCATGGCATTCTCTCCATCATGCACACAATAATTAATACGTAAGCATTAGTAATGTGACCATTGCTTTCACTTCCTACCTTTCCATGGCTCTTGTGTTTCTTGACAACAATCTCAACATTGTACTCCATGAGGAGTAAGAACCCTCTAATTAGCCATCACATGGCACATCATTTATTCACTAATTATAGGAGAGCATGTTGTTCCAATGTGTAGAACCAATGGCAGGCAAGGAATATTTTTATCAAACATGGTTACAAGCATCGATTTTATTGAATTTGTTTTTCAACATCGATTTGATGGAAAAGAATCAATTTTCAGTTCTGAATTCTCAATGAAGTTGATGCTAGGCATTGAGTTGGACTACGACATTGATGTGAGAATCATCAACTTGAAACATGGATTGAATATTAAATACTTTGGTGGAACTTTATGTTTCACAACAGCCAATTTTTATATCTTACACTCATGCTTCTTGTGGGAAAATCCAACATGGACCAAGAAGTTGAAAGTGATCAATGACATCCCATCTAAAGTTTTAACAACATATAACAACAAGAAACAAAACGTCTAGGTCAAAGGAAAGGGAAATTTGCATCTTCCAAGACATGAAATCCATGAAGAAAATTTCCCATTTCTCTTGATCCCTTGTGAACAATGTATTATAATATTTGTTTTTAATAATGTTGCAAGTTTATATGTGATAGCTCCACCGAAACAATATGCATTACTTATATTAAACATTCAATATGTTTAGAATGATAAGGTTTTTGTAGGATGAACAACCATACAAATATGCACACATTATCAAAAAGGTGAACTTTTCCAACTTTGCACTTGATCTTTTATGGAGGACTGTAATCTTTAGTAGCACTGATCAATCATTTTGTACGTCATTGACCCTCAATATGGGGTGCCAATTTATAAACCATGTATTTGGACCTAATAGAATATTATTGTTGGATGCTATGATAATATAAAAAAGAAAAGTTTCAAAGAGCATTGAACAAAGAATGGAATTATTAAATTTAGTAAATACTACAATAGCCAAGAAGCTCATGTAGGTGGTTGCAGATAAAACTTTAGTGAACCAATATCAGAAGCCACAAAAGATTAGTATGAGATTGATAGAGATGTTTTCCAACAAAGATGATTGTACCCTTGTTTAATTTTTTAGCAATATGTATTTCTTAATTTTAAATCATTTTATGTAAGCTTTTTTTCTTTGAATTGCATAATATATCTTCTGTTTTAAGGAACCACACTAGCATGTGATCTAAAGTTTATTTCAGATTTACATTTCATTGGAAAAATATGAAGCCTAAGTAATTTTGATGAAGATGAATATTCATGGGCTCAACAAATGCCCAAATCAAGACGAAGAGGTGGGAAGAAAACATGTTAATAATACAAAGAGATTTTAGCCTACCTCGAGGTTTCTAAGGGTCCTAGAGTGGTAGACCTAGAGGAGGAGGTTCAAAGGCTAGATCAAATGATGTGCAAAAGATGAAGGGAAATGCCAAAAACTTGTTGATATATTTCCATAGTGATGTGTGTGAACACACTTAGGGCCACTAAGCACTTTTTGTTACCTCAAACTCGAAAAATTGGTATGAGAGTAGGTTGCTGCTTCATCTAGGCCATCATTGACACCCCCCTTTCATAGTCTTAGAATCGCACAAATACTGATGAGCATAGTCAGGGATATTAGGAGTTCAAAAGGCTTCACTTTGTGGCATTGCAATTTTGCTATGAGCTTGTTTCAGCTTATGAATGCACTATCATAGTGATTATGCAAGCAGTCTCCTCCTTTTGTTCCAAACATATATACAACTTTTAGTTCACTAGTACAGGTGCTCGAATTTTGATAGGTTTAAGAGAGCTCAACAAGATGTTTATTTTCAACACACAATTTTTTGCATTAGGGCATTTTGTCATTGCCCATGCTTAAAAGCAATGACATATTCCATACGTTGGTTTTCGAGGATATGTTGGATGGTACTAATTACCCATTGTGGGCATATGATGCATCATGTATTGGTAGAAAGGGTCATGGAATACTATGTAGGGTGTTGAAAAATATCTTACTAGATTTGCAAATACATTTATGGAAGGTCATGTGTATGTGTGTATGTATATGCATATGTGTGTGTATGTATGTATGCATATGCATGTGTGTATGCACATATGTGTGTGTATACATATGTGAGTGTGTATGTATATGTATATGTCTCTGTCTTTCTCTCTCTCTCTCTCTTTATGTTTCTCTAGATCTCTCTCTTTATTTCATCCCTCTCTCTCTCTATGTCAATAAAAAACAAAACAATCACTTACATTGATGTAATTGTTTGGATCGTTGTCATCAAAGTCCACTTGATATTGTCCTTCATCGAATTCCAAAGACCTGACACCAAAATCTCTTGCAAAACTAAAGAGAAGAGAAATTAGAAAAGCATTTGTGTATGTGTGTATGCATATGCATGTGTGTATGCATATGCATGTGTGTAGGCACATGCATGTGTATGTGTGAATGCACATATGTGTGTATGTATATGCATGTGTGTATGCATATGCATGTGTGTATGTATGTATGTATATGCATATGCATGTGTGTATGTATGTATGTATGTATGTATGTATGTATGTATGTATATGCATGTGTGCATGTATATGCAATTTGTGTGTGTATGTATGTATACATATGCATGTGTGTATGTGTGTATGCATATGCATATGCATGTGTATGTGTTTATGCACATATGTGTGTATGCATATGAACGTGTGTATGCATATGCATGTGTGTATGCATATGCATGTGTGTATGCATATGCATGTGTATGTGTGTATGCGCAGATGTGTGTATGTATATGCATGTTTGTATGTATATGCATGTGTGTATGTATATGCATATGTGTGTTTATGTATGTATGCATATGCATGTGTGTATGCACATATGTGTGTGTATGCATATGTGAGTGTGTATGTATATGTATATGTCTCTCTCTTTCTCTCTCCCTCTCTCTCTCTCTATCTCTTTATGTTTCTCTAGATCTCTCTCTTTCTTTCATCTCTCTCTATCTCTTTATGTTTCTCTAGATCTCTCTCTTTCTTTCATCTCTCCACTTAATGTTGTCCTTCATCGAATTCCAAAGAAGTGATGCCAAAATCTCTTGCAAAATTAAAGAGAAGAGAAATTAGAAAAGGGAAAACATAAAGAAAGAGAAAAGAGTGCTACAGTATGTGTGATACTTACCAAAACTTCAAATCTAGAGAAATAGAGAGGTGTGCCTAGAGAGAGAGAGAGAAACAAAGAGATGCAGCTCACGTGCGCAAACTCAAGAGTAGCAGGTTTTGTTTCAAAACAAGATGAATGTCAAATTTTTGCTCCCGGGTCTGGTTAAAACATTGCGCCGGTATGAGCATCAATAAATTACTGGAAACTACCGACGCTCATACTGGCGCTCATACCGATGCAACTCGTACCGATGTGTATATTGCCTCCGTGGTTTTTCAAGGGTTTTCAATGGTAATATCGACGCCGATGTGTGACCATCGGTATGCTCTGATATGGTGTAGTTTTAGTATGTACTTGGATAAAGATAACACTTTGTTTGCTATGGAAGAAGAAGGAGAGTACTCAAGAGAGTCTAAAAGTGAAACAAAGGCATTGGATGAAAGGGACATAGATGAAAAAAGTTGTGGTTTGATATAAAAATCTATGATAATTTTACTATAGTGCAAATGGTGTAGAGGAGTTCATGTGACAAACCATTTTTTGAAACATATTTGAATTGAAATTCAAAATCCTCTTTCATAAATAAGTGAAATTCTTTTCTTTCGTATGGACTTTTCAATCTCTTTCATATTTTTCATATATAATTTGTAGATGTCAATATGCTAAGATAGACATCTCTTGACAAATTTTGATATTGAAAATTCTCAAAACTATCAAAAATGTCAAGCAAACACATGTTTTTAGCTCATATAAAAAATTGTGTACTCATATAAAAGCATTTTAAAAATCAAGACACAATTTTCTTGATTTATGACGAATAATTTCTCTTTTATCGACATAGTTCTTGTTTGTTACGACTCACTATTATCAAAAATTTAAATGATATTCGTGACAATGAATGATCATTAAAACTATTCAGGTTGGTATAACGGAACCATAAACAAAGCATTGAAGATAGAACGAGTAATGTAGTGTCTACTCATGATGCAATTACAACATGTGTTAAAGGATCAAACTATCCACAATCACACTACAAAGAAGAAGCTACAAGCTTATGTAAAGAAGAAGGTTGATAGTACGACAACAAGGAACTGCTAGTGGCAGAAGAAAAACAAAAAAAAATCAGGAGCATTTGGATACTTGACTCCTTGAGCTCCAAGACTTGCACTAGCAAGATTGAGGATCTCTATAAGTAGCCCTTGCTCATATAGGTATTGAAGGTTTGTGTTGTACTTATTGTAGGTCAAATCTTTTTTTTTTTTGAGAGAACAATGAACTAGAAATATACACTCACACACCCAAGTTCCACTTTGTAAGGTAGAGGCACTCATCATGAGAGACTCATGGACATGTTCAGCCAAGACTTGAACTCAGGACTTCCTCCCACAGCTTCAAGGCATCAGCCACTGGGCTACACGGGCTCGGACATTGCAGGTCAATCTTGTTGTATTTTCCTCTATCACATCCCATGGCAACTAATGCATTCGTATCCAGTGAGCGTAGATTAGCGAATTTGCCTTGTACTCCTAGGCAGATGGCTAAGGTTCAAGTCCCGCCTAGCGCTAGATGCCCTAGAGTTCCCCAAGATGGGTGCCTCCACCTTACGAGGTTGGGTGTGTTTGTCTTTCCAATTCATTGTACTCTCAAAAAAAAAACTAGCACATTCATAGTGGAAGGCCACGTCGAGGGCTCTTACAAGGGGCACATGAGCCCCTGGTCGCCAGAAGTTCGGTGACTACAGTGCTGCTTTGCCAGCGTGGCAAAAAATTATGATGAGGTGTACGGTGAACCATCGGGTGACCCAAACGGAGTGTCACCCGACTTTTTTTTTTCGTTCGAGTCACCCAACGGATCAATTCAACTAACTTGTCTCGAACTTTGTGATTTTCTTCAAAAGTATGTGAAGATTAACGTCATCAACGCAACTACGCCATGCTATATATACTCACAATCGTCCTTTTTTTGTCTCGCACAAGTCGTAATTTGGTTATATACATATCATAGCGGTAAGCTCATTTTGTTATTTTATTGAATTTCCGTGTATGAAGCAAAATACATATTATACATATCATGTTCGAGTTAGAGTTATTTTCGTGTATGAAGCAAGAAACATATATTAAGGCAGTTCTTTTAGTATTTTAGTAATAATAATGTATTGTATAGTTTTACATAGGTAAGCATCATTTCTTTTTACGGAGAGAAATACAAAGTGGAGATTTTATTCACATTGAATTGAACAAGTGCATAAATTATGATGTTCACATGACTTGTATTGAACAATTGCATAGATTATGATGTGGAGATGACTTGTATTGCAAAGTTTATGTATGACTATTATGCAATTTAAAGATTTCATATGTTTTCCTTTTTAATCATTCTCAATTGATCGAGCTTACTTGAAATAATTCGTATGAAATCTTGTATAAGTAATTAAATTAATCAAAACATTTAATTAAAAAATATGAGGTGAATAGAACAGATGTGCCCTTAATTCCGATCATCGAAAGTTGGCTGGCCTTTATGTATGTGCCTATAATTCTGACGACCGGAGTTCACCGGATCTATGTTGCATGTGCCCTTAATCTCCATTCAGTGACCCAAAAAGTGTAATCCAATCACCCGAAAAAAATACATGTGCCCTCCCTATCTAACGGCTCTCGGAAAATCACCCAAGTTAGGGACGCATACAACATAGGACGGATATGGTCAGGTCACGTGGTGAATATGACAGAGCGCAAGCTCCTTACTGCAGAGTCCAGGATCATGAAGCAAAGAGCTATCCTCAGCATGCAACAGTCTCTCTCTACGAGAACTGTGCAAGTGGATGACGCATGGCCCGGAGTGATGAAACCATAGCACTGTTCAGACGTCTTCAGTCTCCGAAGCTACTTCTCCAGCTGTCCTGACGACAGGAGAGTACAACATCGGCACCCTGGACTGCAGGACTTGCCGACTTCGAATCGTCTAGCACACAGTAGACTACAACATAGTAAGAGCACTCACGTTTCTTATCAGCAAGTTCTGCTTAGCGTTAGGAGAAACAAGAACAATAAAAATCACATGAAGCACGGAAAGGCAGGCAGGAAAGGCAACGGAGCGACAGTCCAAAGAAGCGCGGAAAGGCAGACGAAGCGCAGAAAGGCAGGCAGGAAAGGCAACGGAGCGGCAGTCCAAAGACATACTGAGAGCATCTGCTGAGGAGGACGGTGAGCTTCCCTGTGCACGCAGTGCTTCCACAGTGTTGTAGCTGAAGCGTCGTCGTTCACTCTGCTTAATCGTCGTGCTCACGTCGACGCTCACCTGATGATCGTATGCTCTTTTTGACGAACATTCAACGGTGGATGGCTTGCTCACTGTCCATCGTCAACATCCACGATTTACAGTTCTGAGCGGCACTTCTGTCCATCGTGACGACTGACAGGGTCCATCGCGACTGAGTGGCGTTTCTGTCCATCGTGACGACTGACTGAAAATGATGATTGACTGTGTGGCGGAGCATTGCTGTCCATCGGCGATTGATTGAGGCACGTGAAAGTCCCCATCGGAGTGTCCATCGCATACTGGGTCCTTCGCTTCAGTCCATCGTGGCACGCAACTGTCCATCGCGACTGAGGCTAGGCTCACGACCGACTGAAGTGGGGGCAGGGCACTGCTGTCCATCGGCGAAGTCCTTTCCTAATGGATTAATTAAAATAAGCTTTATCTCATGAAAATTGAGGGAGCGGGCACGTGAAATTCTTTTTTCAATGAATCATCCAAAATGTATTAACTTTAAAAGGTTTTAACATAAATTCTAAAGTTTC
This sequence comes from Ceratopteris richardii, assembly GCA_020310875.1. Classification (NCBI taxonomy): domain Eukaryota; kingdom Viridiplantae; phylum Streptophyta; class Polypodiopsida; order Polypodiales; family Pteridaceae; genus Ceratopteris; species Ceratopteris richardii. Next base: position 117,327,968 of record CM035414.1, read on the forward strand.
TGTGGGAGTCGGAGAAGCGTTGGGAGTTTTTATTTGTCCTCGCCTCAATGCCGACCATTGTTCCCTCGCTGGTTTTGAGCAACGTGGATCCCCTCCAATCCCAGTGCCCCCTTGTGATGGATTCCGCCCCATCGGACGTTGCACCTCCAGTGGTCTCTTTGTGCAAGGAGTCAGTGGCGGCTAAGTAAGAAGAACTAATGAAAACGTGTCTGATCGGTCAAGTTTTTGGCCCTAGGCCCCCTCTAGAAAATGTGAGATCTTGGTTGTGCAAGGAGTGGTTCCCGCGCGGTCTAATTGTGTGCAAATGCCAATTCTTACCGGTGAACCACTTGCTTCTAGTGTTTGAGAATGAAGAGATGGCCTTTCAAGCCCTGCAAGCCGGCTCTTGGCAAGTGGGTCGGTCCACCTTATGCCTATTCAAGTGGACACCAGACTTTGTTCCAAATAAGTCAAAGCCTCTTCAATACCCGCTATGGGTGGAGCTTCCCAATTTGCCGTTTTTCTTGTATGGATTTCTTCGAGAGATCGTTTCACCGATCGGTCACCCAATGGCCTCAAGGGAGGATGTTGGGGGGTTAATCTACGACGGTGTGCATTATTCTTTCAACGCACGATGGCACCCACAAATCTGCGTTCAAACAGACTTGAACCAGGCCCTCCCCTCGAAGATCTCCATAAACTGTGGAGATGGCAAGGTTTGGGTACAGGAGGTTACTTACAAGAATTTACCCAATGCGTGCTTCCGTTGCGGGCATCAAGGCCATAGGATCAAAGATTGCCCCTTGAAGCAAAATACCAATAAAGCCAATAAATTCAAGCCTAAACCGGATGGGGCCTCAGATCCTCTCCCTCAAGTTGACACTCGGGGCCATCCCCCTCTAGTGGAGGAAGTAGAGGGCACTCGTGTTGCAGATCCGGATTCTGAAGGATTCACCGAAGTAAGATGAAGAAGGAAAGTTAGCCCTCGAAGATCAGTAGCAAGGAACGTTACATCCATTGCTCCTTCAAATAACATGTTCTGTAATCTAGAAAAGGAGATCAATGAGGTCTACCTCCCAGGGGAGAACCATTATGAAGAAGACCCTGCCGATAACACCCTTGGGTGCTCTACTAGCAAAGAAGCCAACCAGGAAGGTTACACCACGAGTAAAGAGGAAGGCTTCACTACTACCAATGAAGACAACCAAGACAGTGAAAGCTCCTCCCTTGGTCCTACTCTTCCGGTTTACATGCCAAGTCTACCGCAACAAAAGTCAAAGCTTAAAGGGAAACAACCGTCGGGCTTGCCTTGGAAGAGCCCCCTCAAGAGTAGGATCCTAAGTCAAGAAACTGGGAGGAAAAAAGAATATCACAAGAAGAAAAAATATCGGGTCCCTCTCCTCAAAGAGGGCCACCATCAATAATGTTAATCTCAAAGCTTAATGTTAGGGGTTTGTCTGACCCCTCAAGAGCGGCGATTCTTGGTCAGTGGTTCAAAGACAAGGGCCTCAACCCCGACTTTATCTGCTTACAAGAGATTAAAATCGACGCAGAGGATCTCCAGAAACGGCTTAAATGCATTTCTTCGAACCACTTGTGGCTCTCCACTTCGCACCCTAGGGGGACGGGGGGTGCTGCCATTGGTATTAGTCAATCCTGATCGGGCAAGTTGACCTCAAATCATGAAGATCGGAATCATCGTTGGATTGCTACCTCTATTAGGCTCCCTGATCAGTTCACTGTGGTTTCAATTTATGCCCCTAATGGAGAGGCGGATAGAATCGATACATGGGCTTCCCTCGACTCCCTCTCACACAATGTTTTGATTTGTGGGGACTTCAACATGGTTGAGTTCCCTGAGGATTGATGGAATAACAAGGGGAAAATTATTGACGGAGGGGAGAAAGAGATATGGGATAAAATCAAGCTCCATCTCAATCTGGTCGAGGTGAAAGACATGAAGGGACTGTTCTGGTCTAATCTCCAATTGGGGGACTCCTTGAGGAAAGCAAGACTTGATAGATGTTACATCGATCAAAACACCATCCTCGAATGGGGTATTCCTTCGATTTCCCAACACATGGACCTGACTATCTCGGACCACTACCCGATCACTCTTTCTTTCAAACCGATTCCCATGCTCCGAAAAACTCCTTGGTTTCATGCATGTCAAACGTCGTTTTCCCTCCCCTCTATCCACCAAGAAATTGCCACAGTGTGGGCAGAGGCCTTTGCCTACTGTAAGGAACCGGCTAAGTGCTGGAGAAGCGCGATGGAAAGGACTCGACAAATTCTGATCAGGACTCACAAGGCTATAAGAGATATCCAGAAGAAAAGAAGAGAAACGGTGTACCGAAGGCTCTCACGGCTTGAAGAAGAAGTGAACAAAGGTAACTTGCAATGCCAACAAGGGCTTTTGAAAATTTTCCTTACAAATATTCTTCAAAGATTGGTGGGCAGGGAAGGCTGACAAACCATCAAAAGAGATGTTTAACATCCTCAAAAGGAAACAAGCTAGGGAAGCCATCCCCTTCTTGGTCGACAACAATGGGATGGAATGTAGCACAGAAGTTGAGAATAGATCTATCATCGTCGAGCACTTTACCCATCTTCTCGGGGTCTCGACTCCTCTTTCCCCACAGAGGCGTGACTGCATGGCAACCATCTCAAGGGTTGCTCAACCTAGAATCCCACAAAACATGAACTCTCTGCTTGATGCTAACATTTCTGAGAACGAAATTATTGGGGTTATTGATGCTCTTCCCAATGGAAAAAGTCCGGGTCCTGATGGCCTCACCAATGAGTTTTTCAAGTCCTTCAAGCATGTGGTAGCCACCCCACTACGTTTGGTATGGCAAGAGGCTCTCTCCTTCGGCGCCCTCCCTGAGTGTCTCAATAATGGTGTCATCAAGTTAATTCATAAAAGGGGAGATAAGAACAAAATTCAAAACTGGCGGCCGATTACCATGCTCCAAACTAGTTACAAGATAATTGCCAAAGCTATCGCCAACAGAATCTCGTGTCATTTAAAGTCATGGTTGTCCAAGGACCAGAAAGGTTTTATCAAAGGTAGATCGATACTCGAAGCAATGAACAGCATTGAAGTGTTCTGGAGTTGCCTCGACACCTTTTGTGTGGCGTCAGGTTCAAAAATCAACCATGCTAAAATTGCTTTCAGAGCAATCCGCGGACCCCCACCCCAATTGTTGTTAGATCAGGGGTGTCAAGTTATCTCTAGAGGTCAAGTCTTTCATCTCCTCGGCATTCCGATGGGCTTCGACATCACAATGGACCAACGATGGAACTGGGTGTTGGCCAAGCTGGATAGCAAACTAAATCATTGGAAAGGTATGCAAGTCAACTTGGCAGGGCGTGCTATGGTTGTTAACACATTTATGCTTTCAACGACCATCTACTTTATCTCATGTTGGAGACCAAAGGAGAAAGAGTTGGCCAAAGTGGAAAGAATTTGTAGAAACTTACTTTGGACTGGGACCCCAACAGGAGGGGAATTCCCAAAATCAATTGGGAAACTTGCATTAGCTCGAAAGACGCAGGGGGCTTGGGTATTTTGGATATCGTTGGGTTGGCTGACAAGCTGGCGGTTAAGTGGCTTATCAAGGCTTGGAGCAATAGTGAGTCCTCTTGGGCTAAATTGATATTCAGAAACTTGAAAGACCTTACCTTAGTTGGCCATCCTTGTTGGAAGGACATAGGGATTCTCACGCTTTTGTTCTCCCCCCACCCGGTGTCTCCCAAAGGCTCTAGTCTCGTGTGTTCTTTATGGAAGAGTTGGAACAAGGCCAAATAATTCATCAGAATCAGTGACGAGTGGAAGTGGGCAGTTGGGATAAGACAAAATGACTCTATCTGGTTCCCAATCAGTGGCATTAGAGGAGTGGAGCCTTGGAACCTCCAAACTGCAAAGCGATTATGGAACAAGGGGTTCAAACAATGGAAACAGCTGTTGGGGTAGTCGACGTCTTTGGTAGTATCGCTTTTATACCTCTGATAGTAGTAAGCTTCCGGTACCACCCGTCTGCCGTAGCAAAGACTCGAACCTTATCAAACCTGTGGAAATTCGTTGTGCCACCGAATTAGTGTTAAACTACAGTGATGTTAGAACACCTCTATAATCAACAGTAGCTTAACAAGGCTTCTGCCACTCAAACTCTATTAGACTGTGCTTTGAATTCTCTTGAAAATTCCACCGGAACTTCACCAGACTGTCACCGAAATTTACCGGAATCTTACTAGAATGATCTTCAATTCTGTTCGTAATTGTTTCAAATGTTTATACGTGAAACAAGGAAGTGATGAGTGAACTTCCCTTACTGACAGAACTCTTCCTGAAGTTTAGAGGAAAACTTCATCAGTTCAGAGTGCTATTTTCGGTCCGACTTTGTATTGTGTGTACATATCCATTTCACCGGAAACTTTGATCCGTATAAAGTAGAGACTTCTAGCTACAAGATAAGCTATGTCTCATACAAAACTCTATATTATTCTGTGAGTTATACTTCGTGGTCCTTCCCAAAAACACATTTATTGAGTAAACCGTAAGTGACCAAAAGTACGTATACGGTGAAACTGTAACTGTTAACTAACTTTAACCGTAACATAGAATATTCAGACTTCTACTCATACGAAGAATGCGCGTAGAGCTTCCACATGAACATGTGTTTTCTATTAGAGAAGATGTGTTCAAACAAGCTTGGCCTCTTCTTGCTCAAGCTATAGAAACTCTCCTACACTGAGTAGTTTCTTATTACCATCTCTCTCAGATGAATACCTGACATTTCAGGTTTCTGTTATTCATCTTTACCTATGCGATCTATCGCGTCTTCTATACTACATACGCGATCTCTGGCGTCTTCTATCTCTCTCTCTATCTGTATATCTGTATCTCTGCATCTCTGTGCTTCTGCTATATTTCATCTCTCACACTTGCTCGATTCTTGATTGATATATATATAGTCTTCATTCTTCCACGCTCTTCCGCGCCTTTCACTTTCGGTATGCTCCACGATCCTTCTTTATGTGCGTTATGCGCACTCCCCTGTTCACTACTCTGTTACACGTCCTGTTCTCATATTTACAATTCTTGGTTCGGTTTTCTGATTCTGCACGTTGTACAGTTCGGTCGTGCTTATTTAATTCTGCTTCTCTTTGTCTTTTCTACTTCCCCTTCTTCTTTTTTTTTTTTTTTGTCTGGATGCCAAAATCTTGAGTGCTTCTTCAACAGCTCCCCCTCAATCACTAATTTGCATCTTCTGGTCTTCATATATCTTTCTTTCTTTTATACCTGCCTTTTCTTTGAATCTGTTTATCTTTGTTCCATCCAAACTCTTCGTCAGCATATCTGCAATCTGATCTTTTGTCGGAGTGTATACAATTTCTAACTCCTTCTCCATTACCTTTTCCCTTAGGAAATGATACTGAATCTCTATGTGTTTTGTTCTTGCTTGAAACACCAGATTCGCTGCAAGATATAGAGAGCTCATATTGTCTCCATGTATAATTGGTATACCTTGATCAATGCCCAAGCTTTTGAGCAAGGTCTGCATCCATATTACTTCTTTAGCTGCTTCTACCAGTCCTTTGTATTCAGCTTCTGTTGATGATAAAGCCACTGTGTGTTGTTTCTTCGAGCACGAGTTTACTAGCTTATCTCCTAGGTATATCATATACCCATGTGTTGATCTTCTGTCACCCTGGTTACCTGCCCAGTCTCAGTCACTGTAGGCTCTCAAATTTATATCTGACATATAAGGATAGTATAATCCTTCCTTAATAGTTCTCTTTATATATCTGAGAACTCTTTGTCCTGCAATCCAATGTGGGTCTTTCGGACAATGCATAAACTATGATAAAACTCCCACTGCATAGCTCAAGTCAGGTCTCGTCAGTGTAGCATAAATCAGACTTCCTACTAACGACTGATACTTTGTCATATCTTTGTAATTTGCGCCATCATATTTACTGAGTTTGTGATTGGCTTCAAGCAGCGTTGAACCTTCTCTGCAATTTTGCATATCAAATTTCTTCAATATATTCAGAAGATACCTTTCTTGTGATACATATACGCCGTGATCTGTATAAGTGACTTCCATTCCAAGAAAGTATGACAACTTTCCTAGGTCACTGATCTTAAACTCCTTTTCAAGCAGTTTCTTCACCTCTGTGATTCCAGCATCTGAGGTACCTGTAATTATTATGTCGTCTACATAAATGCAAATGTAGATCATTCCTTCGTCTGTTCTTTTAATGAGTAGACTTGCATCTGCCTTTGAACTTTGGTATCCAAGTTCGTTTAGATACTTCACGAGTCTGTAGTTCCAAGCTCTTGGAGCTTGCTTTAGTCCATAAAGTGCTTTTCTTAACCTGCACACAAATTTTGGGTATCTGGAGCTTACAAACCCTTCAGGCTGCTCCATGTAAACTTCAGCTGATATATATCCGTTTAGAAATGCATTCTTAATGTCTAGCTGACTTAGCTTCCATCCTTTTGATGCTGCTATAGCAATCACTGTCCTTATGGTTGACATTTTTACCACCGGCCTAAACGTTTCGTCGTAATCTATGCCATGCGTCTGAGCATAACCTTTGACTACCAGTCTAGCCTTATATCTGGCTATCCTTTCATCTGCAAGCTTCTTTAATTTGTAAACCCATTTACTTCCAATTACTTTCTTACCATTTGGTTTCGGAACAAGTTCCCATGTCTTGTTCTCCTCCAGTGCTATAAACTCTTCTTCCATTGTTTCTTCCCATTGCTTCTTTCCTTTAGCTTCAGCATAGCTCTGAGGTTCTTCATCATCTTTGACCATATATGCGTAGTCTTTCTGAGTTATGTATGAAGTCTCATACGAGTACCTTTCCGGTTGTCTTCTAATCCTACTTGACCTTCTTGGTTCACATTCTTCATAAGTGTCTGAATACACTTCTTCATCTTCATTTCTCATACCTGATCCGGTCCTGGACATACTTGCCTTCATATGATCTTCATCTCTATTTACCTGCACAACTGATTTCCCTTTCTCTTTTCTTCTTACCTCTTCTTCAAATTTTTAGTTGTTTGACCTTGATCTGTATACCAGCTTTTCTGTTCATCAAACGTAACATCTCTTGAAACAATAAACTGCTTAGTTAGAGGACTCCATAACCTGTAACCCATCTGTCTTTCATCGTATCCGATGAACACATATTTTTCTGCTTTCGGTTCAAGCTTATGTCTGAGTTGAGACAGTACATAAGCATAAGCGACTGATCCAAACACTTTGCAGTGATCAAGTGTTGGCTTATTTCCCCACCAAGCTTCATAAGGGGTCATTCCATCTAAAGCTGTACATGGTAATCTATTTACCAAGTATGTCGCTGTGTTTACGGCTTCAGCCCAAAGATAATTTGGACAATCCTTCTCGTTTAACATGGCTCGTGCAAACTCAACTAGAGTCCGGTTCCTTCTTTCTGCGTTTTGTTGCGGTATATACCTGCAAGTTATTTCTCTTTTGATACCTGCATTCCAAAGATAATCATTGAACTCTCGGGAGAAGTATTCTCCCCCTCCATCAGACCTCAGTCTCTTAAGCTTTCGTCTTGTGAGTCTTTCAGCGTATGCATGAAAATGCTTGAAGGCTTCAAATACTTCTGATTTTTCTTTTAAGACATATGACGTTATCCATCTTGTAGCATCATCAATGAATAAAACATAGTACCTTGAACCGTTGATCCATCCTTCTTTTGTTGGACCCCATACATCTGTATGTATGAGTTCAAGTACTCCATCATGTTTGAATCCTTTCTTCTGGAAAGGTAATCTGTGGGCTTTTCCCATCTGACAAGCTTCGCACTTATGAATCATATGTTGGTTCTGTACGTTCGGTAAACCCAATACAGACTGATTTGCAATCATAGCTTTAATTCCTTTTTCATTAAAATGACCTAATCTCTTATGCCAGAGATCAAGTTCTGTAATCACCTTTTCATTATGTGTGAACAATGCTTGGCCAATGTTCCCTTGTACTCTTAAAGTAAAGAGTCTGCCTTCTTTCTTACCAAAGACGATCTGATTGTATCCGTTCTCGGGATCTTCTACAAATACTCCTTTATTTGTAAATCTGACCTGAAAACCTTTCTCAACTATCTGTCCCATGCTGATCAAATTTTTTGGTATGGTCGGAACATACAAAACATTGGTTAGCAAATCTGCTCCACTCTTACACTTCACTTTTCCAATTGAATGAACACACTGTCTTGTATTGTCACCTATTTGAACAGTGTGACACGAACTACCTTTTTCTAGTTCTGACATCAATTCTATATTTCCTGACAAATGATTAGAACATCCGGAGTCAATGTAAAATACCTTTAGGTCTTCGTTTTCTGATGTGCTGATAGAGTTCATCATCAACGATGTATGAATTTCATTCTGCATGTCATTTGCGTAGTTGTTGTAGGTGGTGTTGTAGGATTGATTTTGTCCCCAACTTCTTGTTCCACCTCTGCCATAGCCTCTTCTTTGGTTTCGTCTACCTCTTTGATATCTTCCGCTTCTGCCTCTGCTATTACTATTCTGATTTTGATTTGAACCTTGTTGATTATGCCAACAGTCATAAGCCAGATGATTACTTAGTCCACAAATCCAGCAAGCTTTCTTGTTGATATTTTGACTGCTTCTTCCTCTTCCAAAGCCTCTTGCTCTTCCTCTGCCGGTGCCTTTGCCTCTAGCATAATAAACCTGAGAACTCGACTCTTCTTCATCTTTTGACTTACCTTTATCTCCTTTCTTTTTGTTCGTCATGTACATTGCAGAGCTTTGTCCTTTATCTCCATCTCCTTTCAGGTCTTGCTCATATGTGAGCATCAATCCTAGCAACTGATTTAAATCTGGAACAAAATGATTTAAAGAGAGTTCAGTTGAAAGTACAAAAGGTTTCCACCTTTCATCTCCTCTCAAACCTGTGAGCACTTGCGCTATCAATCTGTGGTCTTCGACATCTTCATTTATGGATCCAAGACTGTCTGCTAGATCCTTCATTTTAGTAACATAGTCACTAATGCTTTGATTCGACTTCTTTTTGAACGTTGTGAATTCGGACCATAAGCTAGCCTTCCTCGCTTTTGTAGTATTTTGGCCTACAATGCACTCCATATGTCCGCCGCTATTTCCAGGCCTCTAATATGCCGTAGTAGATAATCTGTAACAGTACTATAAATGTATGCTCTTGCCGTTGCATCTTTCTTTTGCCACAGCTTCAAGGCTTCCAATTCTTCTTCCTTTGGTTGTCTGTTGACTTCAAAGGTCGGCTTCTTTTCTTCTCTGGTCACATACATCATTAAGTCCTTACTCATAAGTAAGGCTTCCATGCGCATTACCCATGCGGGATAATTATCTATGTCCAGCTTGTCAATAGAGACATGTTCTGCCATGATCTTCTTGTTTTCTTTCTTTACTTTGACACCTCTTGTTAGATTTTACGGCTCTGATATCACTTGTTGTGGTGATTAACCTACTCTGATACCACTTGTTGGGGTAGTCGACGTCTTCGGTAGTACCGCTTTTATACCTCTGATAGTAGTAAGCTTCCGGTACCACCCGTCTGCCGCAGCAAAGACTCGAACCTTATCAAGCCTGCGGAAATTCGCTGCGCCACCGAATTAGTGTTAAACTACAGTGATGTTAGAACACCTCTATAATCAACAGTAGCTTAACAAGGCTTCTGCCACTCAAACTCTATTAGACTGTGCTTTGAATTCTCTTGAAAATTCCACCGGAACTTCACCGGACTGTCACTGGACTGTCACCAAAATTTACCGGAATCTTACCGGAATGATCTTCAATTATGTTCGTAATTGTTTCAAATGTTTATACGTGAAACAAGGAAGTGATGAGTGAACTTCCCTTACTGACAGAACTCTTCTTGAAGTTTAGAGGAAAACTTCATCAGTTCAGAGTGCTATTTTCGGTCCGACTTTGTACTGTGTGTACATATCCATTTCACCGAAAACTTTGATCCGTATAAAGTAGAGACTTCTAGCTACAAGATAAGCTATGTCTCATACAAAACTCTATACTATTCTGTGAGATATACTTCGTGGTCCTTCCTGAAAACACATTTATTGAGTAAACCGTAAGTGACCAAAAGTACATATATGGTGAAACTGTAACTGTTAACTAACTTTAACCGTAACATAGAATATTTAGACTTCTACTCATACGAAGAATGCGCGCAGAGCTTCCACATGAACATGTGTTTTCTATTAGAGAAGATGTGTACAAACAAGCTTGGCCTCTTCTTGCTCAAGCTATAGAAACTCTCCTACACTGAGTAGTTTCTTATTACCATCTCTCTCAGATGAATACCTGACATTCCAGGTTTCTATTATTCATCTTTACCTACGCGATCTATGGCGTCTTCTATACTACATACGCGATCTCTGGCATCTTCTATCTCTCTCTCTATCTGTATATCTGTATCTCTGCATCTCTGCGCTTCTGCTATATTTCATCTCTCACACTTGCTCGATTCTTGATTGATATATATATAGTCTTCATTCTTCCATGCTCTTCCACGCCTTTCACTTTCGGTATGCTCCACGATCCTTCTTTATGTGTGTTATGCACACTCCCCTGTTCACTACTCTGTTACACGTCCTGTTCTCATATTTACAATTCTTGATTCGGTTTTCTGATTCTGCACGTTGTACAGTTCGGTCGTGCTTCTTTAATTCTGCTTCTCTTTGTCTTTTCTACTTCCCCTTCTTCTTTTTTTTTTTTTGTCTGGATGCCAAATTCGTGAGTGCTTCTTCAACAACAGCTCTGGAAACAAGCGACCAACCAGTGGATTAGGTTCGACGACTTCGACCCGAGACATAGAGTTACCCTGGAGGAATGGACTTTTTTCAAGGTAGGTGTTTAGCATGGGACCGCTCAACTACCCGCCTTCTCCATGGACAGGATCTTCCTTTCCTGGAGGGCCTCAAATGGAGCAATGGTAAGAACGTATCCAAAATCCCCAACTTCAAAGAGAACTTAGATGTTCATCACACCCTTAACAAGAGGTGGTGCCTTTCTTGGACCAAACTTCGATGGGAACTAAAGTTCATGTCTATTTGGCACCCCCTAATTGAGATCAAAAAGTCAGTTCTCATGTGGCAGATCTTGCATAAGGGAATCCGGTCCAATGTAAAGGCTAACAAAATCTGTGGTGTACCGCCATGGTGCAAGCGTTGTCATCGATGCACCGAAGATTTAGTTCACCTGTTCTTCGATTGCCCCAAGTCTCGTGTTATCTGGCGTCATGTGACGCGGGTATTGAGACTCACGAACCAAATCAATTGGCAACAGGTGCTGTTGGGTGAGGCAGTCGGCTGCTCATCGAGGCTGTGGAATGCCATCAGGGCTGAAACTCTTTGGAAGATTTGGAGGGAGCGATGTGCTGTCAATTTTGGCCAAACTCCTAAGGAATGGTCGATCAAGAAATCCTTGTTTCTTCTAGGTAAAAGAATCTCCCGAGATAAGAGATCTCCACCATTTAGACATCATGATTGTATTTATCTCCTCGAAAACAACAAGTTGAAACCCAAATGGGTCCCAGATGAGGGTGATGATAGATCTATCGGCCTCATTTGTAATGCCCTCTAGCTTTCCATACTCCTCCCCTGCATTGTGGGATTTTTGGGGGTCCCATGGGCAATAGTCCCTTTCACTTGTAACTTTTCTTCTTTATTTTAATTAAAATCCGGGAGAATAGGCTAAAGCCAAACTTCCTTTTAATAAAAATAAAAAAAACAGTCTCTCTCTACGCAGAGAGAGAGAGAGGAGGAGCGACAAGCACTGAGAGTTGAGACTCAGAGAGTGCCTGTGTTGCGAGCCGCTGCCCATTGCCCAGGTCAACTGATGGCGAGAGCGAGCTTAAGCTTGAGAGAGAAAATAACTGAAACAAAACTAATGAGTGGTGAAAGCAGGAGCAAGCCAACGCGCGTGCTACAGTTTCTTTGCCTATGTGCATAAAGAGAGAGAGAGAGTACAGGAGATGGAGATAATTGCACAGCAGCACACAGACCTGAGAGAGATAAAGAGTTGAAGATAGCAGCGCGCATGCTTGAGCGAGAGAGAGAGAAGGGGGGAAGGGGGGGGGAGGGTGGTTCCGCTCTTACATGCGCTGCACTTGCCACGCCGCACTTACATGCGCTGCGCCGCTGCCAGTGGCCACGCCGATCCTCGAGTCCAGGCAGAACTTTTGACACGCTGTTTGATGATTTTCCATTACGTACTCTAAGAGAGCGAACGTTGTAGTTCGCGAGTTGACAGAATCTACGTACTGTGTGCAGAGGCAAAAGGTAACGGCTCGTGTGGTGCAGCATAAAGACAGGGGAGGCCAATTCCAAATGCTGATCTCCGTTTCCGAGGATAGTGTAGTTGGCCTTTGTGCAGGGCTGGCGGCTGCCATAACCATATGGCACTCTGTTTCTGCATCTGAGAGCTCGTCGGGACTCAGAACATGCGGCAACGGCTCTTCTTCCACAACTGTCAATGACTCTGGAGTCTGTGGAATTGCGCTTACGCATAGATTATCTTCTGTGTGTGTGTGTGTACGATTCTGGAAGACGTCGGCTGCGCCCTGACCACCTCTCAACAGCGACGCACGCATGCTCATAGTCGAGTGCACGGAGCACTGCTCGTCAAAAATGAATATATGCAACTACAACGAACTTTCAAGTTCGTTAGAGTGGATTTGTACATCACTGTTGGAAAAGTTTGTTCTAATTTAGTTTGAGTTCCGGGTAACTTAGTGGCTTGACACCTTGAGTCTTTAGGAGAAAGTCTTGAGTTCAAGTCTAGATGAAATTGTAAAGGTAACATCATTAGAGATTCTCAAAAGTATGCTTGAACTCATTTGTGTAATTAATGGACTTATCTCATAATTCTGGTTTCACTTGGTCCGATAAGCTAGTTGGTAATGCCTATCTGGCTGCTAGGTTAGACAGATGCTATGCCAATAATTCAATAATGCAAAAGTGTTGGGATATTAGTGTTCATGCTAATAATACTCTTTTTGTTTTTTTATCATAAGCTTTTATGTGTCTCCTTCAAGATGGGTAGTCCTTCCTTTAGGTCTCGATGGCCCCATTTAGATGCTAATCTCCTTAAGCTCCCTTGCATTATGTCTGAAACCAAAATAATCTTCTCCCATCACTTTGGCATTAGTAGGTCTCCTTGTAAGGCTTGGGAGAATGCGATGAAAGATGTTCAACTCTTGTCCACTCATTATAAGAAACAAGCTAAAGAGAATAGAGCCAAAAGAAGGGAGTCTTTCATGGATAAGTTGAAAGCTCTAGATGCTAGTTCTCAAGAGTATCAAATTATAAGCTTGAGATTGAGCAAGGAAAGATATCTTGAAGCTAGTGACTCTCTTGCCTCATCAAAAGAGTTTTGGAGTGGGAGAATTGATAGAAACAATAAGCATATGTTCTCTTTGTTGAAAAAAAGCAAAGTTAGGGATTTCATCCCAAGGTTACAAAAAAAGAAGGTGGGCATACTATCAACATTGAGGAGACTCTAGAGGAGGCTAAAAGCTTCTTTATGGATGTTTTCTTTGGTTCTCCCAAGTGGGGGGAGGATATTCAGAGGGCCAGAGCTACTATTGCTTTGAAAGGGAAAAAGATGATTCTTGAAAGCCTGGTTCCCATTGTGGACTTGCCCCTCATTGCCGGTGAGATCAAAGAAACCATCAATAAATTGAAACCCTATAAGTCTCCCGATTTTGATGGTCTTCCTAATGAGTTTTTCATTATGCTAAAGGATTTTCTCACTTCTTATATTCCTTTGGTTTGGGAAGAGGTTGCTTGCAAAGGGTATCTCCCTTGTCGTATAAACATTGGTGTTATTAGACTTATCCACAAAAGAGGCAATAAAGATGACCTTAATAATTGGAGACCCATCACTTGTCTTAACTCCATCTATAAATTTTTTGCTTCCACCATTGCTAAAGGCTTAGCCCCTTGATGAATTTCTTCATTCTCCCTGAGCAAAAGGGGTTTATAAAATATAGATACATTCTTGATGCTATTATTTCTCTATGGGAAGGTATGGATTATGCTAAGGACAACGGCCAAAATTACTATTGATTCAAAATCGATTTTGATAAGGCTTATGATAGGATTGAGTGGGATTTTATTCTTCAATCTCTGCAGGATATGGGAGTTGGTCCAAGACTCATTAAGTGTGTTAGTGCTCTCTTTGGAAATGCCTGCTCTAGAGTTACCATTAATTTTCATATTTCATAACCTTTTTGACTTAATAGGTCCATTAGACAGGGTTGCCCATTAGCCCCCTATGTCATTTGCCATAGTTAGTGATGCCCTAGGGTGTCTTGTGAAGGATGCTATGAACTGTGGTTTGATAAACGATATTAACAATCATAACTCCCCTACCCCTCTTGGGTTGTAAATGTTTGCTCATGATACTAATGTTGTTTTGAATGCTGATGATCTTTCTGTAAATAAATTCTTGGAATGCTTGAAGACTTTTTGCCTTGCTAGTGATTCTAAAGTTAACCACAACAAAAGTCGATTTAAAGCTTCTAATAATTTTCTTCTTGATTGTCTTGGTTGTAATGTCTTAAAGGATGGTGAGATCTTCAGATTATTGGGGATTCCTATAGGGTTTTAGGTCTCCTTTGCTCAAAGTTGGGATTGGGTGGTTGAGAAGTTTAAAGGTTACCTACTCTATTGGTATGATGCTAACAGCTCCCTCCCCCACAAAACTTTTCTTCTTAACCACTATATTCCCCCAAAACTTGTTTATTTCCTTGCTTATTGGTCTCCCTATAATAAACAAATTGAGCAGGTTATATCTTTGGCTAGGAGCTTCCTGTGGGGAGGTAAGTTCCAACAAAAGAAAGCCCCTAAAGTTGCTTGGAAAATATGTTGCTTACCTAAGTCTCAGGGAGGTTTGGGTATCATATGTCCTAAAAAATGGCTGACAATTTAGCTGCTAAATGGGTTTTAGGAAATCTTAGAGTAATGATATTTGGGCCTTTTTTCTTAATAGAAATACTGCTAATTTCTTTATGTCTGATTATAGGGCATAAACTAACATCAAGCTCTGGGATATTATAGTGTCTCCTCAATCTATCAATCATGTTGGAAGCCCCTTGGTGTGCAGAATGTGGAATGCCTGGTTCAAGGCTAAAAAGTCCTTCTTTCCCTCCTTGGATATGTCATTTACTTATGATTTCTACATGTAGGAATCTCCTTGGATAGGGTGGTTAGCTTGTTGGAACAATTATAGAATTGCTATTAGAGCATAAGTGTCATAAATCTGGCTATACTTCTTGGAGTGATTTTATGATTAATGATATGGTACGGACTGATCCTCAACTGAACATAAACACTAATTTATCTAGGTCTTATTTGCAGGTTGTGGCCAACCATAAAGCCTTGTGGGAATTAAAGTTAGAGAGCTACCAAAGGAAGAAGTTATCATTGCAAGATGTTGCTGATTACATTTACAGAAAGTTCAAAAAAGACAAGGGTTCTGTGTAGCAAATTCTAGCTAAGCTCAACTCTAGATGGCAAGTCAACTGGACTACTCATCAATGTTCCTATAGATTTAAAGCTTTGTGGGCATTCCCAGACTGTAGCAAATACTCTTTTCTTTAGTGGCTGATGATTCAGCATGGTCTGTGGATTGGCCCCAAAGTCAAGAAAATTTTTATTAATGGAGGATTGTGTACATTTTGTGGCTTAGTGGAAGATGTTTCCCACTTATTTTTTTATTATCATCATGCCAAAAAGTTTTTGCATCCAGTGAAGAAATATTTGTAGTCCAATGGTCTTCCCCAGTTAAACAAAATGGATGTGCTGCTTGGATGTTGCAAAAAAATGGATATTCTTCTATGGAACATATGGAGAGGGCATATTCTCTGGATCATCTGGCTGAGCAGAAATGATTCCACCCTTAGTAAAGGAAAAATATTTTTTCTCATTTCCCTTCCTGTTAAGATCAAAAGAGATTCATTTGCTTGTATCCAAAAAATCACCTTTGCCCCCTTTAATAGTGCTGATATTTTTGGTATTATGTCAGAGAACAAATTCTCTAGATGGAGGGATTTAATATCCTCTCAGTATTCTTGTAAATGGATTTCTATGGCATTGGCTCTGTAACCCTTTGTTTGCTTTTGTGGCTCCTGCCCTAAGCACAAAATGTAAATTCTTTCGTTAATTTAATTTTCTTGGTTTTTTTTTTAAGAAGTATTGGCTGAACATAAGATGAGTGCCTCTAGCTTATGAGGTTGGTGTGTGAGTGCATTTCCAGTTCATTGTACTCTAAAAAAAAGAAAAAAAAATATTCTAACTTCCTTAAACCTGAACCAAGGCTTAAATTTCACCCCAATTAGGTACATAACACGTTTGCACATGCTTAAAAAGACTCAACTACACGTTTGTACATGTATATGAACAGATATTTGCACACATTCATACATGATACGTACATAAAAGCATGCATAGATATATACACAAATGCATACATCTAAATATGTGTTTATGTATACATACACAAAGTAAAGTAGACTAGAGGAATTTGAAGGCCAAAACGGAGATTATAACATTAAGAAATACTTAAGGTACGAAAGTCCTAAAGTTTATCAGAAAGGTCTCCAACCAAATAAGGACCTCATTCAATTGATGAAGTGAAATCAAGTGGCGAATCAAATTTGCATAAAAAATGTAGCTCAATGCTTGCAACAACAAAGGCAAGGGAAAACTTTTCAACGTGATTCTTTCCTCACTTCAGTAGATGTTGGCGAGGTGAGTTGTAGCAAATGTAAAATCTTATGCATAAGCATGGATGAGAGAAATTCAAAGCCATAAGCCAAAGATCTTGAAAATGTGGATTTTTTCTTTTCAAAGAAATATAACGAGGATCTTCAACACTTATCACATGTGCACAGAGTCGTTGATAAGCTTGGATGTGAAGCAAGCATGATTAACAAAGATTGTAAAGGAGTCTAAATTAATTGATGTTATAATGCATATCTCATCTCTAGTCCTCAAGATTGATGGCATTTCCAAGCAAGCAGCTCCATTAAAATTCAAGGAAACAATATATCAAAGTAGAAAATGAGTGTCTTAACTGATTTCTAAACCAATGATGATGTAAAGTAAGAAGTCAATCCAACACAAATTTGAAACATGTTCAAGAGAATAATTTCAAAGAAAAGAAGATAAGTCAAACACAAATATTATCGATCTACATTATGAAGGAAAGAAAATAACAATAGAGCCAAACGTAGTGATGAACTTACTTGTGAGAGACCATTATGCATGTCTACTATAATACAATGAAAAGGAATTCTAGTATATAATCATAGGTCCAAGTGGAAAAAGACTTGGTTTAAGGGTTCAAAATTCCTTAGAGAATCCTTGGAGTTTATTGAGAAACCCTGTCACTCTAGTACAATGGAAAGTACCAACGTGAGGAGCTCCACCTCGTAATTGTCAATCTGCAAAGAGGTTAGGCCGATATGAAGATCAAGAGCAAGTGATGCGCATGAAGATGATGATGCGAAGTGCAATTTGCATACACACACATGCATACACACACACAAGGAAAATAGCAATGGAGATCAATGGAAGGCAAGGAAAGAACTCATGCTCATATTCATCATCCACTAGTTACAATAGATCCCTAAGTACTAGCTCATAAGTTCTACAATAATAACAACAACCACAAGATGAGATCTCTAGCTCTATTTATAGTTTTTGCTTAGTTTTGACCAGTTTCACATCTAATGATCGGCATAGTTAAAAAATAGGTCCTATCTCTAATTTGAACTATCTAACAGCTTCCAAAAATTACAAAAATTGGTGTGAGCTTTCTACTTAGACTCCTCAATCTTGAGGACTCCTTGACTTGCACAAAATGGAGCGGCACCTACAGTAATTGGATGGGCCTCTTTATCATGCTAATGATCATAGATAATCACCTATGTTGCTTGGAACATGATCCACTAATCAATGGATCAAAACAGATAGTTAGGAAATTAATCCAAGATAAAAAACTTGCTATTCTTGTCTATATACATGTTCAATTTTTCGAACAATTCTCTGAGTGCAGTAGCAATTAGATTAATTCCTTTTGGGAAAATCTAATTAGCTTAGGTAGCTACCAATCATGAGTGATTTCATAAAAAATGATGGACTACACACTGAGAATGATGTTTAGCAATTCACAGAACCTTCCCCATATTTTTGATGTGCTTCAGGCAACTGACTACAGAGTAGAGATGTGTTAATATCTCGTGATGCAAAGAGGCATTGATAATGAGACTTAGTATTCATATACTAGACATTATGCTGAATCTACCATGATTTAAATTATGACAAATGATCAATCATACACTAAGAACAAGCTCTTAGAAAGTCACTGTTTTGATGTAGTCATAGCAGAGAAGTGAAATGAGAATGTAATGATAATATATGTATTAAATCCTATACAAATATAGTGTCATTGGCAATCATATATTTCTCAATGTGTGAGAGGTGAATGAGCTATGAGATGAGCTCTCAATTCACAATAGATCCTCTTTGCAATGATCTCATGGAGTTGAGATATCCCGTGTGTCTTTTGATCTTCTTTTTATAGTTGTGTTTGGAGCCAAAGTTTGCATTCAAATTCAAAGGATCTACCTAAAAGTGAATCCTAAAGTATAGGACATATTCTCTCATCAATCAACTACCAAGTGAATCGTGATTTAAAGCTTCCTAACTCCACGTGGTTGTAGAACACTTTTACAAAAGGTAAATGTGAAGGACTTTTTACAAGAGGTTGATCATATAGAGTCTCATATGGGTCATGTCAATAAACCAAGTATGTGGGTTTGGTTTCTATTGCACTAATAGATCCCCCTCAATCCTAACATGCTTGGTCTTCATTTCTCCTTGATTTCCTGCAAACCAATCATCAATTTGAATCTGTTGATCTTGGTTCCATCCAAAGACTTTGTGAGTATATGTGCACATTGTAAATGAGTTGATACATAGGATAGTTGAATATCCTTGCTAAGCAATTTCTCCCTTACATAATGATAGTGCACTTCATTGTGCTTAGTCCTTGCATGATATACAGGATTAGCAGCCAAATGAAGTGAACTAGTGTTGTCTCCAAAGATTATTGGAGTGTAAGAGCGTAATCCCAAATCTGCACAGAGTTGCTTGAGCCACATAGCTTCTTGAGTTGCATTTGCCAAACTTCCATATTCTGCTTCTGTAGATGATAAGGCCACAATTGGTTGCTTCTTAGATGACCATGATATAAGTTTTGAACCTACAAAGGATAGGTACCTTGAAGTGCTCCTCCTATCATCCTTGGAACCAGCCCAATCTGCATCAAAATACATCTTTATGTGTAAGTCAAAAGTGAAGGGATAAAACAAACCTTCATTCATGGTACCCTTTAGATACTTGAGCACCCTTTTGGCAGCTTCCATGTGAGGCTTCCTTGGTGCATGCATAAATTGACTCAATGTACTTACTCCATAAGCAATGTCTACTCTTGTTAGGGTAGCATCGTTGAGGCTCCCTACAAGCTTTTGGTAACCTGTAACATCCTCAAGAAGTTCTTCTTCATGAGAACTAAGCTTACAATTGAGTCCCATGGGTGTACCTACAATTTCAGTATTCTCCATCGTGAACTTTACCAATATATCATGTATATACTTTCTCTGACTAATAAATATACTAGAATCTATGTACACAAGCTCTAAGCCAAGAAAGTATGCTAACAAACCAAGATCACTGATTTTAAATTCTTCCATTAGTTGAGCCTTAACCTGCTTGATGTCATTAGCATCATTCCCTGTGATGATAATGTCATCCACATAGACACATAAGTAGATAACTTTTGAGTTGTTCTTCTTTATAAATAAAGAAGAATCTATCTTGCTAGCCACAAAACCTTGGTCCTACAAATAAGTAACAATCCTATGGTTCCAAGCTCTAGGAGCTTGCTTTAGGCGATAGAGTGCCTTCCTTAGCTTGCATACAAAATCTGATTTACCTTTATCTTCCAATCGTGGTGGTTGTGCCATATACACTTCTTTTGATATCCATCCATTTAAGAATGCATTCTTGACATCCAACTAATATAGATTCCAGTTCTTAGAGGTATAAATGCTTACCAAAACCCTTATTGTGGGCATCTTTTCTACAAGTGAAAAGGTTTCTTCATAGTCCACTCCATGGGTTTGAGCAAACCCCTTTGCCACTAGTCTTGCCTTGTACCTGTTTTTAGAACCATCTGAGTTCTTTCTGATTTTATATATCCACTTGGATCCTATTACCTTCATGCTTGGCTTCTTGGGAACCAAGTCCCAAGTATGGTTTTCCTGAAGTGCTTCTACTTCTTCCTGCATGGCTTCTCTCCATTCTTTCCTCTTACTAGCTTATTCAAATGAAGAAGGTTTCTTCTGTCATAGGGTCTTTAGTGATATACACAGAATGCTTGGTGACTAATGATGTATCATAGCCATACCTTATGGGCCTTTTACTCTCCCTTTGAGATCTCTTGAGTGCTTGATTGGAAGACTCTAGTATGTCTTCTAATTTCTTGAATTTGGTCTTGCCTCTTGACTCCCAAGCCTTGAAGTCAATATGCTCTTCATCCTCTAAATTGATATCTTCTGGTAATTGTTGATCTTCTTGAGTGAGAGTTGGAAAGTCATTTTCCAAATCATAAGGTAACCTAATCTTCCTGCAATCATCTTCAAAACATGAATTATTTCCATCAAACACTACATCCCTACTAACTATAAATGCTTTGTTAGCGGGATTGTATAGCCTATTGCCCTTCTAGTTTTGATCATACCCAATGAATATAAAATTTTCAGCTTAAGGGTCAAGTTTCCCTCTAATATGTGAGGGAATGTGTGCATAATCAATGCACCCAAATATCTTTCGATACTCCAAAGAGGGTGTCCTGCCATTTCATGCTTCATAGGGTGTCATTCCATTCAAGGATTTGGATGGGAGCCTATTAACCAAGTAGCTGGCTATGGAAACAACCTTTACCCATAGGTAATTAGGTAGCTTCTGTTGGTGCATTTTACCCAAGCCTACATGCTTTATATGCTTGATGTTATGATCATTTGTAAGTCACATGTGTAATCATGTGAACACCTCTTGTAAAAGAGTACATTTTATCTCTTGTAATTGTGAAAAAGAAAAAAGAAAAGAATGGCTTACCTCATCCATGATGTAGAAAGCAAACTCATGGCTCTAACTACCTAAAACCATGAAGTAGTGAGCTGAGGTAATATTTCCTAACTTTGGGGATCACTTTTAGGTGGAACCATTTGAATTTGAATTCAAAACTCCCTCCAAGAGTAGCTATAAAAAGAGCAAGAAGGAAGTGGCAATTAGCAAGCCTCATACATGACCACTTCATGTCATTTTGTAGAGATTGAAGATCTTAATCCATAGCTCTATCATTCTACTCCCACTGTGAAAATATTCATTGCCAATGTGGTTGTAATCATATGTGAATTTATACATTCATCATTCTCTACTTCTCTGTTTTGTTCTCTGCTATACTCACTTAGAGCAGTAACTTCAGAAGCTCATATCTCGTGCTCTACTTAACCTATTTCAGAGTTTTAACATGTGTTGAATAGCTCTTAAAGTCTAGTTTCTGCATATAAATTTTCATTGTCATTGAAGTTTTACTCTAGGCGAAATGTTCATTTTACTGCTCACTGGTCTATCTCTGTAGAGCCGTGAGAATGGCGGGCATGTTCCAGACTTTGCTAAAAGTTTTTCTCAGTCCTCACTTGATCATTTGATGTGTTTTAACTGGGAATAGCAAGCTTGATAAGTCTATTTGATATGCCTAAAAGGAATTTATCTCATTCCTACCAGCTTGAGAGCACTGTTCATTTTTTCCAGCAGGTGTATGTACAAAAATAACAAGTTTTGGGAGCTAGTCATCTTACAACTAGTCTGTATTGAGTTAAACTTTTGAGATACATGTTCCAAAGTAGTTGGCTGATATTTTGGTGGATTTAGCAAGTTCAAAGGGTCTACTAATCAACTATGAAGTCTGAGTTGGCTGGTGTGAAGCCGGTTGTAGCAGCACCAACTCATCTTCGGATTGCATCCACCATCTCTCTTCACAACGTCTTCTCATTCAACATTGACCTAGCAGCTTCAAAAGTTAACCTATTCCTTCTCTCTGCTACTCCATTCAATTCAAGAGTATATCTTGTTGTTACTTCCCTCTTTATGCCTCTGTCCTATAAAAATGAGTCAAATTCATGGGAAAAATACTCACCACCTGTTGAGCCCAACAAAGTCATATTGGTCAAAGTGAACATGGTCAAAGTCAAAGGGTTGTGAAGAGATGGATTTGTAGTTGATTAAGATGAAGTGGTGCTGCAAAAACTTTGCACTACACCAGCCAAATGAAGTCCAGAGATGTGTTGTGAGCCCTTTTAGCTTGCCAAGGGATGTATTAGACACCCTATGTACCTTGGAAGATCATTCTCAAAAAGTTGAATCAAAACAGATAAGTTGGAGTAGATTCAAGAGCCAAAAACTTGCTATTTATGTTCATACACTTGTCCAAAGTTTTGAACAATTCTCTGGCCACAGTAGCAATTAACTTATTTCCTTTTGGGTAGCTCTTATAAACTTAGTAAGCTAACAATCATGAGTGATTTGATAAAAGAAGATGAACCACACAAAGAGAAACAAACTTAGCAAGTCATAGGATGACTCCGATTTTCTCGAGCTACAACAGTCTCAAACCTATGAGCAGTAAAATGCAAATATCGCAAGATTAAAAAACCCAATGATTATGAGATTTTGTAAGGTAATAGACGGTATGCTGAATCTAAGAAGTTTTAAATCAAAGAAAATGGTGAAGTATACACTGAGAAACAGCTCTGACAAGATGACTGTTCTGAGAGAGTGCTGCCAAAGAAGAAGAAAACCAAGTGACACAACTGACTTTAAATGATCATAGCTGAATATTGAAACATCCAAATACAATGAAAATTGGTGAGCATAAGTTAGACTTAGAGAGCTAACTTTACCAAGTTAAATCACTTAAAATGATGCACCAATCTTAGAGAAATCATCTCTGCAATCTGACTGAGAAAACTGAGAGATATGGCAGTGAACAGTACACTTCACAAGAACATGAAGATATGAACTCAAGTGATCATGAAAATGAAAGTATATTGATTGTAAAATACAATGGACTTATTGATACATATGTGTGTCTTGAAACCACACCTTGATATGGCATAAAGCTCAGCTCTTGGAGGTCTTCACATGACCACAACTAAGACTACCATGTATTCATAGTTGATCTTGGGAGCCTAACTTCCCACAATCACTCTTCAATCAATTAGTGATTGATTTGATTCTCCAACTACCCTCAATCACGAATTCGTGGCTTTTCTTTCCTCTTTTGATCAATTGGGCTCAACCACTTAAGATTCCTTCACTTTTACATTAAGTAAAGACTTAAAAATTACAAGAGGAAGTTCACATGTGAACTCTACATAGTCTTCATTTTAAAGCTTCTTCTATGACTTTGTGGGACTCAAGCCAATACTTAGGCTTGTCATAGACTTGCTCCAACAGCTCCCCCTCAAGCCAAGTATGCTTGAGGTCTTCAATCTTCCAAGATTACCTGCAAACCTATCATAGCCTTGAATTTGCAAAGCTTTGTACCATCCAATGCTTTGGTTAGAATATCTGCACATTGTTGATGAGTGGACACATATAATATTTGAATCTCCTTGCTCACAATCTTCTCTCTTACATAGTAATAATGAACTTCAATATGTTTAGTCCTTGCATGAAAAATTGGATTAGCAGCTAAGTGAATAGAACTCATATTATCACCAAAAATAGTTGGAGTGCCAAATGCCAATCCAAGATCTGTGAATAGTGTCTTCATCCACATAGCTTCCTGAGTACCTATGGCAAGACCTTTGTATTTAGCTTCACTAGAAGAGAGAGCAACTGTGGGTTGCTTCTTGGATGACCATGAAACAAGTTCTGAACCTGCAAAGGTAAGATAACCTGAGGTGCTCCTTCTATCTTCCTTGGAGCCAGCCCAATCTGCATCAGAGAACAATTTCAAACTTAAATCATATACATAAAGGTAATATAACCCCTCATTCATGGTCACTTTGAGATATCTGAGTATCCTCTTGGCAGGCTCCATGTGAGGTTTCCTGGGTGTGTGCATAAATTGACTTAGCACACTCACACTATAACATATATCAACCCTTGTCAATGTGGCATAGTTCAAACTACCCACAAGACTTTGATAACCTGTCACATCTTCTATGAGTTCACCTTCATGTGAGCTCAATTTGTGATTAACTTCCATTGGAGTACCTGCAATCTTGCATCTTGAATTTTGCCAACATGTCTTTAATGTACTTTCTTTGAGTAAGAAACAAACCATGATCTTTGTAGACAACTTCCAATCCTAGGAAGTAGGTAAGTGAACACAAATCACTTATCTTGAATTCTTCTCTCATCTGTTCGTTGATTCTCTTCATGCCATCTATATCATTTCCTGTAAGTATAATATCATCTACATACACACACAAATAGATGACTTCAGAATTATTCCTTTTTATGAACCATGCATCTGCCTTGCTAGGTTGAAATCCTTTGTCTTGCAAGAATGAAACAAGCCTGTGGTTCCAAGCCCTTGGGGCTTGTTTGAGTCCATATAAAGTTTTATTAAGTTTACACACATAATCAGGATATATGTGATTCTCAAATCCAGGTGGTTGTGCCATATATACCTCTTCTGTTATCCATCCATTAAGAAATGCATTTTTTACATCCAACTGAAGTATCTTGCAATTCTTGAAAGAGGCAATACTAAGCAAAACCCTAATAGTAGGCATCTTTTCCACAGGAGAGAAGGTCTCCTCATAATCAATTCCCCGAGTTTATGCAAAGCCTTTTGCAACAAGCCTTGCCTTATACCTATTAATGGAGCCATCTGAGTTCCTCGTCAATTTGTAGATCCACCTTGAGCCTATCACTTTCATTGATGGAAACTTGGGAACCAATTCCCAAGTGTTATTCTCCTCAAGAGCTTCAATTTCTTCTTCCATTGCATGCCTCCATTCTGATTTCTTCTTTGCTTCCTCAAATGTTGAAGGTTCCTCTTGATTTATGTCCTTTTTTAGATAGACTGAATGTTTAGTGACTAGAGAAGTATCAAACCCATACCTTTTTGGCTTTCTTTTCTCCCTCATGGACCTCCTTAGGTCATGATGTGATGATTCTACCTCTTGTCCAAGTTCCTATATTTTTGCTTTGCCTTTAGACTTCCACATTTTGAGTTTTTCATAGTGAGTTGCTTCATCATCTTCTGAGGTATCTTGCTCTTCAACTTTAGAAGAATTATCCTTAACAAGTTTTGGAAAATCTTCTTCACGATCATAAGGTAGGTTGACCTTTCTACATGAATCTTCATACCAAGAACTATTCTCATCAAATACTACATCTCTACTCACCAAGAATCCTTTGGTTGTTGGTTTGTATAATTTGTAGCCCTTTTGATTGTTGTCATATCCAATGAAGACACACCTTTCTGCTTTGGGATCCATCTTGCCTCTAACCTATGAAGGAACATGTGCAAAAGCAACACATCCAAAAATCATACAATGATCCAAGCTTGGTCTTCTTCCATTCCAGGCCTCATATGGTGTCATGCCATCAAGTGATTTTGAAGGTAACCTGTTAATCAAATAAGTGGATGTAGATACAGCCTCAGCCCATAAATAATTAGGTAAATACTTCTCATTTAGCATAGACCTTGCAACTTCAACAATTGTCCTATTCCTTCTTTCTGCCACTCCATTTTGCTCAGGAGTGTACCTTATAGTGATCTCTCTTTTGATTCCTCTTTCTTGAAGAAAGGAGTCAAATTCATGGGAGAAGTACTCTCCCCCTCCATCTGATCTTAGCCTTTTTAGTGTTTTACCTGTTTGATTCTCCACAAGAGCCAAATATCTTTTGACGCATGAAAAGACTTAATCTTTGTGTTTCATAAAGTATAATATAGTCCACCTACTGCAATCATCAATGAAGGAGACATAATACCTTGATCCAGATATGGAAGCATCCTTGCTAGGACCCCATACATCTGTATGAACCAACTCTAAGAGATCTCCATGCATATATCCTTTCTTCATGAATGGTAACCTGTGGGACTTTCCAAATTGACATGCACTACACTTATAAATCATGTGTTGTTTTGACAAGTTAGGGAGTCCAAGTACACTTTGGTCCCTGCAAATTTGCTTTAATGATCTTTCACCAATATGTGCTGACCTTTTGTGCCATACTTCCAATTCTGTGAGTTTCTGACTACCATAATTAAAGAGAGCAATGTTTCTAGTGTCTTGTAATTCAAATGTGAACAATGTACCTCTCTTTTCACCTTTTGCAATTCTTCTGAATCCTTGACTTGGATCTTCAACAAATGCTCTTGCTTTTGTGAACCTGACTTGCAACCCTTTCTCTACTATCTTCCCAACACTTATCAAATTCTTTGTAATGGTGGGGACATAGAGTACCTTATTGAGTAAGTTGATGTTTCCATCAGGTGCTTTGACATTTCCTATTTTCTCCACAAGGTGTCTTGTATCATCTCCTGTTTGTATCTCATGCTTGTTCCTTGGATGTTCTAAATCTGATAGGAGGGCCACATTTCCTGCCACATGATTTGAACAACCTGAATCTATGTAGAAAACATGCTCATCAGATTTACCTTGTGGCATGGCCATATTCATGATTAGCAATGAGTCCTCTTGATTTGAGTCTTCTGTGTAGTTATTGAAGTCTCTTCTTCACCTATTGCCTCCTTGATAGTTTGAATGGTTGTAATTGTTGTGGTTTCCATGGTAATTGTTGAACCTTCCTCTTGAGTAGCCATAACTTCCTCTATTGTAGCCTCTGCCTCTTTGATTCCTGGAATTCCTAAAGCAATTTTCAGTTCTATGATTAGTTAATCCACAAATAGAGCATGAATTAGAGTCTTAGGATCTCCCCTTACCTTGTCTTCCTCCTCTGCCTCTACCTCTACCATGGCTTCCTCTACCTGCATAGTTAGCTTGATGTGTACCTTCTTCATCATCCACTTTCTTTCCTCTTCCTTTGTTTTCTTTGGACTTACTTTTATCACTATAAAAAGCTGAAGATCGATTACCTTTGGAGCTTTCTCCATTCTTGATAAGCTTGGCCTCTTGAATAAGTAGTTGTCCTATGAGTGTGTTGAAATCTAGTACATGCATATCCATGTATAGATCCATAGCTATGGTCAATGCTTCCCACTTGTCATCTACCTTCAAGCCATTGATAGCCTGCCTTACAATTTGCTCTTCATCTATTACCTCTCCAATGCTTCCCAACTGATCTGCTATGTCCTTGAGCTTTGTGACAAAATCAGTCACATTTTGTTTGGGAGCTTTCTTGAGAGTTGTGAAGTCTAGCCATAGTTGATGCTTCCTAGCTTTTGTACTTGAAGAGAAGAAGGCTTCAAGTGCATTCCACACTTCCTGAGATGTTTTACAACTTCTAATGTGAGGCAACAAAAAATCTGAGATAGAGTTGAGGAGATAAGACCTTGCAAGTGCATCCTTAGAGCACCATGTGCTCAATCTTTCTTGCTTTTCTTGTGTTGGTTGACTTTTGTTCCTGAAACTTGGCATAACTTCATCTCCAGCTATATAACCATACAAACTCCTTCCTTGAAGATAAGCTTCCATCCTTAATGAACAGGCTGAGTAGTTACCTCTATCCAATTTGTCAATTGATGAAGGAAATCCATCTGCCATGTTGTCCAACCTTGCTATGATACCACTGTGAAGAGATAGATTTGTAGTTGATGAAGATGAAGTGGTGTTGTAAAAACTTTGCATTACACCAGCCAAATGAAGTCCAGAGATGTGTTGTGAGCCCTTTTAGCTTGCGAAGGGATGTATTAGACACCCTATGTACCTTGGAAGATCACTCTCAAAAAGTTGAATCAAAACAGATAAATTGGAGTAGATTCAAGAGCCAAAAACTTGCTATTTATGTTCATACACCTGTCTAAAGTTTTGAACAATTCTCTGGTCACAGTAGCAATTAACTTAATTACTTTTGGGGAACTCTTATGCACTTAGTAAGCTAACAATAATGAGTGATTTAATAAAAAAAGATGAGCTACACAAAGAGAAACAAACTTAGCAAGTCATAGGATGACCCTGATTTTC
Organism: Ceratopteris richardii; assembly: GCA_020310875.1. Taxonomy (NCBI): domain Eukaryota; kingdom Viridiplantae; phylum Streptophyta; class Polypodiopsida; order Polypodiales; family Pteridaceae; genus Ceratopteris; species Ceratopteris richardii. The sequence continues at coordinate 117,356,254 of CM035414.1, forward strand.
CTGGGCTACAACAGTCTTAGACCCATCATGAGTAGTAAAAATGAAAATATCTCAAGATTCAAAAACCCAATGATTATGAAATTTTGTATAGTAGACAGTATGCTGAATTTAACAAGCTTTAAATCAAAGAAAATGATGAAGTACAGATTGCGAAACAACTCTCACAAGATGACTGTTTTGAGAGAGTGCTGCCAGAGAGGAAGAAAACCAAGTGACACAACTAACTTTAAATGATCATAGCTGACGGTTGAAACATCCAAATACAATGAAAATTGGTGAGCATAAATTAGAGGTAGAGAACTAACTTTACCAAGTTAAATCACTGAAAATGATGCACCAAGCTTAGAGAAATCATCTCTTCAATCTGACTAAGAAAACTGAGAGATATGGCAATGAACAATACACTTCACAAGAACATGAAGATATGAACTCAAATGATAATGAAAATGAAAGTATATTGATTGTAAAATACAATGGACTTATTGATACATATGTGTGCCTTGAAACCACACCTTGACATGGCATAAAGGTCAGCTCTTGGAGGTCTTCACATGACCACGACTAAGACTACCATGCATTTGTAGTTGATCTTGGGAGCCTAACTTTGCACAATCACTCTTCAATCAATTCGTGATTGATTTGATTCTCCAACTACCATCAATCACGAATTCGTGGCTTTTCTTTTCTCTTTTGGTCAAGTGGGCTCAACCACTTAAGATTCCTTCACTTTAACATTAAGTAAAGACTTAGAAATTACAAGAGGCAGTTCACAAGTGAACTCTACATAGTCTTCATTTTAAAGCTTCTTCTATGACTTTGTGGGACTCAAGCCAATACTTAGGCTTGTCATAGACTTGCTCCAACAAGGGTCAAAGCCAAAGTGGTCAAAGTCAACATGTTCTAGGTCAAGTCAACATGGGGAAAGTCAAAGCATTCAAAGTTCAGTTGTCAAGGTGCACAGGTAGTGCACAATTAGTTGTTCACAAAGGTTATATTTGCAGAAAGTTGGATGCAGGTTGCAAGTTGTAGAGTGTCTTTTTGTAATTTCTCTAAGGTTCAAAGTGTTTTCAAAGTGTTTGGACGGTTCAGGTGAACCCTCTCTTAGGTGCACAATTGAAGAATTAAAAGGCGAAAAGTGAAGGTATGTGGAGCAGAAGCGTACGCAAAAGTGAAAGTATCCCCCCCCCAATTAAAACTTTTGTTTTAGTCTAAAGTCACTACAAGACAAAACAAGGATTCGTTGGCTACCCATATTTGGGGACAATCTTGGGACATCAAGTGAGCACCAATTTGCTCTAGCAGTTAGGAGCGTATGTGAACCGACACTCAACTCAAGGCAAGGCATTATTCTTGGTTAGACTAAGCTAGGTGGGCATAGTCTACACAAGGAGAGAGAAGAGCAAGAGACATATAGTGAATGTGTGATGCAGAGAAGTGAAGTGCAAGTGTGCAAGAAGTGTGACTTAGGTGTCTGCAAAGGAGTGCTAAGCAAGGCAAATCTAAGGTCACAAGGTCCCATTGAAGCAGTGTGCACATTGACAAAAGGTGTCCATCCCTCCCCCTATTGGAAGGTTGAGTGCACAGTGTGCACAAGTGCAAGATCTTGGAGAAGGTGGAGGTCTAGCGCAGAGAAGCTCGGCGGCAGCAAGAACCTTGGGTATTTTGTACTTTGTTGATCGTGAACTGTTTGGGATTTTGCACAAAGAGTATTTGGATTTTGTTGTACATCATTATTGTACTTTTCTCCTTATAGTCAATCTAGAGAAGCTTCTGGTGTCTGTATCTTTCTTCTTATCTTTCTTCCTTCTCCTACAAACACTGAAGTCCCTTTTTGCACAAGAATCCCCCAACAAAATTTGGCACGCACGGTGGGACCACAAGGAGGTTTGAGCATAGGAGAAGCAAATTGCAAAGTGCAAAAGAGTTCAAGGGTACCAACAGTACTGTACTGACTTAAGAGATAATCTTTCTTCCATTGGAATTCTCTTAAACTAAGAGGAGTATGAACAGCTCATGACCGCAACCCGGTCTCAAAGCTTGAGGTCCCTTGCAAAGCAACAAGAAGGAAGGTTATTCGAAGATCAACTAGTTCATTGTCATTGACATCATCAGTAAAGAATATGGCAGCCCACGTAGATTTGGAAACTTTACTTTCTAGATTGAATATCAAATTTCCATCCTTCAAAGGGCTAGCACAAGAAGACCCAGATGAGCACATTAGGAGATTCTTATCCTTATGTAAGACAAGGGGTCTGATGGGAAGAGATGACACATTTTTTATTCTTTTCCCTGCAACATTAGAAGGACTAGTAGACAAATGGTTTAGTCAGTTCACCCATAACCATTTCACCACATGGGACTAGATGAAGGAAGCAATTAGAACACAATTCCAATAAGGGAACACAACTAAAAACATTATTGAAGAATTAGAAAATTTAAGACTAGGTCCTAGGGAGACCTTCCCAGAATTTGTTACCAGAGCTAAGGCATTAATGGCCAAACTGCCAGACCCTCCCCATGATTTTTTTTATCAAGAAGTGGCTAGCTAAACCACTTCCCATATCAACACAATGTAAAATAAAGGAGTTAGTTTTATCGACAACAACAATAGAAGAATTTATCAATATAGCTACAAGATTGGAACAAATTAGATAGTAGTATGGGGCAAGCTCTTCCAATTTATCATATCCTGCAGAACCTGAAGACCCAGTAATTTAGCTAAGGAAAGAGCTTGAGAGGTTAAAAACGAATAAGCCCCATAAAGAGGAGGAGATTTTTGTGACTTAGTTGGGGGGGAAATTGAAGCATTGAAGCTATAAAAGGAAGAGGAAGCACAAGAAAAAGTGCTGACTCAACTTCGACAGGAGTTGAAGGAACTCAAGGGAGGTGGCATCAAAAGTGGACTATGGTGTACCATGTGCAAGCAGGGTCATGTGGTAAGTGAGTTTCCACTTTTAAGTGTAACTTGCCAGCTATGCAGGAAAGCTGGACATGAGGCTCAAGATTGTGATTCAAGAGGTATACTTGCAACAACATATTGGACACAAGGAGGAGCTCTACCACCAACCAATGTGATGGGAGCAACACCCAATCCAAGTAACAATTACAACCCTAGACATAGGGATAACTTTAGAAATGGGCCAAGGAGGCCAATTATCTATTTCAGATGTGGCGAATGTGGGCATTACCAAAGTAGATTCACCTTGCCAGATAATGCCCCCTTGCAAAAACTGCCTAGAGCCTAGGGACCATTATACCAATTGTTGTCCTAAGAACCAGGCATCTTCATCTAGGCCCCACATTCAAATGATTTCTCTATGCAAAGAAGAAATTGTAGAACAAGTAAATGTGCCATCCCCATCTACCAAAGTGGTGTAGTTAGAAGAAATTGAATAGTGTAGATAAGAAGCAAGGGGAAGGCTCAATTAGAAATGGGTCAAGAGTCAAGGATTAATGGATTGAACAAAGACAAAGAAAGATCTGAAGACAAAGACAACACATGTGCAGATACAAGGCAAAAAGAAGATCTCATAGGTACCAGTGATTATATTGGACATGCATTCAGCATGGCACATGAGGAGTTTGATAAGTCAAATGGATCCCATGCTCTTAAGAAATCAGAAGCTTCAAGACTAGTCAAGTCCATGAAAAAGGAGGTGAGTATTTTTTTATTTAATAAAGATGGATGGAAAATTCAGGTCAGAACTCTTGCAGATAATTGATGAGGCTTCCACAACAAGTTTAGTGGAAAAGGCTTTTGTTATGCATAAAGATAAAATTGTAGGGGAAGCACCCCTCACATATTATAAGAGCCCTTGGCTAACATTTCCTATCAAAGTTCATGTGTTTCAAGGAGTTATTATGGATGGCGGCCTGAACATACCATGAAAAAGATTGGACGACAACCTTCAAGACCTGCCAACTTCACTGTAACACTAGCAGACTAAAGCATAGTAAGGCCTATGGGAGTAGTCCGTGGAGTCCCAATCAAGATACAAGGTACCATCTTTAACTTGGACTTTGTTGTTCTAAAGCTGCCACAGGTAGAAGGAAGTTTCCCCTTGCTGATTGGGAGACCTTGGTTAAGGCATGCCAATGTGCTGCATGATTGGGGTAAGGACACAATGTGGGTAAACCAAGAATTTTTAGAAGAAGGTCCAAACAACCAAATACATACTAGCATGATGCAAACAATAGGTATTTGTATGGAAGAAGAATTGTTGAACAACCCAGAAGCAGATCTACTTGAAGAAGAAAATTTATATGAAGAAGAAAACATGTTGGCTTGGCTCCATGCAGAAGTCCCATCTTCCTGCTATGGAATTTTTCCAAACTCAAGTAGAGAGGAAGTCTATGAAAAAAAAGAGGACACCATTCAGGTTACTGATTCAAGTGAAACAGTCTCAATCAAAGGCCATAAAAGAGAGAAGAAAAGAAAAACCCTTAAGTGACGCAGTGATGAAGCTACTTCAAATCCTATATCACTGGCCACTTTGTTATGGATACTAGTATGGATATCATCTATTATGTTAATTTTTATGGCAGTACACGCAGGGCTTGTAATTTACAAGGATGTGGAAGGAGTACCTACAAATCTTTGGAAATAGAGGATTGCATTGGATGAAGAAGCTAGAATAGTAGGAATGACATTTTGCTGATTAAGTACACAGTAGCTGAAACAAAGATACAAAAGATGCAGTATGGAGGAGATAGTATTCTAATGAAGGATTTAGGGTGGCCTTATGAGATGGTCAATATGCCCAAAAAGAACACAAACCAAATGAAGTGTAGTACATCGGAGATTATGGAGGGCAAAGGGTTTCTCTTAGTCATCATATCACGGCTCAAGGCATATCATCAAAACAAGTGAAGATTTTTGGATCACCTGGAACTTGCAAAATCTGTCTAGGTTGTACATAGCCTTCTCGTACTATTTTTTGCTTAAGTTTTACTAGTTTTTATCCATTTTCATAATTTTTCTTTGAGTTTTTAGGCATATTAGAAGCCATTCCACAGCCCTTTGCATGAGTAATTTTTTTGGAATTTTTAAAGCATTTTTAGAATTTTTTCTAGAATTTTCATCATTTTTAAAATGTCATTGTCTTGATAAAATGGAGAAAAAAGAAAAATCTCTATGTTTTTGAGGGAAACAAATGTCTTAGAAATGTAGGGAATTTTTTGAGAATTTGTTTTTTATTTTTTTGGGTTTCTTTTGATTTTTTTTGGATTTTATTTGTAGTTTTCATCTATTTTTTGGTATTTAAACAAAACGCCCCGTGACGGCTGATTTTCCTATTTAGAAAAACGAAATCCCCCCCCCCAAGTGGACCCCTCCCCCCCAAGTGGACCCCTTCCCCAACCCCCCCATTTTTAATTTTCTTTTCATTTTTTTATTTTATTTTTGCCAAACCCTATGGCTGGCTTAAACAAAAAAACTTTATATATATATATATATATATATATATATATATATATATATATATATATATATATATATATATATATATATATATATATATATATATATATATATATATATATATATATATATATATATTTATATATATATATTTATATATATATATATATATATATATATATATATATATATATATTATCTTCTTGGTCAAATACTTTTGGCTCTAGATTGTGCCTCGGATGGCCATTTTTTTTAAACTTGGGGTCATTTTCATGTCTTTTGGCACCTCTAAACTCATTTTTTGACTTAGTTTTTCCAAAATCACAACTTTTCTCTGACTTTTGGTCAAAATCCACATGTTTTGAGCACATTTATCATGTGTTTTTTAGTATGCACATGGTCCACATGGTCTATTATCACCTTATAGTACCATATATGTCACATTTTTCCATATGCACCTTCTGTAGCTTTAAATTTTTCTCATTTTGACCCTCTCTAGAGTCCAGAACCCTACTCCGTGCCCTCCCTTTAGCCTTCTAACCAGCCCCATCCTTACCCCTCCATACCCCTCCCTTCGCTCTCCCTCGTACCCTCAATTATCCATCATCTACTCTTCAATGCACAATCCCCACTTTTGGTCCTTACTTGTGATTGTTATTTATTACCCTGGTGGTCGTGGTAACTACTCACGTATCCTTTTGAAGATTTTGCAGCAATGGAATCATGGTGACGTCTCTACTCAGAGTTTGGGCTGTAGCTCTCCAGGACGGAGAGCACATTAGGTGGTGGGCAATTGTTGAGTGCAACAAAGTCATATTGGTCAAAGTCAACATGATCAAAGTCATATTGGTCAAAGTCAACATGATCAAAGTCAAAGGGTCAAAGTCAAAGTGATCAAATTCAACATGTTCCAGATCAAGTCAACATGGGTAAAGTCAAAGCGTTCAAAGTTCAGTTATCAAGGTGCATAGGTAGTGCACAATTAATTGTTCACAAAGGTTATATTTGCAGAAAGTTGGATGCAGGTATTGTTTTAGTCTAAAGTCACTACAGGACAAAACAGGGATTTGTTGGTTGCCCACATTTGGAGACAATCTTGGGGCATCAAAGTGAGCACCAAGATACTCTAGCAGTTAGGAGCATACGTGAACCAACACTCAACTCAAGGCAAGGCATTATTCTTGGTTAGACTAAGCAAGGTGGGCATAGTCTACACTAGGAGAGAGAAGAGCAAGAGACATGCAGTGACTATGCGACACAGAGAAGTGAAGTGCAAGTGTGCAAGAAGTGTGACTTAGGTGTATGCAAAGGAGTGCTAAGCAAGGCAAATCGAAGGTCACAATTAGGACCCATTGAAAGTGTGAGCGTGTCGATAGAAGGTGTCCATCCCTCCCCCTATTGGAAGCTTGAGTGCAAGGTGTGCACAAGTGCAAGCTCTTGGAGGAGGTGGAGGTCTGGTGCATAGAAGCTCGGCAGTAGCAAGAACCTTGGGTATTTTGTACTTTGTTGATTGTGCACTCTTTGGGATTTTGCACGGAGAGTATATGGATTGTGTTGTACATCATTATTGTACTTTTCTCCTTATAATCAATCTACAGAAGCTTCCGGTGTCTGTATCTTTCTTCTTCTCCTACAAACACTCAAGTCCCTTTCTGCACAAGAATCCCCCATCACCACCTCCATCAGATCTGATCCTCTTCAAGTTTCTACCTGTTTGGTTCTCAACTAGTGCCAAATATTTTTTGAAGCATGTAAATACTTCATCCTTATGCTTCATTAAATAAAGGATTGTCCATCTACTGTAATCATCTATAAATGAAACATAGTACCTTGAACTTGAGATTGATGGATCTTTGCTAGGGCCCCACACATCAGTGTGTACAAGCTCCAAGTAGTCTTCATGTATGTACCCCTTTCTGTTGAATGGTTGCTTGTGAGCTTTACCAAATTGACATGCTCCACATTTGTATATCATGTGTTGCTTGGTCACATTGGGTATGCCATGCACACTCTTATCCCTCCATATTTGCTTTAGTGTTCTTTCTCCTTATGTGTCTTAGCCTTTTGTGCCATATCTCTAGCTTAGATAGTGTTTGATCTTTATAATTGAATAGTGCTATGTTCCTGGTATCTTCAATCTCAAATGTAAATAATCTACCAGATTTCTCACCTTTAGCAATCCTTCTAAAGCCTTGTTTAGGGTCTTCCACATATGCTCCATGCTTAGTGAATTTGGCATGTAAGCCTTTCTCAACTATCTGTCCAACACTAATTAGGTTTTTGGTTATAGTTGGCACATACAAAACCTTACTCAAGAGGTTCATGTTACCATCAGATGTCTTGACATTTCCAATTTTCTTGACTAAGTGTTTAGTGTCATCACCTGTCTATACTTCATGCTTCCCTTTGGTTTCTTCAAGATCAAATAAAGCTACATTTCTAGCCACATGGTTGGAACAACCTAAATCAATATAGAAAAGATGCTCATCATCTTTCCCTTGCTTAGATGTCATATTCATGATGAGTAGTGAATCTTCTTGGTCTTCTGTATAGTTGTTATAATCTCTTTTTCCTCTCAAACTTCCTGATAATTGTTGTTGTTGTAGCCTTGATTGTAGTTTTGATTATAGTTGCTTCCTCCATTGTTGTATCTACCTCTGGATTGTCCATAGCTACCTCTATGGAAGCCTCTTCCCCTTGGATTCCTTCTGTTCTTGAAGCATTCTTATGTGGTGTGGTTGCTAAGACCACAAATGTTGCAAGGTGGATTGTTGTAGGATCTCCCGCTACCTTGCTTTCCTCCTCTACCCCTTCCTCTAGCACCTCTTCCTCTACCAGTAGTTATCTTGAGAGGTACTATCCTCATCTTCATTCTTCTTGAGTTTACATTTATCTTTACTTTTATTTTTACATGTATAAAGGGCACAAGATTGATTACCTCTAGAATTGTCACCATTCTTGTTGAGCTTTGTCTCATGGGTGAAGAGTTGCTCCATCAAGGTGTTGAGATCAGTTACTTGCATATCCATGTAGAGGTCCATTGTTGTGGTGAATGACTCTCACTTATCATCAGCTTTGATGCCATTAATGATCTGCCTTACTATGTGTTCTTCTTCTATCTCTTCTCCAATGCTTGCAAGCTGGTCAGCCACATCTTTCATCTTGGTTACATAATCAGCCACTCCTTGCTTTGGTTGCTTCTTTAGAGTTGTAAAGTCCATCCATAACTGATTCTTCCTAGCTCTTGTATTTGATGAGAAATTTGATGAGAGTACTTCCCAAGTCTCTTGGGAGGTCTGGCAACTCCTAATGTGAGGCAACAAGAAATCAGATATTGAGTTTAGTAGATAAGACCTGGCAAGAGCATCCTTTGCACACCATGTGGTCAACCTTCTTGTTCTTCCCTTGTGGGTTGATGCTTACTCCTGAATGTTGGCATCTCTTCATCTCCTCAGGCATATCCATATAGACTTCTCCCATGAAGGTAGGCTTGCATCCTTAGTGACCATGTTGAGTAGTTGTTTCTGTCCAATTTGTTAATGAAGGATGGAAATCCATCTCCCATCTTGCTTGTTGTTGCTCTCATACCACTGTTGGAAGAGATGGAGGATAATCTTCAGAGATGAACTACTGTTGCTTAACATGCTTCACATCAGCCAAGAACAACTACTAGAGAGTGTAGTGGGCCTCTCATTAGGGTGAAAAATGGCTAAAAAAGAGCCGTGTAAGGATTTCAATTAGTTGTGATTAATCTAGATTAAAGTTGTCAAATCATTTAAAAAATTTCGTGTAAGCTCATTTAAAACGTATCTTATGCAAATTTTGAAGAGAGAGAAACTTGTGTGATAATCATGAAAAGTTTGTGTGATATCTTATGCCTCGAAGTTTGTGCTCATCAGGCGTTCATCAAAATTTGAATTTTCCTCTTGTTCATGGACCTATATAATGTGTGCTTATGATGTTTTGCACTTTTTTACTCTCCTTTGCATAGTAGGTTTGTTTCTCTCTTTCACATCATTTTAGACACTTTCACGTCACTCTTCATAGCAGACCATGGAGAACCTCAACCCAAACACTCTCACTGAGCTTTCAATTAGCCAAAATCATTGTGATAAGTTCCATATCATCATTGCAGTTAGTCATGAGTATGCAACGACAAGAAAGGTATTTCGAAGGGCTCTTCAACCTTCTGAGGTGGATGCATTGCGAAAAGAAGGTAAAAAACATATCCACATATGGCCAGATGGATCTGTTTATCCAATTGATCCACAAACTGGAAGGTATCCCCCTTTTCATAATCTTCATGATCTAATTAGATTTGTTAGAGATGGTGAGGATGGTTTACGCGGCTATTGTTCAAGGCTCTGGGAGATTTCAAGGAATTATGTACAACACATACTATTTACAAAACACACTACATAAGAGGGATTTACATACGAGGGAGTTAGAATACAAATTATCCACTTTATCTTCTCAATTAGAATCTTTCAAAAAAATGAAAGAAACTCCTATAGGTTTGAGAATGTGGTCAAAACGAGTAACACCTTTTCTAGATTTGACTAAAAAATCTGGCCAAAAGAGGAAAAGAATGAAAAATGTAAGAGATCATGTAACAAATGTGTTAGGTTTCAATATGTTGAACCGTTTTGAGCGTGTACAATTTTGTAATGAAATTCTGAGTCAAAATGATGTTTTAAGACTATTAAAGCTGAAAGAAAATACATGCTTGAAACGCTTTGTTTTCCAAAAACTCATGACAGACATGAATTTGCTGCTAGAACCATCTCAAATTCAGGAGATTTGTGATGGTGTTGGAGTGAGTAGGAAAGGTTCTAGAGCAATTTCAAAAGTTTGGTATGAATTTTTGAAATTTAACAAAGTTAAAAGCTTTGGATTGCCTAGAACCCATCATGTAGGAAAGTTTCAGCTCTGTTTGAATAAGAAGATCACATCAGTATTTGGTGAATATAAACATATTCATGGTAACGTGCCTTACAAAGTAGGAAAACAAAAGTTACATTTCACTTACAATGCATTTAACAATATATGAATAAATACAATAAGACTTCAAATATACATGGTACAGTTCTATAATATAAAAGACCATGAATGTTTTGGTCTATTGAAATTTGTAATCAAAATTGATGAAGCTGAACTTAAAAAACATCAAATGATGGAGAGAATAAGCATTGCACTAATGAACAGAGCTTTGGACTATAGCCTTGGGAAATTGGATACTCCATCTCTCAAAGTACAATCAGAAATGGCGTTATGGTGGGTTGGTTGTGCTCAAGTTCCATCTGAGAGCCATAAAACACTTAAATGGTTATTCTCACAGACAAACATTCCAAATGTTGTTTAGAGGCATCATGCAGGACAATTGTTGAATGTCAAACACTATGGAGACTTTAAAGTTGAGTGGCATTTGAGTGGAGACCTAAAAATGCTCAAATGCATGTTTGGTATAAAAGGGGGAGGAAATTCTAAGTACCCTTGCTTGTACTGCATGCAAAGTCCAGGCACAAGAGGATGGATTGCTAGAGCTGAGGCTAAGGAGGCTCCTTCTAGACAAAATGTTACCCTTCATAACTACTCATCTTTTGCCATGATTTGGGATCCCATACTTCCAATAGCATTGACAAATGTACACATATGCACACTACATGCAAAGTTAAGGATCATTGACAAGTTGGTATGAGCTCCACTTGGATTATGCATATTCTATCAAGCCTACAGCTCTTGCAGATAAGTGCATACAAATATGTGAATCTCTACTTCCAGAAATGGGATTTCATGGTGGTGATGTTCATATAAGAAAAGATCCAAAGCTTTCACAAAATACAGGTAATGAACTATAGGATGTCTCAATGGGAGGTGCAAAGGCAAGGAGATTCTTCAGCAACCATTATGACAAACAACTAAATGCCATGTGGAATTGTTGGAAAACATTTTGTGAGTTCACGACTAATGTAAAAAGCAAACTAAAAATAGCAAAAAAGAGAATGGAGGTGTGGGTCAAACTAGATAATTTTTTAAAGATCATGAGGCAGTAGATAACATCAAATAGCTATGTGATAGATTTTAGAAAGGCGACCATAGAGCTTATAGAAACCATCATAGAGGCATGGACTGCCAAAGACATAACATACTACTTGGTGAGTTTCAAAGATAATTTACTCAATTTATTTTTCTTTAATTGAAATAAACACATGATGAAACTCTTCTGTTATTCCATCATATTCTTCTTATGCATGGTGCATTCTTTGCAGAAAAGGACACACTTGCCATGTGGAACACCCAAGGCATGGAAAAATCTCATTATCAAGCAAGGACAAGCTTCTTTAGGTGCACAAGGAAAGGAGGAGGGGTAACAAAAAGTAATGCCTTCAAAGAGCTTTTTGATGGGTTCTTTGGAAGACAATTACAAAGGAGCTCATGCCAAATATTGTCATCAAAAGATTAGGACTATCATCAGACAAAAACATCATGGATCAATATCACAAAATGAAAAAGATTACATTCCAAAGGAAGCCTTACTATTTGCAATGTCTTTTATTTCTTTGAGAAATAAACATGTCTATGTATGTACATTTCATGATGTAATAAGCTTTGAAAAGAAATATGTCTATGTATGTACATCTTTTTTTAGTCTTCTGAATGAGCTTGAATTTGGCAAATCTGCCTTCAAAGAGCTTTTTGATTGATTCTTGAGAAGAAAATTACAAAAGAGCTCATGCAAAATATTATCATCAAATAAATAGGACTGTCACTAGAGAAAAACAGATCATGGATCAATAAGGATTAATATTAGGACATGGATCCATTACACAAAAAAGATTACATGCTTCATATTTGCAATATCTTGTATCCCTTGGGCAATAAATACGTGTATATATGTACATTTCATGAGTAAAGCTTTCAAAAGAAATATATTTAATCCTCCTTGAGTCTTTTAAATGAGCTTGGCTATGGCAAATCTCCTCTATATCTGAGGTACTCTTTTCTCTTGTAGCCAACAATACTTTTAACATCTGACACCCCTGTCCCCATTGCATAGCTTGAGTAACAAAGGAAGTAGCCTGCCCTTGAAGCATTGAATTCTGGGGCATATCCAAAAATTCCAAATGCAACTTTTCTTTCAAGTAGCAAAACTCTGTAAGCATTAAAGGGTATTGAAGTAAAACCCATGTATATTGAAAGAGACCTCAAGGAGAATAGTGCAAAATCTAGCTCTTCACTATAGTGCTTATGAATAACCTAAAATAATTTTGGATTAAATTTTGGAAGATAGTGGATCACTGAATGAATATCCACCTTTGTATTTCCTTTCTCCTCTATGGTTTTCCTTGTTCCCTTCCCCCTGCCAAGGTAGTTCTCTTCATCCAACATAGATAACTATGAAAAAAAATTCAAAAACCTAGGTCAAAAGAAGTCCAAGGAAACCTTTAAAGTCATAGAACTAGAAACACAAGCAGAAGCAAAACATGAGACACAACCGATTCAAGCGATTAGGTTCATAAGAGAATATTGGATGGGCCAAATCGCTTGCATCGGTCGTGTTCGATTATTCACCCTAAATTTTATACAAACATATAATTAATGTTGAAAATAGTATTTTTACACACAATTAGATGTTAATTATCAATGTTGCATGCAAGTCATAGACACGACTGATTCAAGTGATAAGACTCATCGGATATTCTCCGATGACCCTAATCACTTGAATCGATCGCCTCTAACACACCTTTGTTTTACATACCTTTAACTCATCTTCCTCCTCAATGAGCTCTTTTGATTCAATAGATATGGTTCCTTTGTCCTCAACAACATCCAAAAATGAATAGCTGCACCCAAACAAGTATATACCAAGATCCTTCTGATGCTGATCAAAGTCTTCATCAGCAAGTGTTGGATTCTCTGAAATAGCTCTTTCAAAGCAACTTGAAAGAGCTTTTGATGAATCTTGGAATTCTTCATTTGACAATGCTAAATCTAGATGCAGAAACTCTTCTTTTCTTTCTCCCTTCCCATTAATAAATCTCCTTGCAACTTCCTTTGACTCAGCTATAGCAGCAAGGCAGTAGTCTTCCCTTAGGTTGAAGAGCTCCTGAATGTAATAGAGTGGAATAAATTCCTAAAGTCTAGTGTTGGTCCAAATGAGGCAATTCCTCAGCCTTTGTAGGTTCCACATGATGATGTAGATCATTCCATTTCTGATGCAAATTTACATGATGCACTTGTTGATGAGAGTTTTGATATAGAGGACAAAAAAACTATGCCTAAATGGCTAGAGAATACTTTGTCAGATAGCAAATTGGATGCACCTCTATCATACTGTACTCCTTCATGCTCTCATAGTGCTTCCTTTGCATCAGATTTCTATGTTATGGATGCCTCTAGTTTTTGTGATGAGAATGAGCCTCTTTCATTTGATGAAGCACAAAATTCAGAAAATTGGATGGCTATTATGCAATCAGAATATGATGCCATTGTCACCAATTGGGTATACAAGCTGAAGCATACGCGTGATGGAATAGTTGATAGGTATAATGCTAGGGTTGTTGCAAAAGGTTATGCTCAAGAAAGAGGTATTGATTTTGATGAGACCTTTGCTCCTACATGTCGAATGACTATTGTTCATAGCATTTGTGCACTTCTAGCTCATCATGATTGGAATGTACATTAGTTGGACATTCAAACTGCATTTTTGAATGGTGAATTGGATGAAGAAGTGTATGTTTTTAAGCCCCACAGTTCTGTGTAGAAACATCATGAAAACAAAGTGCATGGGTTGAAAAAGGCATTATATGGTTCGAAACAAGCACCACATACTTGGTATGAAAAGATACATGCCTACTTGATTGAACATGGTTTTGAGAACAGTCTGATTGAGAGTACCTTATACGTTAAGCATGCAAATGATGTGCTTCTGATCATAGTTGTCTAAGGGTGATTTGCATGCCTCGTTTTATCCCAAGGGGGGATCACTACCACCAGATTTACATGCTTTTTCTAACTCTGACTGGGTTGGTTGCTATGATACTCGTGTGTCCACCAGTGGTTTTTACTTCATGTTTGGTAGCTCATGCATATCTTGGTTGAGTAAGAAGCAACCCACTCTAGCCACTTTTAGTTGTGAGGCTGAGTATAGGCAGCTTTCACATCAACTCTTGAGTGTGTGTGGCTCTAATGCCTTATGGCTGATTTGGGTGTTGTTAGTCTTCTACCAACACTATCTTCACTGATAGTCAGAGCACATTGACAGTTGCGAGGAACCCTATGTTCCATGCTCACACTAAGCACATTGAGGTGCACTATCATTATGTTAGGGAGAGGTTCTATGCTAGAGAGATCAGTTTGGCATATGTGCCCACAAGAGAATGTTGCATATCTTTTCACAAAGGCTCTACCTAGGGAGACATTTAAAGCTTTCTGCAAAGCTTTGGGTTTACTTCCTTTTGTGGATTGATTCCACATAGCTTGGCACTTCCTTATACATGAGTGTCAGGTCCTTGTTCATTGCATCACTCCCAAGGATGATTTGTTGATATATTTTAGTATGATGTGTGTGAACACACTAGGTCCATCGAGGCACTTTTTTCCCTCTTTAGGAGGTTTTTCCCCCCAGATTGTATATATGCCTATAACCCAAATGGGTCAATTATCTTTGTACATTCTCTTGATAATACATTTAGTATTGTGTTTGTGCTCCAAGCTTCTCCTTCTTCCTTGTGCTGTTCGCATGCTTCCGTAGACCTCAAGCTCCAACAAAAGATACCTGTAGATGAGGTAGGAGATATGAGCAAAGGAGAGGAAGGAAATACACATCTTCCTATCACCTATCAAGGCTAGATATGAGTGAAGGAGAGGAAGGAAATACTTATCCTCGTATCACCTATCAAGCCTATACCATGAAGGAAATCTTAGATCAAGAGTAGCAATCCCCATTGCCACCACTTCCTTATGGAAACATTGGGGCAAGCCAGTTCTAAGACCAACAAGGATGAAGTTGAAAGTGGCAGATGGAGATATAGAGAACTTGCTAGGATTTCTAAAAGGAGTAAATCTCACTACTTGTGGTGTGGAGTTTGAATACACTTTTGCTATATGTGAGTTTGGAAAGAATCATGTCTATGAAATGATTTTAGGTAGACTAATCATGTTTGAGGAGATGGTGGATAGATTCTAGAGATGAAGAGGTGCTGCAAAATCTTGCTTCACATCAGCCAAGAACATGTTGTGGAGACTATACTAGACCCTTTGAGCCTCCCAACAATCATAAACGACCATGTAAGTGCTTTGGAGCATGATCCTCTAATCAATGAATCAAAACAGATGAGTAGAAAGTTCAACTAAGTGCCAAGACTTGCTATTTTGGTCTCTACACATGTTCAGTAAAATGAACAGTGCTCTCAACCTACTAGCAATTGATTAAATTCCTTTTGGGAGTATCTAAGTAACTTAGATAGTGTTGGGGGATTCTTGGACAAGAAGGGATTTTAGTGTTTGTAGGAGAAAAGGGAAAGACAAGAAGAAAGATACACACTGGAAGCCTCTGTCGATTAATTATAAGAAGACAAATACAATGGTGATGCACAATACACTCCAGTGCTTCTATGCAAAATCCCACAGAGTGCTCAATCACAAAATACCAAATACCCAAGGGTCTTGTTGCTGCCGGCCTTCTCTGCACTAGACCTTCACCTTCTCCAAGCCTGCACTTGTGCACACCTTGCACCAAGCTTCCAATAAGGGGGAGGGATGGACACCTTCTATCAGCACGCGCACAAATTCAATGGGACCTTGGGATCCTTGGGGGACTAGCTTACCACTTCTCTGCACACTTCCTTAGTCATTCTTCATGCACACCTTGCACTTCACTTCTCTACATCGCACA
The DNA here is from genome assembly GCA_020310875.1 of Ceratopteris richardii. Classification (NCBI taxonomy): domain Eukaryota; kingdom Viridiplantae; phylum Streptophyta; class Polypodiopsida; order Polypodiales; family Pteridaceae; genus Ceratopteris; species Ceratopteris richardii. The sequence continues at coordinate 117,372,570 of CM035414.1, forward strand.
CTATGTGTCTCCTGCACTTCTCTCTCTTGCCTAGCTTAGACTATGCTCACCTTGCTTAGTCCAAGAATAGTCCTTGCCTTGATTTGAGTGTCGATTCACGTACGCTCCTAATTGCAAGAGTATCTTGGTGCTCACTTTGATGTCCCAAGATTTTCTCCATAAGTGGGCAACCAACAAATCCTTGTTTTGTCCTGTAGTGACTTTAGATAAAACAAAAAATTTAATCGGGGGGCCATACTTTCACTTCTACGTACGCTGCTGCTTCACATACCTTCACAATTTGCCTTTTAACTCTTCACTTGTGCACCTAAGAGCGGGTTGACCTGAACCATCCAAAACACTTTAAAAACACTTTTGAACCTTAAGGAAATTACAGAAATACCTCTGCAACTTGCAACCAACTTTCTGCAATTTTACCCCTTGTGGATAATTAATTGTGCACTACCTGTGCACTTTGACACATGAACTTTGAACACTTTGACTTTGCACTTTGACACTTGAACTTTGAACACTTTTACTTTGCCCCTATTGAATTTGACCTTGAGCTTGTTGACTTTGACTCCTTTGACTTTGAACCTTTTGACTTTGACTATGGTTGACTTTGACCATGATTGACTTTGATCAATATGACTTTTAGGGGCTCAGCAGTTGCCCACCACCTAATGTGTTTTCCGTCCCCGAGAGCTATAGCCAAAACTCTGAGCAGATAGGACACCATGACTTCTGAGCTGCAAAATCTTCAAAAGGACACCTGAGCAGCTACCAAGTCCACGAGAAGCAGGAGAGAACAAGCACCAAAGAAGAACCCAAAATTGGATTTTTTTCATGGAAAAGAAAAGGAGGGCAATGGGAGGGTAGAAAGGAGGGGGATGGGAGGGCTGAGGGGGCTGAGATGGATAGGGCAGGGAGGGGTAAGGATATGGTTGGGAAGAAGTGTAAAGGGAGGGTAAGAGAGTTGGATTATGGGGTATGTGGAGGGCCAAAATGATCAAACAGTAGAGCTACAGATTGTGCATATTGGAAATTATGAAACATAAGGTAAAAAAAGTGAGAATAGACCATTTGGACCATTTGTTTAAATAAAAGCATGTGATAAATGTGCTCAAAACATGTGGGTTTTGACCAAAAGTCAAAGAAAAGTTGGGATTTTGGAAAAATTAAGGCAGAAAATGAATCCAGAGGCGCCAAAATACATGAAAATGACCCCACTTTTGAAAAAAATGGCCATCCGAGGCACGATCCAGAGCCAAAAGGTTTGAACTATAAAAACTAAAAAATATATATATTTATAATGAAAAATAAAAAGTCCCTCTTTTTTTTGAACGCACATTTGGGGAAGTGAAAATAAAAAAGGAAAATAAAAATAAAATAACAAAAAATGAAACTAATAAAATAAACAAAATAAAAAATTGAAAAAGGGGTTGCGCGGAAAAATAAAAAGCAAATAAGATACATAAAAAATTGGGAGGGGGGGCGGGGAGGGGAGAGAGAGAGAGAGAGAGAGAGAGAGAGAGAGAGAGAGTGAGAGAGAGAGAGAGAGAGGGAGGGGAGAGTTTTCGTTTTTCGAATTCTTTGCTTCCCCCTTTTTCTTTTTTTTTGAAAAAATAAATTCCATGGGGCCCTTTTTTTTTAAATATCCAAAAAATGAAGAAAAGTTCGGAAAAAAGAAAAAAAAAGCACAAAAATCCAAAAAAATTCTCAAAAAATTCTCTACAGGTCTAGGCCAATTTCCTCACTCAAAACCACATAGAGTTTCCTTTATTCCTCCAATTTGGCAAGAAGAAGACGTTTGAAAAGGATGAAAAAATGCTAGAAAATTTCTAAAAATGCTTGAAAAATACCCAAAAAATTTCCAAAATTTGTACTTATCCCCACGACTATGAAAGGGTTGCTAAATTTGCTAAAAATGCAATGAACAAGCATGAAAATGGATAAAAACTACCAAAACATAAGCAAAAATGACATGAGAAGGCTATGTACAACCTGGATAAATTTGGCCGTTTCTAGGTGATCCATAAATCTTTAGTTGTGTTGATGATAGGCCTTGAGCCTTGATATATTGACTAGTGGCAAGGCCTCTCCTTTTTAGCATCTCTAACTCCACAACACCCCAATTCAGCATTGTTTTAACTTGATAAGGTCCTTCCCAGTGTGGAAGCCATTTTCCCCTAACTTGTGTTTGGATTTGAGGTCTATGAAGAAGAACTAACATGCCTGGTTGTAAGTTGTTGTTCCATAGATTCTGATCATGTGCCTCCTTCCTCTTCATTTGAGTCTCTATCAATTGTTTTGCAACATGTAGACGTATCTCTTCCACTTTCTGCAGTGCTCCAAGCCTCTGAGAGACACCACAATCTTTCTTTCCCTACATGAATGCTACTTTTGGTGATCCATGTAGAAATTCAAAGGGTTCAATAGGCAATATCCCATAAACCAGTTGGAATGGAGAGTAGCCAGTAGCCTCCTTGTAAGCTAACCTGTATGCCCATAGGGTACCTTGATAAGCAATGCCCCAAGAAGTGGGTTGTAACATACATTCTTTCCTTAACATAGCAATTAATACCTTATTAGTGGATTATGCTTGTCCATTAGCTCTTGGATAATAGGCACAAGAGGTGCTATGTAGAATTTTGTACCTGTTGAAAATTTCCTGTAGGACATTATTCACAAAATGAGTGCCTTGGTCTGTACAAATTTCAAGTGGACATCCAAACCTACAAATGATGCTACTGTAAATGAAATCCGCAACAGTTTGAGCGGTGCAATCAGGGGAGGCAATAGCTTCAGCCCACTTTGTCGCATAGTTTATGGCGATCAATAGATACTTCTCTCTTTTTGGAATCGACAGAGGGTAGATGGGCCCTACAAAATCTAGCCCCCACTTCTCAAATGGTTGCCAAGAAGTGGAAATAATCAAGGGGTTGTGCCTTTGCTTTGTTGGCTTGGGTCCACACCTCTAACAAACATCACATGTTTTCCCCCACTCATCTGCATCTTTGAATAATGTAGGCCACCATAAACCAGCATCAAGGATCCTTTGACTCATAATATGTCCTGGAAGGTGCCCACCACCTGTTCGTTCATGTGCAGATTGAAGGACTTCCCTCACTTCTTCTTCCATGCACTTCCTAAACTTGTTGTCCTTTCCTTGTCTATATAATTTTTCTTCAATGAAGGTAAAAGGTGTGCTCTTGATTAGCAGTCTCTTTCTTTGCACAACACACCTTCTCTAGAAACACTCTAGTTTTAATAAAATTCTTGATATCATTATACCAACCTTGAGCTTGTACAGCGAACAGATTGGCATATGGAAAATCATCATTGACTCCAATTGCTTGATCCATTGTATTGATCTTGGATAGGTGATCCGCCATGAAATTTTCTTTACTTGGTCTATGGACTACAGAAAAATCAAACTCCTAGAACAAAAGTAGCCACCTCCATATCCTCCCAGTTGCTTGTGGCTTGTTCAATAAATACCTGAGTGGTTGATGATCAATGATGATAACAAAATTCACACCTAGCAAATAATGAAGAAATTTTTGTACGACGAAAACCATTGCTAGAGATTCCCTTTTTGTTGTGCTATAATTTTTTCAGCTTTAGTCAAAATTCGACTAGCGCACATGAAAAGTATTTGACCAATCTGGGGTGATAAGAATTGATGCAGCCACCAATTTGGACCTTAATGTCTGACAAACATTCTCTTCTTCTTCTTCCCATTTAAAGGGTACTTTTTTACCTGTAAGTCTAGCCAGTGCCCTAGCTATCTCTGCATACATTTTTATAAATCTTATGTGGTACCCAGTATGCCCTAAGAAGCTTTGAATCTCTTTAGGAGATTTGGGTTTAGGTAATTTTAGTATAGAAATGATTTTATCAGGATCTCGAGCCATACCTTTAGCAGACACCACATGTCCCAAGAGAGTTCCTTCTGTCACAAGGAAATGACATTTGTTTGGGTTTAGCTTTAGTTTAGTCTCCCTGCATCTTTTAAAAACATTCTACAGCTGTCTCAAGTGATTGTCCAAGCAATCCAAAGGGGTCTCTTTGTGAGATCTTGAAAATGAAGAAAAGTCATCCATGAAAATTCTGAGTGTTTCTAGCAATATAAGGGTCCAAAAATGAGGTTGACAGTCTTGTTAAAGGTGGCTGGAGCATTCCTGAGTCCAAATGGCATTTTTACATACACATATGTTCCCCAAGGTGTGATAAAAGCAGTCTTTTCACGATCTTCTAGGTGAATGGATATTTGATTATATCCACTAAAGCCATCCATAAAGCTATATAGTGCATGTCTAGCCACTTCTTCAATGACCTGCTCTGCAAAAGGCATGGGGAATCCATCAAGAATGATCACCTTGTTGAGTGCTCTAAAGTCAACACAAATCTTGATTTTGTCGGTATTCTCCTTTGGTACTATAACCATAGGTGAAAGCCATTCTGAGTGTTCCACAGGAATGATGATTCTTGCATCCTCCATCTTCTGTATTTCCACATAAACAGCTTCAACATATTTTGGGTTAAGTCTATAACTCTTTCCTCTTATTGGTTTGGCTCCATCAACCAGAGGGATTCTGTGCTCTCCATAATTGGCAAGCACTCCTTCTAAGTCTTTATAATGCCAACCAAAAACATCTGCATAGTGGGTCAAGAAGGATTTTACCTTTTCAAGGAGCTCTGGGTGGCTCCACAACCAAGTGGCCACCGAAACTAGACGATTATTTTCCTGAGTGCCTGATTGTATTTCTTTGATAGGGTTTCTCTCTACCATGGTATCTTCATGCTCATCTCCAAACTTGTTTTCTTCTACTAGCTTTCCATGCATTGTTGCATAAGCAGGAGTGTTTTGGATCTTAATGTATTCCTCCTTGTCCTGCATCCATCCTGTAGGGATTTCTTGAATTGGTAAAGAACATTCTTCACTAATATGTTTTACCTTGTCTTTAGCTTTAGTAACTTCCTTCTCTGTTGTTGTTGCATCCTCCTCCAAGTTGTATTTGAGGGGTGTCTTCCTCCTCCTTCTGTGGTCTGTGATGGGCTCTCCCAATCCATCAACCTAAACTTTATCCTCATTTTCATCATAACATTTGTTTGTGCAAGATTTATTAAGAAAAATTCCAAAACAAGAGGAAGAGTTGCTTGCTTGGAGCCAATTTAGAATATCTTCTTCTTCCTCGAACTCTATTTGGGGTTGGTCCTCTGTTTCTGGTTCCATGCAAATGCCAACTGATTGCATCATGTTGGTGTTCCCTTGATGATCTGGGCCCTCCTCTAAATGTATCTCTGTCAGTTCTTGCCCTTTCTTTTGTACCCACATAGTGTCTTTACCCCAATCATGGATGTCACTTGCATGCCTCAACCATGGTCTTCCAATTAAGAGGGGAAATCCTCCTTCAACCTGGGGCAATCTTAATACTACAAAATCTAGAATGAAGAGATTACCTTGTACTTCCAGTGGAACTTTTGGGATCACTCCCGAGGGCCTTACTTTGCTTTGATCTGCCAAAGTAACAGTGAAATTTGCAAGCCTTGAAGGGTGTAGTCCAATCTTTTCCATTGTATGTTTAGGCATCAAGTTAATGCCAGAACCACCATCCACAATAACTCCTTGAAACTCATGACCTTTGATAGATACTGTCAGTCAAGGGCTCTTATAATCTGTAAGGGGTGCTTCCCCAACAATTTTACCTTTACGCATAACAACAGTCTTTGCCAATAAACTTGTAGTGAAAGCCTCATCAATTGTCTGCAAGAGTTCTGACCTGAATTTCCCATCCATCTTTATTAACACTACTTTGGTACCAAAACAGACACTTAAGTGTCCTTTTTTGACAATTTTCCAAAAAATCATATACCTTCTACAAAGAGAATTTGAGAAAATCCTTGAACACACATATTAAATATAATTCAAAGGTTAATGCAAAATTATAAAACACAATAAATCATGTTTTGTGTTCATGTAAATAGCCTCTCAACATGCGATGGTAGTGAACAGGATGAAAATTCCTTATCAAATGTATTTTTATCAAAAGAAAAAAAATTCATCATATGAAAGAAAAAATTATAAACATTCCTTGAAACATAGATCACATGGTATGAACCTCAAAGTCACTTAGAAAAATCATTTCAATTCAAATAGAATCAATTATTTTGACTTTGTACACCAAAAACAGCAACTAGTTCTAATTATGGTTCAAACAAACTTATGGGAATCCATAGAAGTGTACAAATGTGCCAACAATCAAACAAAATATGAAGACAACAACCAAGTTATACACATATAAAATCAACTGATATGACTCTAGTCACAAAAAGTAGAACACTAAAGCCTACATATATGACTCAAAAGAATTTATGGACATTATTCAAGGTGTACACATTCAAGTTACCAAGTAGAAAATGTGTGACATAACAAACCAAATCTTACATATACAAGGCTAAATAATTTACTGAAATCTACCAAAATTTTCATGTCTTTGGACAGAACCAAGAATCTTTTCTTGTGTGGGCATCAACCAAATTCTATAGATACAATCATGAATAGTTTGTGGACACATACTCAAAAGTCTTTAATATAATCTTTGATATAATAAAATGATAAGGATCATTTGAAAACATTTCATCGTTTCCATCATGGATGCCATCTTCTTTCTATCAAATGAAATATGTATGCCAATTATTTTCATTCTTATCACAATCACCATTGCGGATCACATATTATTTGACGAGATTAACAATGAAACATGGCATGAAAGCATATTTTGGAAGGTTTAGTACTTAGAATAGCATTTAAATAATTATTATTTTTCATCATAATGTTTTATTCCACCTTTGGAGCTATGTTCTTTTTGTAAACATAGAAATATATGCTTTGCCAATTCAGCATGAAAGTTAGCACCAAATGTAATGACTACTAGTTCAAAGTGGAGGCCTTCTAACTTTGAATAAAAATATGCATTCAATTAGTATGAAGCTTATCCATTGATAATTTGCCAATTCTCGGCAATCTCACTTACACACAAGTTATAGTGAGCCATTCTTTAAAAGGTGCGATAAATGGTAGTGCTCTAGAGAAGAATAGTTTTGAGTCCATGTTTATCACTCATGTAAGTGTTAAAACTTCTCCAAAGATCCCTAGGTACTTGCTTACACTACCAAAGTCCACGAATAGCTTTCCATTTCCTAAAACATATCCAATTTGTCAAAATGTTTGAATTGTGTTATTTTTTCAGTTATGCTAAAAGTTGAGTTTTCAAAAATCCCCATTTTCTTCTTCATTTAATAACCCATGTGAAGTTGTAAAATGTCAAAGATTATATTTTTCTCTAAAAGTACATGATGTGGGCTATCAAAGCCAAGTGAATATGCCATCAAAGCCTCAAGGGTGTCATCAAGAAAAAAGCAATCAATTTGGTGTAAAAGCAAGACACTTAAGTGTCCCAGGACACTCAAGTGTCCTAGTACAGAACTAGTGTTAAATAAAAAATACTAACCTCCTTTTTCATGGACTTGAGTAGTTTTGAAGCTTCTGATTCCTTAAGAGCATGGGCTCCAATTGACTTATCAAACTCCTCATGAGCCATATTGAATGCATGCCCAATAGCATCACTGGTACATATGAGATCTCCTTTTTGCCGTGTATCTGCACATGTGATGGCTTTGTCTTCAGATGTCTCTTTGTCTTTATTAAATCCATTAATCCTTGATTCTTGACCTATTTCTACTTGAGCCTTCCCCTTGCTTCTTGTCTGCACTATAAAAGATTCAATCTCTTCTAACTACACCACCCTGGTAGATGGAGACGGCACATTGACTTGATCTATTATTTCTTCTTTACACACAAAAATCATTTGAATGTGGGGCCCAGATGAAGATGCTTGGTTCTTAGGACAACAATTAGTATAGTGGTCTCTGGCCTCTGGGCAGTGCCTACAAGGAGGGGCATTTTCTGGTAGAGTGCACCTACTTTGGTAGTGCCCACATTCTCCACATTTGAAACAAATGATTGGCCTCCTAGGCCCATTTCCAAAGTTATTCCTCTCTCTAGGGTTCTAATTGTTACCTTGATTAGGTGCAGCTTCCATCACATTTGCTGGTGGTAGGGGTCCTCCTTGTGTCCAATATGTTGTTGTAGGCATTCCTCTTGATTGGCATTCCTGGGCCTCATGACCAGCTTTCTTGCATAGTTGGCAAGTTACACTTAACAGAGGACATTCATTTACTATATGATCTTGCTTGTTGCACATGGTACACCAAAGTCCACTCTTGGTGCCACCCCCTTTGAGTTCCTGCAGCTCCTGTTGCAGTTGAGCCAATTCCTCTACTTTGGCTTCCTCCACCTTTTGGAGCTTCAATGCCTCAATCTCCCTCCTCAACTGAGTAATAGCATTCTCCTCCTCTTTGTGGGGCTTATTACTTTTTAAGCCCTCCAGCTCTTTCCTTAGATGGATTACTAGATCCTCCATTTCTGTCGAATAGGGTAGTTGAGAAGAAATTGCTCCATATTGTTGCCTTATCTGCTCCGGTTGTGTAGCTGTGTTAATAAACTCCTCTATGGAGGCTGTGGGCAACACTAATTCCTTGATTTTACATTGGGTGGTCACTGGAAGTGGCTTAGCTAACCATTTCTTAACAAAAAAATCATGTGGATGATTTGGAAACTTGGCCATTAGTGCCTTGGCCCTAGTTATAAACTCTGGAAATTTTTCACTTGGACCCAATCTCAAGTTTTCTAATTCCTCTATGATTATCTCTGTAGTATTTCCATGCCAGAACTGAGTTTTGAATGCATCTTTCATTAAGTCCCAAGTGGTGAAATGGTTCTCAGCAAACTGGCTGAACCATTTATCTGCTAACCCTTCTAATGTGGCAGGGAAGAGTATCAAAAAGGCATCCTCTCTTCCCATCCAGCCTCTAGTTTTGCATAGTGCTAAAAACCTTCTACTATGCTCGTCCGAATCTTCCTGAGTTAAGCCTTTGAAAGAAGGAAATTTTATATTTAATCTTGATAGTAGGGTTTCCAAGTCTACTTGACCTGCCATGCTCTCTACTGATGAGGTTGACGAAAGTGTACTGGAGGATCTTCTAACAGCCTTCCTTCTTGTAGCTTTGTTGGTGACCCTCAATGTTTGGGATCGGGTTGCGGTCATGAGCTGTTCATAGCCCTCTTAGTATGAGATAATTGATAGGAATATTTACCTCTTAGTCCAATGAGGTAGTACTGTCGGCACTTGAACTCTTCTACCCTTTGCACTTGGCTTCTCATATGCTCAAATCTCCTTGAAGTCCCATCTTGCGTGCCAAATTTTGTTGGGGGATTCTTGGATAAGAAGGGATTTGAGTGTTTGTAGGAGAAAAGGGAAAGACAAGAAGAAAGATACACACTGGAAGCCTCTGTCGATTAATTATAAGAAGACAAATACAATGGTGATGCACAATACACTCCAATGCTTCTGTGCAAAATCCCACAGAGTGCTCAATCACAAAATACCAAATACCCAAGGGTCTTGTTGCTGACGGCCTTCTTTGCACCAGACCTCTGCCTTCTCCAAGCCTACACTTGTGCACACCTTGCGCCAAGCTTCCAATAAGGGGGAGGGATGGACACCTTCTCCCGGCATGCGCACAACTTCAATGGGACCTTGAGATCCTTGGGGGACTAGCTTAGCACTTCTCTACACACTTCCTTAGTCACACTTCATGCACACCTTGCACTTCACTTCTTTGCATTGCACACTGTGTGTCTCTTGCACTTCTCTCTCTTACCTAGCTTAGACTATGCTCACCTTGCTTAGTCCAAGAATAGTCCTTGCCTTGATTTGAGTGTCGATTCACGTACGCTCCTAACTGCAAGAGTATCTTAGCGCTCACTTTGATGTCCCAAGATTGTCTCCACAAGTGGGCAGCCAACAAATCCCTATTTTGTCCTGTAGTGACTTTAGACTAAAACAAAAAATTTAATTGGGGGGCCATACTTTCACTTCTGCATACGCTGTTGCTTCATATACCTTCACATTTTGCCTTTTAACTCTTCACTTGTGCACCTAAGAGAGGGTTCACCTGAACCATCCAAAACACTTTAAAAACACTGTTGAACCTTAGGGAAATTACACCAATACCTCTCCAACCTGCAACCAACTTTTTGGAATTTTACCCTTTGTGGACAATTAATTGTGCACCACCTGTGCACTTTGACACCTCAACTTTGAACACTTTGACTTTGCACTTTGACACTTGAACTTTGAACACTTTGACTTTGCCCCTATTGACTCTGACCTTGACCTTGTTGACTTTGACTCCTTTGAATTTGACCCTTTTGACTTTGACTATGGTTGACTTTGACCATGGTTGACTTTGACCATGATTGACTTTGATCAATATGACTTTTAGGGGCTCAAGAGATAGCTACCAATGCAAGTTGGATGACTATCTCGACGTTTTCGGGCTTCTATAATATGTAGACCAGTCAGCAGAGATGTGGATATATCTTGAGATTGAGAAAATCAATGACATTGAAACTTTGTAGCTATGACATAGACAATATGTTGAATCTATAGCACTTTAAATCACATCAAATTATCAACCATGCACTGAGAACCTGTTGGAGTTAGACGTCTGTGGAAGCACGTGAAGAGCACAAGGAAGAAGAAGAAGCTTTGAGCACAACACACAATTCAGAAAGTATTACTAGAGAATGTACGAAGATAAGTAGCCCATTAGGGTTATAGGCATGTATACAAGCCAGTGGAAAAAACCCTCCTAAAGACAAAAAAAAGTGCTTCAGTGGTCCTAGTGTGTTCACACACATCACCACCTAAATATATCAACAAATCCCCCCTAGGAGTGATGCGGTGAAGGAGATGGCACTCATGTATAAGGAACTGCCTAGCTATGTGGAAATCAATCCACAAAAGGAAGCTTTGCGAAAAGCTTCAAACTTTTCCCTAGGCAGAACCTTCATAGGTCTGCAATGTTCTCCTGCATGGGCACATATGCCAAGCTGATCTCCCCAACAGAGAACCTCTCCGTGACATAATGGTAATGCACCTTAATGTGCTTAGTGCGAGCATGGAACATAGGGTTCCTCGCAACTACCAATGTGCTAGTGTCAGTGAAGATGGTGGTGGCAGAAGACAGACCAGCACCCAAATCAGCCATAAGGCATCTGAGCCACACACACACACACTCAACAATCGCTGTGAAAGTTGCCCTATACTCAGTCTCACAACTGAAAGTGGCCCCAATAGGCTACTTCTTACTCAACCAAGATATACATGAGCTACGAGCATGAAGCAAAGTGGACACACGAGTGTCATAGCAACCAACCCAATCATAGTTAGAAAAAGCATGCAATTCTGGCGGTAGTGATCCCCCCTTGGGATAAAACAACCCAAGTAGCCGAGTACCACTCAAGTAGGAAAAGATGCGCTTAAGCAGCTGCCAATGCATGACTCTTGGGCAATACATAAAATTGCTCATGTATGAGACAACAAACTAAATATCTGGCTGAGTAATGCATAAGTAAATCAAGCATCCAATAGCCTCCTGATAGAGAACAACATCAAATGCATCTCCAGCATCATGAAGACTCAATCGTGAATCTGTCTCCATAGGAGTGGCAATAGGTTTACAATCTTCAAGGCCAAAACATTGCAATAATGTGTCAATATATTTTGTTTGAGATAGAGCCATTCCACCATCAATGTGCATAAACTAAATGCCCAAATAATGATGCAAATGCCCCAAATCAGACATCTCAAATGAGGCATGTAAATCAGCCTTGAAATCATCAATATGCTTCTCGTGAGGACCAGTGAGCAGCATGTCATCAACATACACCACAATGATTAGAAGTACATCATCAGCACGCTTAACATATAAGGTGCTTTCAGTTGGACTATTCTCAAAACCATGTGTAATCAGATAGGCATGTATCTTTTCATACCACGCACGTGGTGCTTGTTTCAAACCATATAAAGCCTTTCTTAACCTACACACCAAGTTTTCATGCCCTTTTTGCATAAAGCCACGGGGTTGAAAAACATACACTTCTTCATGCAAGTCACCATTCAGAAATATTGTTTTAATGTCCAACTGATGTACATTCCAACTATGATGAGTTGCAAGTGCACAGATGCTATGAACAGTAGTCATTCGGCATGTAGGTGCAAAGGTCTCATCAAAATCAATGCCTCTTTCCTGCGCATAACCCTTTGCAACAGGCCTAGCCTTATACATGTCAACTCTTCCATCAGGCTTCTGCTTCAGCTTGTAAACCCACTTAGTGCCAATGGCCATATTCAGATTGCATAGCAGCCATCCAATTTTTTGAATTTTGTGCTTCATCAAATGAAATAGGCTCATTCTCATCATAGAGACTAGATGCAGCCATAACATAGCAATCTGATGCAAAAGAGGCACTATGAGAGCCTGAACAAGTATGATATGACAGAGGTGCATCTAATTTACTGTCACGCAAAGTTTGTACCATCCATTTTGGCATAGTTTTTGCCTCCTGAATATAAGCTCTCTCATCAACAAGTGCGTCATGCAAATCTGCATCAGATATGGGATGATCTACATCATCACATGAAACCTACAAAGGCTAAGAAGTTGCCTCATTAGGACCAACATTAGAGTATCCACCTGTAAAAAGAGGCAGCAAAGTATCATACATGTCTTTGGAGCTAATAGATGTCTCCTTAGTACATGAAAGCAATGGTTGAATACCATCTTCCACAAAGACAACATCATGGCTAACTAGAATGCGTTTAGTCTGTGGATGATACAGATGATAGCCTTTACTTTCAGAACTGTACCCGACAAGAATACATTTTATTGCAACACTTTAGTGGGACACCTATTAAGTACATATGCAGCACACATAACAGCGTGAAGCTAGAAATAATGTGGTGAAGCCTGACTCTTGACCATACACCTTGCCATCTCCATGAGTGACCTACTCTTCCATTCAACAACTCCATTTTGTTGAGGTGTATATGACACTGTACACTGGTGTTTTATCCCACGTTCAGTAAAAAATGCATTAAAATTAGAAGACATATATTCCCCCCTCGATCAGAATGGAGAGTGCCCATTTTACATGCTGATAGATTTTCAACCAAAATTGAAAACTGTTTGAAGCACATGAACACTTTGGACTTTGCTTTCAATGGATATACCCATGCATGCTTGGAATAATCATCAATGAAAGTTAAGAAGTAAAGATAATTTCCAAAGGAGGATGTCTGCATAGGACCACAGACATCACTATGAACAAGCTACAATTTATGACTAGCCCAAACTAAACCATCTTTTGGAAATGAGGAATGCTGCATTTTGCCCAAAATACAGCCTTCACATATGTGTTTACTAGGTGCCTCAAGTTTGGGCAAAGAGGACACCATTGCAGATTTCTGTAGGCATAGCAAACTAGCAAAGTTCAGATGACCAAAGCGTGCATGCCAAAGCTTTGCATCGGAAATAGTCTAAATAATCATGTGCTGCACATGCCAAATCATTCACCAATCTTTCATAGTCTATGAGCTTATACAACCCATGACATAAAATGCCAGAAGCAATAATCACATCACCATTGATGTATGCAGCATTATAAATAGCTTCTGCCCAATAACAATGAGACATATTCTTCCATCAAGTGGAAATGATGTGGAAATGATGCTCTTGACTGTTTTGAAAATTGACATGCTACACATACCTTTTGCATCTTTGCAACCTTAAAATTTGGTAGTCCATGACCAATCTCCTTTGACTGCATCAATTTTAGCCTCTACAACTTTGCATGTCCAATCCTTTTGTGTTAGATCTCTATATCAACAATGACTCCTGCACCTTTTGCAAACATGGCTGCATTTATTTCTAGAATTTTCACATTTAAGGTGAACATCCTACCCACTTTGTTTCCTTTGGCAATCAATCTTCCATCCCCTTTGTATTCTTCTACATATAACCCATCAGCATTGAACCTGACTTGTAATCCCTGGTCAACCATTTGTCCAACAAAAACTAGATTATTTGTTATATTTGGAACATGCAGCATATCAGCAAGATGTTTTACCTTCCCATCCTCCATAGACAATGCTATGTTTCCTGTATGCTCGATAGGGTGTGATGTGTTATCACCTATTTCAACATATCCCAGAGCTAGCAATTTTTGCAAAGTACTAAACCATTCCGCATCATTGGTCATGTGATTTGAAGCATCTGAATCAACATACCAGACATTATCATTCGATTTTGAAACACGAGCAACATCGTATTCATCATGTGATGTTGAACCATGAACATCTTCTCAGAATCATTTGCACTTGTGGATGCATAGTTGTTTTGCTACCTTCTGTTATTTTGATTCTTCAACCTGCAATCACGTTCAAAGTGTCTAGGTATACCACAATTCCAACATCCTTTACTATCATTACCTGAATCATTTCTTTGGAAATTTATGCGACCTCTTTGGCTCCCCTTGCCTCGGAAGTATCCTCTTCCTCCTGTATGATTCTTTTGTTGACTTTGGTCTTGGTTACTATTTCCTCTTCCACTTTCAAAACCTGTACCTCTACCTTTTCCTCTACCAAAGCAGAATACCTGCTCAGAACTAGGTTTCCTTGGGAGTTTGAATCCTCACCAAGATTATTTTCTTTAATAATTAGCATGGATACCAAATCAGTAAAATTCGGAATATTTTCTCTGGTTTGTATATAAATTATGAATTGCTTATATACAGCTCCTAAACCACGAACACACACTTCCACCTTATCATCATCATCTACATTCACACCAATAGATGCAAGTGACTCTTATATGCTTTTAATTTTTAGGGTCTAGTCACTTACGAACATGCCCTTCTCCTCCAATGTATGCAACTCGTTCTTGAGTTGCAATTTATGTGCCTTTGTATTGGTCTCATACGATGTGACCAAACTGTTCCAAGCCTCTTTCGGAGTCTTGGAATCTTGTATGTGCCCAATCATGCTCTTAACTAGTCCGTAGTCTGATTCCTCTCTGGTAACTGCAGAGCACTTTCGTTCTCTCCTTCAATGTACTTCTAATAGCCTTTTCCCATCAAGAAATTCATCATTCTAAATCTCCAAGCATGGAAGTTGTACTTGTCTAACTTATCACTCATAAGCTGACTCATTCCATTTTTGCTTGCCATTTCTGCATCAATTCACAACACTGCAAAACACTACAAGCAGCACTTTTGCTTGAACACTGTCGCACTATGACATGACAGTTCGATCTCAGAAAAACACAGTTTTTGTGTATCACCAATACATGGAATCGCTTGAAATTTTGGATTTGGAATATATGAGTTTTTCCGAATAGGATGCAAGTTATGGTTTTGCAAACTGACCTGGTTTTTCTGTGGGCCCCACCTTGCGGGCTCGAAACAGAGGTCAAGATGGCTCCAAAATTCTGATCTGACAAAAACAAAATTCTGATCTGACAAAAACAAGTGACCCTAAAGGAATAACTCTAGAAAATATTTTGAGGCGTTCTACCTTCACGCCAAATTTCGTAGCAATCTAAGGTTATTTGTGAATCATGCTTTCTCCATGCCTTCTCACATACTCTTCACCGTTGGCCTTCTCCACGAGCTCTCTACAACCACACTAGCTCTGATACCATGTCATGAGGAAGGAGATAAGGAAGAGAGCTCACACACACACTCTCACAATCAAAGGGATGCACACACTCAGATTGAGGCAAGGAAGAACAATCTTCTTCTTCTTCTATTACATAAAAAGGAATGTACAAGGACCTGAAAACAAGAATACAACTACTAGAATATATAAAGACCAGTACATAGGGAAAAACCTAATGTCCGCAAATGAGTGAGTTGGCAAGAAACAAATGTGCCATCACTCTCTGTAGATAAATCTAATAAAGCTCAATGAAGTTTCCTTGACATATACCAACATGACCACTATACACATCAAAGAAATAAAAAAGTGATACATGTCATCCTGGATCATCACATGTTGAGCTTGATATCTCAACACTATATAATATGTTTTAGGAAATTCTTCACTTTTTTACTCTACTCCATAATGCAGACTGATTCCTCTCTTTCTCATAATTCTAGACGCTTTTGCCATGGAGAACCTCAATCCAAACATTTTCACTGAACTTTCATCTAGTTGAACTTTGTGTGATAAGTTCCATACCAATATTGCAATCAATCATTAGTCTCCTATAGGATTGAGAATGCATTCAAAACAAATGAAGCCTTTTTTAGATTTTACTAAAAATTTTGGCCAAAAGAAGACAAGAATGAAAATTGCAAGAGATCATGTAACAAATGTGCTAGGTTTAAACATGTTGAGAAAATTTTGAGGCATGTACATATTTGTTATGAAATTATGGGTCAACATGATGTTTTAAAATAATTGAAACTAAATGCGAGTGCATGCTTAAAGTGATTTATTTTTCAAAAACTCGTGATAGAAATGAATCTTCTATTAGAACCATCTCAAACTCAAGAGTTGTGATGGCATTGGAGTGAGTAGAAAGGGTTATATTGCAATTTCAAAAGTTTGGTGTGAATTTCTTAAATTTAATAGTAGAAAACTTTGGATTGCATAGATGTCAGCATGCAGGAAAGTATCAACTCTACTTGAATAAGAAAATCACATCTATATTTGGTGATTATGAACATATTCACTGTATCATGGCTTATGAGGTAGAAAAACAAACTTTACATTTCGCTTACAATGTGTTTAACAATATATGGATAGATATTATAAGGCTTCATGATTTAGTTCTATGATATAAACGACCATGAATCTTCTGACATTATGAAATTCTTAATAAAACTTGATGAAGTTGAAATTAGAAAACATCAAAGGATACTCGAGCTCTCAAATTACAATCATAAAACACTTAAGTTATGGTGGGGTGGATGTTGTTGATGTTGTAGCAACGAAAGACCAAAAAACCCTCACCACCTTGCATGGAAGCAAGAAGGAAAGCTCAAGAGTGACTCTCCTCTCATCCACCCCTACCTCCCACATGTTCAAGCCATTGGCATCAGCCCCATGCTATGCCATATGCTTGAAAACAAGGAGAATAGGGAGTCAAGGATCCTAGTCCATGAGGAAAATACAAGCAAATGCAACTACTCTACTCACACAAAGGAGAGACATGCATAGGCACACACACTCCACTCTCACACAATCACAAAGACACAAATACATGTAAATGTAACAAGTCTTAGAGTAAATGAGAGCCTTCTTCCATTGATAAGAGATATTACATGAGAGCACGTCGACCAAAAGCTCCCCTCTTTACAAAAATGAGCTTCTATTTATAAGCTAAGCTCTATTCCCCATGTGCTCTTTTGAAAAGTCAAAAAGGTGATTCTCTCTCTAACTACCATATCTTCTAGGATATTCTAAGATCAAATTTGTAACAACCAAATCCCAATGAAGGGCATGCGTGGGTTTTTTACATGGGGAGTTTTCTAGAAGAGCCAGCACCACATTTATAGATGATGTGTTGTTTGGATACATTGGGTATCCCAAGCACACATTGGTCTCTACAAATTTTCTTTAAAGTTATGTCACCAATATGCCCTAATCTCGTATGCCAAATTTCAAGCTTTGATAGTGTTTGGTCTTTCTAACTATAAAGTGCAGTATTCCATGTATCTTCAAGTTCAAAAGTGAATAATCTACCGGTCTTTTCTCCTTTGGAAATTCTCTTGAATCCATGTTGGGGATCTTCCACAAATGCTCCATATTTGTTGAACCTGACCTGCAAACCCTTTTCCACAATCTGTCCAACACTCATCAATTTCTTGGTAATTGTAGGTACATATAGAACTCTGCCCAATAGATTTCTATTTCCATCAGAGGTTTTAACATTTCCTACCTTGATCATTGAGTGCTTGGTGTCATCACCTGTTTGTACCTGATGCTTACCCTTAGGTACCTCAAGATCAAAGAGAAGAGCTACATTGCCTGCCACATGATTTGAGCATCCTGAGTCAATTGTTGGAGTTAGACTTCTGCGGAAGCACGCGAACAGCACAAGGAAGAAGAAGAAGCTTGGAGCACAACACACAATAGTGAATGTATTTCTAGAGAATGTACAAAGATAAGTAGCCCATTAGGGCAATAGGCGTATATACAAGCCGAGGGAAAAAAACCTCCTAAAGAGGAAAAAAAGTGCCTCGACGGTCCTAGTGTGTTCACACACAGCACTATCTAAATATATCAACAAATCCCCCCTGGGAGTGATGCGGTGAACAAGGAGCTGGCACTCATGTATAAGGAAGTGCCAAGCTATGTGGAAATCACTACACAAAAGGAAGTAAGCCCAAAGCTTTATGGAAAGCTTCAACCTTCTCCCTAGGCAGAGCCTTCGTGAAAAGGTCTGCTATGTTCTCCTGCGTGGGTAAATATGCCAAGTTGATCTCCCTAGCACAGAACCTCTCCCTGACATAGTGATAATGCACCTCAATGTGCTTAGTGCGAGCATGGAACACAGGGTTCCTCGCAACTACCAATGCACTCTGACTGTCAGTGAAGATGGTGGTGGCAGAAGACTGGCCAACACCCAAATCAACCATAATGCATCTGAGCCACACACACTCAACAGTTGCTGTGAAAGCTGCCCTATACTCAGCCTCACAACTGGAAGTGGCCACAGTAGGCTGCTTCTTGCTCAACCAACATATACATGAGCTACCAAGCATGAAGCAAAAACCACTGGTGGACACACGAGTGTCATAGCAACCAGCCCAATCTGAGTCAGAAAAAGCATGCAAATCTGGCGGTAGTGATCCCCCCTTGGGATAAAACAACCCAAGTAGCCGAGTACCACTCAAGTAGCGAAAGGTGCACTTGACCGCCTTCCAATGCATGACTCCTGGGCAATGCATAAACCTGCTCATCTATGAGACAACAAACTGAATATCTGGCCGAGTAATGCATAAATAAATCAAGCATCCAACAGCCTGCTGATAGAGAATAGCATAAAATGCATCTCCAGCATGATGAAGACTCAATCGTAAACCTGTCTCCATAGGAGTAGCAATAGGCTTACACTCTTCAAGGCCAAAACGCTGCAATAATGTGTCAATATATTTCGTTTGACACAAAGCCATTCCACCATCAACTTGCATAAATTGGATGCCCAAATAGTGATGCAAATGCCCCAAATCAGACATCTCAAATGAGGCATGCAAATCAACCTTAAAATCAGCAATATGCTTCTCAATAGGACTAGTGAGCAGCATGTCGTCAACATAGACAACAATGATCAGAAGCACATCATTAGCACACTTAACATATAAGGTGCTTTCAGTTGGACTGTTCTCAAAACCATGTGCAACCAGATAGGCATGTATCTTCTCATACCAAGCATGTGGTGCTTGCTTTAAACCATATAATGCCTTCTTTAACCTGCACACCTGGTTTTCATGCCCTTTCTGCACAAAGCCACGGGGCTGAAAAACATAAACTTCTTCATGCAAGTCACCATTCAGAAATGTTGTTTTAATGTCCAACTGATGTACATTCCAACCATGATGGGTTGCAAGTGCATAAATGCTCCGAACAATAGTCATACGGCATGTAGGTGCAAAGGTCTCATCAAAATGAATGCCTCTTTCCTCCGCATAACCCTTTGCAACAAGCCTAGCCTTATACCTGTCAACTGTACCATCAGGTTTACGCTTCAGCTTGTATACCCACTTAGTGCCAATGGCCTTCTTGCCAAGAGGCAAATCACATAAAGACCATGTATCATTCTTCATTATAGCATCATATTTAGATTGCATAGCAGCCATCCTGAATTTTGTGCTTCATCAAAAGAAATAGGCTCATTCTCATCACAGAGACTAGACGTAGCCATAGCATAGCAATCTGATGCAAAGTAGGCACTATGAGAGCCTGAACGAGTACGATATGACAAAGGTGCATCTAATTTGCTGTCACGCAGAGTCAGCACCAGCCATTTTGGCATAGTTTTTGCCTGCTCAATATCAGCTCTCTCATTAACAAGTGCATCATGTAAATCTGCATAAAAAATGGAATGATCTGCATCATCATATGAAACCTGCAAAGGCTGAGAAGTTGCCTCATTAGGAACAACACTAGACTATCCACCTGTAAAAAGAGGCATCAAAGTATCATACATGTCTTTGGAGCTAACAGATGTCTCCTTAGTACATGAAAGCAATGGCTGAATAGCATCTTCCACAAAGACAACATCACGGCTAACCAGAATGCGTTTAGTATGTGGATGATATAGACGATAGCCTTTACTTTCAGAACTGTACCCAACAAAAATACATTTTACTGCCTTATCATCCAATTTTCTGCGATGTTGTTCAAGCACTAGTGCATATGCCAAACAACCAAAAACATGTAGATGAGCAACAGATGGCTTGCAGTCATGCCAAGCCTCATATGGAGTGATAGACTACAGCGCTTTAGTGGGACACCTGTTAAGTACATATGCTGCACACATGACAGCCTCAAGTCAGAAACTATGTGGTAAAGCCTGACTCTTGACCATACACCTCGCCATCTCCATGAGTGACTTGTTCTTCCGTTCAACAACTCCATTCTGTTGAGGTGTATACGGAACTATACACTGGTGTTTTATCCCACATTCAGCCAAAAATGCATTAAAATCTGAAGACATATATTCCCCCTCTCGATCAGAACGGAGGGTGCCCATTTTACATGCTGACAGATTTTCAGCCAAAACCAAAAACTATTTGAAGCACAAAAAAACTTCGGACTTTGCCTTCAATGGATATACCCATTCATGCCTGGAAAAATCATCAATGAAAGTCACGAAGTAAAGATAGTTTCCAAAAGAAGGTGTCTGCATAGGACCATAGACATCACTATGTACAAGCTTCAATTTCTTTGTAGCCCAAACTGAACCATCTTTTGGAAAGGAGTGTGAAGAGATGGATAGGTATGTGTTGAAGATGAAGAGGTGTTGCAAAATCTTTGCTCTACACCATCCAAATGAACTCCAAGAGTAGATGGTGGGCCCTTTTAGCTTGCCAATGGATGTATTAGACACCCTATGTACCTTGGAAGATCACTCTCAAAAAGATAGATCAAAATAGATAAGTTGGAGTTAGCTCAGAGGTGAAAACTTGCTATTCTTGGTTGATACACCTGTCCAGTGTTTTACATAATTCTCTGAGCACAGCAGCAATTAGATTAATCCCTTTTGGGGAAGGCTAGGTAGCTTAAAGAGCTAACTTTAGAGAGTAATCGCATCAAAATTAACAAACCACACACTGAGAATGACTTTTAACAAGTGATGACATCATCCCGATTTTCACGGGCTGCTACAGAAATAGACCAGTGAGTAGAAAAATTAACATAACTCAAGATATAAGGATCCAATGATCATGCAAATTTGTATGCTTATACTAGACAGTAAGCTGAATCCAACAAGCTTCAAATCACTGAATTTGGATGAGTAAACACTGAGAAATGACTCTGACAAGATGACTGAAAAAGTCGGGTACCTGACAGAGAAGTGAAGATGAACATACCCTGTTGACTTCAAATGAATATAACTGAAGATTCCAACATCCAAATGACATGAAAATTTGTGAGCATATAGTAGACTTATAGAGCTAACTTTACCAAGTTAAATCACTGAAAATGATGAACCAAGTGCAGAGAAACAATCTCTGCAAGCTGACTGAGAAAAACTGAAGTAATGGCAGTGAGTAGTACACATCACAAGAACATGGAAAGATGAACTCAAATAATCATGAAAATGAAAGTATATTGCTTGTACAATACAATGACTTACTGATACATATGTGTGCCTTGTAATCACACCTTGATATGGCATAAAGCTCAGCTCTTGGAGGTCTTCACATAGGTCTCTCTAACCACGACTAAAACTGCCATCTATTTATAGTTGAGTTTGGGAGGCTAACTTCCCTCAATCACTCTCCAATCAATCAATGATTGATTTGATTCTCTACCTACCACAAATCACGAATTCGTGGCTCCTCTTTCCATTCTTGATCATGTGGGCTCAACCACTTAAGATTCTCTTACTTTTACATTAAGTAAACTCTTCAAAAGTTACAAGAGGTAGTTCACAAGTGAACTTTACATAGTCTTCATTTTGAAGCTTCTTTAATGACTTTGTGAGACTCAAGCCAATACTTAGGCTTGTCATAGACTTGCTCCAACAGCTCCCCCTCAAGCCAAGTATGCTTGAGGTCTTCAATCTTCCAAGATTACCTGCAAACCAATCATAGCCTTGAATTTGCAAAGCTTTGTACCATCCAATGCTTTAGTTAGAATATCTGCACATTGTTGATGAGTGGACACATATGATATTTGAATCTCCTTGCTTAGGATCTTCTCTCGTACATAATGATAATGAACTTCAATATGTTTAGTCCTTGCATGAAAAATAGGATTAGCAGCCAAGTGAATAGAACTCATATTGTCACCAAAAATAGTTGGAGTTCCAAACTCCAATCCAAGATCTTTGAATAATGTCTTCATCCACATAGCTTCCTGAGTAGCTATGGCAAGACCTCTGTATTCAGCTTCAGTAGAAGAGAGAGCAACTGTGGGTTGCTTCTTGGATGACCATGAAATAAGCTTTGAACCTGCAAAGGTAAGATAACCTGAAGTGCTCCTTCTATCTTCCTTGGAGCCAGCCCAATCTGCATCAGAAAATAGCTTCAAACCTAAATCAGATACATAAGGATAGTAAAGTCCTTCATTTATGGTTCCTTTGAGATATTTGAGTATCCTTTTGGCAGCATCCATATGTGGTTTCCTTGGTGTGTGCATAAATTGGCTTAGCACACTCACACTGTAACATATATCTACTCTTGTCAATGTGGCATAGTTGAGACTACCCACTAGACTTTGATATGATGTGATGTCCTCTATGAGTTCACCTTCATGTGAGCTCAATTTGTGATTGACCTCCATTGGAGTACCTGCAATCTTACAATCTTGCATCTTGAATTTTGCCAACATGTCCTTAATGTACTTTCTTTGAGTGAGAAACAAACCATGATCTTTGTAGACAACTTCCAAACCTAGGAAGTAGGTAAGTGAACCCAAATCACTTATCTTGAACTCTTCTCTCATCTGATCTTTGATCTTCTTCATACCATCTGCATCATTTCCTGTCAATATAATATCATCTACATATACACATAGGTAGATGACCTCGGAATTACTCTTTTTAATAAAGAGTGAAGGATCTGCTTTGCTTGGTTGAAAGCCTTTGACCTGCAAGAATGAAACAAGCCTGAAATTCCAAGCTCTTGGAGCTTGCTTGAGACCATACAATGCTTTGTTAAGTTTACACACATAATCAGGATAAACTTGACTCTCAAAACCAGGTGGTTGTGCCATATATACCTCTTCTGTTATCCAACCATTCAAGAATGCATTCTTCACATCTAGTTGAAGTATCTTCCAATTCTTGGAAGAGGCAATACTAAGCAAAACCCTAATAGTAGGCATCTTTGCCACAGGAGAGAATGTCTCCTCATAATCAATTCCCTGAGTTTGTGCAAAGCCTCTTGCTACAAGCCTTGCCTTATACCTATTAATGGAACCATCAGAATTCTTCTTGAGTTTATAGACCCATCTTGAGCCTATTACCTTCATGGATGAAGTCTTGGGCACCAAATCCCAAGTGTTGTTTTCCTCGAGTGCTTCAATCTCTTCCTTCATTGCATGCTTCCATTCTGTTTTTGCTTTGGCCTCTTCAAATGATGATGGCTCCTCTTGGTTTATGTCCTGTGCTATGTAGATAGAATGTTTAGTTACTAATGAGGTGTCAAACCCATACCTTTCTGGTTTTTTCTTTTCCCTCATAGATCTTCTTAGGCCATGATGTGATGATTCTGCCTCATGTCCAAGTTCCTGCAATTTTGCTTTACCTTGAGACTTCCATGCTTTGATCTTTTCCATCTGACATTCTTCATCATCCTCTGAGGTGTCTTGTTCTTCAATCTTTGATTGTTCTCTACCAAGCTTTGGAAAATCTTCTTCAAGATCATATGGTAAATTGACCTTCCTGCATGAATCTTCATACCATGAATTGTTCTCATCAAAAACTACATCTCTGCTTACCAAGAATCCTTTGTTGGTAGGGTTGTATAACCTGTAGCCCTTTTGATTGTTGTCATATCCAATAAATACACACCTTTCTGCTTTTGGATCCATCTTGCCTCTAACCTGTGAAGGAACATGAGCAAAAGCAATACATCCAAAAATTTTACAATGATCTAAACTTGGTCTTCTTCCATTCCAAGCCTCATATGGAGTCATCCCATCAAGGGATTTTGAAGGCAACCTGTTAATCAAGTAAGTGGTTGTAGATACAGCCTCAGCCCATAAGTAATTAGGTAAATGCTTTTCATTTAACATAGACCTTGCAGCTTCAACAATTGTCCTATTCCTCCTTTCTGCCACTCCATTTTGCTCAGGAGTGTACCTTGTAGTTACCTCTCTTTTGATTCCTCTTTCTTGAAGAAAAGAATCAAAATCATGGGAGAAGTATTCTCCCCCTCCATCTGACCTTAGCCTTTTTAGTGATTTACCTGTTTGATTCTCCACAAGAGCCAAATATCTTTTGAAACATGAAAAAACTTCATCTTTGTGTTTCATAAAGAATAGGATAGTCCATCTGCTGCAATCATCAATAAAGGAAACATAATACCTTGATCCTGATATTGAAGCTTCCTTGCTTGGTCCCCATACATCTGTATGAACCAACTCCAAGAGATCTCCATGCATATAACCTTTCTTCATGAATGGTAACCTGTGAGACTTTCCAAACTGACATGCACTACACTTATAAATCATATGTTGTTTTGACAAGTTAGGGAGTCCAAGTACACTTTGGTCCCTGCAAATTTGCTTTAATGACCTTTCACCAATATGTGCTAACCTTTTGTGCCATACTTCCAATTCTGTGAGTGTCTGACTACCATAATTAAAGAGAGCAATGTTTCTAGTGTCCTGTAATTCAAATGTGAACAATCTACCTGTCTTTTCACCTTTTGCAATTCTTCTGAATCCCTGACTTGGATCTTCAACAAATGCTCCTGCTTTTGTGAACCTGACTTGCAACCCTTTCTCTACTATCTGCCCAACACTTATCAAATTCTTTGTAATGGTAGGGACATAGAGTACCTTACTGAGTAGGTTGATGTTTCCATCAGGTGCTTTGACATTGCCTATTTTCTCCACAGGATGTTTTGTATCATCTCCTGTTTGTACCTCATGCTTATTCCTTGGATCTTCTAAATCTGATAGGAGTGCCACATTTCCTGCCACATGATTTGAACAACCTGAATCTATGTAGAAAACATGCTCATCAGATTTACCTTGTGGCATAGCCATGTTCATGATCAATAATGAATCCTCTTTGTTTGAGTCTTCTGTATAGTTATTGTAGTCTCTCCTTCCTTTGTAGCCTCCTTGATAGTTTGAATGATTGTAGTTGTTGTAGTTGCCATGATAATTGTTGAACCTTCCTCTTGAGTAGCCATAACTTCCTTTATTGTATCCTCTGCCTCTTTGATTCCTGGAATTCCTAAAGCAATTTTCAGTTGTATGATTAGTTAATCCACAAATAGAACATGAGTTGGAGTCTTGGGATCTCCCCCTGCCTTGTCTACCTCCTCTTCCTCTACCTCTGCCATGTCTTCCTCTACCTGCATAGTTAGCTTGATATGTACCTGCTTCATCATCCACTTTCTTTGCCTTTCCTTTGTTATCTTTAGACTTGCTTTTATCCGTGTATAAAGCTGAAGATTGATTACCTTTAGAGCTTTCTCCATTTTTGATAAGCTTTGCCTCTTGAGTAAGTAATTGTCCAATGAGTGTGTTGAAATCAGGTACATGCATGTCCATGTACAAATCCATAGCTGTGGTGAATGCTTCCCACTTGTCATCTGCCTTCAAGCCATTGATGACCTGCCTTACAATTTGCTCTTCATCTATTACCTCTCCAATGCTTCCCAACTGATCTGCTATGTCCTTGAGCTTTGTGACAAAATCAGTCACATTTTGTTTGGGAGCCTTCTTGAGAGTTGTGAAATCCAGCCATAGTTGATGCTTCCTAGCTTTAGTACTTGAAGCAAAGAAAGCTTCAAGTGCATCCCACACTTCCTGAGATGTCTTACAACTTCTAATGTGAGGCAACAAAAAATCTGAGATAGAGTTGAGGAGATAAGACCTTGCAAGTGCATCCTTGGAGCACCATGTGCTCAATCTTTCTTGCTCTTCTTGTGTTGGTTGACTTTTGTTCCTGAAACTTGGCATAACTTCATCTCCAGCCACATAACCATATAAACTTCTACCTTGGAGATAAGCTTCCATTCTTAATGACCAAGCTGAGTAGTTACCTCTGTCCAATTTGTCAATTGATGAAGGAAATCCATCTGCCATGTTGTCCAACCTTGCTCTGATACCACTGTGAAGAGATGGATAGGTATGTGTTGAAGATGAAGAGGTGTTGCAAAATCTTTGCTCTACACCAGCCAAATGAACTCCAGGAGTAGATGGTGGGCCCTTTTAGCTTGCCAATGGATGTATTAGACACCCTATGTACCTTGGAAGATCACTCTCAAAAAGATAGATCAAAACAGATAAGTTGGAGTTAGCTCAGAGGTGAAAACTTGCTATTCTTGGTTGATACACCTGTCCAGTGTTTTACATAATTCTCTGAGCACAGCAGCAATTAGATTAATCCCTTTTGGGGAAGGCTAGGTAGCTTAAAGAGCTAACTTTAGAGAGTAATCGCATCAAAAATAACAAACCACACACTGAGAATGACTTTTAACAAGTGATGACATCATCCCGATTTTCACGGGCTGCTACAGAAATAGACCAGTGAGTAGAACAATTAACATAACTCAAGATGTAAGGATCCAATGATCATGAAAATTTGTATGCTTATACTAGACAGTAAGCTGAATCCAACAAGCTTAAAATCACTGAATTTGGATGAGTAAACACTGAGAAATGACTCTGACAAGATGACTGAAAAAGTCGGGTACCTGACAGAGAAGTGAAGATGAACATACCCTGTTGACTTCAAATGAACATAACTGAAGATTCCAACATCCAAATGACATGAAAATTTGTGAGCATATAGTAGACTTATAGAGCTAACTTTACCAAGTTAAATCACTGAAAATGATGAACCAAATGCAGAGAAACAATCTCTGCAAGCTGACTGAGAAAAACTGAAGTAATGGCAGTGAGTAGTACACATCACAAGAACATGGAAAGATGAACTCAAATAATCATGAAAATGAAAGTATATTGCTTGTACAATACAATGACTTACTGATACATATGTGTGCCTTGTAATCACACCTTGATATGGCATAAAGCTCAGCTCTTGGAGGTCTTCACATAGGTCTCTCTAACCACGACTAAAACTCCCATCTATTTATAGTTGAGTTTGGGAGGCTAACTTCCCTCAATCACTCTCCAATCAATCAATGATTGATTTGATTCTCTACCTACCACAAATCACGAATTCGTGGCTCCTCTTTCCATTCTTGATCATGTGGGCTCAACCACTTAAGATTCCCTTACTTTTACATTAAGTAAACTCTTCAAAAGTTACAAGAGGTAGTTCACAAGTGAACTTTACATAGTCTTCATTTTGAAGCTTCTTTAATGACTTTGTGAGACTCAAGCCAATACTTAGGCTTGTCATAGACTTGCTCCAACAAGGAGGAATGCTACATTTTGCCCAAAATACAGCGTTCACATACATGTTTTCCAGGTGCCTCAAGCTTGGGCAAAGAAGACACCATATCAGATTTTTGCAGGCGTAGCAAACTAGCAAAATTTAGATGACCAAAGCATGCATGCCAAAGCTTTGCATCTGACATAGCCTAAGAATCATGAACTGCACATGCCGAATCATTCACAGATCTTTCATAGTCTACGAGCTTATAAAGCCCGCAACACAAAATGCTAGAAGCAATAATAACATCGCCATTTGACAGATCATGAACTGTACATCTGTCACCAACAAATTTCACAACCAAGCCAATCTTGGCTAATGCAAAAACTGATAACAGACTCTTCTTGATCCCTGGCACAAATAAAGCATCTGACAAGGTGAAAGAACTACCATCAACAGTAGTCAGAATGATCTTACCAACTCCCATAACAGGATAAGAGGAGTTGTTGGCGCATGTGATAGTATTCCCTGTAGGGGCAGGCTCGAGTGAAGAGAAGAAACTGCGCTGCGAGGTAATATGTTTGGTCGCCCCACTGTCAAAGTACCAAACATCTGAGTCCATTACAGACATGCACTGCTCATGAGAAGATGGGTCAAAACTGCAAACAGTAGTAAACGCCCATTCTTCTTTCTGCACAAGATTAGCAGACTCTGTTTTTGGTGTAGAGGCTTCTGCAACAACCATTCCAGCCTCCTTTTTCTTTGCCTCTTTTGCAACCATTTTTGGACAGTTCTTTATGATATGATCATTCCCTTTACAGTACTTGCAAAACAATTTCTGCTTTTCTGATTTCTTCTCATCTTTATCCTGGTTCTTCGAATGTGCAGCATTTGCAGATTTTTGCTTACTAGTAGAAGAGCTCCATTTTCCTTTGCCCTTCTGACTAGCCAGGAAAGCTTGATCTGCAACACGCATAATGGACCTGTTCTGTCTGGACTAATCTTCTTGCAACAGAATAGAAACTAACTCCTCAAATGATAAGGCATTCAGATTGCCTTTCATCATCAACCAAAGAGTAGAAGCAAAACTCTGATATGAATCAGGAAGAACATTCAGAACGGTCTGCATAAGTGAGCTATCTGGTATAACCTCATCAGCAGAAATCAACTGTTCCTTCAAATCTTTGATCCTCGTTAGGAAACTGTCCATAGAATCACCTTCATTCATGTGCTCACTCTCCGACTGTTTTCAGAGGTAAGCAACACGAGCTTCATTCCTAGCTTGGTACAATGTGGTAAGTGTATCCCAAGCATCCCTAGCTGTTCTGTAAGAGTGAATGTGAGGAATAATGGCATGTTGGACAGACAAAGCTATCAATGCATGTGCCTGGGCATCTCTGCCATCCCAACGAATCTGCTATGCAGTAGGTGCAACAGAAACAGTAGCACAAACAGGAATCTGCACAATATCATCTTCGACACCATCTTCATCCGCTCCAGCACCTGTATTCGTAGTACCTGTTGTTACAGGTGTAATAGGACGTCTTTCAACACCGTGCACAATGTTCCACAATCCTTTTGCAACCAATACATGTCGCATCATATAAGCCCATAATGGGTAGTTGGTACCATCCAACTTATCCTCAATAGCCAACATACGGAATACATCACTGCTTTCAGCCATGGCCGGTAACTAAAATACCTTGATGCAGAAAATTGATTATATCTCAAAAAGTTGAACAGAACTGCCCAGACGAGTTCTGCTAGACCTATAGCAGACTTTGAGACGCTTAAACTGGCAAACAAAAACTGGTATATACCTTTGGCACAAAAAGACGAAATAGCCTACACAAGACTGCAAACGGAGGAGTGTCGACGGCGCCCTAGATGAAGTGACGACCTGCTCTAATACCAATTGTTGGAGTTAGACTTCTGCGGAAGCACACGAACAACACAAGGAAGAAGAAGAAGCTTGGAGCACAACACACAATACTGAATGTATTACTAGAGAATGTACAAAGATAAGTAGCCCATTAGGGCAATAGGCGTATATACAAGCCGAGGAAAAAAAACCTCCTAAAGAGGGAAAAAAGTGCCTCGGCGGTCCTAGTGTGTTCACACACATCAGTGCCTAAATATATCAACATCAATGTAGAAGATATGGTCATCATTCATACCTTGCTTTGAAGTCATGTTCATGATTAGAAGGGAATCCTCTTGTTCCTCTGTATAATTGTTGTAATCTTACCTTGATTTCTAGCCTCCTTGGTACTTGTTATTGTAGTAGTTGTTGTAGTTGTTATTGTAGCTTTGATGATGGTTGAATCTTCCTCTTGATTGTGTATATCCGCCTATTTGAAAACCTCTATCTCTCTGATTCTTGAAGTTCTTGTAACACTCATCCATAGTATGATTTGAAAAACCACAAATATTACATGGTGAGGAGTTAAAAGGTCTCCCCCTACCTTGCTTACCTCCTCTGCCCCTTCCTCTTGAGTTTCTACCTCTCCCTGCATAGTTGGCTTGGAAGGTCCTTCATCCTCGATCTTCTTGCTTTATCCTTTCTCTTTAGACTTGCCTTTATCTGTGTATAGGGCAGAAGAGCTATTACCTCTTGATGAATCTCCATTCTTGTTGAGCTTGGCTTCATGGGTAAAGAGTTGCCCCATGACTGTGGTAAGATCTGGAATTTGCATGTCCATGTACAAGTCCATGGCAGTTGTGAAGCTCTCCCATTTGTCATCTGCTTTAATCCAATTAATTACTTGTCTCACAATCTGCTCCTCTTCAATCTCTTCTCCTATGCTTGCCAATTGATCAGTTACATCTTTGACTTTGGTCACATACTCTGAGATGCCTTGCTTGGGTTGTTTTCTTTGTGTGGTAAATTCAATCTACAATTGGTTCTTCCTAGCCCTTGTGTTGGAAGAAAAAATATGAAGACAATGTTTCCTAAGTCTATTGGGATGTCTTACAGTTCCTAATGTGTGGAAGAAGAAAATCATAGATTGAGTTAAGTAAGTATGAACTTGCCAATGCATCTTTTGCACACCATGAATTGAGTCTTTCATGCTCCTCTCTTGTAGGTTGTCCTTTACTTCTAAAAATGGGCATCTCCTCATCTCCTGAGATGTATCCATAGAGGCTCCTTCCTTGCAATTATGTCTTCATCCTCAAGGACCATGCTTGATAGTTGTTCCTATCCAATTTATCAATGAAAGAAGGAAAACCATCTCCCATTTTACCTTAGTTTTGCTTTGATACCACTATTGGGAAAGATCGATGGACACTCCAAAAAATGAGTTGGTACTGATAATCCCTGCTTTGTACCAAACCCCTTTAGCTTCAAAGTTGCGTTGTAGGCCCTCTTAGCTTTCCAATGACATTAAACAAGTGCCTATGTAATTTGGAAATGATCTGAGAAATGATTGATTCAAAACAAACTACTTCCCAATTCAACCTTCATGAAAAACCTTCTATTTTGGTACATACGCCTACTGCTTGGTAAGCTCAGTGCTTCCACTATAGTAGGAATTAGAAACATTCATTTTGGAGATATCAAACTAGCTTAATGAGCTAATGATTCCAAGTGAAATCACTCAAAATGATTGACTATACAGAGAGCAATAAACTTAGCAAGTATAGCATTACCCCCGATTTTTAAGGACCTCTGTAGAGTTTGAATAGTGATCAGTTCAATGCACATTTCTCCCATCCACTAAATGGACTTTCTTCAAACTTTTTCAGCATGTAAGAGACTTAGATCTGATTCTAATGAGCTATAGAACATTGAAAATGATGAAGTATTGACTGAGATATGAGCAATACAAAATGACTGTTCTGAGTGACAATAACAGAGAGATCAATAGATATAATGAATGATCTATTGTATTATGAAACAATGTTGTACATGATCATTGGCATGATAATCAATGCCCAATGATAGATAGAGGTGTAGGCTATGATGTGAGCCTCACTCTCGTACAAAATGATCAGCTAATGCCTTGGGATTGGAGTGCTCTACCCATGAGTTTTACAAGTCATTTTTATAGGTGCTTTACCTCCAAGTTTGAATTCAAATTCAAACTTGGCTTTACCAAAAAGTTCTCCTCCAATTTAGGATTCATTACACCAAAATGATTCTTAGCTTTTAGCTCTCCAACTTCCAAGAATTTGGAGATTTTACAAGATTCTTTCAAGTCATTTGACTTTTACAAATGGTAAAAGATAGGACTCATAGAAATGGTCTCTATGGAACTCAAATTATTCATAAGATCTTCTCATGCCTATCCAAGTGTGTAGGCTTGGCATTTTCTATAACACTACAGGATGTTTCAATGGGAGGTGCAAAAGCAAGAAGATTCTTCAACAATAGGGATGGAAAACAACTAAATGCAATGTTGAAGTGTTGGAAAAAATTATAAGAGGTTACAAAAAATATAAAAATCAATCCAAA
Organism: Ceratopteris richardii; assembly: GCA_020310875.1. Taxonomy (NCBI): domain Eukaryota; kingdom Viridiplantae; phylum Streptophyta; class Polypodiopsida; order Polypodiales; family Pteridaceae; genus Ceratopteris; species Ceratopteris richardii. The sequence continues at coordinate 117,404,734 of CM035414.1, forward strand.
AATAGAAAAGAAGGGATTAGAGGTGTGGATTAGACTAGATAAAGTTTTGAAGATCATGAGGCAACAAATATTTTTTTATCTATATATGATTGCTTCAAAAGGGAAATCATAGAGCTTATAGAAACCATCACAGAGGCTTGGAGTGTCAAAGACATAAATTACCAGTAGTGAGTTTCAAAGAGATTATTTTGTCTACCATTAGTTTTTCAAGTAAACATCTCATGATCTTTATCTTTACGTTTCTACAACATAGTCTTTTTTGCATGGACCATTCTTTGTAGGAAAGGGAACACTTTCCACATGGAACACTCGTGGCATGGAAAATTCTCATTATCAATTAAGAAAAATATTCTTCATATGCACAAGAAAAGGAGGAGGAGTCACAAAAAGTAATTCTCTCAAAGAGCTTTTTGATTGGTTCTTTAGAAGACAAATACAAAGGAGCAGATGCGAGATATCATCAACAAACAAACTATACACATAATGCCATTACAATATCACTAAAGGGAGAGGTCAAATGAATGAAATACGAAAATAATGAAATTTCATTCCAATGTGAACCTACAAGAGTAGTGATTGCATCAAAAAGGACTTAAGAATATGTTTTAGTATTTTTTTGGCCAAAATTTATATATGGATTTATTTAGAGTTTTGAAACCATGAAATTGATGAAATATAAGACTGTTATTTTTCTTTGATTCCTTTGAATGAGCTTGAACTTGAAAAATCTCCTCTGTATTTGAGATATTATTTCCTTTTGTAGTGAGCAATACTTTGTTCATCTCAGACTTCAACAGCCAGTGCAAAGCTAGAATAGTAGAGGAAGTAACCAACTCTAGAAGCATTAAACCCTCGGGCATAATCAAATACTTGAATGATGTTGTTCTCTCAAGAAGAAACACCCTCTATGCATTAAATGGCAATGAGGAATAGCCCATATATTTCGATACGGTCTTCAAAGAGAACAAGGCAAAAATAGGGTCCTCTACTTTAAATCTCTTATGTACAACATAGAATAAATCTAGATTTTAATTTTGGAAGATAGTAAATAATTGAATGAATATACACTTTTTCTTTTCCTTTATTCTCTAAAGCTTTCCTTGTGCCATTCCCTATTCTTAGAAAGTTGTCTTTATCTAATATTGATAAGTGCAAAAACAGTGACAAACAAGATCAATATGTATTGGGGAAAATGAATCATCATGTAAACGGAAATTATAAAACATAAAAAACTCAAAAAATGATATGACTCATGGGACACGACCAATTCAAGGACCTTGGATGATCCTATTCGAGGACCTTGGATGATCCTATTTCTTGAATCATTCACTCCTCAAAAATCTCAAAAAACTATCCATATTTGGCCTATTTACAAAACAAGTACCTATGAATGATTAGGGACAAGTGAGTTGTATATGAAAAAAGTTAAAAAACAAAAATTCTAAACTGAGTCTAGAACATGACCAATTCAAGAAATAAGGCTCATTAGAAAAACTTGGATGGGCCTAATCGCTTGAATCAGTCATATATCACAATCTTTACAAAATAGGCTGCATTATTTGTTATTCCACAATTTGTTTATTCGTGAATAATTACGGAATTTTATGGCAACACTCCATTATTCGAGTGAATTATTCAGTGCCACATCAGCTTATTTGGAGATGAGCGAATACTTTTTGCATGGTAATTCGTCAAATTTCTATCAAACGCGCTTTCGATCAAAAAGGTTTTCGATCAAAAACTTTATTGGTCGAAAAGCCTTCGATCGAATTACATTTCGATCGAAAGAAATTCGGTCAAATATTTTTTATAAAAGAACACAAGTAGACTCATTTTCATAAGAGATGCTTTGTTTTTACAAACTTACTGTGTCGTAGATAGAACAAAGTATAAACTCTTGCTATACATATTTAGTTTTGTACTTAAAGCATAAAGAAAAATATATTTGTTTGCGAATTAAAAACTATTGTGATTGTTTGACTCAACATTGATTCTTACTTCACAATATTATATGTATGTGTGTGTATGATTGTGAGTAACTATGTATTGTGATTGTTTGAATCAATATTGATTCTTACTTCACAATAGTATATGTATGTGTATTTGAGTGTATAATTGTGAATGAAATCTATTGTGATTGTTTGATTCAACATTGATTCTCACTTCGCAACAGTACATGTGTGTGTGTATGATTGTGAATAAAAATGTATAGTGATTGTTTGACTTAATATTGATTCTTACTTCACAATAGTATATGTATGTGTATTCGAGTGTATAATTGTGAATGGAATCTATTGTGATTTTTTTATTCAACATTGATTCTTACTTCACAATAGTATATGTGTGTGTGCATGATTGTGAATAAAAATTTATTGTGATTGTTTGAATCAATATTGATTCTTACTTCACAATACTATGTGTATGTGTATGTGTATGTGCATGTATATTATATGATTATGCATGTATATGTGTGTTTTTTTTATAATTCAAGGGTTCAAAAGGTATTAATAAGTGAAGATCAAAGGCATCCAAGGTTGCATATCAGCTAAGAGAAGGTTCTTGTTGTATCGATTCAACATAACTTCACAGATCTATAGATCTTCTTTAGAAAGTTGTATTGTATTGATACAACAAGAACCTTCTCTTAGCTGAGATGTTGGGCCTTGGCATCAAGACAATAGCATCAAGAGGGATTTGTTGAGAGGAAAGAAATCAATTTGTTGAGACAATAGCATTGAGAGGGATGACTAAGTTTTGATAGAAGTCGACTTATGCACTTGATCCTTGGATACTTACGATGAAAAAGATGCAAACAGATAAAAAAAGATTTTACTTTTTATGATATAGTTCAATATTTTTTCTAGCATATAATAATGAATGTGCATATGCATGTGTGTATGTATGCATGTATATATGCATGTGAGTATGTATGCATATGTGTGTGTATGTATGCATGTGAGTATATGTGTATGTGTGGCCGTGTGTGTATGTATATGTGGAAGTATCTATATGTATATGTATATGTGTGCATGAAAGTATGTGTATGCATGTTGTTGAGCCCATAAAAGTCATAAAGGTCAAAGTCAACTAGTCAAAGTCAAAAGGTCAAAGTCAATTGGTCAAAGTCGAACAAGGCCAAAGTCAACTGGTGCAAAGTCAAGGTGCTAAGGTGCAGGTGTCAAAGTGCATAGGTAGTGCACAATTAATTGTCCACAAAGGGTAAATTGGAGAAAGTGGGTTGCAGGTTGCAGAGGTATTTTCTCTAATTTCCCTAAGGTTCAAAGTGTTTTTTTTTAAGTATTTTGGAAGGTTGAGGTGAACCCCCTCTTATGTGCAAAAGTAAAGACTTAAAAGGAAATGTGAAGGTATGTGAAGCGGCAGCGTACGCACAGGGGAAAGTATGGTCCCCCAATTTAAATTTTGGGTTTTAGTCTAAAGTCACTACAGGACAAAATAGTGAGTTGTTGGCTGCCACTTGTGAAGACAATCTTGGGACATCAAAGTGAGCACCAAGATACTATTGCAGTTAGGAGCGTACATGATCGACACACTCAAATCAAGGCAAGGACTATTCTTGGACCAATTCTAGAGTAAGCAAGAGAAGCATAGTCTAAGTGAAGCAAGAGAGAGAAGTGCAAGAGTCACCAGTGTGCGACACAGAGAAGTGGGGTTGAAGGAGTGCATAGAGAGTGACTAAGGGATTGTGCAGAGAGTGCTAAGCTAGTCCCCCAAGGATCTCAAGGTCTCTTTGGAGTGTGCGCGTGCGGGCAGAAGGTATTCATTCCTCCCCCTTAGTGGAAGCTTGGTGCAAGGTGTGCACAAGGACAAGCTTGAAGCAGGTGGAGGTCTGGTGCAGAGGAGGCCGACGGCAAGAAGACTTTGGGATATTTGCTATTTTGTAATTGAGCACTCTGTGTGATTGTGCACAAAAGTATTGGCTTGTATTGTGCTTCAAACATTGTAATTGTCTTACTGTAATCAATCGGCAGAAGCTTCCAAGGTGTATTTCCTCTTCTGGTCTTTTCCTTTTCTCCTACAAACCCTCAAACTCCTTCTTGTCTAAGAATCCCCCAACAAAATTTGGCACACCCGGTGGGATTTCCAAGGAGACTTGAGCTTAGGAGAAACCAAGTGCAAAGTATAGCAGAGGTCACGTGTCTATAGTGCTACTTCATCAACCAAAAGGTAAATATTCTTATCAAGTGTCTCATATTAAGTGGGCTATGAGCTGCTCATGACTGTAACTCGATCCCAAACATTGAGGGTCACCTGCAAGCAAACAAGAAGGAAGGTTGTTAGAAGATGCTCCAGTCCACTATCTTCAACCTCAACAGTAAAGAGCATGGCGGGACAGGTAGACTTGGAAACCTTACTCTCAAGATTAAATATAAAGTTTCCTTCTTTCAAAGGCCTAGCTCAGGAGGATCCGGATGAACACATTAGAAGGTTTTTGGCACTATGTAAGACTAGAGGCTTAATGGGTAAGAAGGATGCCTTTTTGATTCTCTTCCCTGCCACATTAGAGGGATTAGCAGATAAGTGGTTCAGCTAGTTTGCTGAAAACCATTTTACCACTTGGGATGTGATGAAAGATGCATTTAGAAATCAATTCCAGCATGGCAACACTACGGAGATTATCATAGAAGAACTAGAAAATTTGAGATTGGGTCCAGGTGAAAAGTTCCCAGAGTTTGTGACTAGGGCCAAAGCACTAATGGCTAAATTGCCAGATCCACCACATGATTTTTTTGTTAAGAAATGGTTAGCCAAGCCCCTACCAGTGGCCACCCAATGCAAAATAAAGGAATTAGTGTTACCTACAGCCTCCATAGAGGAGTTCATCAACACAGCTACACGCCTGGAGCAGATAAGGCACCAGTATGGAGCTACTTCTTCCCAACCAACATATGGTACAGAAATGGAGGATCCAGTGATCCAGCTAAGGAAGGAGCTGGAGGGCTTAAAAAGAAATGAGCCCTACAAAGAGGAGGAGAATGCTGTTGCTCAGTTGAGAAGGGAGATTGAAGCACTAAAGCTCCAAAAGGAGGAGGAGGCCCAAGCAGAGGAATTGGCTCAGCTGCGACAGGAGTTGCAGGAACTCAAAGGGAGTGGCATCAAGAGTGGACTTTGGTGTTCCATGTGCATCAAGCAAGGGCATATAGTAAGTGAATGTCCTCTATTAAGTGTGACTTGCCAATTATGCAGGAAAGTTGTTCATGAGGCCCATGAATGCCAATCAAGGGGAATACCTGCAACAACATACTGGACACAAGGAGGACCCCTACCCCCAACAAATGTGATGGCAGCTGCACCCAATCAAGGTAACACTTATAACCCTAGATAGAGAGATAACTTTGGAAGTGGGCCAAGGAGGCCAATTATTTGTTTCAGATGTGGAGAATGTGGGCACTATCAAAGTAGGTTCACTCTCCCAGAAAATGCCCCACCTTGCAGAAACTGCCCATGTGTATGTATGTATGCATGAAAGTACATGTATGCAAGTGTGTATGTGTATGTCCGTGTATGTTATATGGTTGCAAGTGAAAATCAAATATGATTATGTGTGTATGATTGTGAATTAAAAACTATTGTAATTGTTGAAAAAGGTTTTATGTTCTTTTTTATAATTTAAGGGTTGACAAGGTATCAATTGTTGATGTATAAAACATCACAAGAAATGAATTAATGTGACACTAGAACACCTCTATGGTCACCATTAACTCATTGCCACTCCAAACTTTGAGAAATGATAGCTTAAAGTGAGAACTTTGCTTCTACAGAAATTCCTAGTCACCGAAATGACATACCTTCAGTATTTTGCTAATTTCTCCTAGCTCAAGTATTCTTTCTCCATGAAACTTTACAAGCTGAAACTAGAAGAGTAGAGCTTTCCAACAAGCTATCATATGCATCAAACGGAGCTCTAGAACTCAAGTTATGGCCCTCACAAGATGACCATGTATGACCTTCCAAAACTGGAAATTTTTGCCTGTTTTAGTATTCCTGATGTCCAAAAATAAAAAATTCGATGCCTGGCATCGAATTTCAGTCCAAGTCGATGCCGGGCATCGACTTTGGGCTTTTTTTGGCTATTTTTCTGCACCAGAAACACTCTATTTTATACACATATGAAGAAGACCACTTGTATGCTAGAAGTCGATGCCAGGCATCGACTTTATGCTCAAACTCGATGCCAGGCATCGAGTTGCTCCACAAACTTCATATTTTTAAAAGATTCAACAATAGTTAACACACAGAGAATGAAAAAATGACTTATCAGCCAAGATTCGATGCCAGGCATCGAATTGCTCAGAAAACTTGAACTTTTGAATTCATCACACAGTAGGCAATCATGGAGATGATGGAGAGAGGCTCATACACAGAACTTTACTCAGTTCTTCTCATAACTATAAAAAACTCAGAAGTTTTACAGATGCTTTCTCACTCAGAGAAGCCCGACTATTCTCAGTCGTACAAAAATGAGTTCTTCTCACTTTCTCTCTCTCCCTCCTTCTTCTTCTCCTTCTCTCTATTCTCTCTCTCTCATCCCGCGTCAGTTGATACAAACTAACTTATATAGATTTTCGTATTCTCGTGATTTTTTAAAAAACTTCTAGAACTAAAGTGAACTAACTTTACAAGTATAATACAGTTGTGAATTTGTCCCTTCACATAGGCATGGGGTTTTCTTCCTAAGATTTGACCTCCAAATATATGTCCAATTAGTGAGTGTTTCTCCAACAGCTCCCCCTCAATCACTAATTGACATTCCCTGTTTCTTCATATCTTCTTCTTTTCTTTTACTCCTGCCATGCTTTTAAATCTGCTGGTCTTCACACCATCCAAGCTCTTTGTCATTATGTCTGCTAACTGATCTTTAGTGGAAATGTACTCCACTTCAATCTCCTTCTCCATTACCTTTTCTCTGAGAAAATGATATTGTATCTCTATGTGCTTTGTCCTTGCATGAAATACTGGATTTGCTGCAAGATAAAGTGAACTCATATTATCTCCATGTATTGTAGGTGTACCTTGATCAATGCCTAAGCTCTTGAACAATGTCTTCATCCATATGACTTCCTTAGCTGCTTCCACAAGTCCTTTGTACTCTGCTTCAGTTGATGATAATGCTACTGTATGTTGTTTCTTTTAACACCAACTTACAAGCTTATCACCAATATATATCATGTAACCATGAGTTGATCTTCTGTCATCTTGGTTACCTGCCCAGTCTGAGTCACTATAGGCTCTCAACTTCAAATCTGATGTAAAAGGATAATATAATCCTTCCTTTATAGTTCCTTTGATATATCTGAGAACTCTTTGACCTGCAATCCAATGTGGGTCCTTTGGACAATGCATGAATTGTGACAAAACTCCCACTGCATAACTAAGATCAGGTCTTGTTAGTGTAGCATAAATCAAACTACCCACAAGAGATTGATACTTCCTCATATCTTTGTAGTCTGCACCATCATATTTACTGAGCTTGTGATTAACTTCAAGTGGAGTTGAAGCTTCTCTGCAATTTTCCATATCAAACTTCTTCAACAAGTTCAGAAGATACCTTTCTTGTGACACATATATGCCATGATCTGTATAAGTAACTTCCATTCCAAGAAAGTATGATAACTTTCCTAGGTCACTGATCTTAAACTCTTTCTCAAGTAATCTCTTTACCTCCTTGATTCCTTCATCTGAAGTACCTGTGATTATAATGTCATCTACATAAATACAAATGTAGATTGTACCTTCCTCTGTTCTTCTGATAAGTAGACTTGGGTCTGCTTTTGAACTTTGATATCCAAGATCATTGAGATACTTCACCAGTCTATAGTTCCAAGCTCTTGGAGCTTGCTTCAATCCATACAATGCTCTTCTCAACCTGCAAACAAAATTTGGATACCTGGAATCTATAAACCCTTGAGGTTGTTCCATGTATACCTCATCTGATATGTATCCATTCAAGAATGCATTTTTTATATCCAATTGACTTAGGGTCCATCCTTTTGAAGCTGCAATAGCAATGACTGTCCTTATAGTTGACATCTTAGCTACAGGACTGAATGTCTCATCATAATCTATGCCATAGGTCTGGGCATAGCCTTTCACCACCAATCTAGCTTTGTATCTGGCTATACTTCCATCTGCAAGCTTCTTCACTTTATAAACCCATTTATTTCCAATTACTTTCTTACCATTTGGTTTAGGAGCAAGTTCCCATGTCTTGTTCTCCTCCAGTGCATTGAACTCTTCCTTCATTGCTTCTTCCCATTGCTTCTTACCTTTAGCTTCATCATAGTTCTGAGGTTCTTCATCATCTTTGACCATATATGCATAGTTCTTCTGAGTTATGTAAGAAGTATCATAGGAATACCTTTCTGGTTGTTTTCTTGTCCTGCTTGACCTTCTTGGTTCACATTCTTCATATGTGTCTGGATACACTTCTTCATCAAATATAGGAGCTTCTTCATTTCTTCTTGTTAATCCACTTGTGGATGTACTTGCTTGCATATAGTCTTCATCTCTATTCACCTGCACAATTGATTTTCCTTTCTCACATCTTCTTACCTCTTCTTCAAATTCTTCAGCTGTATGACTTTGATCTGCATACCAACTTTTCTGTTCATCAAATGTAACATCTCTAGAAACAATAAATTGTTTGGTTAGAGGATTCCACAATCTGTAACCCATCTGCTTTTCATCATAACCAATGAACACATATTTTTCTGCCTTTGGTTCAAGTTTATGCCTAAGTTGTGATGGCACATAAGCATATGCAATTGATCCAAACACTCTACAATGATCTAGTGTTGGTTTCTTACCCCACCAAGCTTCATATGGAGTCATTCCATTCAGAGCTGCACATGGTAATCTATTCACAAGATATGTAGCTGTATTTACAGCCTCAGCCCAAAGATAATTTGGACAGTTCTTCTCCTTTAGCATAGCTCTAGCAAACTCAACCAAAGTCCTGTTCCTTCTTTCTGCTACACCATTTTTTTGTGGTGTATACCTGCAAGTTATTTCTCTCTTAATACCTGCATTCCAAAGATAATCATTGAACTCTTGGGAGAAATATTCTCCCCCTCCATCAGACCTCAGTCTCTTAAACTTTTGACCTGTGACTCTCTCTGCATATACATGAAAATGCTTGAAAGCTCCAAACACTTCTGATCTTTCCTTCAAAACATATAATGTTATCCATCTTGTAGCATCATCAATGAAAAGAACATAATACCTTGAGCCACTGATAGATCCTTCTTTTGTTGGTCCCCATACATCTGTATGAATGAGCTCAAGTACTCCATCATGTTTGAATCCTTTCTTTTGAAATGGTAACCTGTGTGCTTTACCCATTTGACATGCTTCACATTTATAAACCATATGTTGACTTTGCACATTTGGTAATCCTAGTACAGACTGATTAGCAACCATAGCTTTAATTCCTCTTTCATTGAAATGACCTAATCTCTTATGCCAGAGATCAAGTTCTGTAATCATTGCTTCACCATGTGTGAGCAAAGCTTGACCAATGTTCCCTTGCACTCTTAAAGTAAAGAGTCTACCTTCTTTCTTACCAGAGACAATCTGATTATATCCATTCTCTGGATCTTCAACAAATACTCCTTCATTTGTAAACCTGACTTGAAAACCTTTTTCAACTATCTGTCCCACACTAATCAAGTTTTTAGGTATTGTAGGAACATACAAAACATTGGTTAGCAAATCTGCTCCACTCTTGCATTTCACCTTTCCAATTGAATGTACACTATGTCTTGTATTATCACCAGTTTGAACTGTGTGACTAGAAATGCCTTTCTCCAATTCTGACATCAATTCTATGTTTCCTGACAAATGATTAGAACATCCAGAGTCAATGTAAAATACCTTTAGATCTTCTTTATCTGATGTGCTGATTGAATTCATCATCAATGATGTATGACTTTCATTCTGTGTGTCATTTGCATAGTTGTAGTAGGTGGTGTTGTAGGATTGATTCTGTCCCCAACTTCTTCCTCCACCTCTACCATAGCCTCCTCTTTGACTTTGTCTACCTCTTTGAAAATTACTTTGATATCTTCCACCTCGACCTCTGCTATTGTTGTTTTGATTCTGGCTTGATCCTTGTTGGTTATGCCAACAGTCATGAGCCAAATGATTACTCAATCCACAGATCCAGCAAGCCTTCTTATTGTTATTTTGATTACCTCTTCCTCTTCCAAAGCCTCTTGCTCTTCCTCTGCCAGTGCCCTTACCTCTTACATAATAAACTTGAGAAGTTGACTCTTCTTCATCCTTTGCTTTACCTTTATCTCCTTTCTTCTTGTTCTTCATGTACATTGCAGAACTTTGTCCTTTATCTCCATCTCCCTTCAAGTCTTGCTCATATGTGAGCATCAAACCAAGCAACTGGTTCAAATCTGGAACATAATGATTTAATGAAAGTTCTGTTGATAAGACAAAAGGTTTCCACCTTTCATCCCCTCTCAAACCTGCAAGTAATTGAGCAATCAATCTGTGATCTTCAACATCTTCATCTATGGATCCAAGACTATCTGCAAGATCCTTCATCTTAGTGACATAATCACTAATACTTTGACTTGGCTTCTTCTTGAATGTTGTAAACTCTGACCATAGACTTGCTTTCCGTGCTTTAGTAGTGCTTTGGAAATGATATTCCAATGCATTCCATATATCTTCTGATGATTCCAATCCTATGATGTGTGGTAGCAAATGATCTGAGATTGTATTGTAGATGTAAGCTTTTGCACTTGCATCCTTCTTCTGCCAATGCTTTAAAGCATCAAGTTCTTCTTTCTTTGGTCGGCTTTCATCTTCAAATACTGGCTTCTCTTCTTCACCTGTTACATATACCATGAGATCCTTACTCATAAGTAAGGCTTCCATTCTCATTACCCATGCGGGGTAATTATCTTTGTCCAGTTTGTCAATGGAGATATGATCTGCCATAGTTCTTTCCTTCTGCTGCAACCTGTGAGCTTAAAGGATAAAGGATAGTACCTTTTGAAGTTCTTTGTGTATGAGGATACTTTTGAAGTAACCTTTTGATGCCTTGTTTCTTCAAATGCTTCACCTTTCAAACTTTAATGGAAAACTTTACAAAACTTCTCGTACCTTTGTCGTCTTCTGCTCTCGAGAATCTTTCTGCTCTGATACCACTTGTTGATGTATAAAACATCAACAAGAAATGAATTAATGTGACACTAGAACACCTCTATGGTCACCATTAACTCATTGCCACTCCAAACTTTGAGAAATGATAGCTTAAAGTGAGAACTTTGCTTCTACAGAAATTCCTAGTCACCGAAATGACATAGCTTCAGTATTTTGCTAATTTCTCCTAGCTCAAGTATTCTTTCTCCATGAAACTTTATAGGCTGAAACTAGAAGAGTAGAGCTTTCCAACAAGCTATCATATCCATCAAACGAAGCTCTAGAACTCAAGTTATGGCCCTCACAAGATGACCATGTATGACCTTCCAAAACTGGAAATTTTTGCCTGTTTTAGTATTCCTGATGTCCAAAAATAAAAAATTCGATGCCTGGCATCGAATTTCAGTCCAAGTCGATGCCGGGCATCGACTTTGGGCTTTTTTTGGCTATTTTTCTGCACCAGAAACACTCTATTTTACACACATATGAAGAAGACCACTTGTATGCTAGAAGTCGATGCCAGGCATTGACTTTATGCTCAAGCCAGGCATCGAGTTGCTCCACAAACTTCATATTTTTAAAAGATTCAACAATAGTTAACACACAGAGAATGAAAAAATGACTTATCAGCCAAGATTCGATGCCAGGCATCGAATTGCTCAGAAAACTTGAACTTTTGAATTCATCACACAGTAGGCAATCATGGAGATGATGGAGAGAGGCTCATACACAGAACTTTACTCAGTTCTTCTCATAACTATAAAAAACTCAGAAGTTTTACAGATGCTTTCTCACTCAGAGAAGCCCGACTATTCTCAGTCGTACAAAAATGAGTTCTTCTCACTTTCTCTCTCTCTCCCTCCTTCTTCTTCTCCTTCTCTCTATTCTCTCTCTCTCATCCCGCGTCAGTTGATACAAACTAACTTATATAGATTTTCGTATTCTCGTGATTTTTTAAAAAACTTCTAGAACTAAAGTGAACTAACTTTACAAGTATAATACAGTTGTGAATTTGTCCCTTCACATAGGCATGGGGTTTTCTTCCTAAGATTTGACCTCCAAATATATGTCCAATTAGTGAGTGTTTCTCCAACATCAATAACTGAAGATCAATGGCATCTTGGACAATGTATATCAGCTAACAGAAGGTTTGTGTTGTATTAATACAATATAGATTCACATATCCATAGATCTTCTTTAGGAAGTTGTATTGTATTGATACAACACAAACCTTCTGTTAGCTGAGATATTGGCATCAAGACAATCACATCAAGAGGGACTTGTTGGGAGGAAAGGAATAGGCTTATTAAGATAATAGCATCAGGAGGGACTTGTTATGGCCAAGTTTTGATAGAAATCGACTTATGCACTCAAGCTTTCGATACTTATGGCAAAAAGATGTAAATAGGTAATAATTTTTTTTTACTTTTTATGATAGTTTAATATTTCTTCAAGCACATAATAATTAGTTTTTACTTTTTTTATATTTTTATAGGTTATTTTGAAGGTTGATTGATTTTGAGCTGAGTATAAAAGTAAAAATTTCCCATTAAAAAGGGATCATTATCAATTGTTAACTTGAATCATTTGAATCATTAACTTTCCTTTTTTTTTAGGCTCAAGTCAATTTATTGTGTGTATGCGCTTGTATTTATGTATATATATATATACATATGCATGTGTGTGTGTATGCATATGTATGCATGTGTGCGTATGAATGCATGTAAGTATGTATGCACATGTGTGTGTATGCATATGTATGCATGTGCATGTGTGTATATGCATATGTAGGTATGTGCATGTGTGTATATGCATATGTATGCATGTATGTGCATGTGTGTGTATACATGTGTCTATGTATGTATGCATATGCGTGTATGTATGCATGTAAGTGTATGTGTGTGTCTATATGTGTGTGTATATGTGCAAGTATCTATATGTGTGTGTGTGCAAGTATTTATATGTGTGTGTGTATATGTGCAATGTGTGTGTGTATATGTGCAATGTGTGTGTGTATATGTGCAAGTATCTATATGTGTGTGTATGTTTTTGTGTGTCTATATGTGTGCATGTTTTTGTGTGTCTATATGTGTGCATGTTTTTGTGTGTCTATATGTGTGCATGTTTTTGTGTGTATGCATATGTGTGTATGACATGCACATACATACACACATGTACTTTCAAATCTATAAAACAAAAACACTAATTTTACCTTTGAAGAAAAGTTTGGAGCTCTTTAGACTCTCAAACATGTGCGAAATGTGATTTCGATAATAAACTTTCGACCGAAAGAACTTTTGATCGAAATGTTTCGATCGAAATGTTTTTTGTTGAAAGAATTTTTGATCAAAAGCTTTCCGATCGAAAGAGTATCCCTGTCCATTTTTTTTTTTGGTGTTTATTCGGACAACCCTGAATAAAACGAACATATTCGGTATTTTTTAATTATTCGATCAAGTAAATGCAACTTAGGTTACAAATAGACATAAATTTTCCTATATTTGATGTCAACATTTATAAATGATGAGGAATAAGGTATTGCACAATGGTCAAACCAAAAACCTCATGTGATTGAATGAATCTAGGACACGAACAATTCAAGCAATTAGGCTCATTAGAAAGTCTTGGATGGGCCTAGTCACTTGAGGCGATCATGTCTCATAGATGGGTCATAGTTGCAAGGGAAGTGATTTTGGACATACCTCAACCTCATCTTCATCATGAATCAATTCTTCAGAATCACATCTTATTGTTCCTTTGTCCTCAACAACATCCACAAATGCGTATCTTTTTTCCAAATGAGTAAATCCCCATATTTTTCTATTACTGGTCAAACACTTCATTTGGAAGTGTTGGCTCTGTAAGTACTCTTTCATTAGAAGCTAAAAAGTTCTTTGGATGAATCTTTAAATGCATCACTTGACAAAATCAAGTAAAAGCTTAGAAATTCCTCTTTACTTTTTTCCTTCTCGTTTAAACTTCCTTGTAGTTTCTTCAAATTCAATTATTGCAGCATGGCAATAAACTTCTCTTAGATGTAAGAGCTCTTGTATGCAATATAGAGGAATAAAGTCTTTCCTAGAGATAAATTTGTTGAGAACATTTGTTTTATGTAGGGTACAAGTTTCAAATTATGTAAATACCTTTGGGAACTCTTCAAATACTTCAAGAAGGCTCATATTATTCATAAAAGATAGCAAAAATACCACGTGAGTTCTAGAACATGGTGAGTCAAATTAGTGAGTCACAAGGGAGCTGTAGTGGTGTCCTAGTGGAAGGTCGATGTGGCTAGTTAACACTTGAGTCATGTAATACCTCCACCCAAGTGTCTACCACGAATTTAGATGTATTAGGAAGGTTTCAGATTAGTTTCCCATGCTATAAAAAGAGGAGAAAAGTCCTGATCTTGTGGGAAGTCCAACAGAGGCATATGTGTATCTCTATGCTGCTGTAGTTTTTTATGCAGAGATTGTAGAGCTTGTAGCTCCCTCATTATATATCCAAATTACATGTTTGATATCTCATTTGAAGCTCTTACTGTCTACTTTTTTCCTGTAAATTTTCATAATCATTGGATTTGTGAGCTGAGAGCAGTACTCTCTGCAAGTAGTGTGTGTTCTCTGGTTTCACCTCTGCTGAAGGTCTCCATTAAACCTCTACCTTGCAGAGGTCATATCTCCTTGTGTATTTATCCAAATTGAGTGTTCTTTGGCTCATTGGAAAGCTCTTGGTCTCTAGTTTAGGTGGTTAAAAGAGCTTTAGAAAATTCCAATCCAATAGAGAACAGTAAGCTCTGCAAGCATGACTGGTTTTCTGTGATGAAGTTTGTGAGAAGGTCAACTTGTTCCTAGGGGATTCCACCTACTTCCTGCTATATTTTGGAGGTCAATAAACTCCAAAATTGGTATCAGAACAAGTACTTGGAGGCTTGGAGAAGGTTATCATACCTTGATGAAGAATTTGAAGCTATCAAAGAAGCAGTTCATCATCAACACTACACAAAGGTAGAAGAAGATCTCAAGGAGGCATCTCAAGCAACATCCAAGCAAAGAAAGGTGCACATACCTCATTTACAAGGTAAATATTATATTTCTTCTCATCACACACATTGGAAAGAAGGCTTAAAGGAGGAAGTTTAGTATTTACACAATGGGCAATCAACGTGCACAAATAGAGAAGCTTGATAAGAACAACTATCAAGCATGGCGATTTAGAACCACAACATACTTGCAAGGTAGAGGCTTTTATGATTTGATTGATGGAACAGATATCAAACCTATATTACCAGAGGATCCAAATCAACAACAATTGAGGGAGTTTAGACTTTGGAATGAAAGAGACAAAAGGGTTATATTCATCTTATCACGAAATATTCAAGATTCAATGGTAGGACACATACAAGATCTAGACACAAGTAGAGATGTTTGGCTTGCATTGGAAAGATTTTATGCTACAAGTACAAGAGCAAGGAAGATTCAACTCAAAAATGAGTTGAATAACATAAAGAAAGATACAAGGACATCGGTCAATGATTACTTGTTGAAGGTTAAAGAGATTGCAGATCAACTAGGATCAATTCAAGCTCATGTGGAGGACGATGACTTGGTTGCACATACTCTCAACGACCTCAAGGATGATGAGAGATGGAAACCATTCATTACTTCAGTTTATGTTAGAGGAGAATTACCAAACTTTGATTAGCTTGTTGATCTCATGGTCATGGAGGAGATGAATCTAAATGGCTCTACTTCAAATAAAAAAGGATCTCGAGGACAAGCTCTTTATGTAGGATCATCAAGAGGTGGAAACAGAGGAAGAAGAGGTTCAAATAGAGGTCGAGGAAGAAGGAGCGATGAACAAGGGACTTCAAGTGGCTTCTTCAACAGAAGAGGAAGAGGAAGATCAAGCGCTAGAGGTACGAGAGGCAACTACAACTACAATCAAAGACAAAGGAGTGAAGATAACAACAATTGCTATATATGTGGAAGGTATGGACACTATGCCAAAGATTGCTATCAAAATAAAAATAATCAAGGTGGTAATCGAAGAGGAGGCTATTCAAGAAGAGGTAAACAACAAGGAAATTATGCAGTTGAAGGTAAAAGTGAAGATTATGATTCTCTTCTTATGATGAATGTAGAAACTAAGATGAATTGCAATAGTGATGTATGGTATGTAGATAGTGGTTGCTCTAACCATATGTCACATGATGCTTCATGGTTTTCTAATATGCATAATCCTTCATGTAAAGGTCATGTTGAAACAGGAGATGATACAACACATAAGATTATGCAGGTTGGAGATGTTGTTATGCAGGATAAGAGCAAGACAAATTGCTTGAAGGATGTACTTTATGTGCCAACGATTACTAAGAATTTGATGTCAGTTGGTCAAATGGTACAAAAAGGTTTGCAAATAATATTCAATCATGCAGGTTGCTTCATTGAGGATCCAAAGCAAAGGAGGTTAAATGCTAGAGGTCAAAAACAAGGTAGATTGTTTACATTCAAGGTAAACCCAAATCATACAAACTATTTCTCTTATGGTATGCATCGAATAGCAGAGCTTGATCTATGGCACAAAAGGATTGGACACATGAATGTACACAGGTTAAAGGAGCTATCAAAGAAGAGGATTGTTGAAGGATTACCTGATCTTACTAAGTAACATATGGTGCATCTTTGTGAAGAATGTCAAATGGGTAAGCAGAGTAGACAACCTTTCAAGCATTCAAGCTATGTAAGTAGTGGATTGCTAGATCTTATACACACAGACGTATGGGGTCCTACTAAAGAGGCATCCTTGGCTGGTAATAAGTACTATGTATCATTCATTGATGATCATAGTAGAATGACATTTGTGTATTTCATTAAACATAAGAGTGAAGTCTTTGATTGTTTCAAAAATTTTAAATCATTTGTCGAGAAGCAAACAGGAAGATATGTTAAGAAGCTAAGATCCGATGGAGGGGGAGAGTATTTCTCTCAAGCTTTTATTGATTTTTTGTATGATGAAGGTATCAAAAGAGAAGTTACATGCAGGTATACTCCACAACAAAATGGAGTCGCAGAGAGAAGAAACAAAATCATAGCAGAAGCATCTAGAAGCATGCTAAATGATATGTGTTTGCCTAATTCTTTTTGGGTTGAAGCTGTTAGCACAAGTGTGTACATTATGAATAGAGTACCTACTACTGGAGTTCATCATTTGACACCATATGAGGTATGGCATGGAAGAAAACCAAGTGTAAGTCATTTGAAAGTATTTGGTTGTGTATGTTATGTACATGTACCTAGTGAAGTGAGATCAAAACTTGATGTGAAATTAGAAAAGTGTATATTTATTGGTTATGCAGATACTCAAAGAGGATATAGATGTTATAATCCTCATACCAATAAGGTGGTTGTTTCAAGAGATGTAAATTTTGATGAATCACTTTCATGGTATGTAGATAAGAAAAGTTTGCAGGTCATAAATGGAGATGAAGAGGATACAGGTGAAGGAGATGAGTGCTTACCTCAGCCCACAAGAAGTTCAAGTGATGAGAAAAGTGGTTTGGATGAAGAAAGAGAGCTACCTTTCAATGGAAGGTTAAGGCAAGAGTCACCTCCAAGTGTTAAAAGTAAAGGTAAACTCAAACTTGTTGAAGTTAATGATGAAGGAGAGGAAATTAGTGATGTATGTGAGTATGGAGAATCATCAAAGGTTCCTAATAAGAAAGGAAGAGCATCTACATTGGAGGTAAGAAGAACTTCAAGAGTGAGTAAGCAACCTCAAAGGTATACGTATGAATCTTTCATGAATACTCATTATGCTTTTATGACAAAAGTTGAGCAGGAAAATGAACCCACATGTTATGATGAGGCAAAAGGAGATGAAAAGTGGGAGAAAGCAATGAGAGAAGAAATGGAAGCACTACAGGATAACAAGACTTGGAATTTAGTTCCAAGTACACCAAAACAAAAGGTAATTGGTTGCAAGTGGGTTTTTAAGATTAAAAGAAATGGTGATGGTAGTGTGTCAAGATATAAGGCTAGACTTGTAGCAAAAGGATATAATCAAACTCAAGGATTGGACTATGAAGAAACATTCAATCCAGTAGCAAACATGGGAACGGTGAGAACTTTGTTGGCTTTAGCTGCAAGTAAAAGGTGGAATATATATCAACTCAATATAAAGAATGCCTTTCTTAATGGTGAGTTAAATGAAGAAGTGTATATGTCACAACCAGATGGTTATGTGGATGCAAAATGTCCTAATCATGTATGCAGGTTAAAGAAGGCATTGTATGGTCTTAAACAGGCACCAAGGGCATGGAATGCAAGGTTGGTAAAGTATCTTATGCTGCAAGGATACACAGCGAGTCATGCTGATCCTTCACTTTATGTAAAACATGTAGATGACATGTGTGTCTATGTATGCATTTATGTGGATGACTTGTTGATTACAAGGAATGATGCAAAAGCAATTGAAGAGATAAAAGGTAATTTGGGAAAGGAATTTAAAATTTTAGATCTTGGTTTGCTTAGATACTTTCTTGGGATTGAAATTGTGTGTAGCGATGAAGGTATGTGGTTGATATAGAGAAAGTATATATGTGATATGCTGAAAAAGGTTTGGTATGCAGGAATGTAAATTTGTTTCTACTCCAATGGAATGTAATGTAAAGTTGAGTGCAAAGGAAGGTGATGAGTTGCATGATATGAATGTGTATAGATCCATGGTAGGATCTTTGATTTATGCAACAAAAACTAGACCTGAGATATGCTATGCAGTGGGAGTATTGTCACAATTTATGCATGAACCTAGAGTACCTCATATGCATGCAGCAAAAAGAGTGCTTAGGTATTTGAAAGGGACCATGAACGAAGGATTATATTATAGTCATGATGTTGATCTAACTCTTAAAGTCTTTAGTGATGCAGATTGGGCTGGAAACAAAGATGATAGAAGATCCACAAGTGGATATGTGGTAATAGCAGGAAACAAGACATTAACATGGAGTTCAAAGAAACAGCCTACAGTTGCTCTATCTTCTACAGAGGATGAGTATAGAGGATTAGCATTGGCTACTACTAAGGTTATATGGTTTAAAAAGTTGTTTCATGACTTGAATGTGCAGATTGATGTACCACTGATATATGGGGATAACTTGACTAGCATTCATATGACCTCAAATCCTATTTTTCATGCTAGAACAAAGCATATAGAGGTTCACTATCATTACGTTCGAGAGAAGGCCATAAACAATGAAGTACAAGTTTCTTTTGTGGGAACAAAGGATCAAGTTGCAGATATCTTCACCAAATCCTTGGATGGACCAAAGCTTCAAAGATTCAACTATATTCTTGGCATGAAGGAAATACACTTTGAAACTTGAGGGGGAGAATCTTGAGAACATTTGTTTTATGTAGGGTACAAGTTTCAAATTATGTAAATACCTTTGGGAAGTCTTCAAATACTTCAAGAAGGCTCATATTATTCATAAAAGATAGCAAAAATACCACGTGAGTTCTAGAACATGGTGAGTCAATTAGTGAGTCACAAGGGAGCTGCAGTGGTGTCCTAGTGGAAGGTCGATGTGGCTAGTTCTCAAAGTCCATCAATACCTTTCTTATTTGAGCACTTGAGTCATGTAATACCTCCACCCAAGTGTCTACCACGAATTTAGATGTATTAGGAAGGTTTTAAATTAGTTTCCCATGCTATAAAAAGATTAAAGAAGTCGTGATCTTGTGAGAAGTCCAAGAGAGGCATATGTGTATCTCTATGCTGCTGTAGTTTTTTATGCAGAGATTGCAGAGCTTGTATCTCCCTCATTATATATCCAAATTACATGTTTGATATCTCATTTGAAAGCTCCTACTGTCTACTTTCTTCTTCTAAATTTTCATAATCATTGGATTTATGAGCTGAGAGCAGTACTCTCTGCAAGTAGTGTGTGTTCTCTGGTTTCACCTCTGCTGAAGGTCTCCATTAAACCTCTAACTTGCAGAGGTCATATCTCCTTGTGTATTTATCCATATTGAGTGCTCATTGGAAAGCTCTTGGTCTCTAGTTTATGTGGTTAAAAGAGCTTTAGAAAATTCCAATCCAATAGAGAACAGTAAGCTCTGCAAGCATGACTGGTTTTCTGTGATGAAGTTTGTGAGAAGGTCAACTTGTTCCTAGGGGGTTCCACCTACTTCCTTCTATATTTTGGAGGTCAATAAACTCCAACAAAATTAATGTGGAAGCTTTGGGAGAAAAAGTTATTTTTTTTTGAGATCTTTACATCTTCTATTGGTTGTCGAATGGTTGCCCTTGCTTTGAAAGTTTCCATGTCGAAATTCTTAACCTCTTCTTATTCTGCTTGAATGTTAATCTCTTCAAAAATTATCAATTTGTGAATATTTCTAAAGCTTAAGTTCTAGAGATGTTTCTTTCTTCTCATCAAGGTTCTTTCTTCATTCTTGTCTCACTAGATGTATGATCAGCCAAATCAAAAACCCCATGTTTAGTGGAAGTAAACAACAACCATTTTCATGTTGTGGGAAAAACTCCATCTCCCTAGGAAAGGGGGAAGCCTTCCTACACTTTCTAATTATTTTGGCCTTGTCAAAAGGATCCTTTTCAAATATGCTTGGGTGAATATATTTCTTGTTGGAGATAATAACTTCCTCTCCATTGACTATGCTCAGGAAACTATTCCATTCATCCATGCTTACTTTTATCTACAAGTGCTTCAAAATGAAAGGAGGGATTGTATGTCTTCATTGCATCTTGAAACTGATTAACTCTCGAGCCCTCTTGAACAATGAAATTTAGTAGTTTCTTAGATGGAGAGACACGGAGAATCACATTATTCTCTTCCATTTCAAAATCCTACAAGGCTCTTACTGTAGATGCAATAGACGACCAATGCAAGAAAATAGAGGAAGTCAAAGATGGTCAAATATGTGCTATAACTTGAATCAATAATCTACAAAATTCAAGGTAGGAGTGCTTGAGTATGGATGCATAAATTTTTTTGAAGGTAGAAAATGAGCAAAAGCCAATGGAAAAGAGATGATGGAGAGTAAATGTCACCACAAATTTATAGGGGAAAAGAGATTATGGAGAATCCATATGTCACCAATGAGAGCATGCCACATGGCAAGGCCTCAAGAATACCAACAATCAAATAATGAGGACCAATGAGAGCTGGAGACATGGCAACCAATGTTTAAATCTACAATGGTCAAATGATGTGCACCAATGAAGAGATGACACATGGCAAGATACATTGGAATTGGTTAAATGACATGGACCAATCAAACGATGCCATGTGGCATCAATGAATCAATCAATCAATGCACCCAAGAGAACCTATATGAGATCCTCACTTGAATTGTGCCATTGTTCGTGATCTCTCTTAGTTCCCCATAGTTTTCTTTGCAATTCTTTTTCAAGCCTCTTCTAGAAGAAACAAGTCATTCCTTGTTGAAGTCTCTTGGTGTGCAAGGTAATATATGGGTTTCTTTGCTTTTTGAAGTCATTCACTTATGTATTCATAAATATGACACTTTTTTTGGACATGATAGATTCAAGCAACTAGGTCCATTAGAGAAGCTTGCATGGCCCTAATCGCTTGAATCAGCCATGTCCAAAGAGAATAATCATATGATTGTTATTTGCTTTTCCTCATTTTAAAAGTGTTTTTTCAATTGGTATGAGATGAATTTCACATGTCAACAATTCTTAAAGTTGAAGTTACAAGAAGTGACTGATTCAAGCAATATGAGCCATCCAAAAAGCACGGATGGGCCTAATCCCTTGAATCAATCATGTGCATTGACACCAATTGTTTAACTTGTATTTGCTTTTTACTAGTATTAGTAGTGGTAGATTATTTTATAAATGTCATGGAATATACATGAAAGAACTTGAGAGTTTGCATTATTTGACATGACCAATTGAAGCAATAAGAGCAATCGGAGATTTTTGTATGGCCCCGTCAATCTTTGCTCAATGATGTGGACAACCTCATTCATGAATGTTAGATGGCAAACCCAAGCTCTTTTGTGTTTGCATGAGGCTGGAGGAGACTTTGCAATTGACTTGATGAATGATGCTTATTTATGTGTTGCACATTTTCACAAGTTGACATTAATGGCCAAGGACTATGTTGTTGCATTGAGGCTTAGGTGCAGATTTGATAAAGCAATAATACCTCTTGATATCAATGATAAAAATTCTTTGATATTCTCAATATTCCTATAGTAAGAAAACCTAACCCATCTATAGTAAAGATTCAAGAGATCTCTACGCATGAACACAAGATAAGAAGCACAACACATTCTGGTGAGGAGCAAAGAAAGAACAATCTTATTTTAGAAGAAGGTACTATCCTTCAAGACATTCATAAGCTCAAGAAGACAAACCCAAAACTTTTAAAGAAAGTAGATGGTCATATCATTTTGAATGTTTCAATGACATGGGAGGAGGATTACATGCTTGACATAAGGCTTGAAGACAACAAGATGTTGAGATATTTCAATGTTAAAATCTCAGCTCTTATGTATTCTGTATAGGTCATAATGTGTTAATCATTTTCTCAGTAATTAAAAGCATTCTTGATGCATCTATTTTGGATTTTATATCATAGGGCCCTACTCCACATATGTGGAGAGGTTGTTTCAAGAAAGGTCTTTAGCTTGGATCCAGTTATGAATCGATGTATACTTTTCAATCATGGAGAGATTGGTCATTTTCTCAAGAATTTTAGTGAGAATATAGAATTTGTTATTTATCCATATGTTGAAAAGTAAGTTTTCATAATGTTTTCTACATACAATCATTCATTTTCTAAGCTTGAAGTTTTATAAACAAGTATGAACTATATCTCTAGGGGTCATTGGAGTTTAATATACTGAGCTTTATTTATCAACTCTCTCCAATCACAACATGGCAATTGCAAAATGTAAGTTCTAGTGCACTTTTGAATGCACTGGATGGAGAGTAACTGCCAATGCAATAAGGTTCTTGGGTTGCACATTGTATAATCTTGATTTGAATCTATCGCATTATTTAGATTCATGAGTCCTCTTGGTGAGAGGAAGAACAATTCATAACACCATGAAAGATGTTATCTATCCATCTAGAATCTCCTCCACCACCTCCAACACCAGTAGATAAGAAGACACAAGATAAGAAGAAAGGTCCTCCTGTTCATTCTCCAAAGCATGTACCAAAGAAAATGTACAAAGGTGAAGGCTCTAAAAAGAAAAAGCATAAAAAACACTATTTGATGTATATTTTTCCATATCCATGATTACCTCTAGATAGCAAGCCCATGTATCTCCAACATATGTTAGAAGATATATATTTTGCTCTATTTTGTTGTAAATACTAATTATATATAGAAGTAACCCTTCAGAGCATTGTATTTATAGGACCATGTATTGAAGAATGATGACATTCTATCTTTATCTAGAATATAGTATTTTGTAATTCATGTTTCTACATAGAAATTAGTGTTTCAACTTCTAAATGTTGATGATCTATTTTTCTCAAATAGAAGAAAAATTTGTGGTGTGCCTACCATTTATGTGATAAATTTACATGTTAAGTGGTTTACCATTTATTTCTTCCCTTGAATGTTATGCCTTGATTTGTTTATCTCCGAACTGTAGTCTTTGGTTTGTATAAAGTAATATTCTAAAAAGAAAAAAGGCACGATCCATTCATGCAAATAGAGAAATCGAGGAACTTTAGATGGCCCTAATCGCTTGAATTGTTCATGTCTTGTAAGGCATGTAGGATTTATTATTATGATGTGTTTATTCTTTATCTTTATCTACTTTTGTTTTATATAAAATACCTATACTGTATCAATAATAGTTTTGTAAAGAAAAAACCACATGAACAATTCAAGCAGTAAGGCCACCAGAGGTCTTTTGATGGCACTATTCTCTTGCATTGGACTTGCGTCTTCATATGTGGTCCATAAAGATTCTAAAAAATATGTTGATATATTTAGGTAGTGATGTGTGTGAACACACTAGGACCGCTGGGGCACTTTTTTCCCTCTTTAGGAGGTTTTTTTCCCAGGCTTGTATATATGCCTATTGCCCTAACGTGTTATGTATCTTTGTACATTCTAGTGGTAATACATTCAATATTGTGTGTTGTGCTCCAAGCTTCTCCTTCTTCCTTGTGCTCTTTGCATGTTCCACAATTGTCTAACTCCAACAATTGGTATCAGAGCAGGTCGTCGCTTCATCTAGGGCATCGTCGACACTCCTCCAGACATAGTCTTAGGACCACATAAAATTTGGTGAGCATACTCAAGCTGATTAGGAGATCGAAATTGCTTTGCTTTGTGGTGCCGAAATCATGATCTGAGCTCATTACGGCCTTCAAAGGCACTATCATAGCACTTATGTAGGCTATTTTGTCTTTTTGTGCCAAAGATATATACAACTTTCAATTCGCTAGTGTAAGCATCTCAAAGTTTGCTACAGGTTTAGCAGAACTCGTCAGGGTAGTTGTGTTCAACTTTTTCAGATACAATCATTTTTTTGCATCTAGGTATTTTAGTCAATGGCAATGGGAGTTTGGTTCTTTTACATTGTCAGATGCTTTATTTGTTCCAATGATCGAGAAAAATTTGTTATCAGTTTCTACATTAGCCAAGATTGTCTTCGTTGTGAAATTTGTTGATAATAGATGTACAGTTCATGAATTGTCAAATGGGGACATGATTATTGTTGGGAAAAATGGATGGATGATCCAAGAGATTGAGTAGGTACTGCTAAAACCTGCTTTGTACCAGCCCTCTTTAGCTTCAAACTTGATTAGTAGACTTCCTTAGCTTCCCAATGACACCAAGAAATAGCCTATGTCCTTTGGAAATGATGTGTGCAATGATTGAATCAAAACACATAACTTTGGAAGTCACAAAGTCAAGAAAACCTTCTATTTCGGTCTTCACACCTGCTCAATGTTTTGCTCAGTGTGACCAGCACAGTAGCAATTGATAAAATTCCTTCTAGGGGTATTCAACTAGCTTAGTAAGCTAACATTTGCAAGTGGAATGATGTAAAATGACAAACTATACTCAGAGAAATTGATTTAGCAAAATTAGCTATACCCCCGACTTTTTAGGACTGTAGCAGAGATAGACCAGTGAGCACCTCGACGACGATTTCTCTGCATTGGCTGAATGAAATCTCTTAAAACTTTGTTAGCATGTAGATGACTTTGAGCTGAATACAACAAGCTTTGAATCACTGAATTTGGAGTTGTATTGACCGAGATATGCCCTTGACAAGTAAACAGACTTTGGAGTAGACAAGCAGTGAATACAAAGATGAATGATGTAAATGTATCTATTGATTAACAATTGTGTACAATCCCATTGGCATGTCTAGCATTGCCAAATGGTGTAGAGAGGTGTAGGCTATGGTATAGTCCTTACACACACTCAAGCTCAATAGAATGAGCCTCGTGAATGGAGTGATCTACCCGTGACTTTTTTACATCCAATTTTATAGGAAATGACTTAGGATTTGAATTCAAATTCAAATCTTTGGCTTCCTAAGATCAAGCATCTAAAAGTTTGGAGATATTCTCTCAATCAAGTGATCTACTTTTCCACGAATCACTTAGGTAGGTGATTACAAAAGATTCTAAGTCAAATTAGACTTTTACAATGAGGTAAAGTGGTAATAAACCACTAGCATATGTTCCTATGGTTCTTCATGCATGTGGAGTCTTCATGATGTCTTCAAAGCCAAATGTGTAGTCTTGTGATTTACACCAACAGCTCCCCCTCAAGCCAAACATTTTGGATTAAGTCTTCATCTTCAATCTTCAAGTACATCCTGCAATCCAATCATAGATTTGAACCTGCAAAGTTTGGTCCCATCCAAAGCTTTAGTCAGCAAATCTGCACATTGCATGTTGGTTGACACATAGGTCAGCTGAATGTCCTTGCTTAGCAACTTCTCTCTCACATAATGATAATGAACTTCTATGTGTTTGGTCCTGGCATGATAGATAGGATTAGCTGCAAGATGAAGAGAACTTGTATTATCTCCAAAGATAATTGGAGGCCTAGTATATAAGCCCAATTCTGAATACAAAAGCTTAATCCAAATTGCTTCTTGAG
This sequence comes from Ceratopteris richardii, assembly GCA_020310875.1. Classification (NCBI taxonomy): domain Eukaryota; kingdom Viridiplantae; phylum Streptophyta; class Polypodiopsida; order Polypodiales; family Pteridaceae; genus Ceratopteris; species Ceratopteris richardii. Next base: position 117,431,045 of record CM035414.1, read on the forward strand.
TGGCATTAGCTAGCCCTCTATACTCTGGTTCTGTAGAAGACAATGCAACAATTGGTTGCTTCTTTGCAGACCATGAAATTGGTTTGTCACCTGCAAAAGAAATGTATCCTGAAGTGCTTCTCCTATCATCCTTGCATCCTGCCCAATCTGCATCTGAATAAACTTTTATGTCAATATCTAAAGTGTAAGGAAAGTACAAACCATGGTTCTATGTACCCTTGAGATACTTCAGGATTCTTTTGGCAGCCTCTAAGTGAGGTATCCTTGGCTTGTGCATAAATTGACTTAGCACACTAACTCCATATGCAATGTCAATTCTAGTTAAGGTAGCATAGTTCAAGCTACCTACCATACTTTGATAACCTGTAATGTCTTGGACTTCATCACCTTCATGGGCACTTAGCTTTAAGTTCACCTCCATTGGAGTGTTTGGTGTTTTAGCATCCTGCAAGTGAAATTTCTTCAACATGTCTTGCACATACTTCTTCTAAGTAATGTATATTCCTAAATTAGTGTAAACTAATTCAAGTCCCAAAAAATACTTCAATAATCCAAGATCATTGATCTTGAATTCCTTCATCATCTGGCTTTTGATGCTTCTGATTCCATTTACATCATTGCCTATAATGATGATGTCATCAACATAAACACAAAGATAGATTACCTCTGAATTACTTCTCTTAATGAACAGAGAAGTGTCAGCCTTACTCATGACAAAACCTTGGTCTTGGAGGTATGTAGTTAGCCTGTAATTCCATGCCCTAGGTGCCTACTTCAATCCATATAAAGCCTTCTTTAATTTGCAAACATAAGTTACCTTCTTAGGGCCTCCATAGCCAGGAGGTTGTGACATATAAACCTCTTCTGAAATCCATCCATTCAAGAAAGCATTCTTGACATCCAATTCGTACATGTTCCAATTCTTTGATGCAGCCACACTCACCAACACTCTGATTGTTGGCATCTTGGCCACAGGAGAAAATGTTTCTTCATAGTCAATGCCTTGGGTTTGTGCAAAACCCTTGGCTACTAATCTGGCCTTGTGCCTGTTAATTGTGCCATCTGAATTTCTTTTCAATTTATAGATCCATCTGGATCCTATTACCTTCATGGAGTCCTTCTTGGGTACTAACTCCCATGTATCACTCTCCTTGAGTGCTTCAATCTCCGCATCCATAGCTTCCTTCCATTCTCGTTTTGTGATTGCTTCTTCATATGATCCTGGTTCTTCATTTAGCAAATCCTTTGCAAGATAAATTGAATGTTTAGTAACAAGAGATGTATCATACCCATATCTGATAGGTTTTTTGCTCTCTCTTTGAGACCTTCTGATTGATTGAGTTGAAGATTCTGGTATGTCCCCAAGCTTCTTCATCTTCATTTTGCCTTTGGACTTTCATGCCTTGAACTCTTCAAGGTTGATTGTATCTTCATCATCTGAACTTGAGTCTTCTTTCTGAGTTGGTTCCCCTTTGTAAGTTTTGGAAATTCCTCTTCCAAATTATAGGGTAGTTTTACGTTCTTGCATTCATTCTCATACCAAGAATCATTCTCATCAAAGATCACATCTCTGCTTACCATAAATCCCTTGTTGGTAGGGTTATAAAACCTGTAACCTTTTTTCTTTAAATCATATCCAATGAAAATACATTTTTTAGCCTTTGGATCTAGCTTTCCTCTTACCTGTGAAGGAATGTGTACATATGCTACACATCCAAAAATTTTGCAGTGATCCAATGATGGTCTCTTACCATGCCATGCTTCATATGGTGTCATACCATTAAGTGACTTTGATGGTAACCTGTTTATGAGATAGGTGGTAGTAGAGACACTCTCTACCCATAGATGGTTAGGTAATTTCTTCTCATTAAGCATAGATCTAGCTGTCTCAACTATTAACCTATTTCTTCTTTCAGCTACCCCATTCTGTTCAGGAGAGTACCTTGTGGTTATTTCCCTTTTGATGCCTCTGTCTTGCAAGAAGTCCTCAAATTCATTGGAGAAGTACTCACCTCCTCCATCTGACCTTAGCCTCTTTAAATTCCTTCCTATCTGATTTTTAACTAATGCAAGATATTTCTTAAAACAATTGAATACTTCATCCTTGTGCTTCATAAAGTATAATACAATCCATCTGCTATAGTCATCAATAAAAGACACATAGTACCTTGAACGTGAGACTGAGGGGTCTTTGCTAGGTCCCCATACATCTGTGTGTACAAGCTCTAGATAGTCTTCATGCATATATCCTTTCTTGGAGAAGGGTAACATGTGAGACTTACCAAATTGACAAGCACCACACTTGTAAATCATATGTTGCTTGGATACATTAGGTATCCCAAGCACACATTGGTCCCTGCACATTTGCTTCAAGGTCCTTTCTCCTATGTGCCCTAATCTCTTGTGCCAAATCTCAAGCTCTGAAAGTGTTTGATCTTTATAACTGTATAATGCAATGTTCTTTGTATCTTCCAACTCAAAAGTGAAAAGTCTACCTGATTTTTCTCCTTTAGCTATCCTTTTGAATCCATGTCTTGGGTCCTCCACAAATGCTCCATACTGATTGAATCTGACTTACAAACCTTTCTCTACAATCTGACCAACACTCATTAAGTTCTTTGTAATTGTAGGTACATAAAGTACTCTGCTCAACAAATTCTGATTACCATCACAAGTTTTCACATTTCCAACTTTAACTACAGAATGCTTTGTATTATCACCTGTTTGGACTTGGTGTTTAACTTTTGGTTCCTCAAGATCAGAGAGTAGCGCCACATTACCAGCCACATGATTTGAACACCCTGAATCAATATAAAATAGGTGATCATCATTTGTACAAGACTTTGAAGTCATGTTCATGATCAAGAGAGAGTCATCCTGCTCCTCTGTGTAGTTGTTGTAGTCCTTTCTGTTTCTGAATCCTCCTTGGTAGTTGCCATTGTAATTGTTGTTGTAGTTGTTGTTATAATTGTTGTTGTGGCCTTGGTGATGGTTGAACCTTCCTCTAGACTGAGAGTATCCACCTCTTTGGTAGCCTCTTCCTCTCTGATTTTTGTAATTCCTGTAACACTCATCTGTGGTGTGGTTTGACAAACCACAAATGTTACATGGTGATGAGTTATAGGGTCTCCCCCTACCTTGCTTACCTCCTCTGCCCCTACCTCTTGAAGATCTACCTCTCCCTGCATAGTTGGCTTGGGAGGTAGAGCATTCATCTTCCACCTTCTTACTCTTGCCTTTATCCTTAGATTTCTTATCAGTGTATAGGGCAGAAGAGTTGTTACCTTTGGTAGTATCTCCACTCTTGGTAAGCTTTGCTTCATGTGTGAATAGTTGACCCATGAGAGTTGTAAGATCTGGAGTGTGCATGTCCATGTAGAGATCCATTGCAGTGGTGAAGCTTTCCCACTTGTCATCAGCCTTGATTCCATTAATTACTTGCCTTACAATTTGTTCTTCTTCAATTTCTTCTCATATGCTTGCTAACTGATCTGCAACATCTTTGATCTTGGTCACACATTCTGAAACAACTTGCTTAGGTTGCTTCCTTAGTGTTGTGAATTCAATACACAACTGATTTTTCCTAGCCCTTGTATTAGAGGAAAAATATGATGACAAGGTTTCCCAAGTCTCTTGGGAAGTCTTACAATTTCTTATATGAGCTAAAAGAAAGTCAGATATAGAGTTGAGTAAATAGGACCTTGCCAATGCATCCCTTGCACACCATGTGTTGAGTTTTTCTTGCTCCTCCTTGGTTGGCAAACCTCTTGCTTTGAATGAGGGCAATTCCTCATCTCCTGAGATGTATCCATAGAGACTCCTTCCTTGTAAGTAGGTCTTCATCCTTAGAGACCATGCTTGATAGTTGTTCCTGTCCAATTTGTCAATAAATGAAGGAAGACCATCTCCCATTTTACCTTATTTGCTCTGATACCACTGTTGGGAAAAATGGATGGATGATCCAAGAGATTGAGTAGGTACTGCTAAAACCTGCTTTGTACCAGCCCTCTTTAGCTTCAGACTTGATTAGTAGACTTCCTTAGATTCCCAATGACACCAAGAAATAGCCTATGTCCTTTGGAAATGATGTGTGCAATGATTGAATCAAAACAGATAACTTTGGAAGTCACAAAGTCAAGAAAACCTTCTATTTTGGTGTTGACACCTGCTCAATGTTTTGCTCAGTGTGACCAGCACAGTAGCAATTGATAAAATTCCTTCTAGGGGTGATCAATTAGCTTAGTAAGCTAACATTTGCAAGTGGAATGATGTAAAATGACAAACTATACTCAGAGAAATTGATTTAGCAAAATTAGCTATACCCCCGACTTTTTAGGACTGTAGCAGAGATAGACCAGTGAGCACCTCGACGACGGTTTCTCTGAATTGGCTGAATGAAATCTCTTAAAACTTTTTCAGCATGTATATGACTTTGAGCTGAATCCAACAAGCTTTGAATCACTGAATTTGGAGTAGTATTGACCGAGATATGCCCTTGACAAGTTAACAGACTTTGGAGTAGACAAGCAGTGAATACAGAGATGAATGATGTAAATGTATCTATTGATTAACAATTGTGTACAATCCCATTGGCATGTCTAGCATTGCCAAATGGTGTAGAGAGGTGTAGGCTATGGTATAGTTCTTACACACACTCAAGCTCAACAGAATGAGCCTCGGGAATGGAGTGATCTACCCGCGACTTTTTTACATCCAATTTTATAGGAAATGACTTAGGATTTGAATTCAAATTCAAATCTTTGGCTTCCTAAGATCAAGCATCTAAAAGTTTGGAGATATTCTCTCAATCAAGTGATCTACTTTTCCACGAATCACTTAGGTAGGTGATTACAAAAGATTCTAAGTCAAATTAGACTTTTACAATGAGGTAAAGTGGTAATAAACCACTAGCATATGTTCCTATGGTTCTTCATGCATGTGGAGTCTTCATGATGTCTTCCAAGCCAAATGTGTAGGCTTGTGATTTACACCAACAATTATTGCTTCTGGCATTTTATGTCATGGGTTGTATAAGCTCATAGACTATGAAAAATCTATGAATGATTCATCATGTGTAGTACATGATTCTCAGGCTATGTGAGATGCAAAGCTTTGGCATGTACGCTTTGGTCATGTGAATTTTGCTAGTTTGCTATGCATACAAAATCTGAAATGGTGTCCTCTTTGCCCAAACATGAGGCACCCGGTAAACATGTATGTGAAGACTGTATTTTGGGCAAAATGCAACATTCCTCCTTCCCAAAAGATGGTTCAATTCGAGCTACTAAAAAAATGTAGTTTGTTCATAGTGATGTTTGTGGTCCTATGCAGACAGCTTCTTTTAGGAACTATCTTTACTTTGTGTCTTTCATCGATGATTTTTCAGGCATGCATGGGTATATCCATTGAAGGCAAAGTGCAAAGTGTTTATGTGCTTCTAACAATTTTTTGTTTCTATTGAAAATATGTTAGCATGTAAGATGGGCACCCTCTATTTTGATCGGGGGGGATATATGTCTTTTGAATTTAATGCATTTCTGGATGAACGTGGGAAAAACATCAGTTTATAGTGCCATAGACTTCTCAACAAAATGGAGTTGCTGAAAGGAAGAATAGATCACACATGGAGATGGCGAGGTGTATGGTCAAGGGCCATGCTTTACCACATAGTTTCTGGATTGAGGTTGTTATGTGTGCAACATATGTACTTAACAAGTGTCGCACTAAAACATTGCAGTCTATCAATCCATATGAGCCTTGGCATGGTCGCAAGCCTTCTGTTGCTCATTTGCATGTTTTTGGTTGTTTGTCATATGCATTAGTGCTTGAAGAACAACACAAAAAATTGGATGATAACGTAATGAAATGTATTTTTGTTGGGTATAGTTTTGAAAGTAAAGGCTATCATCTATACCATCCATAGACTAAACACATTTTGGTTAGCTGTGATGTTGTTTTTGTGGAAGATGCTATTCAACCATTATTCTCATGTACTAAGGAGACATCTATTAGCTCCAAAGACATCTATGAAACTTGTTGCCTCTCTTTACAAGTGGACAGACTAGTGCTGGTCCAAATGAGGCAACTTTTCAGCCTTTATAGGTTTCATGTGATGATGCACATCATTCCATTTCTGATGCAGATTTACATGATGCACTTGTTGATGAGAGAGTTGATATTGAGGAGCAAAAACTATGCCAAAATGGGTAGCGGAGACTTTGCATGACAACAAATTAGATGCACCTATTTCATATTGTACTCGTTCTCACTGTCATAGTGCTTCTTTTGCATCAAATAGCTATGCTATAGCTACCTCTAATCTATGTGATGAGAATGAGCATGTTTTGTTTGATGAAGCACAAATGTCTGAAAATTGGATGGCCTCTATGCAATCAAAATATGATGCTATTACAAAAAATGGTACCTGGTCTTTATGTCACTTGCCTCTTGCAAAGAAGGCTATTGGCACTAAGTGGGTATACAAGCTGAAGCATAAGCCTGATGGAACAGTTGGAAAGTATAAGGCTAGGCTTTTTGCAAAGGGTTATGCTCAAGAAAGAGGCATTGATTTTGATGAGACCTTTGCTCCTACTTGCCGAATGATTACTGTCCATAGAATTTGTGCACTTGGAGCTCATCATGGTTTGAATGTACATTAGTTGGACATTACATTTTTGAATGGTGACTTGCATGAAGAAGTGTATGTTTTCCAGCCCCGTGGCTTTGTGTAGAAAGGGCATGAAAACCAGGTGTGCAGGTTAAAGAAGGCATTATATGGTTTGAAGTAAGCACCACATGCTTGGTATGAAAATATATATGCCTATCTCATTGCACATGGTTTTGAGAATAGTCCAACAAAAAGCACCTTATATGTTAATCATGCAAATAATGTGCTTCTTATCATTGTTGTGTATGTTGATGACATGCTACTCACTGATCCTCATGAGAAGCATATTGCTGATTTTAAGGCTGATTTGCATGCCTCATTTGAGATGTCTGATATGGGGTATTTGCATCATTATTTGGGCATTCAGTTTATGCAAGTTGATGGCCGAATAACTTTGTGTCAAATGAAATATATTGACACATTATTGCAGTATTTTATCTTTGAAGACTATAAACCTATTGCCACTCCTATGGAGACAAGTTTACAATTGAGTCTTCATGATGCTGAAGATACATTCGATGTTGTTCTCTATCAGCAAGCTATTGGATGCTTGATTTACTTATGCATTACTCGGCCAGATATTCAGTTTGTTATCTCACAGATGAGTAGGTTTATGCATTGCCCAGGTGTCAAGCATTGGCAGGCGATTAAACACATCTTTTGTTACTTGACTGGTACCTGACCACTTGGATTGTTTTATCCCAAGGGGGGATCACTACTGTCAGATTTACATGATTTTTTTTACTTTGATTGGGCTGGTTGCTATCACACTCGTGTGTTCACTAGTGGCTTTTGCTTCACGCTTGGTAGCTCATGTTTATCTTGGTTGAGCAAGAAGTAGCATATTGTGGACACTTCTAGTTGTGAGGCTGAGTACAGGGCAACTTTCAAAGCGATTATTGAGTGTGTGTGGCTCAGATGCCTTATGGTTGATATGGGTGTTGGTCAGTCTTCTGTCACCACCATCTTCACTGATATTCAGAGCGCATTGGCAGTTGCCAAGAACCTTGTGTTCCATGCTCGCACTAACAACATTGAGATGCATTATCATTATGTAAGGGAGAGGTTCTCTGTTGGAGAGATGAGCTTGGCACATGTGCCCATGCAGGAGAACATTATAGACCTTTTCACAAAGGCTCTACCTAGGGAGAAGTTTTAAGCTTTCTGCAAAGCTTTGGGCTTACTTCCATTTGGATTGATTCCACATAGCTTGGCACTTCCTTATACATGAGTGTCAGCTCCTTTTTCACCACATCACTCTTGGGGGGGGGGGGGGTTTGTTGATATATTTAGGTAGTGAAGTGTATGAACACACTAGGACTATCAGGGTTCTTTTTTCCCTCTTTAGGAGGTTTTTTCCCCCGACTTGTATATATGCCTATTGCCCTAACGGGTTACTTATCTTTGTACATTCTAGTGGTAATACATTCAGTTTTATGTGTTGTGCTCCAAGCTTCTCCTTCTTCCTTGTGTTGTTCATGTGCTTCAGTAGACGTCTAACTCCAACAAAAAAGACATGATCAATTCAATCAATGAGGGCAATCTAAGAACCTCCAATAGCCCTTATTGCTTGAATTCTTTGTGTCTTGTATCTCCTCCAATTTTTTCCATTTTGTGATATTCCTACCCTTAAATGCTATATATAGCCTTGTTAATCCTTAAAATGGAGAATTTCTATATCTTTATCTTTATCCTTCATTATTCATCTATATATATTAGTCTTTACTAGTTATTGTTTGGGAGAAAGTCTTTGAAGAATACAAATTCTCCAAGACCAATGATATAAATCATAACAAAGCCAATATGAATATAAAGAGTGTATACATTCAAAAAAAGTAAGAAAAATAGTTAGCACTCAATGTCTATGTTTTCACTCAAGATAAAATATTATCATTTTTAGTGGAAAAAGAAGGGGCAAGAGTGGTTACATTCTTAAAGGTTGAAACTTGATCACTTTGGGTGGTAGGAAAGTAATGCAAGGTAATGTTTTCTCTGATTGAATGTTTACCAGTGCACCATCAAACAAAACTCTGGTGTGGTGAAACCTCATCAGGTACTGTAGAAGCTCTCCAATATTTTTTAGTTTCCAATTTGAAGTGACATTTATTTTCATAGGTTGAAAATCTAGATTCATTAGTAATTCTAAGTCAAATTCTCAATAATTCTCCTCTGAATTCAAGGGTATCGAGACTTCAGGCTTTTATTTCCACCTTTTTTAGTCATATCCTAAGACTAGAGATTGTCGAGATATTTGACATGAAATTGAAAGAGAATTTGGACTAACTTTACATAAAATGATGTCACCTAGTTTTTGAACTTATTTGCTATCCCATCCCCTACCTAAAATAGCATCAATATATGAAATTGAAAATCTCCTATTAAACCACATTATTTTTGTTTTCTATAATAACATGTTTTTAAAACATGCTACAAAAAAATTAAGAGACAAAAAAATTTGAATCTTAACCCTCTTAGAAATTAGGCTTGTTGATATTGCCCTTTGAATGTCATCTTTCATCTTGCATAGAAAACTTGAACTGTCGATTCATGAGGAGACTCTCAATCTTGTTGGTGCAATTTAATCCAAGCCTAAATGCTTGATCATTTATCCTATGGCTCATATGTATATTCATGTGTTAGCACATGAACAAACCCTTGTAAATGTTTGATTTTTACTCATTGTAAAAGAGCATAGAAGGAATCACTTCTAATCACGAGTTGTTAGGAAGAATATTTTCACAAATCATTTGGTGAGTTAGCTAAAGATTGAGATCCCAAAATCTTGTGAATCTTTTGGTAGAATTTTGAATTTCAAATTCAAAAAGACCGCCAACTTCAGCTATAAATATAGGACTTCAAAAGTCATGTGGAGGAGCCCGAGATTGCAGAGATTTTAGAGGTTTTCAAGTGGCATATTGAGCTCACATCATAGCTCTAATATTGCCCTCTCATTGTGCGATTTTTCATTGCCAATGGCATTGTAATATTTGTGTATTAATATATACATGTTGATCATATCTCATTCTCTCTTCTCTGTCATGTTCAACTTAGAATAATGAACTTTTTGAGACTTGGTTCTCAGTGCATACTTGATTATTTGATGTGATTTAAAGTGTTATAGATTCATCATAATGTCTATTATCTCACCATAAAGTTTCATTATCATAGCCTTAGTCAAACTTGAGATATCATCAAAACTTTGCTCACAGGACTGCATACTATTAAAGCCCAAAATTGTAGGGATGTACCCCTAACTTGTTAAGCATAATTCTTTGAGTACACTTGATCCTTTCAAGTGAAATAACTTGTGATTGGTAGCTATCTAAGTTAATTAGATACTCCCAAAAGGGATGTGATCAATTTCTACCTGGTAAAGAGTACTTTTTATTTTACTGAGCAGGTTCAGTGACATAAATAGTAAGTTTTGGTTCATTATGAATATTCCAAGTCATCTATTTCAATCCATTGATTAGAGGATCATACTCCAAAACACTTAGGTGATTATTTGTGGTCCCTAGGAAGCACAAGAGGCCTAATTTGTACTCTTCAACTTATTGTTGGCTAGTGTGAAGTAGGGATTTGCAGCACCATCTCATTTCTAGAATCTATCCACCAGCCTCATACTTCTCATCAAATACAAGGGCTAGGAAAAACCAGCTTTGGATGGAATTCACAACCTTCAAAAAGCAATCAAAGCAAAGTATAGCTGACTATGTGACCAAAATGAAGGATGTAGTTGATCAACTTGGGAGCATTGCAAAAGAAATAGAAGAGGAGCAGATAGTAAGGCAAATCATAAATGGCATCAAGGCTAATGACAAATGGGAGTCCTTTACCATAGTAATGGACCTATATATGGACATGCAGATACCTGACCTCAACACATTGATGGGACAACGCTTCACATATGAGACAAAGCTCAACAAGAATGGAGATAAATCTAAAGGTAATCAATCTTATGACCTTTACAGAGATAAAAAATAAGAGTAAAGATAAAGGCAAAGGTAAAAGGAATGAAGAAGATGCAAGTACCTCTCAAGTGAATTTCATAAGTAGAGGAAGAGGTACTAGAGGAACGGGCAAAGGACGAAAGAAAGGCAAGGGGAGACCATACAACTCTTCACCTTGCAACATCTATGGCTTGACCAATCATACCATAGATGAGTGCTTCAAGAACAGAAAAATCATAGAGGCTTCCACAGAGGAGGCTATGGACAATCAAGAGGCAGGTTCAATAATGGAGGAAGCAACTACCATGACAATTACAACCAGGGCCACAACAACAACTATCATGGAGGCTTCAGAGGTAGACAAGACTACAACAACTATACGGATGATCAAGAGGATTCCTTACTACTCATGAATATGACAGCCAAGCAAGGTAAAGATGATGAGTACCTATTCTATATTGATTGTGGTTGTTCAAATCATGTGGCTAGAAATGTAGCATTGTTATCTGATCTTGAAGAGCTTAAAGGGAAGCATGAAGTGCAGATAGGTGACACTAGGCACTCTATAAAGAAGATTGGACATGTTAAAGCATCTGATGGTAACATGAACCTCCTAAGCAAGGTATTGGATGTGCCAACCATAACCAAAAACCTAATCCGTGTTCAATAGATTGTTGAGAAGGGCTTACAGATTAGACTCACAAGGCATGGAGCATATGTGGAGGACCCTTAACAAGGCTTCAAGAGGATTGCAAAAGGTGAGAATCTAGTAGAATTCTTACATTTGAAGTTGAAGATACAAGGAATATTGCTCTCTTCAATTACAGAGATCAAAACCTATTTGAATTGGAGATATGGCACAAGAGACTAGGTCATAAAGGTGAAAGGACACTAAAGCAAATATGCAGGGATCAAAGTGTGCTTGGCACTCCAAATGTGTCCAAGAAACACATGATTTACAAATGTGGAGCATGCCAATTTGGAAAATCACACAGGCAACCATTCAACAAAAGGGGATATATGTATGAAAACTACTTGGAGCGTGTGCACACAGATGTGTGGGGTCCTAGTAGAGAGCCACCAATCTCGGGATCAAGGTACTATGTTTCATTCATGGATGACTATAGTAGATGGAAAATACTTTACTTTATGAAGCACAAAGATGGTCTTCACTTGTTTCAAGAAGTATTTGGCATTGGTTTAAAATCAAACAAGTAGAAGCTTGAAGAGGCTAAGATTTGATGGAGGTGATGAGTATTTCTCACATGAATTTAACTCATTCTTATACGACAGAGGCATAAAGAGAGAGGTTACAACAAGGTACACTCCTAAACAGGATGGAGAGAGAAGAAAAAGACTAATAGTAGAGGTTGCAATGTTGAATGAAAAGAAACTTCCAAATTACTTATGGATAGAGGCTGTTTCCATAGCCACATACTTAATTAATAGGCTTCCATCCAAGTCCCTGGATGGAATGACACCTTATGAGGCATGGAATGGTAGGAGACCTTCCCTAGACCATTGTAAAATCTTTGGGTGCATTGCTTATGCACATATACCCTCACAGATTAGAGGAAAGCTTGTTCCAAAAGCTGAAAGATGTATATTCATTGGCTATGAACAAAATCAGAAAGGATATAGGTTGTATAATCCCACGAACGAAGGATTTACAGTTATTAGGGATGTGGTGTTTGATGAAAATAACTCCTAGTTTGAAGATGATTGCAGGAAAATAAAGCTACCATATGACTTGGAAAATGATTTTCCACCTTTGACTCAAGAAGAACCACAAATACCAGAAGATTTCAACTTAGAAGATGAAGAATAGATAGATTTCAAAGCTTGGAAGTCCAAGGGCAAGAGAAAGTTCAAACAATTGGAAGACATTCTAGAGTCATCCAATCAAGTGCTTAGAAGATCTCAAAGGGAGAGCAAGAAACCCATAAGGTATGGTTATGACACATCACTAGTCACCAAGCATTCTATATACATGGCTAAAGATTCTATGTCAGAGGAGCCCCCTGCATTTGAAGAAGCCAATAAGAAGGAAGAATGGAGAGAAGCTATGCAAGAAGAAATTGAAGCACTTCAAGAGAACGACACTTGGGATTTGGTTCCCAAGAGACCATGCATGAAGGTAATAGGATCTAAGTGGATTTACAAAGTAAAGAAGAATTTAGATGGTTCAATCAACAAATATAAAGCAAGGCTAGTAGCAAAGGGGTTTGCTCAAACTTATGGAGTGGATTATGAGGAGACCTTCTCACGTGTGACAAAGATGCCAACAATCAAAGTTTTAGTAAGTATTGTTGCTTCAAAGAATAGGAACCTATATCAGTTAGATGTTAAAAATGCATTCCTTAATGGATGGATCTCTGAAGAGGTCTACATGGCTCAACCACCAGGGTATGAAGACAAGGACAAACCAGATCTTGTATGTAAATTGAGGAAGGCATTGTATGGATTAAAGCAAGCTCCTAGAGCTTGGAACCATAGGCTTGTCACATATCTGTGAGACCAAGGCTTTGTTGTAAGCAAGGCACATTCTTCATTATTTATTAAGAAGATTAATTCAAAGATTATCTACCTATGTGTTTATGTGGATGACATTATCATTACAGGAGATGATGCCAATGGCATCAAAAAAATCAAAGCTGAGATGAAGGAGGAATTCAAGATCAATGATCTTGGATTTACATATTTTCTTGGCTTAGAGATTGTGTATTCAGAATCTGGTGTGTTTATTACCCAAAGAAAGTACATTCATGATATGCTTGTTAAGTTCAAGATGGAGAATGCAAAAATTGTAGGCTCACCCATGGAACTCAATCACAAACTTAGTTCGCATGAGGAAGAACTACTTGAAGACATCACAGGTTATCAAAGGCTTGTTGGGAGTCTCAATTATGCAAGCCTAACAAGAGTGAATGTATGCTATGGAAGTACATTAAATAAAGGATCTTAAAGTATCTAAAGGGTACCATAAAGGAAGGGCTATTTTATCCATTCACATTTGACTTGGATATCAAGCTATATTCTGATGCAGATTGGCCTCGCTCAAAAGATGATAGGAGGAGCACTTCTGGTTACTTATATTTTGGAGGTTCAAAGTTGATTTCATGGTCATCAAAGAAACAACCAATTGTGGCATTATCATCAATTGAAGTTGAATATACAGACCTAGTAAGTGCAACACAACAAGCAATGTGGTTAAAGCTGCTTTACTCCGAATTGGGGATACATATCTACGCTCCAATAATCTTTGGAGATAACACTAGATCACTTCATTTGGCTGCTAATCTTGTATATCATTCAAGGACTGAGCACATTGAAGTGCATTATCATTATGTAAGAGAGAAGCTACTTGGCAAGGACATACATTTGTCCTATGTATCAACCAATTTGCAATGTGCAGATATGCTAACCAAATCTTTGGATGGAATTAAGATAAAAAGCTTCAAGATGATGATTTGATTGTAAGAGATTAAAGAAGATTGAAGACCAAAAATATTAAGGTTGAGGGGGAGTGGTTGGTGCAATTTACTCCAAGCCTAAATGCTTGATCATTTATCCTATGGCTCATATGTATATTCATGTGTTAGCACATGAAAAACCCCTTGTAAATGTTTGATTTTTACTCATTGTAAAAGAGCAAAGAAGGAATCACTTCTAATCATGAGTTGTTAGGAAGAATATTTTCACGAATAATTGGTGAGTTAGCTAAAGATTGAGATCCTAGAATCTAGTGAACCTTTTGGTAGAAGTTTGAATTTCAAATTCAAAAAAGACCTCCAACTTGAGCTATAAATATAGGACTTCAAAAGTTGCATGGAGGAGCTCGAGATTGCAGAGATTTCAGAGGTTTTCAAGTGGCATATTGAGCTCACATCATAGCTCTATTGGAGCAAGTCTATGACAAGTCTAAGTATTGGCTTGAGTCTCACAAGGTCATCGGAGAAGCCTTAAAGTGAAGACAATGTATGGAGATTAAAGAGTTCACTTATGAACTATCTCTTGTAATTTCTTGAACATTTACTTGATGCAAAAGTGAGGAATCAAAAGTGTATGAATCCACTTGATGATTAGGCAAAGAAAACTCCATGAACTCGTTATTGAGGTAGTTAGAAACTATCACTAGAAATAAGGGATTGATTTAGGTGAGATCCTATTCAAATTCAAAATTTGGCTCCAACTCTCACCATATATACATGTATCTTTTAGTCATGAGAAGAGAGCCTCAATCTTCAGAGCTTATTGCAAGATCAGTGTGTGATCTCAAGGCACATATGTACTAGTAATTCATTGTACTTTTCACTCAATATAGAATTGATTTCATGATCATTTATTGCCATGTTGTCAAGTCTATTTGTATGTAATGCTCTCTATCATAATCTCTTAGTTTTCACTCATTTTGTAGAGCAGATTTCACTGAGCATGGTTCATCTTTTTCAGAGCTTTAACTTTTTATTGGTAGCTCCCTAAATATACTATCATATCCCAAAAACTATCATATCCCAAAGTTTCATCTCTATTGGATCTGTGTGCTGTGAGCAATGAAAATTTTAGCTTGACTGCGTATAGATGTCTATTGCTCCCTGAAAAATTGCGTTGACATAGGTGATTTGCTAAATTCATTTCTCATCATATGGTTAATCATTTTCAGTGAAATAACTTGTAATAGGTTGCTTTGCTTCTTAGTTAGACTCATCTAAAAGATATCTGGTCAATTTTGAATAGAGAAGGATTACTAAGTAAAACACTGAGAGTCACAATTCAAAAATAGAAGGTTTTAGCTAGTTGACTTTTAGTCAAACTTGTTTTTCTTGATTCAACTTTTTGCAAGTGATCTTCCAAGGTACATAGGGTCTCAAATATACTCATTGGCAAGCTAAAAGGGCCCACAACACATCTCTAGAGTGTATTTGGCTGGTGTAGTGCAAGGATTTTGCAGCACCACTTCATCTTCAAGAACATATCAATCCATCTCTTCACAAGCTCTAATATCACCCTCTCATTGTGTAATGTTTCATTGCCAATAGCATTGTAATCTATTTTCATTAATATATACATGTTGATCATATCTCACTCTCTCTTCTCTTTCATGTTCAACTCAAAACAGTGAACTTCTTAGACTTGGTTCTCAGTGCATACTTGATCATTTGATGTGATTTAAAGTGGTATAGATTCAGCATATTGTCTATTCTCTCGGCATAAAGTTTCATTATCATAGCCTTAGTCAATCTCGAGATATCTTCAAAATGTTTCTCACTAGTTTGCATACTGTTGAAGCCCAAAATTGTCGGTATGTACCTTTAACTTGTTAAGCATAATTCTCTTAGTTAACTTGATCATTTTAAGTGAGATAACTTGTGATTGGTAGCTATCTAAGTTAATTAGATACTCTCAAAAGGAATTTAATCAATTGATAGAAACCAAAGAGTATTGTTCAGTTTATTGAGTAGGTGTAGTGACCAAAATAGTAAGTTTTGGTTCACTATGAATATTCCAAGTCATCTGTTTTAATCTGTTGATAAGAGGACCATACTCCAAAACATTTAGGTGATTATTTGTGGTCCCTAGGAAGCATAGGAGGTGTACTTTGCACTCCTCAACTTATTCTTGGCTGATGTGAAGCAAGGATTTGTAGCACCATCTCATTTCAAGAATCTACCCACCATCTCCTACAACAAATCTAATGAAGAGATGCAAGGAGCACATAGATATACAAGATTTGCATATACATTCTTCCTTGATGGTACTTGACATTCTGTAAAATATACACATAATTGAATGTTATTGAAAAACATAATAGATTTGTCTGTATACATAATTTCTACATAGTCCTTATGAATAACTTGGAATGCTCTTGTTAAAAATTCAACAAATTTCCACTCTTAAGCATTGGAAGGAAAAATATTTGCGATACAAAAATAGATATCTTGTAAAACAAAAACAATTGAATGATCAAAGAGCATTGTTAAACTTCACTTATAGCACAAAGGGAAATGTAGATGATTGTTTAGCACTAGACCTTTAGCATTGTACACATGCTGAACTCTCGCAAACTAGCCATGCCTTGTTAATTTGAAATTGAGAATACGACCAATCCAATGGTTTTTTGTGTGGTCTCTTTTAGCTAGCTTTAGTTTATGGGCACCTTTGCAACTAGGAAGCATAGTCATCCAATCATTTATCTACACAAGAAGAGGTTTCCATAAGGAATCATTTATTCTATTGTAAACCTGACATGAGGTTACATGATTGGAAGGATGAAAAGAAGTAAAAGCCATTTGAACACTTAGAGAAATAATACAGAATGCTCAAAGTGGGAAATTGAGACTCACAAACTTTGCGAGTATTTATAGACAATAAATTTTGGTGTACTTGTGGAAAACCAAGACTCACAAACTTTTGATTTGATGTATCATGTGTGACCAAAAAATCATAGAATTTTTGTGAGCCCAACATATCTTCAAAAATCTTTTCTCTCATGGAAATTGAACGATTTGCATTGTTTGGTCTGTAAAAATATCCATTTTTGTATGAAAACAGAAAAATCTACACATAATACAAGAAATTCCATCAGCTTAGTGGCGGTTTTAGAGCATATCTACTAAAAAGAAGTCTTTGTTTGTAGGATTAAAAGAGAAAGGAATGTTGTATATTTGTACACATGGAAAGACCCTATTTGTTAATTCTCTTAACTTTCATTAGCAAACGACCCTTTCTTTGTCTTTTTTCACCCTAATGCATGGCTAATGACTAAGTAGCCTAATGCAAAAAATTGATTGTATCTCAAAAAATTGAATAGAAACACCCTCTGGAGCTTTGCTAAACGTGTAGTAGACTTTGAGGTGCTTGTACAAGTGAACCGAAAAACTTGTATATATGTTTGGCACAAAAGGATGAGATTTCCTACACACCCGTTATCACAATATGTTTGGAGGCCAAAACAAGCCAAGATAAAAATTTCCACAGTACAAAGTGAAGTACTTTGAACTCATAATCACCTCGAGTATGCCCACCAATTTTCATAGGATTTTGAGATTATGAACATAGAGGTGTCGGCAATGCCCTATATGAAGTGGTGACCTTCTATGATACCAATTATTGGAGTTTGAGGTCTATAGGAGCACACAAACAACACAAGGAAGAAGAAGAATCTTGGAGCACAACACAATACATAATGTATTACCAAGTGAATGTACAAAGATATGTAACTCGTTAGGTTTGTAGGCATATATACAAGCTGGGGAAAAAAGCCTCTTAAAGAGGGAAAAGAGTGCCCCAGTGGTCCTGAGTGTGTTCACACACATCACTACCAAATTATATCAACATGTGCTAAACATACATCACATATTAGATCTCCTATTAAATTGATTCATTGTCGCATGTGCCTCTTTATATATACATAAACATATATATATATACATTCATGCATATAAAATCCTTTTATTTGAATGGTATCATATTGATCAATTTAAAGGAATAATTGATTATGCATTTACATGTGATCCAAATTATGCAATGATTCCTTTGTTAGAAACACATGAATCCAAACCTACATATATACATGCATCCATGCAAACATACTTCCGTTGTACCAAAAATGCATCATATATTGGATTTTCTATTTTATTATCTAAATTACCCAATGCTTTCTCATTTTAAACAGAACTACATTTGTACATTCATACATATAAACTTCTTTTACTTAATTGGTATAATTTTGATTAATTTAAAGGAATAGTACACATTTAAATGTGATCCAACTTATCAATCCTTAAGCGTAAGGGACAACGTAGTCCCTTATTCTCCTTTTATATCACAAACATTCAAATCTACATACATACATGCATCCATGGTTACATAACTTCATACAAACGAAAGTAATTAGGAACATACTTCCATTGTGCCAAAAATCCATCACATATATAATTTGTTTTTTTTTTTAATTCATCTTCAGAAGTAGCCGACGCTTCCTTCTTTCAATACATTATATATATATATATATATATATATATATATATGCACATATAAATGTATACATATATACATACATACATACATATAGTAGAGTATGCATTTTAATGTAATTTTTGAATTTCTATGATCTACTCTTGGAACTCTACTAGGCTATAAAAATCATCCGTAAATACATACATACAAACATAAATAGATACACTTTAGAAACTTTATCATGTACTTGTCATTTTATATGTGTATTTTAGTTTTATTACACTTATATGATGTTGGTTAATTTGAAAAAATATTAGAGTTTGCATTTAAATGTGACCCAACCTATCCATATTTGAGATATATTGAATAAGATAATCACTAATTCCTTCTTTTATAAACACACAAATTCACAACTATATACATACATACACGCATCCATACATACATAACTACATATGAATGAAATTATATTATATTGAAGTTAGAAACATAGCTCCATTGTGCCAAAACTCCATCAAATTTTTGATATTTAACTAAATTCATTCATTATCTCCACTGCCCAATAATTTGACCTCTTATAAACACAAAAATACATACATAAATAAATATATACATACATATATACTTTTTTTATTTCATTGGTATGATACTTCTCAATTCAAAGAAAAAATAGAGTATGCATTTAAATGTGATGCACCTTAACAATCCTTTACGTGTAGCAATAATTACGTACTAATGTGTCCTTTTATACACAAAAACTACTCACCTACGTACATATGTGCATCCATACATACATAAACACATAGAAATAAATTTTTTTTAAGAGTTGGAAACGTACAAGACATAAATAATACACTGTAATAGTTTCATCTACTTGCATATCACAGAAATCGATATATATATATATATATATATATATATATATATATATATATATATATATATATATATATATATATATATATATATATATGTGTGTGTGTGTGTGCGCGCGCGCACGCATATGGATACATACACACACTCTCTCTCACACACACATACACACACATATATATATATATATATATATATATATATATATATATATATATATATATATATATATATATATATGTGTGTGTGTGTGTGTGTGTGTGTGTTTGTGTGCTAATACATATGTAGATGTACTAGTAATATAACACGTTTTCAAAACAACACACTTAGAATACTCAGTGTACTACATATGTGTATGTGTGTGTGTGTGTGTGTGTGTTTTTTTTTGTGTGCTAATAGATATGTACATGTGTGTGTGTGTCTGTTTTGTGCTAATAGATATGTAGATATAATAGTGAAATAAGACATTTTTCAATCAACACATTTTTCATTTGAATTCACGAAATACGTGTTGATAACTTGTCTAGTGAGAAGCAAGTGTATTCCTTATGGCCTAGATGATTGAATGAACAGTGATGATTATGCTTAATCAGTTTGCACGATTCGCTCGCATTTGAGTTCAGATTATGTGTTACTGCAATAGAAACCAAGCCCACATACTTGGTTTATAGACATGACCCATACGAGACCCTATATGATCAACCTCTTGTAAAAAGTCCTTCACATTTACCTTTGTAAAAGTTTTCTACAACCACGAGTAGTTAGGAAGCTTTAAATCATGATTCACTTGGTAGTTAATTGATGAGAGGATATATCCTATACTTTAGGATTCACTTTTAGGTAGATCCTTTGAATTTGAATTCAAACTGTGGCTCCAAACACAACTATAAAAAGAATATCAAAGGACTCATGGGGTATCTCATTTCCATGAGATCATTGTGAAGGGGATCTATTGTGAATTGAGAGCTCATCGCATAGCTCATTCACGTCTCACACATTGAGCAATATATGATTGCCAATGACACTGTATTTGTATAGGATTTAATACATATATTATCATTACATTTTCATTTCACTTTTTTGTTATGACCACATCAAAACATCGACTTTCTAAGAGCTTGTTCTCAATGTATGATTGATCATTTTTCATGATTTAAAGCATGATAGATTCACAATAATATCTAGCATATGACTACAAAGTCTCATTATCATTGCCTCTTTGGATCGTGAGGTATTAACACATCTGTACTCTCTAGTATGTTGCCTAAAGCACTCCAAAAATATTGGGAAGGTTCTATGAATTGCGAAACATCATTCTCAGTGTGTAGTCCATCATTTTTTATGAAATCACTCATGATTGGTAGCTACCTAAGCTAATTAGAGTTTCCCAGAAGGAATTAATCTAATTGCTATTGTACTCAGGAGAACTGTTCAAAATACTAAACAGGTGTATAGACAAGAATAGCAAGTCTTTTGTCTTGGATTAATTTCCTACCTATCTGTTTTGATCCATTGATTAGTGGATCATGTTCCAAGAAACATAGGTGATTATTGATGATCATTAGCATCCTAACATTAGGGCAGAAAATGGTCGAAAAGGGTTTGTCTGCTAATGACAGATTAAGGAAATCAACAAATAGAGTCTTTCCACGTGTACAAGAATATAACATTGCTATATCCTTTAACTGTATGAAGAAATTCTTTTTCTTTTAAGACAATATGTTCTAAAAGCACCGCGAAAGTGATGAAGATTCTTGTATTTAGTGTACAGTTTTTCAGTTTGATGCACAAAAGATATTTTTGCACACCACACAATGCATATTTTTAAAGTTCCAAGAGGGAAATGATTTTTGAAGATACGAAATACTTTTGGGTTCATGAAATTCCATGGTCATTTGACGACAAGGTTTACATCAAATCAAAAGTTTCCACCCGTACAAAGCCTTTTTATCTATAAATACTAGCAAAGTTTGGGAATGTCAGTTTCTCGCTTTGAGCATTCTTCTTATTCTCAATTTGAATGGATTCTTCTTCTCATCATCCTTCCAATCGTGTAACCTCATGTGAGGTTTACAACCAAAGAGAGGGTTCTTTGTGGGAACCTCTTTCTGTGAAGGTAAATGAATGGGTAACTATGCTTCCTAGCTGCAAAGGTGCCCATAAAGTCGAGCGTGCTAAAACAGACAACACAAGAAACCATTGGAGTGGCAACCTATTGAATGTTTAACAGGAACATTCATAGTTCTTTCGAGTTATTTGTCCATTTTGCAGATTATCAGGTGCCATTAGGGAGAAGCTCTTATGGAAATCTTGTACATTTGCCTGCTCCTTGCATCTCTTCATTAAATCGGGATGCTCCTAATCATTCAACAGTTTCAAGTTTTCTATGCGAAATGAAATTTGACATCCAAAAGGCAATGTCAGCAAGCCGAGTCTGAGAAGGGTAAAGATTCAATGGTTTTTGCCTATTCATGTTTTTGTAGCATGCTTTAAAAACATGTTATTATAGAAAACAAAATCAATGTGGTTGAATAGGAGAGTCTCTATTTCAAATATTGATGATGTTTTAGGTAGGGAATAAGATAGGAAAGGAGTTCAAAAGCTAGGTGACATCATTTTATGTAAAGTTAGTCCAAATTCTCTTTTAATCTCATATCAGATATTTCAACAATCTCTAGTTTTAGGATATTATTATAGAAGGTGGAAAAGAAAGTTTGGACTCTAGATAGCCTTGGAGTTAGAGGAGAGCTGTCCAAAATTTGAGTTAGAAGTATTGATTCATCCAGATTTTCAATCTAGGAAAATAATTGTCACTACAAATTGGAAACTCAAAAATGTAAGGGAACTCCTAGAATACCTTGATGAGGTATCATCACAGTACAGATTCTCAATTGATGATGCAATAGTTAACATTAGATCAGAGAAAACATTATCTTGCATAACTTGCCTGCCACCCAGGGTGATCAAGTTCCAACCCATAAGATTGTAACAAGTCTAAAAAACATTGATTGAATAGAAACCAAGACATTCTTACATAATATATCTCCTTCTTTAAGAAGCTTCTTTTCATACTTCCATTGATTTTTCTTTGCAAGATGGTGACTAAGAATGTGACTGATTATATCACTTCAATTATGTCTTTTTATGGACTATATTCATATTTGCATTTTTTTTATTAATTTCAAGATTCTGATGAGGTTTCTACTGTGCAATGATTATACAAGAACTTGCATGAGTAAATTCTAGGTGACTCAAGAATATAAACCAAGAAATTCTTACATAATATACCTCTCGTTTTAGAACCTTTTTCCATAATTCCATTGATTTTTCTTTGTAGGATGGTAAATAAGAATGAGACTCATTACATCACTTCAATTATGGCTTTCTATGGACTATATTCATATTGGCATGTTTTGGTTTAATTTCAACATTCTGATGAGGTTTCAATGGTGCAATGATTATACATGAACTTGCATATGAGTAAATTCTAGATGAAAAATACATTTACTTTTCAATAACTAGTTTCAATTTAAGTATTTGAGTCTATCCAAGGTGCACAGTAGAAATTCTCTAGGCTTGTCTGGCCTCAAGGTATGCATGAGAACTATCTATCTATCTATCTATCTATCTATCTATCTATCTATCTATCTATCTATCTATCTATCTATCTATCTATCTATCTATCTATCTATCTATCTATCTATCTATCTATCTATCTATCTATCTATCTATCTATCTATCTATCTATCCATCTATCTACATAACTAAGAGTCTTAAAGAGGGTGGAGAACTTGGTGCAAACTCCAAGTCAAGTGATATTCAAAATATCTAGAGCATGAAGTTTAGTCATATTACAGTGTAGACGAGATTAGAGAAGATGACTGATTCAAGCGACTAGGGCAATCCAAGCTTCTCAGATCGTCCTTATCACTTAAATCGGTCGTGTATTGCAAACTATCAAAACATGTTTCAAAACGTGAATTTTGCATTTAGCTTTGACTGACGAGAAATACCAGTTTACATGTGAACTCATCTTATGCATAGTTGCCTTGAGAGGATGGTATGACAAAATGGAAAATGACACGATCGATACAAGCGATACGAGCCATCTGAAACTCTCTGATTGCCCGTATCGCTTGTATCCTATCACAAAACCTTCTTTATCCTCCTCACATTTAAATTTTCAACAAGAATAAAGCAAAAACACAAAATAGAAATTTTGATGATGCTTGAAGCATCCAATGAAGTCACTTTTGCTTAGATTTCAAGAGGATCAATTCAGCATTATATTACTCAAGGCATATAAATATAGTTACAACGACCATCTTCTGGATGAAGACGGGCATAATTACATACAATTTGTACACAAATAAACCTTCCAACATATGTTGGTTACACATTAGATTACAATCTTTCATTCAAAAATGTTTCACCCTTCTTTTTTGTCCTTTTTGGAGCCCTGACCTCTGTGCTGCTTGTGGCCCTTTTTGGAGCCCTCACCTCTACTCTTATTCTTTGGCCCATGCTTCAATGGGGAGTGAACAGGAAACCCTTTCTTCTTTTGTTGAGACTTGTTTTTATCTCCTGATGGTGGTGGAGGTGAGTCTGGATCATAAGGGCATATTGCATGTTTTATAATGGCATTTATTGCTCTCTCCCTGATCAAGATGACCCATGCATTTGGATAGTCTGACAAGTTTAACTCAGGACTGTAAAACCTTCTTTCCAAGAACCTTACTGCATTTGCAATCACTCTTCAGCCACATGAGATGTTGTCTTTCTGTAATGGCCCTTCTTATCTCCCTCAAAGACTTCTCTGATGCATAAAGGCCCTAACTAGTTGTCTGGGGAGAAGGTCCCTTGTCATCTTGATTTTGGCCATTTTGCTCTTGATCCTGAGGGGACAACTTTCTTTCTTCTTTGTCCTAGCCATAAGCTGCATAAAAAAAGAGCTTAAAAGCTTGGAAGAAATTCAAAAAGCAAAAAAATTGATGTAAAAAGGCTTTCACAAAGCACTCAAGAAACACGACTGATGCAAGCGATAAGGGTCATCCGAAAATCCCCGGATGTCCCTAATTGCTTGTATCGGTTGTGTTGTAAAATAGTTAATTATGGAAGAAATTTAAAAAGCAAAAAAAACTAATGTAAAAAACCTTTCACAAAGCCTCAAGAAGCACCACCAATGCAAGCGATTCGGGTCATCTGGAAATCCCTGGATGTCCCTAATTGCTTGTATCACTTGTGTTGTAAATGATTTATTATGGAAGAAATTTGAAAAGCAACAAAACTAATGTAAAAACCCTTTCACAAAGCACTCAAGAAACACAACCGATGCAAGCCATTAGGGTCATCCGAAAATCCTTGGATGTCCCTAATCACTTGTATCGATCGTGTTGTAAAATGGATGATTATGACAATCGATTCAAGCGATTAGGGGCATCCGAAACTTCTTGATGCCCCTAATCGCTTGGATCGATCATGTATAAGCTCTTGTGATCCATCATACCTCACACAAAATGTGGTATATGGAAATACTTGAAAAGCACAAAAAAAACTGGAAGGCAATGGCAAGTCACCTTGCATACTTGTGCTTCATACCCGATACGACTGATACAAATGATTACATGCATTTGATCGGCCTTTGACTAGCTTATTTCGCTTGCATCGGTCATGTTCTCCACTAGGGCACACTAGAATAACTAGAGCTGATATGGAGGAAAAGAATGTGATCCTAAGTCTTTCTTCATCTGAGAAACTACTGGATTTCATGGTTCAAGAGAGTTTAAGAGTGGATTATTTTCCGGATGCAATGAGGATATTCAATCCCAAGATAGATTTTGAAGTAATTTGGAGAAAACAGAAACCTTTCTAAGGGATGAGTGGAAGAGCTTCCTGAGTGTGGTCGATGGAATGGAGCTTATTATCTCTGGAAAATCCACACATCTTTGGAAAGAATCCATTGGATAGGGCAAAAATCACTAGAAAGTGCAAAAGGATATCCCCTTTGCGAGGAAAGTTAGATTTATGCCTAGAGCATGAAAGGGACTACTCTTTGCTCCCCTTGAGCATTGGTTTCTTGATATGACTTGATCACATGTCAAATGACAAGGAGGAAGAATGTGTTCATGTTGAAGAGAAAGAGTCATTCCTTGAGCTGACACTTGAGGGAAGCTCAAAAAGTATGAAAGGTGTCATGGAGATTGTTGAAGAGATCAATCCCCAAGCAGAAGAAGAGCAGGTCAAGAATTTTGATGTGGCTACTTTTAAAGCAGATACTGCAATAAGGGAGCCAGCTGAAGATGTAAAAGTTTTTGAGAAGTCCCTTCTTCTCCCAAACTGTTTAGGAGAAGATGGCTCAAGATGGCAAACAGTAGTACACACCCATTCTTCATTTTGCACTAGATTAGCAGACTTTGTTTTCAATGTAGAGGCATCTGCAACAACCATTCCAGCCTCTTTTTTCTTTCCTCTTTAGTAGTGAGTTTTGGACAGTTCTTTATGATATGATCATTTCCTTTATAGTACTTACAAAAGAATTTCTACTTTTTTATTTCTTCTCATCTTTGTCTTCCTTCTTCAAATGTGTAGCATTTGGAGATTTTTGCTTACCAATAGATGAGCTCCATTTACCTTTGTCCTTCTAACTAGCCAAGAAAGCTTGATCTACAACATGCATAATGGACCTATTTTGCCTAGACTGATCTTCTTGCAACAGAACAGAGACTAACTCCTCAAATGTCAAGGCAATTATATTGCCTTTCATCATCAAATGGAGAGTAGAAGCAACACTTTGATATGAATTAGGAAGGTCATTCAGAACGGTCTACACAAGTGAGCTATCTAGTATAACTTCATCAATAGAAATCAAATCTTCCTTCTAGTCTTTGATCTTTGTCTGAAAAATGTCCATAGAATCACCTTCATTCATATGCTCACTCTCCAATTGTTTTTGGAGGTAAGCAACACTAGCCTCATTCCTAGCTTGGTACAATGTGGTAAGTGTATCCCAAGCATCCTTAGCTATTTTGGAAGAGTGAATGTGAGGAATAATGACACGTTTGATAGACAGGCTATCAATGCATGTGCTTGAGCATCGGGCTTAGCTCATGATTTTGGCACCACAGAGAGAAGCTGTTTTGAACTCCTAATAACCTTGATTATGCTCACCAATTTTTTTGTGATGCTAAGATTGTGACTAGAGAGGTGTGGACTACACCCTAGATGAAGTGACAACCTGCTCTAATACCAATTGTTGGAGTTTGAGGTCTACGAAAGCCCCCAAACAACACAAGGAAGAAGAAGAATCTTGGAGCAGAGCACAAAATATTGAATGTATTACCAAGAGAATTTACAAATATAAGTGACCCATTTGGGATATAGGCATATATACAAGCCAAGGGAAAAGACCTCCTAAAGAGGGAAAAAAGTGCCCCGACGGTCCTAGTGTGTTCACATACATCACTACCAAAATATATCAACATCTTTGGTACCTTCTTTTGAAATTCTACTTCAGAGTGGGATTTAACAACTTCGAGTAATTCATTTGCTATGTGCTTCTACAACTCGGGCTTGACTTTTAGTAGTTCTTGTAAAGTGAGTTTACAGTACACTTTTGTGTTCTTAACTACTTCAATGTTCCTAGGATGAACTGATTCATCTTTCTAACCATGACTCTAGGAGCTCTCATATGAATAGACTTCGATTCCCAAGGGCCTATGAAGTGAGAAAATTGTTATAAGGAGTTGGATTTGAAGTCTAATCTTTTATTTGACTACATGTCTTCCTACTCTCTAGATAATGTCATGAAGGAATTGATCATGAAGATCATCCACGTATGGAATGGGAGGAGGATCTTTTGTCTCCATAGCCTATTTCTCCTCTTGTATTTCTCTCAAGAACTCTTGGGAGTACTAGTTTATAGAGGAAGGAATTACATCATCTATAGAATTAGGGGCACTTCTTTTCCTGCTCTATTTCTAGGGTCTTCTCTAGAACTTGTCCTCTAGTGACTACCTGTACAGGGATGATATTATTCATTTTTTTAGGTTTTACTACCAAGATAATGAAATTAATTGGATTAATATTTTGTATCTTGGCTGGAGTTTTGGGACAATATCTCAAGAGATGTTCTTTTCCACAACGAGAGCAAAACCCTTGTATCAAAATGGACTCAGGTCGAGGAAACAAACACTCACAAATAAAATGGTCTTTCTAACATGTGTAGCACGATCCTCTTAGAGCTTGAGGTCTCATTTGTCTCAATTGGGGCATGGGGTTTTGGTTTGTATATTACATTTGGAATACTCGGGCTACCAATCAAGTTCCATCACTGGTGTTTTCTATTGATAAACCTCATTATGCCTAGGTGATTCTGCCTAGTAAATCGGTGGGCTATCTACATGGGTAGAGTCAAAACTTTAAGTGTTAGGTCCACTATCTGCAATCATTGAGGATGTTGGCACTATTGCCTTGTTCAAGTTATCTTCTAACGTAGAATATTTGGTTGATATCACATTGGTAGGTGTGGTGGTTGTTGTCCTAGGCTAAGGTCTTCATAAAGCCTGAGTGTGGTTGGTAATCTTGTTGTGGCCTATAGTATGGCTATTGTTCGTATTGGTTCTAATATCTACCTGGCTATTCGTATGGTTGATTGTAGTTTGCTGCCCATGCCATCAATTCTTCATGGATTTCATTAACTAAGTGGGTCTCAAAATTCTAGGATGTTCTCTTGTTCTAGGAATTGGGAAATCATCCATGCCTCTTTGATTTCTATGTGCTCTAGGTCATTCTCATTCTACTTTGTCTATGTCTACTCCTCGTCTCTCTCTTCCTATCGTATGCACAAAGCTTACTTTTGGTCGCTCCTTTGATTTCTCTTTGTGTGCTCCTAAGACATGAGAAGATTCAACCCCATGATGACTATGATGATCAATAGACTTGTATGAGGGGAATATTGGTTCACCCGTCCAAGTATAAGCATGTCTACTATGCTCCATGACTCCATACATCCTTTCTGAAGTAGATGACTTCTTCTAGGACATAAGGATCCTTGAATTCATACATGATTACTTCATCTACTTCACTAGGCTTAGCAAGCTTGAACCTCCAAAATGCTTCATTAGTTTCCATGTTAACAAAGAGTTCTATACTTCTATTATCTTGAGGAATCCATTCTAGCATTATAATTCTAGACATGACTGACTTGCCTCTAGGCATTCTAGGCTCTCTTTCTTGGTTCTCTTGATCCAAATCTCCTATTTCAAACTTAGGGATTGCTAATCCAAACTTGTATGTCCTATCTAGTAAGCTATTTACCACATACATGGTTTCTTGCTTATCAATATAGGATCACTCTTTGAATGGTCCTAAGTGTGTTCACACATATCACATTGGTAGGTGTGGTGGTTGCTATCCTAGGATAAGGCCTTCATATTGCCTAACTATGGTTGGTAATCTTGTTGTGGCCTATAGTATAACTATTGTTGGTATTGGTTACAATAGCTACGTGGATGTTGGTATGGTTAATGGTATTTTGTTGCCTATGCCATCAAAGTAATTCTTCATGGATTTCACTAACTAAATGGGTCTCAAAATTCTAGGATGTGTTCTAGGCAGTGGGAAATCATCCATGCCTCTTTGATTTCTATGTGCTCTAGGTCCTTCCCATTCTACTCTATCTAGTCCTCAACTCTCTCTTGCTATTATATGCACAACACTTACTTTTGCTCGCTCCTTTGATTTTTTCTTTGTGTGCTCCTAAGACATGAGAAGATCCAACCCCATGATGACTATGATGATCAGTAGACGTGTATGAGGGGAAGATTGGTTCACCCTTCCAAGTATAAGCATGTATACTATGCTTCGTGATTGCATACATCCTTTCTGAAGTAGATGACTTCTTCTAGGACATAAGGATCCTTGAGGTCATATATGATTACTTCATCTACTTCACTAGGCTTATCAAGCTTGAACCTCCAAAATGCTTTATTAGTTTCCTTGTTAACAAAGAGTTTTGTACTTCTATTATCTTGAGGAATCCATTCTAGAATTGTAATTCTAGACATGACCAACTTGCCTCTAGGGATTCTAGGCTCCCTTTCTTGGTTCTCTTGATCCTAATCTCCTATTTCAAACTTAAAGATAGCCAATCCAAACTCATTCGTCCTATCTAGTAAGCAATTTATCACATACATGGTTCCTTGCTTATCAATATAGGATCGCTTTTTGAATGGTCCTAAGTGTGTTCACACATATCACATTGGCAGGTGTGGTGGTTGTTGTCCTAAGCTAAGGTCTTCATATTGCCTCAATGTGGCTGGTAACCTTATTGTGGCCTATAGTATGGCTATTTTTGGTATTGGTTCTGATATCTACTTGGCTGTTGGTATGGTTGATGGTAGTTTGTTTCCCGTGCCATCAAAGTAGTTCTTCATGGATTTCACTAAGTGGGAGGGTCTCAAAATTCTAGGATGTTTTCTTGTACTAGGCAGTGGGAAATCATTGTTGCCTCTTTGATTTCTGTGTGCTCTAGGTCATTCTCATTCTGGTCTATCTATGTCTATTCCTCATCTCTCTCTTGCTATCGCATGCACAAAGATTACTTTTGGTCACTCCTTTGATTTCTCTTTCTGTGCTCCTAAGACATGAGAAGATCCAACCCCATGATGACCATGATGATCAATAGACTTGTATGAGGGGAAGATTGGTTAACCCTTCCAATTATAAGCATGTCTACTATGCTCCATGACTGCATACATCTTTTCTGAAGTGGTATCCAAGTATATTTCTTCTAGGAGAGAAGGATCCTTGAATTCATATATGATTACTTCATCTAGTTCTCTAGGCTTATCAAGCTTGAACCTCCAAAATGATTCATTAGTTTCCTTGTTAGCAAAGAGTTCTATACTTCTATTATCTTGAGGAATCCATTCTAGCATTATAATTCTAGACATGCCCGACTTGCCTCTAGGTGTTCTAGACTCTCTTTCTTGGTTCTCTTGATCCAAATCTCCTATTTCAAACTTAGAGATAAGTAATCCAAACTCATATGTCCTATCTTGTAAGCTATATACCACATACATGGTTCCTTGCTTATCAATATAGGATCACTCTTTGAATGGTTTTAAGTGTGTTCACACATATCACATTGGTAGGTGTGGTGGTTGTTGTCCTAAGCTAAGGTCTTCATATTGCCTGAATGTGGTTGGTAACCTTCTTGTAGCCTATAGTATGGATATTGCTGCTATTGTTTTTGATATCTACTTGGCTATTGGTATGGTTGATGGTGGTTTGTTGCCCATGCCATCAAAGTAATTCTTCATGGATTTCACCAACTAAGTGGGTCCCAAAATTCTAGGATGTTCTCTTGTTCCAGGCAATGGGAAATCATCCATGCCTCTTTGATTTCTATGTGCTCTAGGTCATTCTCATTCTGCTCTGTCTATGTCTAGTCCTCATCTCTCTCTTGCTATCGTATGCACAAAGCTTACTTTTGGTTGCTCCATTGATTTCTCTTTGTGTGCTCCTAAGACATGAGAAGATCCAACCCCATGATGACTATGATGATCAATAGACTTGTATGAGGGGAAGATTGGTTCACCCTTCCAAGTATAAGCATGTCTACTATACTCCATGACTACATGCATCCTTTCTGAAGTGGTATCCAAGTAGATGACTTCTTCTAGGACATAAGGATCCTTGAATTCATATATGATTACTTCATCTACTTCACTAGGCTTATCAAGTTTGAAACTCCAAAATGTTTCATTAGTTTCCTTGTTAGCAAAGAGTTCTATACTTCTATTATCTTGATGAATCCATTCTTGCGTTATAATTCTAGACATGACCGACTTGCCTCTAGGCATTCTAGGCTCTCTTTCTTGGTTCTTGATCCAAATCTCCTATTTCAGACTCAGGCATAGTTAATCCAAACTTATATTTCCTATCTAGTAAGATATTTACCACATACATGGCTCCTTGCTTATCAATATAGGATCTCTTTTCGAATGGTCCTAAGTGTGTTCACACATATCACTATCCTAAGTGTGTTCACACATATCACTACCAAAATATATCAACAAATCCTCCCTGAGAGTGATGTAGCAAACAAGGAGCTGGCACACATGTATAAGGAAGTGCCAAGCCATGTGGAGAGAGATCAATCCAAAAAAGTAAGTAATCTCAAAACTTTGCAAAAAGATTCAAACTTCTCCCTTGACAGTCTTTGTGAAGATGTTTGCAATTTTATCCTATGTGGACACATATGCCAAACTGAACTCTCTAGCCAAGAACCTCTCCCTAAAATAATGATAGTGCATCTTAATGTGCTTTGTGCAAGCATGGAACACAGATTTCCTTGCAAATTCTAATGTTCTTTGATCATCAGTGAAGAGGGTGGTGGCAAAAGACTAACGAACACTCAAATTTTCCAACAAGAAATTGAGCCACGCACACTCAAAAGTTGCTACGAAAGCTGCCCTACACTTAGTGGCCATAGTAGAGTGCTTCTTAATCAACCAAGATATACATGAGCTACCAAGCATGAAGCAAAAACAACTGGTCGACACATGAGTGTCATAGCAAGCAACCAAGTCCGAGTTAAAAAAAGCATGTAAATTTAGCGGTAGTGATCACACCTTGTGATAAAACAATCCAAGTAGTCAGGTATCACTCAAGTAGGGATAGATGTGCTTAACTGCTTGCCAATGCTTGACACATGGGCAATTCATAGACATGCTCATTTAAGAGACATCAAACTGAATATTAGACCGAATTATGCATAAATAAGTCAAGCATCCAACAACATGCTGATAGAGAACAACTCAAATGAATCTCTAGCATCATCGAGGCTCAATTGTAAACGTGTTTTTGTAGGAGTTGCAATAGGTTTA
This sequence comes from Ceratopteris richardii, assembly GCA_020310875.1. Taxonomy (NCBI): domain Eukaryota; kingdom Viridiplantae; phylum Streptophyta; class Polypodiopsida; order Polypodiales; family Pteridaceae; genus Ceratopteris; species Ceratopteris richardii. The sequence goes on from CM035414.1 coordinate 117,463,384, forward strand.
CAATCTTCAAGGCCAAAATAGTGCAATAATGTGGCAATATATTTCTTTTGACACAAATCTATTCCCCCATCAACTTGCATAAACTGAAATAATGCTAGTTAGAATACTTCAATGTGATGTAAACAAATCTGAACCGTAGGCACAAATTAAGGTAGATGAGACCCCAAGCAACTATAGGTCCTTGCTACTGATGTCAAGGAGATCGCTTCATATGTGAGTGTCCACTTCGTCCACAAAGGACAACCTCAACCCATATTCATTCAAGACTTTATTTCTGATTGTGCAAAGGAATATCTCTTGAGAGACTTTCCTAAGAATCCAGCCAATGCACAAAAAAATTATCCCTATCAAAATTATTGGCTTGGTCGTAGAATCCAATGGAAGTATGAAAACTATAGCCCCTATATAAGTATTCATTAAAGCACAAGCTTTACACAAGACTCAAAGTTTAGATTAGAAGAAGAGATCAAAACCTAGTGAGTCAAAAAGTGTAGCTTAAAAAAGAACGAGAGCTTGGAAGGAATACACATTTGCATGCATTGCTCTATTGTTCGGGTTTCCTTTAGATAGATATAAGATTGTAGCTTTGCACTCAATAGGCCATCTAAAAACAAAGAGAGTTACTTGGCCTAGGTAGTGCTTGATTAGGAAATCTCTCAATATATTGGCTAAACCTACTTCCTACTAGCCTAATAGTCTCTTGAGGTGTTTCTTCGTACTAACCTAATAGTCTATTGAGGTGTTTGCTTAAAGTTATGGATCAAGGATGAAGTATTATGCCTGATGCCACTTTTAGAGAACTCAATGATGAATGTTTCTAACAACTTGTTGATATCATTGAATCAACCTTGATGTAATGGTTGAAACCATGTCAAAGATGTATTCTTTAATGTTAGAGAAAAAACATTTTATTTAGTGATCAAATCCTCAACTCTTTCAGCTCTTAACACGTTTGAACTCCACTACATGGTCATAAGTGTCTTTGGTACCATCAAATTAGTTCTTCATTGACTTTACTATCTGGTTGGGACTCAATATCCTAGGGTGTTCTCTAGATCTAGGCAGAGGAAACTCCTCCATGCCTCTTTGTTGTATGTGTCCATAGTCTCTCTTGATCGGCTCTATCGGTCTCTAACCTTGATCTTTCCCTTCCAAAAGGGTTTGCAAAACTTGATGGAGAGTGTCAATCTCCAAAAGAACAAGCTATCCTTGATGTTAGAACACTTATATATCAAGAATAGCTCAAAATCTTTACCAATTTGGAGGATCAATACCAGATTATCAAAATCTTGAACTAACTATGAAGAGAATCACTACTCAAAAAGTCTGCTGCACATAACTCACTCATAGACTGATCAAATGTGTAAAGTTTTTTATAAAACTTTGCACAAGGTGTTGCCTAAAGATTCCACACCATCTCCAAGTTAAATCGTCTCAAAAGATTTAGTACATATTGAGAAATGATCCAAACAATCTACCTATGTCTGAAATTGTCCTCTTGTAGAGTCAATTTTGACACATGCAACTTCTAACACACAATTCTCCCAAACTAGAACCAGTATAAGAAAATGCTTTTATCCATATATGGCTTACCTTCCAACTTATATTTTCACTCCTCATTTGTGCAAAAATTTACATTGTGCACTGAGAACTGATCAGTTCTTTGACCATCGAGATTGCACCTGTTTCAAAAGACACTCAAGACTTCTTCACATATAAATGTTCCTACACATAATTCTCTCAGCCTGTTTACAATTACGCTCTCAAATCTTAACCATAGAAGCATTAACTATGGAATTAAACATCTAAAAAAGGATTCTTGAAATGATCAAACACAAAAGGAGAACACAACAAAATATCGGGCACAACGTTTTCTTCTATTCAGAAAACTTTACATCTGAATGATGAGAGAGTTCTTCCTCACTTCTAAAATGTCTAATGACTATTACACCTTCTAGTTCTTCTCATCTTATGCTCTCTCGTACTTGCTCCAACTTTTTTACTTGTATATATAGGCATATATGTACTTGCTCATGACCATACAAAAGGTATAAGTGAGCTAACTACAAATTAATGTACATATTTATACAAGTCTTCATTTCCTAAATATGCTCTATCTTCAATCTTCATTTGTTGATCTTTTCTTCTTCTTTTGACTTCAAGTCTTTATCCAAAACATCAATTGGTGGTTGACTTGCACCAACAGCTCCCCCTCAATCATCAATTGAGGTTTTCTCTATCTTCTTTATACCTGCCATGTCTTTAAATCTTTGTAGCTTTGGTCCATCCAAACTTTTGGTTAGCATATGTGCAATCTAATCTTTTGTTGAAGTATGACTTGAATCTCCTTATCAATCACCTTCTCTCTTAAGAAGTGATATTGAATCTCAATGTGTTTAGTCCTTGAATGAAAACACGGTTAGCAGCTAGATATAATGAACTCATATTATCTCCATGAATAGTGGGTGTACTCTGAATGATGTCAAAACTCTTCAAAAGAGTCTTTAACCATATGACTTCCTTTGCAGCTTCAACCATACCTTTATACTTTATATCTGTAGATGATAAAGCAACTATATGTTGCTTCTTAGAACACCAAGAGATTAACTTATCTCCTACATAACACAAGTATCCATATGTTGATCTCCTATCATGAGGATTACCTGCCCAATCTGTATCACTATATATCTTGATGTTTGTATCTGATGTAAAACCATAATACAAACCTTTCTTGAGTGTACCCTTAATATATCTCAACACTCTTTGTCCTACAACCCAATTTTCTTTCCTAGGAAAATGCATGAATTGAGACAACACTCCAATTGCATATGATAATTCAGGCCTAGTTAATGTAGCATAGATTAAACTACCAACCAGACTTTGATATAGCTTCATGTCCTTGATTTCTTCTCCTCCATATCTGCTCAACTTATGATTCACCTCCATTCGAGTAGGTGCTACCCTACAATCTCCCATTTTAAACTTGATCAACAATTTCTTCAAATACCTTTCTTGAGTCACATACACTCCATGTTGAGTATATGAGATCTCCATGCCCAAGAAATATGACAAGTCTCCCAAGTCACTAATCTTGAACTCTTTCTCCATTTGCTTCTTGAGGCTTTGAATTCCCTTCTCCTCTGTACTTGTAAGAATTATTTAATCAACATATATACACATAGAAATGAACACATCATCACTTGCTTTGATAAGCAACCTACTATCTGCTTTAGATACTTGAAAACCAAGTTCTTTCAAGAACTTTACAAGTCTATAATTCCATGCCCTTGGGGCCTGCTTCAAACCATACAAAGCTCTCTTGAGTGTGCATACATATTCTCAATACCTTTTAACTCTAAAACCTTTTGGTTGCTCCATGAAAACATCATCTGAAATATAACCATTAAGAAAAGTATTCTTCACATCTAATTGACATAGTTTCCAACCTTTACATGCAGCAATGGCTATGAGTGTCCTGATGGTTGTAATCTTTGGCACAGGACTATAGGTCTCATCATAGTCTATACCATATGTCTGAGCAAACCCTTTCACAACAAGTCTAGCTTTATACCTAGACACACTTCCATCTGCATACCTCTTTGTCTTGTAGACCCATTTGCATCCAATGATCTTCTGACTATTTGGTTTAGAAACCAAATCCCATGTCTCATTCTCCATCAATGCATCATAGTCTTCTTGCATAGCTTTCTTCTAATTTTCCTTAACTTTTTCCTCTTCATATGTAGAAGGGTCTTCATCTGCTTTCACCATGTAAGCACAGTCTTTCGTAGTAAAAAACGAAGTGTCATAGCTTTACCTTGTAGGTTGACATTTATGTCTTGATGAACTTCTGAGTTCTCCACTTCTTGAAGTTTCTAGTTCATCACATTCTAGATCAAACCTTGGCACTTCTTCAACTTCAACTTGTATTTCATTGCTCTCTTCTTCATCAAATATCTGAATCTTTGATTTACCTTTCTTTTGATTCAAAACTTCTTCATCACCTGCATGATTATTGATTGTACCTGCATACCAAGTACCTTGCTCATCAAATGTAACATCCTTTGATACAAGGAATTTCTTTGTTGATGGACTCCACAACCTATATCCCATCTGCTTATCATCATATCCAATGAACACATACTTTTCAGCTTTAGGTTACAATTTATGCCTCACCTGAGATGGCACATATGCATAAGCCATACATCCAAATAATTTGCAATGATCTAAGGTAGGTCTCTCACCCCACAAGCTTCATATGGTGTCGTACCTTGCAAATCTTTACATGGTAACCTATTAACCAAGTATGTAGCTGTATTTACAGCCTCAACCCACAAATAGTTTGGACAAATTTTTTCCTTCATCATTGATCTTGCAAACTCAACAAGAGTTCTATTTCTCCTTTCAGCTACACCATTTTGTTGAGGAGAGTACCTGCAAGTAACTTCCCTTTTTATACCTGCATTCCATAAGTAATCACTGTACTCATGAGAGAAATACCCTCCCCCTCTATCTGACCTTAGTCTCTTCAACTTTTGACCTGTGATTCTTTCTACATACACATGATAATGTTTAAATGTATTGAATACCTCTGATTTATCTTTGATCACATATATAGTGATCCACCTGGTAGCATCATCAACATAAATCACATAATATCTTGAACCATTAATACTGAAATCCTTTGATGGTCCCCACACATCTGTGTGTACCAACTCAAGCTTCTCTAAATACATGAAACCATGCTTAGAATATGATTGCTTATGAGCCTTACCTAATTGACATGAATCACATTTGTATGTCATATGTTGACCTACAACGTTAGCCAATCCAAGAACTGAACCATTGTTAACCATATCCTTAATTCCTCTTTCATTGAAATGTCCAAGCCTTTTATGCCAAAGATCTAACTCAGAGATCTTATGTCCTCCATAAGTGAACAAGGCATGACCAACATTACCTTGAATCTTCAATGTGAAGACCCTTCCTTCTTTCTTCCCTGAAACAATTTGTTTATACCCATTGCTAGGGTCTTCCACAAAAACTCCATCATTAGTGAACCTTACTTCATAACCTTTTCAAAAAATTTTCCTACACTTATAAGATTCTTTGGAATTCTAGGAACATACAAGACCTTACTCAAAAGAGTACTTCCATCTTTGGCCTTCACTGATCCAATTGACTTCACATTGTGCTTTGTATTATCACCTGTTTGAACTACATGATTAGTTACCTTATCCTCCAAATCAGTCATCAAAGCTATGTTACCACTCAGGTGATTGCTACACCCTGAGTCAATGTAGAAGACTCTTTGGTCTTCATTTTGCCTTTCACAAGTTGCATTCATAATGAAGGTTGAATCCTCCTTCTGATCTGAAGCATAATTGTAGTAGGTATTTTTGTAGGATTGACTTTGGAATCCTCTACGTGCATTTCTTCCAAAGTAACATCTACTACCTCTACCTCTGAAAATACCTCTTTGGTTTCTGTGACCTCTTCCTCTTGAATTAAAGTTCTGACTATATCCTCCATTATTCTGATTATTATGCCAACAATCATGACCTAAATGATTTGTCTTACCACAAATCCAGCAAGCTTTGGCTAGTTGTCCTTCATCTTCATTTGCTTGTTGCTTGCCTTTGCTATTCTTTTTCTTATGCTTTGGATACATTGCTTGACTTGCACTCTTATCACCATCACCTTTGACATCCTACTCAAATGTTAGCATGTGTCCTAGCAATTGATTTAAATCAAGAGTGAAATGATCTAGTGATAATTCAGTAGACAAAATGAATGGCTTCCATTTCTCATCTCCTCTCAAACATGTGAGGATTGGCCTTACCAATTTATCCTCCTCAATATCTTCATCAACTGCTCCTAATGCATCTAATTGCGGTTTTTCTTCTTCATCTATGATGTAACCTATCAGATCTTTGCTCATGAGATGAGCTTCCATCCTCATTGACCAAGCTGTATAGTTTTCTCTATCCAGTTTCTCTATCTAAAGAGAATCTCCCATCCTTTCTTCACTTGTGTATTAAATTCTTCAAACTTTATGAGGAATAAGTGTACCTTTACTTCGAATGAAGTTCCTTTTGATCTTCTTGATAACTTCTTGCCTCCTTGTCAAGCTTTCTCTTCAAGCTTTCACCTTTTAAACCTTCAAGTGTTGATTTTTGTATGACTGCAGCTGTCGGGGTCCTTTTTTCTTCTATTTTGATGATTCCTGCTCTGACGCCACTGATGGAGAGTGTTAATCTCCAAAAGAACAATCTATCCTTGATTTTTGAACACTTCTATATCAAGAATAACTCAAAACCTTTACCAATTTTGAGAATCAATACCAGATTATCAAAATCTTAAACTAACTGTGAAGAGAATCACTACTCATAAAGTTTGCTGCACATAACTCACTCATTCATTGATCAAATGTGTAAAGTTTTTTATAGAACTTTGCACAAGGTGTCTCTTAAAGATTATGCACCTTCTCCAAGTTAAATCTTCTCAAAAGATTCACTAGATCTTGAGAAATGATCCAAACAAGCTACCTATGTCTAAAACTATCCTCTTGTAGAGTCGATTTTGACACATACAACTTCTAACACACATTTCTCCCAAACTAGAAATTGTTTAAGCAAATGCTTTTAGCCATAGATGTCTTACCTTCCAACTTAGATTTTGACTCCTCATTTGTGCAAAACTTTACATTGTGCATTGAGAAATGATCAATTCTTTGACCATCGAGATTGCACCTACACTTCTTCACATACAAATGTTCCTACACATAATTCTCTCAAGATGTTTACAATTAGGCTCTCAAATATTAAGCGCACAAGCATTAGCTATGGAATTAGACATCTACAAAAGGATTCTTGAAATGATCAAACACAGAAGGAGAACACAGCAAAATATCAGGCGCAACATTTTCTTCTATTCAAAAATCTTTACATCTGAATGATGAGAGAGTTCTTCCTCACTTGTAAAATGTCTAATGACTATTACACCTTCTAATTCTTCTCATCTCATGCTCTCTCATACTTGCCTTGACTTTTTTCTTGTATATATAGGCATATATGTACAAGCTCATGACCATACAAAAGTTATAAGTGAGCTAACTACAAATTGATGTACATATGTATACAAATCTTCATTTCCTGAATATGCTCTATCTTCAATCTTCATTTGTTGATCTTTTCTTCTTCTTTTGACTTAAAGTCTTTATCCAAAACATCAATTGGTGGTTGAATTGCACCAACAAAACTCACTTCTTCTCTCTCTCTCTAGTTTTCTCTTTATGAATACTTGGAATAGGTGAGGATCCAACTCCGTGCTGACTATGAAGCTCATGTGATCTCTATGGAGGAAAAACAAGTTCACCCTTCCAAGTGTAAGCATGTGTACCATGTTCCATAGCCACAAACCTCCTTTTTGAGGAGTTATCTAAGTAGAACACCTTCCTTGGGACATCATGATCTCTGAATTTGTAAATGATCACTTTGACTCACTGGGTTTATCTAGCTTGAATATCTAGAACGCTTTGTCCATCTTTCTAGTCAAGAAGAGTTATATGCTTTTGTTGTCCTCGAGATCCATTCTAGCATGATTATCCTCAATAGGATTGACTTACCTCTAGGTGTTCTAGGCTCTTTTCCAATGCTTTCTTGTTCCCAGTCTCTTATCTCTGTCTCAGGGATATATCTCATTAGTCCTATTGGGTAAGCTCATAACCACATACATGGTTCCTTGCTTATCAATGTATGAACCTTCTTTGAATTTAACCACTGCATGTTCAATTCGAAAGGGTTGATCTGGGTTTTTGAGCTGGACCATAGAATGCCTCAAATCATCCTTATAGATGTGTGTACCTAAGCCGTTCCTTTGGATATACTCTAGCTAAGTTTTATAGGGACTTTCAGGTGTTTGCAAGTAAGATCGCCCAAAGATACTTGCATGTCTTTCCATGCTAAATGAAATATTTGAATCACTCATTTTTTAGCTCAACACATATGGATAGTCACTTATTGCAAATCCCACGAACTAGCGGTGTGACTGACACTCGCCTCAGATGATTTGGTGCTTTCTATGTATCTTCCTAGGTGTCTACCTGACCTAAGCTTCATATGCTTTGATGGTTTCGGCAATACCCATGTACATTTGCGTTGCAAGGTTCTTTTCTGATAACCATTTGTTGTTTCTTATTTCCTTTTTATGTCAATTCTTATCTTAAGATAGGCATCATTACGAATGCTTACACCGCATTGTACTTTGATGTGTAATCGATCAGATTATGCTCTTTTTAATTAGGCTTTCTTGACATTTGTTCTATCTACTCTTGGACTTGAGAAATTATGGCTTTTTAAACTTTTTTCATGCCTATCATTATCCTAGTTCATCATACCACTATTTGCACAGCCTAAGCAAGAAAATAGACTGAGGTAGTAGAGAGTTTTTCCAACCTTGAGTGTAATGCCCTTATTAATGCTCAATTGACAAGGATCCATGCTCCCAAGCTTGCCAACTACTATTATCTTGGTTAGCACTTCCAAATAGCTCCAAGCATCCTAAAAACGTAGGCAAAATATTGAATAAAATGACAGACCCTAAAAATCTCATTTTCCTTGTGTGACACGATGGATAGGCCTATCTGTCACGACGGATACAATCTACCATGAGTGGCTGCCTACCACAATGGATAGGTCTATCATGATAGACATGTCTATCACGATGGGTAGTGAAAATATCATCCGTCATGCTTGTCTATCATGATGGATAGATTTTTTGGTGTGTTTGTTCATGGCCTATCATGCAATGGATTGGGTCTATCAAAGATTTGAGACTTTCATCATGGATAGAGCCCTCAAAGGGTCTCCATCATTGTGGTCACTTGTTTGTCATGATGGACATGCTATCTATTCTGATGTAGAGGTTGTCTATTGTGATGGACAATGGCTATCACAATCTCTATCTATTGTCTATCATGCAATAGATAGTGTCTATCATGATAGACAAAAAATGCCTATTTTTTTATAAATTCTAGTGATTTAGAGTGTGCACATGGTGTAATCTACCATGTTCTACTTGCATTTACAAAATACCCAATATTTCTATTTTTCACGATAGATAGAGGCCAACATCCCATGATGCATGCACTTTTCTATCATACCTACTAATGTTGCTCATGGTAGAACCTACTAAAAAGCTCAAAAGCACACAAAGAAACACAAAGCACCAGACATCTCTCTTTCTCTGTCTCACAAGTGAAATGAGAGGAATGAGGTGGATATGGGGATATGAACAAGAAGGTGGAAATCGGGTGATGAGGGAGATGGAGGCAGGGGGATGTTAAGGATGGTAGAGATGATGATGAAGGAGGTACAAAGTAAAGAAAAGATGAAATTACCTAGTTACCTACAATCCCAACATCAAATCTCTATGTCTTACCATCAGTGCTCGTCCTCAAAGCTTGCTCCTCGGCAACGGTGCCAAATTTATTGTCACTCTAGCACAATGGTGAGAACCAACATGAGGAGATCTACCTCATAATTATCAATCGATGGAGATGAGAGGGTGGTATGAGAACCATGAGCAAGAATAGTACACAAGTGCATGAGTGAGAAGCACACTAACATGCACACACATACACACACACATGCACACGAGTACACAACATGAGACAAAGAGCATAACAATGGAATCTTGTATCACACTAACTCCAAGATGCAATCATGCCCTTACAAGCTCAAATACCAAGAATGCTAACATCTAGAATGGGCTCTCTAGCTCTTTTTATAGTTTTTTGACTAGTTTTGGCCTTGTTCAGACCTAGTGGCTGGCCTAGTTAAAAATTAGGTTCCTAGACTATTTTGGATGCTCAAATGTGCTTTAAAAATTATGAAAACTGATACATATGATCTCTTAATACTCCTCAAGCTTGAGGTCCCCTCGTCTTGAACAAGAATGGAGTCTAAACTACCAAAAAGGAATATTTAAAATGAGGGGTAATGATAACAATCATTGTTTGAATGAATGATGGATTATGAAAATTTGTGATTAGGCATTTTCCTTTCGTGATCGATGTTGACTCCTCTGCCTGCTTTTCCCTTCTTGTTCTTCTCTCTAGCTATCTTGTTGTTGATGTCCGTGTCTCATGCTTTCTTGGTGGCTAGTCCACCTTGGCTGCTAACACTTGCACTAGAATAAAAAGTGATCATGTATAGGGAAACAAGCTTTTTGAGGGACACATAAGTGTAACACATAGGAATGGATTTTTTATTTTCTTTTTTCATCAAGGATCAAGTCAAACATTTTGTACTTTTTTTCTATCAAGTTTTTCTGTCCAAAACACTTTTGATGTAGCAAGAGCATCACTAGGATCAAGATATTCTTCATGTTGCAATCTCTCTTTAATATTGGGGACCCTATGACAATCACTCAAACAAAGATATTGAGTCCTACTTGGCATCTCAATCCCTCTCTTTATTATCATCCTTCTTTGGGCTCTAATGAGTTTGGAAATTTTTTTGTAGTGGGTTAAGAAACTTTGAATGTCTTTAAAAACTTTCTTTGAAGAAAGGAAGGTGGAAATATCCTTAGAGAAGTGGAAGAATAGAATATTTTTTCTCTTCTCTTTCACACTAGGCCAATGGTTGTTGGCATCATACGAGAAGAAGCAAGTACGGGCATACATGCAGATCTAGCACTGAGGCAACCCATTAATTTGTTCAAATCCTTATATCATTCTAAAAGTGATTCTCATCACTAGAAACCCTTGTAAATACCATTTCACCTATTTATAGCTCCATTTTGTACAAGCCGAGGAGTGCTCAAGCTTGAGGAGCCTTAGAAGTAATTGCCTACCAATTTTCATATTTTTTAGACCTCGTTTGAGCCCTCAAATAAGCCTTGGAACCTAATTTTTAACTAGGCCGGACACTAGGTCTAGACAGGGCCAAAGCTAGTCAAAAACTATAAATAGAGCTAGAGAGCTCATTTTTGGAGGTAGCTTCTTGTAGTTTTGATCTTGTATGAGAACTTGGTTGCAATAGAAGTGATTCCATTGTATTACTCTCTTTGTTCTTGCCGTGTGTGCACGTGTGTGTGTATGTGTGTGCATGTTGGTGTGCTTCTCACTCACACACTTGTGCCTTCACTTGTTCGAGGTCTTCATACCATCCTCACGTCTTCCCGGATTGACATTAAAGGAGGTGCTACTCATCACTGAGCTACACCAAATTTTGGCACCGTTGTCGGGGATTCGAGCTTTGAGGACGAGCGTGTGATGGTAAGACGTAGAGAGGACGCGTTGGAATGGTAAGTGGTAGGTAATTTTCATGTTTTCTTTCTCCATCTCCATCTCCATCTCCATCTCCATCTCCATCTCCATCTCCATCTCCATCTCCATCTCCATCTCCACCTCCATCTCCATCTCCTTCTCCACTTCATATTCCCTCTTCCTTGTCATTCCCCTCATTTGCTTTGTGCGAGTTTGAGAGAGAGTGAGTGTGCATTGTTGTTTTGTGTGTTTTTGCATGTTTCTTGCAGGTTTCAGCATCCTCACCATCTCCAGCAAGCTCTGCAGGTACGGAATCCTTCTACGCAAGCCCCGAGGCATCGAGCTCGAGCTATCGCGACACATCGAAAAACTGACCCTATCACGATTTTGAGTGCACCACAACACAACGCAGGCTGAGAGCTCCTAGAATCACTAGCCAGATCAGAAAAATTCACCATATCCCGATCTATCGCAACACACCGAGGTATCGCGACACTTCCACCTATCGCGACACACTGAGGTATCGCGACACAACGAGGTATCGCGACACATCGAGGTATCGCGACACATCGAGGTATCGTGACACTTCCACCTATCGCGACACACCGACCTATAGCAACACTTCCACCTATCACGACACTTCCACCTATCACGACACTTCCACCTATCGCGACACACCGAGGTATCGTGACACACCTGTCTATCGCGACACACTGAGGTATCATGACACTTCCACCTATCGTGACACACCGATGTATCGCGACACTTCCACCTATCGGGACACTTCCACCTATCGTGACACTTCCACCTATTGCGACACACCGAGGTATCGCGACACACCCGTCTATCGCAACACACCCTAGTATCGTGATACACCGACCTATCGCGACACACCCATCTATCGCGACACTTCCACCTATCGTGACACCCCGACCTATCGCGACACCCCGACCCGACCTATCGTGATACACCGGCTTAATGCATGAATTTTTAGGCTGAACTAATTGATTGAACTGAGGTACTTTTGGGCTTAAATTTTGGGCACATTGGGATAATATTAGAGCCTTAGAAGTGGGCAAAATACCTAAAAACCAGGGAGGAATTTCCTGAACCCTGAGAGCCTGTTTTGACCCCTAAGTGCTTGAATGATCATAACTTCACCATACAGACTCCAATTGATGAGATTTTGGTCTCGTTGGCCTTTAGGTGGGACTAGGTGGGACTAGGTGGTCATAAGATTTTGGGGGTACAGTGAGATGCTCCAAGGGGGGCTAATATTTGTTGATGTGTGACTTTCAATCCATTGTGGTAAAGGAGCTATATTAACTTGTGAACTTTTGCAGGAACATTGTGTGCAAGCAAGGCATCCAAGGCAAGCTAGCAAGGGTGAGTACCAAGCTTGGGAGAAGGCTACCTAGGCTTGTGTAGCAGTCTGGTCAACAAGTGACTTAAGGTTGGAAATTCTCAACATCCTCTGTCAATTCCTAGCTTAGGCTAAGTACGACCTAGGTGTGCTGATTAACTAGGGCAACGTCGGGCACGAATCCAAGTCCAAGAGAAATAATCAACTAAGTACAAGCATTAGGTAGATCTTAAGTGCGAAAACCCTAAGGGACAAAAGTAAAATTGATTCGATCAATTATCAAGTGCGAAATTCACTTCAGTACTCCTGACGACGTGATTTCAAACAAGAGCTTAACACAATAACCAACTAAAAAGAACAAAGTGGGTGATACAAACCAACCTGCAACGAGAGTGTACTTGGGACCAAGGGGGTAGATAAACCAGACATATGAACCTTAGGTCAGGAAGACACTTAGGCTGAGACAGACAAAGCCTTAGATCTTCTGAAGCTAGTGTCAATCACACTGCTAGGTCTTGGGCCCAGCAGTTGAGCAACTATTCAAATCACCCTAACTCTGAGACTAGTGAATCAGAGATGTCTCAAGGTATTGAGAGGCCCATAGGAAGTTTAGGTGTGGCCTACCCACAAAAGGTTGAAGATCCCTACAAGACTCAACTTGAATATCTTAGGACCAACCGATTAGGTACCTACATCTATGAGGACGGTCTAAGAAGATCCGTAGTCCAGATCAACAACCCAGATCAACCTATTGGACTAGAACATCTAGCAGTGAAGTTTGAAAATGGGGGACAAAGAGGTAACTATGTATGTAGTCACTGATCACCGAGACAGGACAGACGAATTTGGTAATGTGATCCCAGAAATGGACATAGGTGACATAGAGTAAGGAAACTTAGGGAGAGAGCCGAGGACCCCTTGAGGTAAATCAGTCCTGACCAGAATCATGACATCAGAGTGGGTTCCCCAGGACAATAAGAGTATAGATTTGCTTTTAAATCGTGAAACCGATGAGGCTTTTTGGAGGTATAAGCCTGCCCAGCCTCATGAAGTAGGTGCTCTCACAATCTATGAGTTTAAAGACCCTGATAGCCCAGGCAAAGCAACCTACCTAGACAATACGTCAGAGAGGATCTTCGTGGTCACTGAGCATGACAGACATGCCTACACATGGAAGGGTGAATTTGTTTTTCCCCAACCTCGGTCCACTGTGTCCTATAGTCACCAAGGAGCTGGGACCTCCCAAGCTCATGGAGCTCAAAGGGATAGAAGTAGAGACAGACCTGAGGTAAGCTTTGCCAACCCCCTAGGAAGAGAAAGAATGAGAACAAAAATGGACAGAGAAGAAACCGAGAGACCTAGAGCCCCAAGGAACCAAAGAAATGCTCCAAATCTGTTGAATCTAACCTACAATCCTTTTTCAACAATCTGTCCAACACTAATTAAATTTTTGGTAATTTTAGGGACATACAAGACTTTGCTTAAGAGGTTCATATTCCCATCTGATGTCTTCACATTAACTATCTTCTCCACCGAGTGCTTTGTATCATCTCCTTTTTGCACTTCATGCTTGTTATGAGGATCTTCCAAATCAGAAAGTAAAGCAACATTTCCTCCTACATGATTTGAGCATCCTGAGTCAATGTAAAAGATGTGATCATCATCCTTTCCCTTCTTCACTTATAGATTCATAATCAATAATGAATCTTCCTGACTTTGGCCCTCTCCATATTTATTGTAGTCTCTTTTTCCTCTATGGCCACTTTGATAGTTGTTGTTGTTGTAATTGTTGTTGTAGTAGTTGTTGTTGTAGCCTCCATTGTATCTGCCTCTATTTGATCCATAGCCACCTCAATTGAATCCTCTTCTTCTTGAGTTCCTTGGGTTCTTGAAACATTCTTATGTAGTATGATTAGATAAGCCACATATATTGCAAGGTTGAGATGATTGGAATCTCCCCCTGCTTTGCTTTCGACCTCTCCCTCTTCCTCTAGCACCTCCTCTTCCTACAAAGTTTGCTTGGAAAGAGCTACCTTCATCTTCATTCTTCTTATTCTTTGACTTGTCCTTGATCTTAGATTTATCAAAATATAAGGCAGAAGTTTGATTACCTCTTGAGGACTCACCACCTTTGCTAATCTTTGCTTCATGAGTGAAGAGTTGGCCCATGAGTGTGTTGAGGTCGGGTACATGCATATCCATGTATAAATCCATGGGTGTTGTGAATGACTCCCACTTGTCATCTACTTTGATTCCATTTATAATTTGTCTAATGATTTGCTCCTCTTCAATTACCTCTCCAGTGCTTCCAAGTTGGTCGGAAATCTCCTTCATCTTTGTGACATAATCAGTCACACTTTGCTTTGGGTTTTTCTTCATTGTTGTGAAATCCATCCACAATTGGTTCTTCCTTGCTCCAGTGTTGGAGGAGAAGAAAGAACAAAGTGCATTCCAAGTCTCTCTTGATGTCTCGCATCCCTTGACATGAGGTAAAAGAAAATCAGAGATTGAGTTTAGGATATGGGACCTTGCAAGTGCATCCTTCGAACACCAATTTGAAAGTCTTTCCACTTCTTCATGTGATGGTTGCCCTTTATTCCTCATGGTTGGCATTGCTTCATCTCCATATATGAATCCATATAGATTCCTCCCTTGAAGATAATCCTCCATCCTTAGAGACCATGTTGGGTAGTTGTTTCGGTCCAATTTTTCAATTGTTAATGGAAATCCATCTCCCATGTTGCTTGACTACGCGCTGATACCACTGTGAAGAGAGATGGTGGATGCAATCTGAAGACGAGTTAGTGCTGCTACAACAAGCTTCACACCAGCCAACTGGGTTCAGAGTTTATTAGTAGACCCTTTGAGCTTCCTAAATCCACCAAAATATCAGCCAAGTACTTTGGAACATGTATCTCAAACGTTTAACTCAAGGCAGACTAGTTGCAAGATGACTAGCTCCCAAAACTTGCTATTTTTGTACATACACCTCATGGAAAAAATGAACGGTGCTCTCAACTTGGTATGAATTATAAAACTTCCTTTTGGACATAGCAAATAGACTTAGGTATCTTGCTATTACAAGTTAAAACACTTCAAATGATAAACTGAGCACTGAGAACCAGATTCATCAACATCGGGAACATGCCCGCCATTCTTAGGGCTCTGCAGAGATAGACCAATGAGCAGTAAAATGCAGGTGTCTCTCAAATTAAAAATCCAGTGACCATGGAAATATATATCCAAAAACTAGACTTAGAGAGAAATCGAACGCACTTTGAAACTCTGAAAAAGGTTGAGTAGAGCTTGCGATATGAGCTTCAAAAGTTATTTCTCCGAGTGAGTATAACAAAGAATAAAACAAAGAAGTAGAGACTAATGAATGTATAGATTCACAAATGATTACAACAACATTGGCAATGAATATTTGCACAACGGGAGTAGAATGATAGAGCTATGGAGTAAGCTCTTCAATCTCTACAAAATGACATGAAGTGATCACATACAAGGCTTGCTAATCACCACTTCCTTCTTGCTCTTTTTATAGCTACTTTTAGAGGGAGTTTTGAATTTGAATTTGAATGGCTCCATCTAAAAGTGATCTCCAAAGTTAGGAAATAAATCCTCAGCTCACTAATTCATGGTTTTGGGAAGTTAGAGCCGTGAGTTTGCTTTTTTACATCATGGATGAGGTAAGCCATTCTTTTTCTTTTTTCTTTTTCACAATTACAAGATATAAAATGTACTCTTTTACAAGAGGTGTTCACATGACTAAACATATGAACATAAATCAAATAATATCAAGCATGTAGGCTTGGGTAAAATGCACCAACAGAGAGAACACGTAAAAAACCACGCATGTACTTAGGATTTCTTTGTTAGAAAAGAGATCTTCAAATCTCCTAGAAGATATGTTAGTTAGAAACATTCCCTTTTTGACTTTTCAAAAGGAGCACATGGGGGAATGTGCTTAGCCTTTATATAGAGGCTCATTTTTGTAAAGAAGGGAGCTTTTGGTTTGACATGCTCTCATGTGTATATCTTTTTAATGGAAGAACTCTCTTTTCTCTTAAGGCTTTGTGCACATGTGTATGTAGTCTTAGAGTGTGAGAGAGTGAGGTGTGTGTGCATGCTTGTCTTCCCTATGTGTGTAAGTAGATTGTTGCAATTATCTTGTATTTTACATATGTGACTAGGATCCTTGACTCCCTTCTCTCCATGTTTTCAAGCATGTGCCATAGCTGCACGCTGATGGCGAATGGCTTGAACATGTTGGAGGTTGGGGTGGATGAAAGGAGAGTCATTCTTGAGCCTTCCTTCTTGCTTCCATGCAAGGTGGTGTGGGTTTAGGCTTCCCAAAGGCATACTACAACAGGGAAGGAGGATGGTCGTACATTGATCATTATTGTTTTTCGGCTTCTAAGATTGCGATTGAGATTGAGATTGGGATTGAGATTTTGATTGTGATTGGGATTGGGATTGAGATCAGCTCAGGAGTGGTTGGGTGGACGAGGCTTCATAGATAATAAAGTTTTCTCTCTTCTTGTTCTACATATACTCTGTTTTTCTTCTTTATATCTTATTGTGTCAAAGTCTATTATTATGTGCGGGATTGTGATTGCAGATTAGGAGACTTGTTACATAGTTTATCCACTACAGCATGTGGAAATTCTCTACTTAATTTATCACTCACTTCTAATAAGTTGAGAGTTTCTGTTTATAGTTCTTGTTTATCATCTACAAGACCCTGAGTAACAAGACGCAGTAGGTCCATGGGTGTAGGTTCAAGCTTAACGTCCATGAAATGTTTGAGAAACTTTGCAAAGGCCTCATCTCATATATGGATATAAAAGATTAGGTCACAAGGGATCCAATTTCCCTCAAATGGTGGAATATCAATGAATATCATAGTATATAGAACTCCACATAATGAAAAATCTCCTTGAGCATAGCAGAGTTCATGAATAGTGTCCCTTCAGGCTTAGGGACTCTACAGGCTAGATCATACTAATTTGTATGAGCTTTGCAGTCTATTCTATCCAAGAAGTCCATGAAAAGCTCTTGAGGTGATTTGATGGGAGTGGCAAATGTGGATGAAGCCACTTCATGTGGGCATAGTATTCTATAGACTTGAGACAATCTCTAGTTCTTTGTGAGTGCAAATGTGAGAAATGAGAAGATAAAACCTATTTTTCTAGTGATTTCAAGTTTTTAAAGTGAGTGGGGCCCAATTCTAAAATTTCAAATTAAAATACCGAAAGTTAAAAATGATTATTTGTTGACAAAATAGTGCACAAAACACCAAACAATATCAAGATTTTGCATCAAAGGAAATCTTTGAACATAATATCATGAAAAACAATATGAACAACCACATTGCAAAGTAATGAACATAGAGTTTTTGTTGATATATTTAGGTAGTGATGTGTGTGAACACACTAGAACTGCCAAGGCACTTTTTTCCCTCTTTAGGAGGTTTTTTCCCCCTGGCTTGTATATATGTCTATTGTCCTAATGGGTTACTTATCTTTGTACATTCTAGTGGTAATACATTCAGTATTGTGTGCTGTGTATTGAAGCACATGCAAATGGCATTGAAGATGTTGATATTCTTCAGATTCCTGATCGTGCTATGATTTGTGTTTGCAGAGCAAATTCATCGGGATGGCAAATATGCTCAGATACATGCATTGATAGCCTTGTCTGTCAAACGTGCCATTATTCCTTACATTCAGTCTTGTAGAACAGCAAAGGATACTCGGGATACACTTACAACATTGTACCAGGCTAGGAACGAGGCTCATGTTGCCTGCCTTCAAAAACAATTGGAGAGTGAGCACATGAATGAAGGTGATTCTATGGAAAGTTTTCTGACGAAGATCAAGGACTTGAAGGAATAATTGATTTTTGTTGATGAAGTTATACCACATAGCTCACTTGTGTAGACTGTTATGAATGGTCTTCCTGATTCATATAAGATTTTTGCTTCTACTCTTTGTTTGATGATGAAAGGCAATCCAAACGCCTTGTCATTTGAGGAGTTAGTAACTATTGCACGATCATCAGTCTAGCCAGAACAGGTCCATTATGCATGTTGCAGATCAAGCTTTCTTGCTAGTCAGAAGGGCAAAGGTAAATGCAGCTCATTTGCTAGTAAGTAGAAATCTACAAATGCTGCACATTTGAAGAAGGAAGATAAAGATCAAAAGAAATCAGAAAAGCAGAAATTCTTTTGTGAGTACTATAAAGGAAACGATCATATCATGAAGAACTCTCCAAAATTGGGTGCAAAAGAGGCAAAGAAAAAAGAGGTTGGAATGGTTGCTGCAGAGGCCTGTACGCTAAAAACAATGTCTACAAATCTTGTGTAGAATGAAGAATGAGCATTTACTACTACTTGTAGTTTTGACCCCTCTTCTCATGAGTAGTGTATGTCTGCAGTAGACTCAGATGTTTCATATTTTGATAGTGGGGCAACCAAACATATTACCTCGTAGTGTAGTTTCTTCACTTCACTTGAGCCTGCCCCTACAGGGAATACTATCACATGCACCAACAACTCCTCTTATCCTATCATGGGAGTTGATAAGATCATTCTGACTACTGCTGATGGTAGTCCTTTCAGTTTTTCGGATGCTTTATTTATGCCAGGGATCAAGAAAAATCTATTATCAGTTTCTTCATTAGCCAAGATTGGCTTCATTGTGATATTTTTTTATGAGCAATATATAATTCATGATCTGTCAATGGTGACATGATTATTGCTTCTGGCATTTTATGTCGTGGGTTGTAAAAGCTCATAGAGTATGAAAAATCTATGAATGCTTCAACATGAGCAATACATGATCTCAAGCTATGTCAGATGCAAAGCCTTGGCATGCACGGTTTGGTCATTTGAATTTTGCTAGTTTGCTACACCTACAAAAATCTGAAATGGTGTCCTCTTTGCATAAACTTCAAGCACTCGGAAAACATATCTGTGAAGGCCATGTTTTGGGAAACATGCAACATTCCTCCTTTCCAAAAGATGGTTCAGTTTGAGCTACTCAAAAATTGCAGCTTGTTGACGGTGATGTCTATGGTCTTATGTAGACACCCTCTTTTGGAAACTACCTTTACTTTGTGACTTTCATTGATGATTTTTTTATGCATGCATGGGTATATCCATTGAAAGAAAAGTCCGAAGTGTTCATGTGCTTCAAACAGTTTTTGGTTTTGGATGAAGATCTGTCAACATGTAAAATGGGCATCCTCCATTCTGATCAAAGGGGGGAATATATGTCTTCTGACTTTAATGCATTTTTGGCTGAACGTGGGATAAAACATCAGTGTACATTGCCGTATATTCTCAACAGAATGGAGTTGCTGAACAAAAGAATAGGTCACTCATGGAGATGGCCAGGTGTATGCTCAAGAGTTAGGCTTTACCACATAGTTTCTCGCTTGAGGCTATCATGTGTGCAACATATGTACTTAACACCTGTCCCACTAAAGCACTACAGTCTATCACTCCATATGAGGCTTGGCATGGTTGCAAGCCATCAATTGCTCATTTGCATCTTTTTGGTTGTCTCGCATATGCATTAGTGCCTGAACAACATCGCAAGAAATTGGATGATAAAGCAGTAAAATGTATTTTTGTTGGGTATAGTTATGAAAGCAAAGGCTACCGTCTATATCATCCACAGACTAAATGCAAATTGGTTGGCCATGATGTTGCTTTTGTGGAAGATGCTATTCAGTTGTTACTTTCATGTACTAAGGAGACATCTATAGCTCCAAAGACATGTATGATACTTTGCTACCTCCTTTTTTTTACAGATGGACAGTCTAGTGCTAGTCCTAATGAAGCACCTTCTCAACCTTTGCAGGTTTCATGTGATGATGTAGATCATTCCATTTTAGATGTAGATTTACATGATGCACTTGTTGATGAGAGAGCTAATATTGAGGAGGCAAAAACTATGCCAAAATGGCTAGTGGAGACTTTGCGTGGTAGAAAATTAGATGCACCTCTATCATATCATACTCGATCAGGCTCTCATAGTGCCTCTTTTGCATCACATTGCTATGCAATGGTTGCCTCTAGTCTCTGTGATGAGACTAAGCGTGTTTCTTTTGATGAAGCACAAAATTCTGAACATTGGATGGATGCAATGCAATCTGAATATGACGCTATCATGAAAAATGGTACCTAGCCTTTATGTGACTTGCCTCCTTGCAAGAAGGCCATTGGCACTAAGTGGGTATACAAGCTTAAGCATAAGCTTGATGGAATAGTTGACAGGTATAAGGTTGGGCTTGTTGCAAAGGGTTATGCTCAACAAAGAGGCATTGCTTTTGATGAGACCTTTGCTCCTACTTGCCGAATGACTATTGTTCATATCATCTGTGCACTTGCAGCTCATCATGGTTGGGATGTACATCAGTTGGACATTAAAACAACATTTCTGAATGGTGACTTGCATGAAGAAGTGTATGTTTCTCAACCCTGTGCCTTTGTGTAGAAAGGGCATGAAAACCAGCTGTGCAGGTTAAAGAAGGAATTATATGGTTTAAAGCAAGCACCACGTGCTTGGTATGAAAAGATACATGTCTATCTGATTGCACATGGTTTTGAGAACAGTCCAACTAAAAGAACCTTATATGTTAAGCATGCTAATGATGTACTTCTTATCATTTTTGTGTATATTGATGACATGCTGCTCACTTGTCCTCATGCATGCCTCATTTGAGATATCTGATTTGGGGCATTTGCATCATTATTTGGGCATTTAACTTATGCACGTTGATTGGTGGAATGGCTTTGTTTCAAGACAAATATATTGACACATTATTGTAGTGTTTTGACCTTTAAGACTGTAAACCTATCGCCACTCCTATGGAAATAGGTTTACGATTGAGTCTTCATGATGTTGGAGATGCATTTGATGTTGTTCTCTATCAGTAGGCTATTGGGTGCTTGATTTAGTTATGCATTACTTGGCCAAATATTCAGTTTGTTATCTCACAGATGAGTAGGTTTATCCATTGCCTAGGAGTCAAGCATTGGTAGGCAGTTAAGTGCATCTTTCACTACTTGAGTGGTACCCGACTACTTGGATTGTTTTATCCCAAGGGGGGATCACTACCGCCAGATTTACATGCTTTTTCTAACTCTCACTGGGCTGGTTGCTATGAAACTCATGTGTCCAATAGTGGTTTTTCGTTCATGCTTGGTAGCATATCTTGGCTGAGCAAGAAGCAGCCTACTATGGCCACTTTCAGTTGTAAGGCTGGGTATAGGGCAGCTTTCACAACGACTATTGAGTGTGTGTTGCTCAGATGCCTTATGGCTGATTTTGGTGTTGGTCGATCTTCTGCCACCACCATCTTCATTGATAGTCAGAGCGCATTGGCAGTTGCGAGGAACCCTCTGTTCCATGCTCACATTATGCACATTGAGGTGCATTATCATTATGTCAAGGAGAGGTTCTCTACTAGAGAGATCAACTTTAGGCATATGTGCCCACGCAAGAGAACATTGCAGAACTTTTCACGAACGCTCTACCTAGGGAAAAGTTTGAAGCTTTCCGCAAAGCTTTGGTCTTACTTCCTTTTGTGGATTGATTCCACATAGCTTGGCACTTCCTTATACATGAGTTCCAGTTCCTTGTTCATCGCATCACTCCTAGGCTGGATTTGTTGATATATTTGGTAGTGATGTGTGTGAACACACTAGGACCACTCGGGCACTTTTTTCCCTCTTTAGGAGGTTTTTTTCCCTAGCTTATATATATATGCCTATTGCCCAAACGAGTTACTTATCTTTGTAAATTCTAGTGATAATACATTCAATATTGTGTGTTGTTCCCCAAGCTTCTTCTTCTTCCTTGTGTTGTTCGCATGCTTCCACAGATGTCTAACTCCAATAGTATTGACAATCCAAAAGTTCTGGAAATACCATTGTAAATAACAAGGTATATACGATATTTATCACATATTTCTTCTCCTAATTTTTACTTGTAAAGTCTCTTGCAATACATTAGAAAAGGTCTGTTGATGGTTCACTAAAGTATTTTCCATTTCATTGTTGGGAAATTTAAGCTTAATTTTAAATGAAACTAAAGATCCTTGAGAACTTTGTAATGGTATCCATTTGCCAAGTTTGTACATCCAATGATCATACTAAAATCTAATGTACAATGAAGTTTGATGTTTCAAATATCATAATCATATACTTGTTCTACCTATTTTATAAAGATTTTTGTCACCCTTTAAAATCCTTCTATCAAACCCAAATTTTCACCTAGAAGACCTTCCACTTGCTCATATGTGATATCTTTACACACAAACATGGTGGATGTCTCTTGTAATGATAATCCTTGAAATAAATATACAAAACACTAGATGGGAAGATTCCAGTGCAAACCTAAAGGTCTAGACAATTTTATGAATTTCAAAGAATTATGTATATCCATTACCATCTTGTGCTTCAAAGATGATATGGACCATATATCAGGCTTAGGGCACTTCAAGCTAAGAAGAGAATCTACTTCAATTCTCTCTAATCTTCCAAAACCACTCATTGTAGAGGATACGACATATCAATGTGTGTAAAAGAAAACTCTCTCATGAAAAAGTTGAGCACGAGATACTTGTGGAAAGACTAGTGCACCAAAAATTGCACGCAATACTTGGAAACTACATGTAAGGCTATGAAGTGGCTACTCTTCCCCCAAAATAGAAAGAAATATCGACAACAAATAAATGCGATATGTTAGAGATATATTCAACATTATAAACCATACAATATTGTAGATGAATAGTTACAATTGATACGATATCTCAATCCAATACAATTTTTGAGTTTCATAGTCTCCATTGTAAAAACATGTTATAAAATAGAAACCATCCCATTGTCTTTGTGCTTCTTGAAGCCAACTAGCATTCATTTCCCATGAAGATCCAAGTTTCCATTATCTCTAACTCAATGAGGCCCAAATCTAAGAAGGTTGCATGTACACCTGTGCACCTTTGGAGTACTCATGTGGTAGCCATTGTCCATTTGAAGCTTTGATATTGTGACATCTTAATGTGAGGATAACTTTTAGTGACCTATGAGCATAAGATGTCTCCATTGAAGTTGAAGGTTTTCAAGCTACAACACTTGTTCATGATAGAAGATGCAGATAGGTTAGAATACAGGAACAAGATTTTCAATGTTGTGATACAAAGAGAAATCAATGGAAAAAGATGACTTTTGGGGCTCAGAAATGAAAATGTGAGGTTTATGAGGGAAATGGCTCTTTTTCGGAGTTTTTGTTGAAAAAAAGGTCATTTTTAGAGCTCAAAACATGAAGGGATTTTGAACCGAAGGTAAAAAAGAGCGCATTTGACCGTAAAAAAAAGTAATGGGGGTTCCATTCTTAGGTGTTAACATGTAGAATGCAAAGGAAAAATATCTCATTTCACCTCTTTCTCTCACCTTCTCTATCTTCTATGCTAATAGTGCACACCCACATAAGAAAAATCTCTCTCTCTCTCTCTCTCTCTCTCTCTCTCTCTCTCTCTCTCTCGCTCATCATTCTTTCTCAATCGTACACATATCATATCTACCACTATCTTCCACACACACTCTCTCTCTAAGTGCGAGCATGAAACGTTTGACTTCCCTCCCTTTCTAGAGTGCATGACACATAAGTTCACTGACTCTCTCTCAATTTCACACTTAAAGCTACACAATAGTGCCAGTGTTTTTCTTCTGTGTTCTCTACAACATGAACCAATTTTTCTCTCTGTCGCTCTCTATTGCACACACACAAGAAAACATTTCACTCTGACATACACATACATAAAAAAAAAACCAAAACTCACATGCAAGATATAGACATGCATGTTGGCTACATAATGCATTGTGCAGCTACAATAGAACTAGAGTGCATGGTGTAGCTAGAATAGAGGTTCAGGGTTTCCAATAGAGCAGAGGAGTAGAGATGAAAGATAATGAAATTTAAATCTCTCTCTCGAGGATAACATAGAGAGAAGAGAGAGAGAGGATTCTCCCTCCATACATGTATGTGCACAAATATAACAGAAAAACTACCTTAGACTTTCATTACACAATGCTCGTTTTATACAAGAGTATCGAGGCCTTTAGCCAATCATAATGTAGATAAAGCAATCCGCTAGATTGGATCTCATTTTGCAGTGTACTCACATGGTTACAAGCTCATAGCCAACAATCCCCCCACCCCTCCATGAGGTTGATTGTAAATAGCTCTTTAGGGACTATTCTTTCCTCACAATTAGGCTAGGGTGGTACAAGTGTTTTTCCTTCCCATGTACAAAGAGGGTGGTACATCGTTTTGTATATCCTTCCCTCAACAAACTCATGGGTGGTACATAATCCTTCCCTTTACATATGAGGATGGTACAAAGGGGATTGAAAGGTTTATAGCGTTGCTTTGTTTTGTTGTTGTTGATTATGATGTTTGCAATTCCATACCCTCCTTGAGCTTCTTGCTTTCACTTGCACTTGGTTGTTGGCATAATATCACCTTGTTGTAGGCACTTGTTTATGAGAATTCATACAAGGATATTTAAATGACTACTTGGGAAAGGCCTTCTCTCAAGATGAGAGGGTGTCTAATTCCCATTCTTACGTAGGTAAAAACATCAAGAAAAAGAAAAATTTATAATTAGAATGCTTAACTATTAGGAGCAACTAGAAATTATTAAAGGCCTTTTTGGATGGATATGTTTTTATGATGTGATGCTTCTCAAAACATTGAAGGAATAGTAAGACTCATGATATGACTCCTAATGTGTATGCATGCAAGGTCCACACATATTAAGATTTAGAACATGTACAAGATGTATTAAGACACATAACCTTTTTTCAACTCCAAAACTTTGAGCAGATGCACTATACCTTTGGGTCATAAGGAAAACTTGTTTCTCATTGACAAAAATCTCTGTATGTAGTTCTTTGGATACTACTATGAAAACATCTTAAATGATCGATAAGAGATTGACATTGATTCTAGAAGAGTAGCCTGACCTTTCAAGAATATGAATGCAATACTTTGTTGAGCTGAGCACACATAATCTTTCCTTGATGTGTGAACGAACATAAAAATTTTCTTTTTAAGAAATCCGTTTGATTAAATTCTTTTCATCCTTCTAACACAATCTTCAAGGAATGTTCCAAGTAGTTGGGCCGTTTGGAAATGCATATGATTTCTTTCTCAGGCAGAGACCATCTGCAACGTGATCTAGAAGAAATGGATTCATGCAATTGAGATTTTCCTCTATAATTCTCTACACAACCACACATTGTGCCCCTTTCTAGAATTTTGTAATGTCATATGTGCATCTTTCATCCATTCCAATTTCAAGTGATTCGGTCAAGAGCAGTGATGATGGTTCCATTGATCAAACTGCTTGTAGACAATCTAGAATCTCATCAATCGCACAATAGATTGGAACTCAGACTCACAAACTTTACTACATCTTTGTTGATATATTTAGGTAGTGATGCGTGTGAACACACTAGGACCGCCGGGGCACTTTTTTCCTTCTTTAGGAGGTTTTTTTCCCCCGGCTTGTATATACGCCTATTGCCCTAATGGGCTACTTATCTTTGTACATTCTCTAGTAATACATTCAGTATTGTGTGTTTGTGCTCCAAGCTTCTTCTTCTTCCTTGTGTTGTTCGCGTGCTTCTGCAGACGTCTAACTCCAACAATTGGTATCAGAATAGGTCGTCGCTTCATCTAGGGCGCCGTCGACACTCCTCCGTTTGTAGTCTCAGATTCGCACGAAATTTGGTGAGCATACTCAAGATGTTTTAGAGATGAAAACTGCTTCGCTTTGTGGTGCCGAAATCGCAATCTGAGCTCGTTTCGGCCTCTAAATGCACTATCACAGTCAATGTGCAGGCTATTTCGTCCTTTTGTGCCAAAGGTATATACTAGTTTCTGTTCGCCAGTATAAGCGTCTCAAACTCTGCTACAGGTCTAGCAGAACTCGTATGGGCAGTTCCATTCAACTTTTTGATATACAGTCACTTTTCTGCATCAAGGTATTTTAGTCACCGACCATGGCTGAAAGCAGTGATGTATTTCGTATGTTGGCTGTTGAGGATAAGTTGGATGGTACCAACTACCCATTATGGGCTTATATGATGCGACATGTATTGGTTGCAAAAGGATTGTGGAACATTGTGCAGGGTGTTGAAAGACGTCCTGTTACACCTGTAACAACAGGTACTACAAATACAGCAGATTCCTGTTCGTGCTGTTGTTTCTGTTGCACCTACTACAGAGCAGATTCCTTGGGATGGCAGAGATGCCCAGGCACATGCATTGATAGCTTTGTCTATCAAACGTGCCATTATTCCTCATATTCGCTCTTGGAGAACAGCTAGGGATGCTTGGGATACACTTACCACATTGTACCAAGCTAGGAATGAAGCTCGTGTTGCTTACCTCCGAAAACAGTTGGAGAGTGAGCACATGAATGAAGGTGATTCTATGGAAAGTTTCCTAACGAAGATCAAAGATTTGAAGGAACAATTGATTTCTGCTGATGAGGTTATACCAGATAGCTCACTTGTGCAGACCGTTTTGAATGGTCTTCTTGATTCATATCAGAGTTTTGCTTCTACTCTTCGGTTGATGGTGAAAGGCAATCTGAATGCCTTATCATTTGAGGAGTTAGTCTCTGTTCTCTTGCAGGAAGATCAGTTTAGGGAGAACATGTCCATTATGCGTGTTGCAAATCAAGCTTTCCTGGCTAGTCAAAAGGGCAAAGGAAATGGAGCTCTTCTACTAGTAAGCAGAAATCTGCAAATGCTGCTTATTCGAAGAAGGAAGATAAAGATGAGAAGAAATCAGAAAAGAAGAAATTGTTTTGTAAGTACTGTAAAGGGAATGATCATATCATAAATAACTGTCCAAAACTCGCTGCTAAAGAGGCAAAGAAGAAAGAGGCTGAAATGGTTGTTGCAGAAGCCTCTACACCAAAAACAGAGTCTGCAAATCTTGTGTAGGAAGAAGAATGGGCGTTTACTACTGTCTGCAGTTTTGACCCATCTTCTCATGAGTAGTGCATGTCTGCAGTAGACTCAGATGTTTGGCATTTTGACAATGGGGCGACCAAACATATTACCTCGCAGCGTAGTTTCTTCTCTTCACTCAAGCCTGCCCCTACAGGGAATACTGTTACATGCGCCAACAACTCCTCTTATCCTGTTATGGGAGTTGGTAAGATCATTTTGACTACTGCTGATGGTAGTTCTTTCACTTTGTCAGATGCTTTATTTGTGCCAGGGATCAAAAAGAACCTGTTATCAGTTTTTGCATTAGCCAAGATTGGCTTGGTTGTGAAATTTGTTGATGATAGGTGTACAATTCATGATCTGTCAAATGGTGATGTGATTATTGCTTCTGGCATTTTATGTCGTGGGTTGTATAAGCTCATAGACTATGAAAGATCTGAAAATGATTTGGCATGTGCAGTAAATGATTCTCAGGCTATGTCAGATGCAAAGCTTCGGCATGCACGCTTTGGTCATCTGAATTTTGCGAGTTTGCTACGCCTGCAGAAATCTGAAATGGTGTCCTCTTTGCCCAAACTTGAGGCACCTGGAAAACATGTTTGTGAAGGCTGTATTTTGGGCAAAATGCAGCGTTCCTCCTTTCCAAAAGATGGTTCAGTTCGGGCTACACAGAAATTGCAGCTTGTCCATAGTGATGTTTGTGGTCCTATGCAGACACCCTCTTTTGGAAATTACCTTTACTTAGTGACTTTCATTGATGATTTTTCCAGGCATCCATGGGTATATCCACTCAAAGCAAAGTCCGAAGTGTTCATGTGCTTTAAACAGTTTTTGGTTTTGGTTGAAAATTTGTCAGCATGTAAAATGGGCACCCTCCGTTCTGATCGAGGGAGGAATATATGTCCTGATTTTAATACATTTCTGGCTTAACGTGGGATAAAACACTAGTGTACAATGCCGTATACACCTCAACAAAATGGAGTTACTGAACAGAAGAACAGGTCTCTCATGGAGATGGCGACGTGTATGGTCAAGAGTGAGGCTTTATCTCATAGTTTCTGGCTTGAGGTTGTCATGTGTGCAGCATATGTACTGAACAGGTGTCCCACTAAAGCGCTGCAGTCTATCACTCCATATGAGGCTTGGCATGACCGCAAGCCATCTATTGCTCATCTGCATGTTTTTGGTTGTTTGGTATATGCATTAGTGCTTGAACAACATCGCAGAAAATTGGATGATAAGGCAGTAAAATGTATTTTTGTTGCGTACAGTTCTGAAAGTAAAGGCTATCGTCTCTATCATCCACAGACTAAACGCATTCTGGTTAGCCGTGACGTTGTCTTTGTGGAAGATGCTATTCATCCATTGCTTTCATGTGCTAAGGAGACATCTGTTAGCTCTAAAGACATGTATGATACTTTGATGCCTCTTTTTACAGGTGGACAGTCTAGTGCTGGTCCTAATGAGGCATCTTCTCAGCCTTTGTAGGTTTCATATGATGATGCAGATCATTCCATTTCTTATGCAGATTTACATGATGCACTTGTTGATGAGAGAGCTGATATTGAGCAAGCAAAAACTATGCCAAAATGGCTCGTGCAGACTTTGCGTGACAGCAAATTAGATGCACCTCTATCATATCGTACTCGTTCAGGCGCTCATAGTGCCTCCTTTGCATCAAATTGCTATGCTATGGCTGTGTCTAGTCTCTGTGATGAGAATGAGCCTGTTTCTTTTGATGAAGCACAAAATTCAGAAAATTGGATGGCTGCTATGCAATCTGAATATGATGCTATAATCAAGAATGGTACATGGTCTTTATGTGACTTGCCTCCTGGCAAGAACGCCATTGGCACTAAGTGTGTATACAAGCTGAAGCGTAAACCTGATGGTACAATTGACAGGTATAAGGATAGGCTTGTTGCAAAGGGTTATGCGCAGGAAAGAGGCATTGATTTTGATGAGACCTTTGCACCTACATGTCTTATGACTATTGTTCGGAGCATTTGTGCACTTGCAGCCCATCATGGTTGGAATGTACATCAATTGGACATTAAAACAGCATTTCTCAATGGTGACTTGCATGAAGAAGTGTAAGTTTTTCAGCCCCGTGGCTTTGTGCAGAAAGGGCATGAAAACCAGGTGTGCACGTTAAAGAAGGCATTATATGGTTTAAAGCAAGCACCACGTGCTTGGTATGAGAAGATACATGCCTATCTGGTTGCACATGGTTTTGAGAACAGTCCAACTGAAAGCAGCTTATATGTTGAGTGTGCTAATGATGTGCTTCTGATCATTGTTGTCTATGTTGACGACATGCTGCTCACTGGTTCTATTGAGAAGCATATTGCTGATTTCAAGGCTGATTTGCATGCCTCATTTGAGATGTCTGATTTGGGCCATTTGCATCACTTTTTGGGCATTCAGTTTATGCAATTTGATGGTGGAATGGCTCTGTGTTAAACGAAATATATTGACACATTATTGCAGCGTTTTGGCCTTGAAGACTGTAAACCTATTGCCACTCCTATGGAGACAGGTTTACGATTGAGTCTTCATGATGCTGGAGATGCATTTGATGTTGTTCTCTATCAGCAGGCTATTGGATGCTTGATTTACTTATGCATTACTCAGCCAGATATTCAGTTTGCTGTCTCACAGATGAGCAGGTTTATGCATTGCCCAAGATTCACACATTGGAAGGCGGTTAAGCGCATCTTTCGCTACTTGAGTGGTACCCGGCTACTTGGGTTGTTTTATCCCAAGGGGGGATCACTATCGCCAGATTTGCATGCTTTTTTTGACTCAGATTGGGCTGGTTGCTATGACACTCATGTGTCCACCAGTGGTTTTTGCTTCATGCTTGGTAGCTCATGTATATCTTGGTTGAGCAAGAAGCAGCCTACTATGGCCACTTCCAGTTGTGAGGCTGAGTATAGGGTAGCTTTCACAGCGACTGTTGAGTGTGTGTGGCTCAGACGCCTTATGGCTGATTTGGGTGTTGGCCAGTCTTCTGCCACCACCATCTTCACTGACAGTTAGAGCGCATTGGTAGTTGCGAGGAACCCTGTGTTCCATGCTAGCACTAAGCACATTGAGGTGCGTTATCACTATGTCAGGGAGAGGTTCTCTGCTGGGGAGATCAGCTTGGCATATGTGCCCACGCAGGAGAGCATTGCAAACCTTTTCACGAAGGCTCTGCCTAGGGAGAATTTTGAAGCTTTCCGCAAAGCTTTGGGCTTACTTCCTTTTGTGGAGTGATTTCCACATAGCTTGGCACTTCCTTATACATGAGTGCGAGTTCCTTGTTCACTGCATCACTCCCAGGGGGGATTTATTGATATATTTAGGTAGTGATGTGTGTGAACACACTAGGACCGCCGGGGCACTTTTTTCCCTCTTTAGGAGGTTTTTTTCCCCTGGTTTGTATATACGCCTATTGCCCTAATGGGCTACTTATCTTTTTACATTCTCTAGTAATACATTCAGTATTGTGTGTTTCTGCTCCAAGATTCTTCTTCTTCCTTGTGTTGTTCGTGTGCTTCTGCAGACATCTAACTCCAACAATCTTGGATAGTTTTTAATGGATTGCATGTATCCCTAGTGGCCATAGATATAATTCTCAAGCTTATTCTATTAAATAGAGGAAAAAATGCGAGGTTACCAGAAAATAAGCATTATGAGAACAAGCTATAAAAATTGATGAGATGTTTTGTCTCTGCAAAATGCTTTGAAGAGCACCAATGGTAGGGAAAGAAGTAGCAACAGATGCAGGAGACATGCAGTCGCCTAGTGGAGGGAGCAGTTCCTCGCCTACAGGAATAGGGCCAAGCCAAGAAGTACCACAAGCAAGTTTTCTCTCAACGCCCTCAAGGAAGAGGTGTTCTGTAGCTGCATCTCAAATCACCAGTAGCAAGAAGTGCCTTCCATGCCTCAAAAAGGATAAAAATCATGACTTGCTGAGGTTTCAAACCAGCTCTCCACTTTTTCCACCTCATCAAAACTTTCGGGAGCTAAGTCATAAAAATGAGATGTTGTGAACTCAAATAACCGAAATCAAGGTCAAACTAGAGGTGACTTATCCTTGTCTCATGCTACCTTCTAAGATCTGATACCACGCATTGGCTATAGAGTGCATTGCACAACTACAATAGAGCTAGAGTGCATGGTGCAGTGGCAATAGAGCATTCAAGGTTTCCAATAGAGCTTAGGAGTCGAGATGAAAGATAATGAAATCTAGAACTCTCTCTTGAGGATAGCATAGATAGAAGAGAGAAAGGAATCTCCCTCCATACATGTATGCACAAAAATATCACAGAAAGTGTGCCTTAGGCTATCATTACACAATGCTTGATTTATACAAGAGTATTGAAGCTTTTAACCAATTAAAATTTAGATAAGGGAATCCACTAGATTTCATCTCACTTTCGAGTGTATTCACATATGATTACATAGCCAACAATGCATAGTTTCACACATAAAGACACGCATACATGCGCTTGCACACAAACAACTTCACACACACATGCACACATAAATATGCAGAAACATGCATTGAAAAACATAAATATACACATAATTTCACACACACATAGAGCTGCACACAAACAATCACATTAACACATATACAGCTCAAGACACTTGCATACATACCATACACTGAACTTGCACGGAGTAGCGCATGCATGCAATGTCAGTTAGTTTTAGCACGACTTGAAGCCCATGTTTGAAATCACATGATATAATTTGATATGAGTGACCTTAATAAAAATCAACATATAGACAACCAATATGCAAATTTAATGTGTGTGGATATTTTTCGAGTAAAGAGTAAGAGAATTAAATTAATAAAGGATTGTTAAAAACTGCGCACGGGGCAAGATCCCAATGTAGGACACTCCATATCATTACAAGATACATGGCTCTTACAAAGCATCCACCAATGTTGGGGGACAAACAACTAAAGAGTTCTCATGCTTATATATGGAGAAGATTTTCATAAATCTAATTATTGAATATAGGGATAAGAGTTGTCTCCACCTTTTATTGAGGTAGAGCAAATAGGATCAATAAAATCAAGATAGGAGTAAGATCCCAGTGTATGAAAATCAAGACCAATACAAATTACAAAGGTCTTGCAATGTAGCCACCACAAGTGGCGGAACCACCACTAGAGAACTATTTCATTTTTGGTACACAAAATTCAAAATTTCCATTGAGTGGGAATTGAACCCAGGCACTCTACCCCATGAGATTCAAGGCATACCACTACACCACACCCATTTGGATAAGAACTCTCATTTTCTAAGGAAAAGACCATGAGAAATCTGTTTGTTTAATACAAGTATAGAAGCAAACTCCTCCATTTATTGGGGTGATGTTCATACAAAACTTCGACAGCTTGACATCATTACAAAGAGAAAATTTAATAGAATGGATACTTTTCTCACCAGATGTTAACAAAGCTAGTTTAAGGGACTACACGTAATTATTTTCCCCTCCTTGAAACAAATTTTGGTTCCTACTAAGCCAAATGTGCTAGTGGATATCACTTCTCTGGATCTTCCAGAGTGCCAAATCCATTTGGTTGCAACAAGTAATATGAATTTCTTTAGCACCTAGCTGAGGAATGGAGTTGAGCTTCTAATAAGGATATAGGAGTTACCAAAAATTCTTGGCATGCTAGTAATAAACAAACAAGTGGGACAAGTCTTCCTCCCTACCACAAAATGTACAAATAGCTTCATTGAATTTAATTCTCTTACCCCTATTGCCTGTCAACAAACCATTATAAAGAATAATCCATTGGAGAAAGGAGTGTTTGATACTCGTAGGAAAAACCTATAAGTAGGTGAATCTATATCTCCACTTGGAGTTGGACCATTACACTTTCCACTTATTATTAAGATTGATAGTAAATTTGGAAATAGATCCTCTATTACTTTTCAACATTAAATTCCTAATGAATTGATTCTCTAGTAGGATAGATTGTGCTCCATAAATCATTTGTATTGAATAAGAACCTATTGATAAACATGAGACAAATTAGCTAAAGATCTGCATTGTTAATGACCAATTCACCTCCTTGGAAGAAGCACTCCCAAGTTTTGAAACTCTCCTTATCTTTTGCATGTTCACCTAATAATACACTCAGTGTTGTGGCCCAAGCTTCTTCTTCTTCGCCATGCCAATCAAGTGCTTCCCTAGTCCTTAAACTCCTACAATGGGTATGAAAGAAAGTCGCCACTTTGTATTGGGCATTGTATACAGCCTTCTAGGCACTTTCTTATAATCACATGAAATCTGGTGAGCATACTTGTTTCGGCCTTCGAACACACTATCATTGTGATTGTATAGGAAATTTTTTCCTTTGGTGTCAAACATATATACATTTTTCAATTATTGAGTGCAGGCACCTCAAATTCTATAAGAGGTATAGCAGAGCTCAACGAGGTATTTTTTTCAAATTTTTAAGGAACAATCAAAGCTATGCATCAAGCTACATTCATTAGGCATGGTTGAAAAATATGATGTATTTCATATGTTGGTTTGTAAAGATAATTTGGATGGTCTAACTATCCATTGTGGGCATACATGATGCATCACGTGTTGGAAGCAAACGGATTGTGGAATATTTTCCTAGGTGTTGAAATACATCCTTTGATATCTACAAATATTGTGATAGTAAGTGATGGAGGTGGTGTTGAAGATGATTTCTTTATGTTCTTGATTCCTACTATGGTTCTAATTGCACCACTTGCAAAGTAGCTTCATTGGGATGGTAGAGATGCATAGGCACATGCATTTCAAGCTTTGTCTATCAAAGGTGCTACTATCCTTCACATCCCATCATGCAAAATAGCCAAAGATACTTGGGACACTCTTGCGACACTATACCATGCAAGAAATGAGGCTCATGTTGCTTACATTTTAAAATACTTAGGGAGTGAGCATATGAATGAAGGAGATTCAATGGACACTTTTCTAACAAAGCTCAAGAATTCGAGAGAGCGATTGATTGCTATAGTGGAAATCTTAATAGATATTTCATTTTTTGCAGAATGTTCTTTATGATCTCTAGATTCTTATCAGAGCTTGCTTCTACTCTTTGCTTGATGATGAAAGGAAAGCAAAATGCCTTAACTTTTGAGTAATTCATTTCTATTTTGTTGCGAGAAGATCAATCTAGATAAAATAGGTCAATTATGCATGTTGCAAATCAAGATTTCATAGCTAATTAGAAGAGGAAAGGTAAATGGAGCTCTGCTTATGTTGTATAATCAAAGAAGGAAGGTAATGATGGCAAGAGGAAAACATGTTGTTATTGCTTAAAGCTACGTGATGAAGAAGGATTCAACTATTGAATAACAAGCAAGAGAGAGGATGGAAGTCTCTTATTTTCCAAAGACAATGATAATCTCAGTATCTCAACCTAAAAAGCATGATAAGCAACAAAAGAAGATGAGTGACTCCAAAAGATAGGTGGCATCTCGAGGCAAAGTAGTCAATGGTGTGAAGAAGATCTATGTACACAAGGGTATACAACCAATTGATCCTTTGTTGGGATAACCATTACCAAAGATGCAGTTGAAGAAGCTAAGGGGACCAATTGCAGTACATTGAAGATCTTATTCACAAAGAGTACCCAAATGGTCGATCAAGGATGAACACAATGTAAAGAAATGGTTGGATACACTTCCAAAGATGAGGTGATGTTGCAAAAGTCGTGCTCTACACCTACCAATGTGACTTTAGAGTACCTTAGTAAAAACCTTTAGCTTCCCAAATATGCATTTAGACCCACTACGTACCTTGGAACATCATTGCCAAATATTTATGCCAAAATAGATAACTTTCAAGGTTGAAGAGCTTCTAAAAAATTGCTATTTTTGGGCTTGAACCGTGCAAAGAAATGCTCAGTTCTCATTCTCTGATAGCAATTGACCTAAGAGCTTTTAGAAAAATCTAGTTGATGGCCTTATCAAACTATCCCAAGTTATTCGGCTAATTTATAGTGAGTATATGATGAGAAATGATATTAAGAAGTTAAGGGTGTAATCTTTACTTTTCAGGAGGATGATAGTATGCAAACATAGGTTTCATGCAGAGACCATCTCTCACGATCTAATCTTCCAAATGATGTGAAAATTCATATGTGGCAAATAGAGGGACCATGCTACCTATCCCAATTTTTAAAGCAAGTCAAAAAATCATGTACATGCTGAGGACATGATTGATCAAATTCACTAAAATGATGAGATAGTAGTAGACAACAGTAGACAAAGATAGCACTTGTAATATATCATATGTTGCTTGGATATGTTAGGTAGTCCAAGCACACTTTGATCCCTACACATTTGATTCATATTTCTTTCACCTATGGTAGCCAATCTTTTATGCCACGTTTCCAATTCTGATAGGTTTTGACCTCCATAATTGATCAGAGTTATATTTCTAATGTCTTGGAGCTCAAATGTAAAGAGTCTAACTGTCTTTTCTCCTTTTGGAATCCTCTTGAATCCTTGTTGTGGATCTTCAACAAATGCTCCATTCCTTGTGAATCTTATCTACAATCCTTTCTCTACAATTTTTCCAACACTTATGAGATTCTTTGTTATGGTAAGTACATACAATACCTTGCTGAGTAGATTCATATTCCCATCTGGGGTCTCCAGATTTCCAATATTTTCAACTGAGTGTCTAGTGTAATCTTGTGTTTGAACATCATGTCTATTTCTTGGATACTCCAAGTCTCATAGTAGAACCACATTCCCTGCTACATGATTTGAACAACCATAATATCTATATAGAATACATGCTCATTTGCTTTACCTTGCTTCATAGTCATGGTCATGAATAGAAGTGAGCCCTATCTTGTTTGCTCTTCATTGTAATTGTTGCAGTCTCTCCTTCCTCTATATCATCCTTTATGATTTAAAAGGTTGAAGTTGTTGTTGTTATAACCATTGAACTTTTTTTGGTTTGCCTCTTGTACTTCCATAGCTTCCTCTATTAAAGCCTCTTCCTCTTTGGTTTCTGGGCTTCCTGAAAAAATTCTCAATTGTATGACTATTTAAGCCACATATGGCACATGGGGAAGAGCTTTGAAATCTCCTTCTACTTTGTCTACCTCCTCTACCCCTTCCTCTTGTACCTCTACCTCTACCTAAAAAATTTTCTTGTGAGGTACTACTTTCATCATCATATCTTTTACCTTTGCCTTTGCTATCTTTACTCTTATTCTTATGTGTGTATAGGGTAGAGGATTGGTTACCTTTCAATTTTTCACCATTCTTCACAAGCTTTGCTTCATGAGTGAATAATTGTCCCATGAGAATGTTGAAGTCAGGTACTTGCATATCCATGTACAAGTCCATTACTCTGGTGAAGGCTTCCCATTTATCATATGCCTTGATTCCATTGATTACTGGTCTCATTATCTTGTCCTCCTCAATGAATTCTTGAATGCTTCCAAGCTGATCTGCTAAGTCCATTTTTGTGACAAAGTCAGTCACACTTTGCTTGGGCATTTTCTTGAGTGTGGTGAATTCCATCCAAAGTTGATTCTTCCCGGCTCTAGTGCTTGAAGAGAAGAATGCTTCAAGGGCCATTCCATGTCTCTTGTGAGGTCGTGTAGCTCCTAATGCATGGAAGTAAAAAATCAGTGACTGAGTTCAGAATATAAGAATTGGCTAGAGAATCCTTATGTAGTTAACCTTTCTTGTTACTCTTGAGTTGGTTGTCCTTTGCTGTGAGGATTGGCATCATCTCATCTCAGAAATGTAACCATATAGATTTCTACCTTGAAGATATGCTTCCATTCTAAGTAACCATGCTGAGTAATTACCTCGATCTAATTTGTTAATAGATTAAGGAAATCCATCTCCCATGTTGAGTTGATGTAACTATGATACCACTGTAAGGAGATGGTTGGATACACTTCTAAAGATGAGGTGTTGTTGCAAAAGTCCTGCTCTACACCTACCAATGTGACTTTAGAGTACCTTACAAGACATCGTTAGCTTTCCAAATAAGCATTTAGACCCACTACATACCTTGGAGGAGCATTTCCAAATAATTATGCCAAAACAGATAACTTTCAAGGTTGAAGAGCTTCTAAAAGCTTGCTATTTTTGGACTTGAACCTCTCAAAGAAATGCTCAATTCTCGATCTCTAATAGCAATTGACCCAAGAGATTTTAGAAACATCTAATTAATGGCCTTAGCTAACTATCCCAACTTATCACACTAATTTAGAGTGAGTATTCGATGAGAAATGATATTATGAAGTTAGGGGTGTAATCTCAACTTTTTAGGAGGATGACAATATGCAAACATAGGTTCCTTGTAGAGACCATATCTCAAGATCTAATGATTCAAACAACATGAAAATTGATATATAGCAACTAGTCTAATCACGCTACCTATCCCAAGTCAAAGCAAGTTAAATGATTAATTGCAGGCTAAGAACTCAATTGATCAAATTCACTAAAATGATGAGATAGAAGCAGACAACAGTAGATAGAGCTTAACTTGCACTAATGACTCGAAATGTATATGGTTATGAATGTTTAATACAAGGGATATGAATTAGAATTACTCATACATATGTGAGATAAGTGTAAGCTCAATCTTGAGGCTCAATGGCTTATCCTTCTTTGTCATTCCCCATGACTAAGAGTCACCCATATTTATACTCACAAATGAATTTGAAATTTGAAATTCTACCACCTAAAAGTGTTCCTATTTTTTTGGTGGTGATTGATTTGATTCCAACCACTAAGTAGTTGTGATGCAAAACTCATGATGTCATGAGATTCCATCAATCACTTTCTTTTTTACTTTTATCTCAAGAGTTCAATTCTATGACTTTTACAAGGGGTGTTCATGTGTACTTTAAGAGTGATTAAAATGGATACATGAGAAGTCCTTGCTATTTGGTCAAGCATCAAGGCTTTCCAAATGTACCAAAACACAATCCTATACACATATGGTTGCCTAAGACCTACCTAAAGGCTCAGATCACTTCACATGAGTTGTTATGTCTTAAGTAGTAATCATGAATCCCAACCCCCCAAAAACCGCAACTGAAAGTTGTTGTAAACAGACCTTGATGTAAATTCAAACCTAGCATAACTTGGAAGTGGGTACGTAAAAAGTCCTATGACCAAGTGAAGTCATCACTAAAACCCTTATATGTACCAAAATGTAAAACTTGTAATCCCATAAGTGAAGTTTGGAAAGTCAAATCTTGTAATAAACCACCCAATCCGACCTTGTAAAATACAAGTACACTACTAGAAGCATGCTAAGCATAGTGCAACACCCAAGTATGCATCTAGGGCACACTCTAACAACACTAACCCTTACCCACAACAACCTAACATATCACTCACTAACTCGTGAACTACACCCACATATAGGGGTCACATGGCCTCATGTTGCTATTCTAAAAGGAACAAGGCATCATCAGGGTTCTTTTACAATAATTATTGGAACATTTAGCAAGCCTAAGTGCTTTGCTAAAGCTTAAGGACTACACACACTAGTTGTCCTCTCACATAGAGACCTACATATGAACCTATGCTAGTCAATCTCATTGTATTTAGCTTGGATAAAGGTAAATGAAGAAAAAAAGAAAGAGTATCATGAAGTTGGGAGGCTAAAAAGAAGTCTCATGTGGTAGAAAGAATCAAACTAAGTTATCCCTAAAGTCTAGGATCACTTTTAAGTGAGAAGATTCAAAAGTCAAATTCAAGCAATGTGTATAAATACACATGATTTTACTTAATGGAGAAGAGAGCACTTATGAGAGAATTTGAGCAACTTCACTGAGCATAAATTGAGCTCACATCATCTATGTGTAGTCCACTATAGTTCCTGTGTATTGTATGTGTAATATCATTCATATTTTGATAGACTTCATTGAGTACATCTTTGTATATTGTCTGCTCTAGCATCTTCATCATTTAGGTGAATTTGTGGAATTTATTTCTCTGTGTATACTCATTATTTTTCTATACTTTAATATGAGATAGTTAGATTAAATTTCTAGTATCTACAAATCAAATTTCATCAATTTTGGTTCTGTAGATTATGAGATATGAAGCTGTGAAGTTATCTATGTCTGCATACCTTCTAGATCCTAAAAAGTCAAGATGAACCCCTGACTTGCTAAACTCATGTCTCCTTATATAGTGCAGCTAAATTCATGAAATAACTCACTTTCGTTATCTATACACTTCAATAAGATGTGTGCAAAAGCTCTCTAGTCAATTCATAGTAGGTTGTGAACTTTGCACATAACATTGACTTTTTATTCCAAAATAGAAAGTTCTTCACAATTCTTGCATATTAAAGTTATCTCTTTTGATGTAAGCAATTGAAATGATGCTCCAAAGGACTTGGTGGTTCTATGTGCACCATTGTGAAGCCAAGGAAGCATACTAAACATATCTAAAGCTAGATTGGCAGGTGTAGAGCAGGTTTCTTGCAACACCACCTCATCTCTAGAATCAACTCACCATCTCCTCATAGTGGTATCAAAGCACCTATTCAACATGGGAGATGTATTTCCTTCATCCACAGACAAATCGGATCGAGGAAACTACTCAGCTTTGTCACTAAGAATGGAATCTTATCTTCAAGGGAGAAATCTCTATGGTTACATATCTAGAGATTAGATGATGCCAATCCTTACAAGCAGGGTCCAACCAACACAAGAAGAACAAGAGATGTTAAATACATGGTGCTTAAAGGATGCTCTAACAAGGTCATATATTCTTAGCTCAATCTTTGATTTTTTTTTTACTTCCACACATCAGGAGTTGCAAGACTTCAAAAGAGACTTGGAGTGCTCTTGAAGCATTCATCTCATCAAGTACTAAGGCAACGAATTATCAACTATGGATGGAATTCACCACACTAAAAATGATGCCCAAGCAGAGTGTGATTGATTTTGTCACTAAAACAAAGGACATAGCAGAACAACTTGGAAGCGTTCTAGAAATCATTGATGAAGAGGAAATAGTAAGGCAAGTAATCAATTGAATAAAGGCAGATGACAAATGGGAAGTTTTCACCACAGCCATGGACATGCAAGTTCCTGATTTCAACACTCTCATGGGACAAGTATTCACACATGAGGCAAAGCTTATGAAAATGGGAGATAACGCAAAAGTTAATCAATCCTCTACTCTCTATATAGATCAAAATAAAAACAAAGATAGAAAACACAAACGTAAGAAGTCTAATGATCAAGGCAACATTACTCAAGCAAAACTTTGGAGGTAGAGGTAGAGACTCGAGAGGAAGAGGCAGATGAGGAAGACAAGGCAATGTGAGATCTCAAAGCTCATCTCCATGTGCCCATCATATCATTGAGAATTGTTTCAGGAATTTGAGGAACTAGAGAGGTAGAGGTTACAATAGAGGAGGCTATGGAAGCTCAAGAGATAGATTCAATAACTTCAATGGATACAATAACAACTCATACAACAACAAGAACTACCAAGGAAGATACAGAGGAAGGAGAGACTACAACAACTACATAGATGAACAAACCCAAGAGGATTCACTTCTTCTAATGAATATGACCATGAAGGAAGGTAAAGCAGATGAACATGTATTCTATATAGACTCAAATTGCTCAAATCATGTACCATGGAGTGTAGCTCTACTGTCAAAATTGGAGGATCCAAGGAATAGACATGAAGTCCAAATAGGAGTTGACACAAGACATCCTATTGAGAAGATAGATTATGTGAATACTTCAAATGGTAATATGAACCTATTGAGCAAAGTATTCTATGTGCCAACTATCACCAAGAACCTCACAAGTGTAGGTCAAATTGTTGAGAAGGGATTGTAGTTCATATTCCCAAAGAATGGAGTATTTGTTGAGGTTCCATATTAGGGATTCAAGAGGACAGCAAGAGGAGAAAAACCAATTAGATTATTCACATCTGAACTCCAAGATACTAGAACTAATTGTAAGTAGAGATGTTGTGTTTGATGAAAACAAATCTTGGTTTGAAGATGATTGCAGGAAAATCAAACTTCAATATGATCTAGAGGAAGACTTTCCACCATTATCAAAGAGAATGAGCTTACACTTGAAGCATCAAGTGATTTTGATGATGATCAGAAGAATCCAAGAAGGGAATTCAATTCTTGGAACTCAAAAGGCAAAGATAAATTATGGGAATTAAGAGATTTCATAGAATTATCTCAACAAGCTATAAGAAGGTCTATTAGAGAGAAAAGGAAGCTTGAAAGGTATGCTTATGATACTTATTTGGTCACTAAACACTTAATATATATAGCACATGATTAAAACTCCAAAGAACCTTCTACCTATGAAGAATCCAAAAAGAAGCCAGAATGGAGAGCTGCCATGGAAGAAGAAATAGAAGTCTTACAAGAAAATCAGACATGGGAGTTTGTACCCAAGACTCCATCTATGAAGGTCATTGGCTCAAGGTGGATATATAAGGTAAAGAAGAACTCTGATGGTTCAATTAATAGGTACAAATCAAGGCTTGTAGCCAAAGGGGTTGTGCAAACCCAAGGTATTGATTATGAAGAAAAAGTTTCACTTGTTTGCAAAAATTCCAACTATTAAGGTACTCATGAGTGTTGCATCTTCTAAGAATTGGAAGATATATCAAATGGATGTCAAAAACTCCTCCTTAAATAATTGGATATTAGAGGAGATATACGTGGATCAACCTCCTATTTTTGAAGATCAATCATACCCTGAACATATGTGTAGGTTGAGGAAAGCTTTGTATGCTTGAAGAAAGCTCCTAGACCTTGAGATAATAGAACTGTTACTTATTTGCAAGATAAAGGTTTTAATGTAAGCAAGGTAGATCCTTACCTCTTCATTAAGAGGAATCATTCAAAAGTCATATAACTATGTCTATATGTTGATTATATAATCATTAAAGGAAATGATGCTAAAGGAATCACAAAGATTAAAGCTCGAATGAAGGAGGAGTTCAAGATTAGTGATCTTGTTTTGCTCACATATTTCCTAGGTTTCGAAGTAGTATGTACAAAGAAAGGAATGTTCCTCACACAAAGGAAATACATTAGCGATATGCTGGTTGCAAGTACTCCCATGGAGGTAAACTTGAAGTTATTTGCTCATGAATGTGAGCTAATTGAAGATGTAACTAGCTATCAAAGTCTAGTTGGAAGCTTAAACTATGCTACAATAACTAGAGTGGATATTTGTTATGGAGTTAGTGTGTTGAGTTAGTTCATGCATACTCCAAGGTAGCCTCACATGGAAGAAGCCAGGAGAATCCTAAAGTATTTGAAGGGAACAATCAATGAAGGACTATACTATCCATATACATTTGATATCGATGCTAAAATCTTCTTTGATGCAGATTGGGCAGGCTCTAAAAATGATAGGAGAAGCACCTGTAGATATCTTACTTTTGTAGGTACAAGATTAATCTCATGGTATTCAAAGAAGCAACCCACAGTTTCTCTTTCATCAACAAAAGCTGATTATAGAGGACTTGCAAATGATACACAAGAAGCTATGTGGATTAAAACCCTAGATTCATATTTAGGGTTGAGCACTTCAACTCCACATATATTTGGAGATAATATTAGCTCATTACATCTTGTTGCTAACCCAATCTATCATGCCAAGACTAAACATGTAAAGTTCATTATCATTATGTAAAGAGAGAAAATTATGAGCAAAGAGATTCAACTCTGATATGTATCAACTCTTCAACAATGTGCAAATATGATGAAAAAGGAGTTAGATGGAAGCAAACTAAACAGATTGTAGGAAATCTTGAAGGATTGAAGACTCAAGCATCTTAGGCTTGAGGGGGAGCTATTGGAATATTAACAAGCCTAAGTGCTTTGCTAAAGCTTAGATTACACACACTATTTGTCCTCTCACATAGAGACCTACATATGAACCTATGAATATGTATATGTAAATGTATATGTATGTAAATATTTATTTTTGGTAGTATAGACTCCATTTTGTTCAACTTGAGGAGTCTTTTACCTTGAGCACTATTAGGAGAGCATGTGTATCAATTTTAATAATCTTAAAGCTCATTTGAGCCTTCAAAATAGCCAGAAAACCTACTTCTTAACTAGGCTAGACATGGTTTGAACAAGGCCAAAACTAGTTAAAAAACCTATAAAAAGAGCTAGAGAGCTCATTCTAGAGGTTAGCATTTTGGGATTTGAGCTCGTACAAGCATGATTCTATCTTGGAGTTAGTGTAATACAATATTCCATTGTTCCACTGCTTGTCTTACCTTGTGTACTCATGTGTATATGTGTGTGCATGTTAGTGTGCTTCTCACTTATGTGCTTGTGTACTCTGTTTTCTCATGGTCATCATACCATCGTCTCGTCTCCACAGATTGACAATTATGAGGTAGATATCTTCATGCTGGTTCTAACCATTGTGCTAGAGTGACGCCAAATGATGTTTTTCCCCCATGT
Source organism: Ceratopteris richardii (assembly GCA_020310875.1). Lineage (NCBI taxonomy): Eukaryota > Viridiplantae > Streptophyta > Polypodiopsida > Polypodiales > Pteridaceae > Ceratopteris > Ceratopteris richardii. The sequence continues at coordinate 117,507,553 of CM035414.1, forward strand.
AACCACATATACATGATATACTCATATGTGATGGTAATTTTTACTTAGGGATTCACTTATAGCTCTTACTTCGCTCACTCTCATATCACAAATCATCTATCGATAGCTGGAAACCCTTTCAACCATCACATGTATGTGTGCTTTGATTTCGTTCTTTACTCTTATTGTAATTCTATTTGTGATTCCTCACTCACACACCCAACAATGGTATTAGAGAAAGTTAAGCTCCTTCTCAAGCTGTTTTTTTTGTGTCATTGTTGTGTGCACTTTTAATTGTGCAAATCAACTTCAGAGCATAGAAGTACCAAGTTCAACACTCATAGATGGTTTTCATCAGATGTACTAGATTTTTATCCCCCCTTTCATATCCATTTGTTTAGTCAAAATTTCCATTGGAGTTATAGTTTGTGAGTTGCATTTTAGTTTGCACTTTGGCTTTATTGAAGTTCATATATTGCTACTTTTGAGTTCTTTGGTGCAATCCAAACAACAATGACTTGCTTAGTATTCTTCAAGCTGAATATAATCTTGATGCAACCAACTATCCAATGTGTTCTTACATGATGAAGCATATGGATTCATGTATGCATAAGCACATCAAATCCCAAAATAATGGAAAAGATGCCCATAAGGATACATTAGTACATGCACATGCACTAAAGGAAGATGATGAATTGTGTGTAAATTCCACATCTTGTTCTAATGTTGATTCATTGCATGAGAAAATTGATCTTCATGGCAATTTTATTGATGAGCATACTCATACTATGGCATTGATTGGGGATGTTATGCATGAAAATATTATGTATTTGGATGATCATGGTATTGCACATAAGGAAGAATGTACACATGGTATGCATACATATGACTTCTCTACATCAAACACTATGATAATCACTCCACATTTTGATGCTCATTGTGAAGAAAAGCATGAGTCACATTCATACATTGATTCATTACATGTTGATGATGGAAAAGAAGACACATTTGCTCACATTTTTGGTGAAAGTGAAAGCACATATGATGTTACATTATGTAATATTGATGCTCCACCAATATTTGATATTTATGATGATGATGATATGCTCACATTGCATGATGCAAAGTATGATTCTTTACCTACCTTTGATGTATATTATGATGATGATTTGGAATGCATTGATAATGCACATTTACATACTCTCATGGCAGCCATGCATAAGCATGATTTCATATTGAATGATACTATTACACCCATGTTTGATGCATAAAAGGGGTGTTTTGATGAAGGTAATAAAGAACATGATAATTCTTCCACATTTATGATGCATAACAATGAAGAGAATGATGGAAAAAACATTATTTATGTTAGCACACATGTTGCAAAACGGATTGAGGATTGTGGAAAACATTATTTGTCATTCATGGATCATCCTAACCACCCAATTCACTTTATGTTTCAGTTTCATTTCACTTATGAAGGAAAATTACCTCATAAGGAAAGCATGAGTAGGTTTCCAAAGCATATCATACAAAGAGTAGCTTTGAAGTGTGCCACTCTTTATTTGATTTTTGATCGGGTAGATGCATATGGGATGGATATGATAAATAGTAATCCATGTTCTCATTCTCTATGTGCGTATTATCTTATTGTTATGATATGGAGATTTATGATTGGGTCATTCCCTCATGTACTAATGATGTTTATGTTTGGTGGAAGTATTTGCTTGCTTATGCATATTTTAGGTTACCACAATGATCAATTGATATGGAATATTTTGAATGATGACGTTGAGCAAATTTATGTACCATTCCAAAGTTTGAAGCAAAGCATGGAGCATGATGATATGAGCATGTTGATATGGAGTATATTGAGCATGATAAAGTGAAGATTAAGGATGCTACACAAAGCCTATGGATTTCTATTACATTGTATGACTCAGTCTTATGGAGTAAAATTCATATTTTGTATCCTATGAGATGGATCTTGATGTATCTCAAAATGTATTCATACATGATGTATTTCACCCTTTATGAAGATTGTATATGATGATGAGGAATCACCCAACCACTTTTTGCATTCCCATATAGAAGCATATTTTAGGAAGGGTGGATTGTAATATATATGAGAAGCATATTGTATATCTTGGCATACTCCCAAGCATTGTACTTTGCCCCTCATATATGTAATTTGTCGAGAACTGCATGGGCATTATTTTACCTTCCATACCATGGATTTGGCCCATGCACTTTGGTTGGTGGATAATGTTCCATAGAGTAGAAGCATTTAGAAAGGCTAGGATTGGTATGTCATGTGCGGGTTTCGATCAAGCGTGCATGCTAGTGTTAGGTGGTGTGTTCGCACTTACACTCTACAAGTGGTTAAAGGTGTCAATAGCATAATTAAATCCCTATTCTAAGGGTGTAAGTGAAGGGTGAAGGAGATGTGAAGGGGTATGAATCCTCCCCTAAAAAGCATATATGTAATTGATTAATCAAAAAATAAGGAGTGCATGTGTGCATTCGTATTCTCTCTCTATTTCTACCTCATAATTCATGCTAGTCTTCTTCAATCTCCATTCGATTATGTGAAGCAATTTTCAGTTATGCATGGCTATGGTGGCATGGTTTGCATGTGGATCTACTACAGCAAGAAGTAGATAATTTGTCCACCAACACGTGTTTACTATTGTTTGTAGTTATGAACCATTTTCTCATGAATTGTGAATGTCTATAGTAGACTTAGATGTTTGGTACTTTGATAATGGGGCAACCAAACATATTACCTTGCAGTGAAGTTTCTTCGCTTCACTTGATATCCTATCATGGGAGTTGACAAGATCATTCTGACTATTGTTGATGGTAGTTCTTTTACATTTTTGGATGCTTTACTTGTGCCAAGGATCAAGAAAAATGTGTTATAAATTTCAGCATTAGCCAATATCTGCTTGGTTGTGAAATTTGTTGGAGAAATATGTACAGTCCATGTTTCCTTCTACCCAAACTTGAGGCAGCTGGTAAACATGCCTGTCAAGGCTATATTTTGGGCAAAAAGCAGTGTTCCTCCTTCCCAAAAGATGGTTTAGTACAAGCTACTCAAAAATTATAGCTTGTTCATAGTGATGTTTGTGGTCCTATGCAAACATGTTCTTTTGGGAGTTATCTTTACTTCATGACTTTCATTGATGATTTTCAAGGCATGCATGGGTATATCCATTGTATGCAAAGTCCGAAGTGTTTATATGCCTCAAAAAGTTTTTGGTTTTGGTTGAAAATATGTCAGCATGTAAAATGGCACCCTCCATTCTGATTGAGGGTGGAATATATGTCTTCTGATTTTAATGCATTTGTAGTTGAATGTGGGATAAAACATCAATGTATGTTGCCACATACACCTCAATAGAATGGAGTTGCAAAAAGGAAGAACATGTCACTCATGGAGATGGTGAGGTGTATGGTCAAGAGTCAGGCTTTACCACATAGTTTCTGGCTTGAGGCTATTATGTGTGCGATATACGTACTTAACAGGTATCCCACTAAAGCATTGCATTCTATCACCCATATGAGGCTTGGCATGGTTGCAAGCCATCTATTGCTCATCTAAATGTCTTTGGTTGGCTAGCATAAGCATTAGTGCCCGAACAACAATGCAAGAAATCGGATGATAAAGGAGTGAAATGTATTTTTGTTGGGTACAATTGTGAAAACAAAGACTATCATCTATAGCATCCATAGACTAAACCCATTTTGGTTAGCCATGATGTTGTTTTTGTGGAAGATGCAATTCAGTGATTACTTTCATGTACTAAGGAGACATCAGTTAGCTCCAAAGATGTGTATGACACTTTGCTACCTCTTTTTACAGGTGGATAGTCTATTGCTAGTCCAAAAATGAGGCAATTTCTTAGCCTTTACAGGTTCCACATGATGATGTAGATCATTCCATTTCTGATGCACATTTACATGATTCACTTGTTGATGAGGGGGATGATATAGAGGAGGCAAAAACTACGCCTAAATGTCTAGTGTAGATGCTAGGAAATGAAAAGAAGAAGAAAAAAAGAAGCACAAGTGGAAGCCATACAACAAATTAAAAGAATGAAATTAAAAATACACGGCTTATAACAATACATAAAAGATAACACATTTTCTCATTTTGATGCCCCTAGATATCACATGAAAATGTTGTAGGCTTAGAAGAATTCTTCTCCTAGTATCATTGATTAACAACCGTTTACTTCAATTGAACTAGGACAAGGCAAAACACTCAGTACAATAAGAACACTAATTGATTCACGAGCCGCTACTAGTGCCATACAATATTCTTGTAGTCAAGACTTGAACTTGCACATGAATTTGATTGAGGCTTGTCTCATTGGATTAGGATATGTGGAAACCCCTTGCATGGGCAAAGTGGTAATTTTCATCTCCATTCAAGATGTCCCTATGATGGCATCATATGTAAGATTTTAATGGATCAAGACAACTCGTGGAAGCACAAGAAGAACTCATCAAAGCAAGACGACATCAAAAGGGGGCTATGTCGATCGAGATCTCAACTAGTCGAAGGTTAGCAAGGGAAAAGCTATCAAAAGGTAATATCCACACCTTCTAAAGCATACAAACACTTGAGGAGAAGATAGAGGAGCATCTTAGAGCTCAATATGGCTGAGTATAATGCACAAATACAGAAGTTAGAGAAAGGCAATTATCAACCATGGAAATTTAAAGTTAGCAACTACCTTATGGGAAAAGGATTATGGTGATTAGTGAGTGGCATGGAGCCAATGCCTCATGTACATGATCCACCACTTCAAGGGATGGTCAAGGCACTTAATGAATGGATAGAAAGGGATAGGAGAGTCATATTCATTCTATCCCAACACATAAGCAATAGCATGATAGGGCATATGCAAGACTTGGACACATCCAAGAAGGTTTGGGAGACCTTGGAGAGATTGTACTCTTCATCAACTAAGGCAAGAAAGATTCAGCTTAAGAATGAGCTGAATAATCTTAGGAAATCACCAAGTACTAACATAAATGAGTACATTTTGAAGGTTAAGGAGCTTGCAGATGCTTTAGGCTCAATTGGGAGCCCAATTGAAGACGAGGATCTTGTTGCGCACACTCTCAATGGCTTGAGAGAGGATGAAAGGTGGAAAGCATTCACCACATTGATGGTGACCAAGGAGATGAACCAAGGAGGTTCGCAATCAAAGGGAAGCCAAGCCCAAGTTTTCTATGCAGGTAGAGGCAAAGGCAAAAGAGGTGGATAAAACTCCCAAGGCAGAGGGAGAGGAAGGTCAAGCTCAAGCTCAAGCAACCAAGAAGGCTCCAACCAAAGCTATGGATCAAGAGGAACAGGAAGGAGTAGAGGAAGAGGAGGAAGATCACATGGAAGAGAAGCATCCAATGGAGAATCCAATTGTGGAAAACCGGGCCATTATGCAAGAGATTGTTGGTCCAAAGAAGGAGGCAATCAAGGATACAAAAGGAACCAAGGTAATTATGCTAGTACTTCAACAAACTCAGAAAATGAGAACTTTCTTATGATGTATGGTTCAAGTGAAAGAGTCAATTCAGATTTTACATGGTACATTGATAGTGGTTGTAGCAACCATATGAGTTACAATAAAGATGTTTTCTTTAATTTAGATTCACCCATCACTCAAGGACATGTGGAGACAGGGGATGATAGTGAGCACAAGGTTACACATGTGGGAGATGTTGCATTGAATGGATCTCAAAGCTCCAAGGTGTTGAAGGATGTGTTGCATGTGCCAACCATCACAAAGAACTTGGTTTTAGTAGGTCAAATGGTTGAAAGAGGTTATGAGGCGAGGTTCAATGAGCAAGGATGTGTTGTTGAAGACCCCATGCAGGACTACAAGCTCATAGCAAAAGGAAAGAAGCAAGGAAGACTCTTCACCAGGGAGGTAAAGCCATCAACCCCTCACACTGTCTACTTGTTGTCACATAATCCTAGTAGGAGATGGTTGAACTACACCTTAAGAGAGAGGATTAGGAAGTAATCCTCAACCATGGCTTTTGGGGAAAGTGGTCAGCCCATCGCACTCGTAATCGGGAGGTTGTGAGTTCAATTCCCAATATTGGTATCAGAGTGTAGTTGAGAAATTGGGCAAGATGGAGGTTCGCACCTCATTTGTGGGCAAAGGATGTCAAGGTGGAGCATGTCAATACAAAGGACCAATATGCAGATATGTTTACCAAAGCATTGGATGGAGTAAAGCTACAACACTTCAAGGCATGCATTGGAATGGAGGACCTAGGCATTGAGACAAGAGGAGTTGGCTGAGTGAGTTGTGAGAAATTGCCAACTTTGTGAAGGTATATCTCTGCACATAGGCAGAGAGTGTTGCAAACAGATAGCCTCCATTGCAGAGGGTAGTTCTCCCAGCTGGAACATCCATTTGGGATGATTTAAAGCTTCTTGGGTAGCTCTTATAGACTACTACAAGTTTGCAAAATTTCTCTTTAAGTCTCTATACTGGTGTAGAGAAAAGTTTAGAACAGTGAGCATATATCATTGCTTGTGGACCTAGTGGAGGGTAGCCATCTTCCATTTTTGCATTGGGGTGTTAGAATCATCCCCCATCACATTCTAGGTAGAACAGGTCTATTATGCATGTTGTAGATCAAGCTTTCATGGCTAGTTAGAAGGGCAAAGGAAAAAGGAAAATGGAGCTCTTTTAGTAGTAAGCAGAAATCTACTAATTCTGCACATTCAAAGAAGGAAGACAAAGATGAGAAGAAATCAAAAAAGTAGAAATTGTTTTGCAAATATTATAAATCGAATGATCATGTCATTAAAATCTGTCCAAAACTAATTGCTAAAGAGGCAAAGAAGAAAGAGGTCAGAATGGTTGTTGTAGAGTCCTCTACACCGAAAACAAAGTCTGCTAATCTTGTGCACGATGAAAAATGGAAGTTTACTACTGTTTGCAATTTTGACTCGTCTTCTCATGTGTCTGCAGTAGAATCAGATGTTTGGTACTTTGATCATGGGCCGACCAAACATATTACCTCACAGCACAGTTTCTTCTCTTCACTCGAGCCTGCCCCTACAAGGAATACTATTACATGCACCAACAACTCCTCATATCTTGTTATGGGAATTGGTAAGATCATTCTGATTACTACTGATGGTAGTTCATTTACATTGTTAGATGCTTTATTTATGCCAGGGATCAAGAAGAATCTGTTATCAATTTTAGCTTTAGCCAAGATTGGATTGGTTGCGAAATTTGTTGATGACAGATGTACAATTCATGATCTATCAAATGGCAACGTGAATATTGATTCTAACATTTTATATCGTGGGTTGTATAAGTTCATAGATTATGAAAAATCTGTAAATGATTCAGCATGTGCAGTACATGATTCTCAGGCTATGTCAAATGCAAAGCTTTGGCATGCACGCTTTGGTCTTTTGAATTTCGCTAGTTCGCTACGCCTGCAAAAATCTAAAATGGTGTCCTCTTTGCCCAAACTTGAGGCACTTGGTAAACATGTATGTGAAGGCTATATTTTGGGCAAAATGCAACGTTCCTCCTTTCCAAAAGATGGTTCAATTCGAGCTACTCAGAAATTGAGGCTTATTCATAGTGATGTATGTGATCCTATGCAGACATTCTCTTTTGGAAACTATCTTTACTTCGTGACTTCCATTGATGACTTTTCCAGGCATGCATGGGTATATCCATTGAAAGCAAAGTCCAAAGTGTGTATGTGATTCAAACACTTTCTGGTTTTGGCCAAAAATCTGTCAGCATGTAAAATGTGCAACCTTCGTTTTGATCGAGGGGGGAATATATGTCTTCTGACTTTAATGCATTTGTGGCTAAACGTGGGATAAAACATCAGTGTATAGTGCCATATACACCTCAACCAAATGGATTTGCTAAATGGAACAACAGGTCACTCATGGGGATGCCAAGGTGTATGGTCAAGAGTCAAGCTTTACCACATAGTTTTTGGAGTGACATTGTCATGTGTGTAGCATATGTACTTAACAGGTATCCAACTAAAGCATTGCATTCTTCACTCCATATGCCACTTGGCATGATCGTAAGCCATGTGTTGCTCACCTGCATGTTTTTGGTTGTCTGACAGATGCATTAGTGCTTGAACAACATCGTAGGAAATTGGATGATAAAGCAATAAAATGTATTTCTGTTGGGTACAGTTCTGAAAGCAAAGGATATCGTCTGTATCATTCATAGACTAAATGCATTTTGGTTAGCCGTGATGTTGTTTTTGTGGAAGATGTTATTCAGCCTTTACTTTCATGTACAAAAGAGGCATCTGTCAACTCCAAAGACATGTATGATACTTGCTGCCTCTTTTTACAAGTGGATAATTTAGTGCTGGTCCTAATGAGGCAACTTCTCAACCTTTACAGGTTTCATGTGATGATGCAGATCATTCTATCTTTTATACAAGTTTACATGATGCACTTGTTGATGAGAGAGTTGATATTGAGGAGCAAAAAACTATGCCAAAATGTTTGGTGCACACTTTGCATGATAGCAAATAGATGCACCTCTTTCATATTGTACTCATTCAGGCTCTCATAGTGCCTCTTTTGCATCAGATTGCTATGTTATGGTTGGATCTAGTCTCCATGATGAGAATGAGCCTGTTTCATTTGATGAAGCACAAAATTCAAAAAATTGGATGGCTGTTATGCAATCACAATATGATGCTATAATGAAGAATGGCACCTGGTCTTTATGTGATTTGCCTCCTGGCAAGAAGTCCATTGGCACTAAGTGGGTTTACAAGCTAAAGCTTAAGCTTGATGGAACAATTGATAGGTATAAGGCTAGGCTTGTTGCAAAGGGTTATACCCAGGAAAGAGGCATTGATTTTGATGAGGCCTTTGCACTTACATGCCGTATGACTACTGTTCATAGCATCTGTGCACTTGGAGCCCATCATGGTCGGAATGTACATCAAAAATGCATTTTTGAATGTTGATTTGCATGAAGAAGTGTATGTTTTCATCCCTGTGGCTTTGTGCGAAAAGGGCATGAAAACTAGGTTTCCAGGTTAAAGAAGGCATTATATGGTTTAAAGAAGGCCCCACGTGCTTGGTATGAAAAGATACATGCCTATCTGATTGCACATGGTTTTGGGAACAGTTGAACTGAAAGCACCTTATATGTTAAGCATGCTAATGATGTGCTTTTGATCATTGTTGTCTATGTTGATGACATGCTGCTCACTAGGCCTACTTTAAGATTGATTTGCATGCCTCATTTGAGATGTCTAATTTGGGGCATTTGCATCATTATTTGGGAATTAGTTTATGCAAGTTGATGGTGGTATAGCTTTGTGTCAAACAAAATACATTGACACATTATTGTAGTGTTTTGGCCTTGAAGACTGTAAGCCTATTGCCAGTCCTACGGAGACAGGTTTACAATTGAGTCTTCATGATGTTGGAGATGCATTTGATGTTGTTCTCTATCAGCAAGCTGTTGGATGCTTGATTTAATTATGCATGACTTGGCCAGATATTCAGTTTGTTCTCTCACAGATGATCAATTTTATGCATTGCCCATGTGTCAATCATTGGCAGGCGGTTAAGTGCATCTTTCACCACTTGAGTGGTACCCGGCTACTTGGATTGTTTTATCCCAAGGGGGGATCACTGCCGTCATATTTGCATGCTTTTTTTTATAGTGATTGGGCTACTTGTTATGACACTTGTGTGTCCACTAGTGGGTTTTGCTTCATGCTTGGTAGCGCATGTATATCTTGGTTTAGCAAGAAGTAGCCTATTGTGGCCACTTCTAGTTGTGAGGCTGAGTATATGGCAACTTTCACAGCAACTGTTGAGTGTGTGTGGCTCAGACGCCTTATGGATGATTTGGGTGTTGGTTAGTCTTTTGCCACCACCATCTTCATCGACAATCAAAGCGCATTGGTAGTTGCGAGGAACCCTATGTTCCATGCTTGCACTAAGCACATTGAGGTGTATTATCATTATGTCAGGGAGAGGTTCTCTACTAGAGAGATGAGCTTGGCATATGTGCCCACGCAGTGGAACATTGTAGACCTTTTCACAATGGCTCTGCCTAGGGAGAAGTTTGAAGCTTTTTGCAAAGCTTTGGGTTTACTTCCTTTTGTGGATTGATTCCACATAGCTTGGCACTTCCTTATACATGAGTGCCAAGTCCTTGTTCACTCCATCACTCTCAGGGAGGATTTGTTGATATATTTAGGCAGTGATGTGTGTCAACACACTAAGACCACTGGGCGCACTTTTTTCCCTCTTTAGGAGGGTTTTTTCCCTATCTTGTATATATGCATATTGCCCTAATGCCTTACTTATCTCTATACATTCTAGTGGTAATATATTTTGTATTGTGTGTTGTCCTCCAAGCTTCTTCTTCTTCCTTGTGTTGTTCACATGCTTACGTAGACGTCTAACTCCACCAGCAAGATTGATTCACCCAACCCCACAAGAAGATATTTTCCAATCTATACTTAGTAGAGACTATAGGAATTACCATTAACCTTCCTCACTAGGTAATTGATCAACTTTATGTAGCTACTCCAAGATGGATACACAAGCCTGTGTTGAATTGATGTTGTGCAATCACCCGAATTATCTCCAAATGCATGTCATACGATGTACCCGTTGAGAAAAGTCATAATGCATTAGCAGTGCAACCAAAAAGGATGAGAGGCACACTTCACTGTGCACAATCATGAGGTGAGGTGCAATTATGTCACTAGATATCTTACCTATAGGGGAAAGAACTATGCTTCTTTTCACGATCCATCTTCTCATGGAAAGTAAAGAAGGGACCTCCACAGCAAAACCTTTGGCCCCTCCCCATCCATCTAAGTTTGAATTTCGAATTACAGGGAACTTAGAGGACTTGGGCACCTTTGATTTTGATTAACTACTACAAGAAATCTAGTTTCAAACATGAATATCTATTCAAAAACAAAAGTCTGTCTACCACCAACATGAAGAACTAATGAGAAATAATATAAAGAAGAGCACCATTTACATTGGGAGGAGGAACAATGAAAAGGACTGCCAGCATACACACATGAGCTTAGAGGATTACAATAGACCATGGAGAGTGTTCAAGACCACCATTGCCTTTTAATTTGACAAATTTGTGTGCTCATGGAACATCGAATAGAAGTAGAGGAAGTCAATCAACAATTCGTAGAGTCTTTACGAGTATTAATGGACACTCTTGGTGTAATGGAGGCCATTGATCACATGCTATAGAGACCAAGAATGTAGTATGATGAATGTGACTCCATGCACAACAAAGCTTAGGCAAAAATATTCAGATTCTCACTTCGGCCATGACAACAACATCTTTCCCCATCCCCACCGAATTCACCACCACCTCCATGCCATTTACGTTCCTAGAAAATATATGTATAACCACTAACATCCTTGTACAAACCCCTCCCATTTCACCCCTTTGTGCACTTGCATTTACACTTACACATACACATGCACATACATACATATACACACTCATATACATACACATACACACATATACACATGCATATATACCTACACATACACATACACATACACATACACATACACATACATACATGATACACTTATACACATACACATATACACATACACATGCACATACACACATATTTACACACATACACATACATATGCACACACACATGCACTTACACATAAACATACACACATGTATATGCATAAAACATATCTATATGCACATAAACACACACACAGATACATGCATATAGACACACTTACATAAATATAGATATATACCTAGATTTGCATACATACATTTTATACACACACAACTACACACATATGTACATGTATACACACAAACACACATATAATATGAATAAATTATATAATTCAAGTAGTAAATCGCATGTTAAATATTATAAGCAACAATGAAATTAATTAAAACAAGAATTTTCATTAATTAGTACCATAGACACAATTCAAGACATAACTGAAATGAGAAAATATATAGATATAAAGAAAGTAAGTATACCAATGTAAAATATATATCCAATGTAATATATAATTCATCATAATCATCCTCATCTACATCATCCTGTAAGTCATCATCATGATCATTGTCATGATCATCCTCATCATCATGATCATCCGCATGATCTGATGTATCTATAGTGGCATCATGGGTAGAGGTTTGAGCACTCTGTGAAATCAAGATCATCCCGCCTATGTTTGTCTCTCCACCTCATCCATATCTACCTCTCCATAATACTCTTGTATTATATATAATAAACATAAATAAATAAAAAATATAAAACTTCAATAAGAAGAAAATAATTATATGAAATTTACTAATACTCACAAAAGCATTTGGATGATCTTGCATGTACTCATTGAGATGTTGATATCCACAATGTGTAGCAAAATGGATTTCCTTTTTCGTAGGTTATTGACCATAATCCTTTCGCCCCATTGAAACAAATAAAAAAGATTAATGATTAGTGTTTTAACTAAAATTAAAAATATAGTTTCAATAATACATATACTTACAAATGTAGCTACAAAACCATGATGGCCCATTTGCCCTAAGTGTGATGTATGACCAGACTCAACTCTCTTCTTTCCAGTCACTTGCATTTATTTAATGAAACAAAAAAACATAGATAAAATATAAAACATATGAGAATTATAAGTCATTGTAATATAAACTATTAATATCTACACCTTCTGTAGAGGAAATGATTCCTAAAGACATAGCTGTCTATGAAAATACTACTACGTCTCAAGTGGTATGTTAGGTCTTCTCTTATTATAATATCTCTTGTTATTTCAATCTCAAACAAAAAAAAGAATCAAAATATTAAAAAAACTTTAAATTTATAAACATGCATATACAAACACACATGTACATATACACACACGTACATAGTAAATACATACCCACACACATACATATATACACACACATATACATACATACACATACACATATACATACACTTGCACATACATACATACACTTACATATACATACATACACACACATACATGCATACACATACACATATGCATACACTTAAACATACATACATACCCATACATACACATATACACACATATACATGCATACACATACACATACATAGTAAATACATACCCACACACACACACACACACACACACACACATATATATATATATATATATATATATATATATATATATATATATATATATATATATATATATATATATATATATACATACATACATACATACATACATACATACATACATACATACATACATACATACATACATACATACATACATACATACATACATACATACATACATACATACATACATACATACATACATACATACATACATACATACATACATACATACATACATACATACATACATACATGCATACACATACACATACATACATACACTTAGATATAGATACACACACATACACAAATACATATATATACATACACACACATACATGCATACACATGCACATATACATATATATACATACATACACATACACATATACATACATACACATACATAGTAAATACATAACCACACACATACATATATACACACACATACATGCATACACATACATATATACATACACTTACACATACATACCCACACATATACATACACATACACATACACATACACATATACATAGATGCATACAGATACACTTACACATACATAAATATCCACACATACACATACACACACGCATACATGCAAACACATACACATATACATACATACACATACATAGTAAATACATACCCACGTACATACATATATACACACATGTACATGCATACACATACACTTATACATACATACATACACTTATATATATATATATACATACACACACATACATGCATACACATACACATGCACACACTTACACATACATACATACCCACACATACACATATACAAACATATACATGCATACACATACATATATACATACACTTACACATACATACCCACACATATACATACACACACATACATAATAAATACATGCATACACATACCCACACATATAGATACACACATACATAATTAATACATGCACACATACACACACACATACATCCACATATACATACATACACACGTCATACATTTATAGTTTTGTATGTGTATTTATATGTCAAAATTTGTATTTGTGTATATGTGAATGTGTGTGTGTAAATGTGTAAATGTGAATGTGTATGTGTCACTCTAGCACAATGGCAAGTACCAACGTGAGGAGATACACCTCATAAATGTCAATCTGTGGAGACGTGAGGACCGGCATGAAGACCGTGAGCAAGTGATGGCACAAGTGTGTGAGTGAAAGCACACAAGCATGCACACACATATACACACACGTGCACAAAGTAAGAGCAAAGAGTGGAACAATGGAAGGACTTCAATTACACAAGAGCTCTCTTACAAATCTGAAATCTTCAACAAGCTAACCCCGAAAATGAGCTCTCCAGCCCTCTATAGTTTTTTTAGTGGTTTTGGCCGTGTCCAGACCTAGTGTCCGGCCTAGTTAAACATTAGGTTCCAAGGCTTATTTGGGGGCTCAAACGGAGTCCAAAAATTATGAAAATTGGTAGGATGATAGTTCTAACACTCCTAAAGCTCGAGGACTCTTTGGCTTGAACAAAATGGAGTAGGAAAAATGGAAAATGGTATTTACAATGGTTTTTAGTGATAAAAATCACTATTTTTATAGGGATTTCTTCTAAAACTTTGACAGGTGCTTCTTGGAGCTCCCTACTTGCTCCTTATTCTTGTGTCTCCACTTCCTTGATGCACTTTTATGCCCGTGCTTGACCATGATTGTCAACACTCCCCCCCCCTCTAGAGTCTGTCATCCCTGACAGACCCTTGTTGTAGTGGTTGTTCCATGGAGTGCTTGGAGAGGTAGTGTCCAGCATGTACCAACAAGAGCAGTCCATCTCCAAATGTGGCTTGGTCATTTGTCTGGTTCTTCAATTTGGCACTGCTAGCATATGCCATTTCTGGTCCCGTTGTATGTACTTCTTCTTATGGTAGCCTGATGTCATAGTTGTGAGCTTTAAAAAAGTGTTAGTTGCTCAAAAGAGGTTGCCAATGTAAATTGTGAGCAGCTGTCAATTGTGAATTGCTCCATAGGTTCTGATGTTGTAGCTTGAATGTCCCCTAGATCTTCTAAACATGGCTTTCACCCTTAAGATTTAAACCAAATGCCTCAAACTGTGTGAACAAGTCCTCAACCTGTTCAGCTCTTAGCACTTGTTTGAACTCGGCCACATGATCATAAGGATCTCCAAATCCATCAAAGTAGTTCTTCATTGCCTTGACCACTTGAGAAGGTCTAAGGGTTCTTGAGTGCTCTCGAGGTCTGGGCAATAGGAAATCATGTTCATCTCTTTGATGCCTATGTGCTCGATGTCTCTCTCTTTCAGGTCTTTCCCCTTCATGTCTTGGTCTGTCGCTGCCCATAGTGTTTGCAAAGCTTACCTCCGGTCTCTCTCTAGTTCTTTCCCTCTGGGTTTCATGAGCCTTGGATGATCCTGCTCCTTGCAAGCCATGGGAAACACTGGGTCTTGGTGGAGGGAAAATTGATTCACCCTGCCAAGTGTATGCATGCCTATCCTGCTCTTTTACCAAGAACTGTTTTTCTGAGGTGTGATCTAAATAGACAACTTTCCCTGGTGTCTCCAGATCCTTGAACTCATAGATGGTGACTATTGGGTTAGGTTGATCTGGCTTGAATCTCCAAAAGGCTTCCTCCGTTTCTCTATTCAAGAATAGTTCTATGATTTTGTTGTCTTGAGGAACCCATTTTGGGGTGACCACTCTGGTCAAAACAGATTTCCTCTAGGAGTCTTGGGTTCTAGTCCTAGGTCTCCTTGCTCTAGGTCTCCTAGCTCCTCCTCAGGAATGATATTTCCAAACTCATCTTTCCTATCAGGTAAGCTGGTAACCACATACATGGTACCTTCCTTGTCTATGTATGACCCCTCTTCGAACTTGACCACTAGGTATTCAAGTCCAAAGGGTTGATTTGGATTTTTGAGTTGGACAACTGGTCGTCTTAGACCATCCTCATAGATGCGAGCACCCAATTGGTTGGTCCTTATATACTCCAATTGTGTTTTATAGGGACCTTCTGGTGTCTGTAAATAAGGAGTATCCGAACTACGTGTGGGTGTTTCCATGCTAAAAGACATTTTTGAGTCACTTGTTTCAGAACTTAATGTGTAAGGATAACCACTAAGTTGTTGAGCCCAAGACTTGGCTGTATGGTTGACACTAGACTCAGATGATCTAATGCTTTGTCTATCCTTGCCTAAGTGTCTGCTAGATCTTAGGTTCATAAGCCTTGTCTTCTAGTTCAAACTTTCCCCTTTGTATTGTTCAAAATCCTTTGGAGCTCTTTGGTTTCCTAGTCCACCTGAGGGTCAACTTCAAAATACTATATCTAATAATCCTGGTATTATTTTTACTATAGCCAAAGTTTTGGTAGTACTCCCCAGGAGCTTTTCAATAAACCCAAAATCACAGCAAACAGATTTCATATGAGAAAGTTATGCCAGTTCAGGGTTCTGGGGTTAAAAACAGGTCTCTGGGAGCTGAAAACAGGTGATACGATACCGCATTTTCATGATAAAATACCTTTGTCTTACACGATACCACTTCAAATGATACCACCTTAGACGATACGATACCACCAGGATGATTGCGATCGCGATACCACTTCCACGATACGATATTGCTATCCACACAATACGATACTAGAAATGGTCACGATATGATACCTCTGAGTTGCACGATATGATACCAGTCTGTAAACGATATGATACCACTTGACCTCACGCGATACGATACCAACAATCAGACAATACGATACTGACTCTTTGCACGATACGATACTGAAGGACCCGACGATATGATACCAAAATAGGAGGCGATATGATACCGAGTGAACGATACAATACCAACTTTTCTCGCAATACGATACTTATGCAAGTGGTGATACGATACCATGAGGTGCACGATACGATACCACCTGGGCGACCTCGATCACGATACCGAAACTGGAGGCGGTACGATACCGCTTGGTCGACGATACGATACCAAAACTGACACGATACGATACCACCAGGATGACTGCGATCACGATACCAGCACTTGACCATACGATACCAGAATGGTATCGCGATACCTCAAGTGGGCATGCACGATACGATACCTCAACAAGTATCATGATACTCGGGAATTTTGGTATCGCGATACCAAAATTCAACCAGACACGATACTTGGAGATTTTTAAGCCCAAATTCAAATTTTTTTGCAAATATGAGTACTTGTGTCCTCCTTGTCACTGCTAGTAGCCTACAGATACAAAATCTATCTCCAAACCGGCGATATCACCCCCGCAATACTAAACGTTGTTCTTGTCACTCTGCGATACTCTCACCCAAATTTTGATGTTTTTGAGAGTGTTTCCAGAGTGTTTCCTCAGCATTTTTGATTCTCAACTCCCCCTGTGCTTCTTTCTCACAGCCACGAGTAAAAATGAGTGAATGTACTGTCAAAAAATGAAAAAAAAAACAGAGAAGCTGAAGATGGGAGAAGATGGAGATGATGATGATGGTGGAGATGAAGCAAAACACAAAAACTGAACTAAAATTGGTGATTTTTTTTACCTTCCAACGTCGCTACTCTACGTCTTACCGTCACACGCTCGTCCTCCAAGCTCTCTCCCCGGCAACGGCGCCAAATTTGGTGTCACTCTAGCACAATGGCAAGTACCAACGTGAGGAGATACACCTCATAAATGTCAATCCGTGGAGACGTGAGGACCGGTATGAAGACCGTGAGCAAGTGATGGCACAAGTGCGTGAGTGAAAGCACACAAGCATGCACACACATACACACACACACAAAGTAAGAGCAGAGAGTGGAACAATGGAAGGATTTTGATTACACAAGAGCTCTCTTACAAAGCTGAAATCTACAACAAGCTAACCCCAAAAATGAGCTCTCCAGTCCTTTTTATAGTTTTTTGAGTGGTTTTGGTCGTGTCTAGACCTAGTGTCCGGCCTAGTTAAAAAATAGGTTCCAAGGCTTATTTGGGAGCTCAAATGGAGTCCAAAAATTATGAAAATGGCAGGATGATAGTTCTAACACTCCTCAAGCTCGAGGACTCCTCGGCTTGAACAAAATTGAGTAGCAAAAATGGAAAATGGTATTTACAATGGTTTTTAGTGATAAAAATCAGTATTTACAGGGATTTCTTCTAAAAATTTGATAGGTGCTTCTTGGAGCTCCCTACTTGCTCCTTCTTCTTGTGTCTCCACTTCTTTGATGCACTTTTATGCCCGTGCTTGACCTTGATTGTCAACAGTATGTATGTAAATCATTAGATTATTAATATCTAGTACCTTTATTTGCTACACAATTAGATTCTAATCAATTAGAGGGACCTCCACCACCATCGCCTAATCGTGCAAGGACTACTTATTGTAAGTATATCAAACTTTTAATTCTAATATTTGATAGATACATACCTGATGGATATATGTTTTTCTATTGTTATATTATAATCAGATTCTAATGAATCAGAGGGTACTCCACCACCTCCTACCCATGCAACGACATCTTCACATGTGTCCTCCGATAGGAATTATGATGATTTTTACTATCAAAATATTATATGTTGGTATAATCTTTTCTATGCTATGTATCGAAGACCACGATTGGAATGTATTGAACATGAGGCTGAGTATGGTAGTTTTGAGCATGCACCACCTCTTGATGAATGTGATAGAGCTTGGGTATGTATTGATTATATAAATTAATGTTTATTGAAAATCATATAAAAAATCAAATTATACTTAATATAGGAATATTTGCTTGATGATGATGATGATGATTCTTCTACTAATAATGCTAATATATCTCATTCATGTCGTCGACTTGCCATTTATCAATTACAAGTAGAGGTTTCTTGAAATCCCCTACCTCCTGGTTTACAGTTTGAGACATTGGAAGATTATCAATTGCCAACTCGTGATCGTCCTCTAGTACAAACATATGATAAAAGAAGATATGGAGGATGGAATAGAGGACCACTTCTTTTAGATGGAGAGGTTTTTAACTTTTGGGGTAATCGCTATATGATTACTTCCTCCACTATTACTAGTGATGGTCATGGTCTCTTTAATGTAGAGGACTTGTATGTGCCTCTGAACTCTGAAGTCACTCTTATGTCATTTTGTGGTTCTTTATATGGATGGGGAGATTGGCATCGACTTTCATGTTATGTTCAAAGCATCACTACTTATGGATTATGCCTAAATGTAGCTTCTCTTGCCAGTAGAGGGATTACACATGCCAAAAATGAAAGATTATATATTGATGGAAGACCTTACATGCATGAAAATATAGCAGGTTAAATAAATAGTAATCGATGATATACTAGTTCAATGACTAATTGCACATTTGAGGAGCGTGAAAATAGTCATGAATCACCATACATGAGTAGAAATGTAGCAAGATACATAGTTGTCAATGCTATTACTTCATTACATGTTGGTGATGAATAATTAGTGAATTATAGATGGTGTAGAACTTCAAGAGCACCTTTAGCTATAGAGCAATGAAAACTTTCTATCCACCTATCTTGTGTTGCATTGAAAACTCTAATTGATTGAAACTCTTTTTAAATTAACTCACATATTTAAATGTATGTTTAAAATTTACTTTTCATTCATTTATGGAATACTTATGATTTTTATTCATGTGTGTAGATTCCTATGTATGACATTGGTGATCTTCCACCACACCATTCAGAGTTGCTCATAAGACCTCATTTATCAGAAGCTTCCATGAGGAGGCTATGCAAAAGTGATCGTGTCAAATATGCAAGATTGAAAGACCTATATTCAAAAGAAGATGAAGTACAAGATTTTTGTGATAATGATGAAGATGATGGCATGAAAAGTTTTATTGAAGATTGGTATCAAAATGATAGTGAAAGCATTGATACTTCTAAAACTTTTTGGTGCAAGTGTCAAGCCTTCACACTTGGCTAGGCATTGGAAGCTTTTATGTGCAAATATTTGAAGACCCATACGAACCATTACTTATGGTTTTACCATTAACTCTTGTAAAAGTCACTTGACTTAAAAGAATCTTTGTAAATGTCACTAAACTCATGGAGCTAGGAAACCTTTATGGTACAAATTCATTTCGAGAGAATATCTCCTAGATTAAGGGATCACTTTTTATTGAGAGCCAAAGTTGAATTCAAATTCAAATTTTGAATGAAGCATCTATAAAAGATGATTGTAAAATCTCATAGGGTACCTCTCCATCCTAGAGCCTTTAGTGGATCATATTATAGAGATTGTGTGGCTCACACTATAGCCCACACTTCTCACTATCATTGGACATTATTCTTCATGCCAATGATCATGTACAACATTGTCATATAATACAATATATCATTGATCATCTCCGTTGGTCTCTCTGTCGTTGCCACTCAGAACAGTGTTCTTGTCTTGCTCATATCTCAGTCATTACTCCATCATTTTCCATATTCTATAGCTCATTGTAATAACTCAAAGTTTACTACAAGCTGACAGATTTTGAAAGCGTTACATTTAGCCAATTGGGAGAAAAAATCGAGGGTAATGCTTTACTTGCTAAATTGATTTCTCTATGTATAGTCAATCATTTTAAGTGATTCCACTTGGAATCATAAGCTCTTTAAGCTACTGTGTACCCTCAGAGGGAATTTTTCTAATTGCTACTGTGCTCGAAGTACTAAGCTTAAGAACCAGCAGATGTGTGAACAAAAATAGCAAGTTTTTGATAACTTGTGACTTGTGAAGTTATCTATTTTGGATTAATCATTACATACATCATCTCCAAAGTACATAGGCACTTATTTAGTGTCATTAGAAAGCTAAAAGGGCCTACAACTCAACTCTAAAGCAAAAAAGGGTAGGTAGAGAGCAGGGATTGGTAGTATCAATTCATTTCTTGGAGTGTCCATTCATCTTTCCCAACAGTGGTATCAGAGGAACTTGAGGTAAAATGGGAGATGGTTTTCCTTCTTTTATTGATAAATTGGACAGGAACTGTAAAACAATAGTTACGCAATATAACACAGGAGCAATAGCAGAGAAGATAACAGATATAGGAGACTCTCAACAATTTTCTACTAGCAGCGACTACAAAGATGATGGCGTTGTCCACCCGTGCGCTCTCAAGGTAGAGCTTAAATGGTGATCTAGACAACTCTAGATAGGGAGATACAAGGTAGAGGTATGCTGGCTCAACTCGGTGTCTTAGGTAGTGCAGAAGTCATGTATATATAGGATCATGGGTGGCCTGCCATGGACGGCTATACATGGGCGGTAGAGCGTGGGCGGCCACCGCCCGCGTAATTGCCATACACGGCTTAGACTGGTTGAACCGACCTAACAAATATAAATGATTTCTGACTCTGACAGGGAATATTCCATGGAATATTCCCTTTACCGTCGCGCCGGGGGCGCTGCCCCCAGACCCCCACCAGGGGGCCCGCTGGCCCCCTTAGACCCCCCGGCCGGGGCTGCTCACCGCTGCCCCGGACCCCACAATTGGGGACCCTGGTAACTCCCTTTCCTTATAATATCTTACATGGTCCAATATGACCTTCATCCAACATTCAAGTTGGGATTCCCATCAATTGGGTAATGCACGCTTGGCTTCTCCTCATAAAGGGGGCCTTACAAAATGTGCATGCAATCATGAGGGGTAGACATTGATCATATACTAACAGGAACAACTACCAAGCATGGTCCTCGAGGATGAAGACATACTTGTAAGGAAGGAGTCTCTATGGATACATCTCAGGAGATGAGGAGATGCCCATTTTCAGAAGCAAAGGACAACCTACAAGAGAGGAGCGTGAAAGAATCAATTCATGGTGTGCCAAAGATGCATTAGCAAGGTCATACTTACTTAAATCTATTTCTGATTTCCTTCTTCCACACATTAGGAACTTTAAGACATCCCAAGAGACTTGGGAAACATTGTCTTCATATTTTTCTTCGGCAACACAAGGGCTAGGAAGAACCAATTGTGGATTGAGTTTACCACTCAAAGAAAGCAACCCAAGCAAATCATTTCAGAGTATATGACTAAAGTTAAGGATGTGGTTAACCAATTGGCAAGCATAGGAGAGGAGATTGAAGAGGAGCACATAGTGAGGCAAGTAATCAATGGCATCAAGGCAGATGACAAATTGGAAAGCTTCACAACTGCCATGGACTTGTACATGGACATGCAAATTCCAGATCTTACCACACTCATGGGGCAACTCTTTACCCATGAATCCAAGCTCAAAAAAAATGGAGATTCATCAAGAGGTAATAACCCTTCTGGCCTATGCACAGAGAAAGGCAAGTCTAAAGAGAAAGGGAAAAGCAAAAAGATTGAGGATGAAGGAACTACTTCTCAAGCTAACTATGCAGGGAGAGGTAGGAACTCAAGAGGTAGGGGCAGAGGAGGTAAAAAAGGTAGGGGGAGATCTTTCAACTCTTCCCTATGTAATATTTGTGGTTTATCAAATCACACCACAGATGAGTGTTACAGGAACTTCAAGAATCAGAGAGGTAGAGGTTTCCAAAGAGGTGGCTACATGCAATCAAGAGGAAGATTCAACCAGCATCGAGGCTACAATAACAACTACAAATAAAACTACAATAACAACTACCAAGGAGGCTACAAATCAAGGAAAGATTACAACAATTACACAGAGGAGCAAGAGGATTCCCTTTTGATTATGAACATGACTTCAAAGCAAGGTATGAATGATGACCATCTTTTCTACATTGACTTAGGATGTTCAAACCATGTGGTAGGCAATGTAGCTCTTCTCTTTGACCTTGAGGAACCTAATGCAAACCACCAAGTGCAAACAAGTGATGTCACCAAGCATTCAGTGGTCAAGGTAGGAAATGTTAAAACCTCTAATGGAAATAGAAATCTGTTGAGCAGGGTTCTATATGTACCTACAATCATGAAAAATTGGACAGATTGTGGAAAAGGGTTTGCAGGTTCAGTTCAACAAATATGGAGAATTTTTGGAGGATCCCCAACATGGACTCAAAATAATTGCCAAAGGAGAAATGACAGGTAGATTATTTACATTTGAACTTGAAGATAAAAGGAATATTGCACTTTATAATTACAAAGATCAAACATTGTCAGAGCTTGAGATTTGGCATAAAATATTAGGGCACATTGGTGAGAGAACCTTAAAGCAAATATGTAGAGATCAATGTGTGCTTGGGATACCTAATGTATCCAAGCAACACATGATCTATAAATGTCATGCTTGTCACTTTGGAAAATCTCATAGGTTACCCTTCTCAAAGAAAGGCTACATGCATGACAATTACTTGGAGCTTGTCCATACAGATGTATGGGGACCAAGTAAGGAGCCTTCAATTTTTGGATCAAGGTACTATGTATCTTTCATTTATGACTTCAGTAGGTGGACCATCGTATATTTTATGAAGCACAAAGATGAAGTGTTTAGTTGCTTTAGGGTAAAACCATGTTAATATGAACACTTTTTGGAGTATTTATCGCTTTTAAGCCCGTCACTTTTTAGCTAGTTCAAAAGCATTTTAAATAGCGAAAAAATAAATTCATAAAGTTTCAATTTGCTAGACGTACGATCACTACTCATGTGGCAGCCCGCTGGGTATCATGGTTGGAACATCGAAAGTAATATTCCTCACGTACTCCACATGGTGGCGAGTCTATGGAGCCTGCGCTGGTGCAGCACAGAAGGTCCACATGACTTCGTCAGTCACGAGAGAAAACTATCATCAACGAAGTTGTTCCATTAGATGCCGAAGGTGAAACGCAATCTCTGGGAACGAGTATGAATAGGTATGGGGTCTAGCATCCATGCATGCAACATTTAGGTGCTCTCATGGCTAGGAGTAATTTCTATGGTTCTAATGTAAGAGAAACTATTTTCGGCACAAGAGAGGCACCGTCCGCTAAGAGCCCATCATTGAAGCGGAAGCAATGGACCAGGTAAGCTCCAAATCTGATATCAATCGGTGTGTCTAATGACGTGTAATTTAATAGGCTAGTTTTACAATGAGTTAAATGGAAAGTAGCACCTAGTTCTCCAAGAAGCAGATAGCAGTTGCATTGTCATCAACAGAAGCTAAATTTGTGGCCTTAGCTCTCATGAAAAAAGAAGGCCTCGGGATCCAAACGGTCATGCAAGAGGTCTTACTGATGACATCAATTCCCTTGCAGATTATGTGTGATACCCAATCATGCATACATTTGGCTAGCAACCCCAAACACTGAGAGAAAACAAAACATGTTGATTTAAAGTTTCATTTTATACATGATCTTGTAGAGCAGAAAAAACTTCATCCACATATGTATCAACTCATCTAATGTGCACTTATATGCTTACAAAGCCTGTGGGAGAAGATAAGTTCATCCTCTATAGGAAACATCTTGGAATAATTAAAATCAAGTAACATCTGTGTCACATTCCAGTACTCTAGTTACAGGGGACCATTGAAGCGGCTTAACTACGATTACGTGGATGTGCCATGTATGAACCATGTGGCCAAACACGATGTCCCAAAAATAATGGCTTAACAGGTGCGACTCACTCATGTGTTGCATGATGTGATGAGTCACATGTATCTAACTGCTATATTGAATCATTAATACATTGTTGCATGTATCTCTACGTTATCTGCGGGCCTATGTAGGACCCTTCGGTATGCATTTATGAAACAATTTGCCTTGTTGATGTAGGTGGATATATCCAGCATATCCAAAAGTGTTAGACAACAACGTAGTCTGCCAGCAAAAGAGGATTTCCACACCATTTACAGCTTGTCTATAGCTGGTATAGATCCAAGTACTATATCAGAAAAATCGGTTAGTGAGGCAGATTCGTTGTCTGTCTTCAAGGTAACTCGACTCAAGGGGAAGATGAAAGTTAAATATGTCAGGCAAGAGTTCTATGACACACTGATGGTGTTACATCACAAAGTCTATCATGAGGTACCAACAAACTACAAATTGTTTGTACAATTCGCTAGAGCCTTTGCATTTGAAAACTGTACCATTGCTCAAACATCAAAAAATCCAGCTATGTACCAAGTGGCATGGGTTGTAGCTATAGAAGCTTCTATTGAAAGATGCAGGAAGATGGGTACATTGTAGTAAAAAATGCAAAGGTTTTGCAATTGTTTGAACGATGATGCTTCACCACTTTTAGAGCGTTTGGATGCGAACTTGCAGGAACAGAAAGAAGATGTTGAGTTATATGCTCGTAACAGCTGTGGCAGGCTGGAGGATCTTTCTCACCTATTCATAGAATGCTTTCATGCTCAGAAAATCTAGTCCCCTCCTAATCATCTCTGCCTCACCCTTGGCAGACCAATAATGGGTTGTATCCCTTGCTTTGGCACACATGGAGAGCACAAATATTATGGAACATCTCGGTTGGAAGAAATAAAAGATGCTTTGGAGATGGTAGTAGGAATCAATTTTACAACTATTGGAAAGAAATGAAGTTTGCTAGACAAGTTACCTTTCTAGTATCTCTGATGCTCCTATGCATCAAGCCATGTATTCAAAAATCATCTGTAATGTTAGATACCAACAATGGAGAGTCACTCTCTCTAGGATGTATTGTCCCAATAGGGCCTACCTCCTGCACAACTGTACAATATCTCCTAAGTTTAATTTAATCTCTCTTTTCCATTAGAAAAAATAACTTTTAAGTTTATGGGTGGATTCAAACTATTCCGATGGTACATAAATGGCATTTCCTTCCAAAATCATGCTTCCACCCGCACATCAATTCATCTGTTCCAAGGGTGCATGTTTTGTTCTGAGGGGAGTAAGCTGCCACACTTTTTTTTTCCTTTTGAAATGGAGGTTCAGCCGAAGCCTACCCCCCCCCCCCCCCCGACTTTAATTTTGAAATTGCAATTGTACAAGTGAACATGTTGGAAATGAGTTAGGCCCATAACAAATCTCACAGGTCCCATAAGTATCTAGGATCTTCAACATAAATTCCATAGGTCCAAGATTCCATAGGTTCAAGATCTACAACACATATTCTAGCAATCTTCCAATATTGACAAAACATGAACATACCACATTTAATCATACAAATGATGAGACAAAGATAGAGAAAGATTAGAAAACATGTGTAAAGTGTTATGTAAGCCACTGCTTACTCACACTATCATATGTACCAATGTTCAATGTACAATGTGGGAGCAAAACTCTCAACCACTCTATGTGAACAAAAATAGATGGAAGAGTGAATGTACAAATGTAACAAATATATTCAGATGTATGGACATAAATCTGAATATATATGAGATGTGTCACCTAATAGGTTGTAGAAGAGTTAATATGAGTGACAGAAAGAGGAAGGATCAGTCTAAAACTGATAATCAACAAACCCTCATCTAACCTTAGGCTATGGAAGACCCTAAGTTAGACACATGTGTGAAAACATCACATACTTACCAAAGTAGCAAAGAATGCTAACAAGTTTGCTGGCAAAAATCCTCACACTCATATGAACATATCTTCTCTAACAGCTCATCCAAATATGCATAAAGCATAATCGTACTGATTCTCTTGTACCTATGCCGAATAGGACTCCTCCTAATATGGATGCAACTCCCTCCATAAGCTACAAGTAGTACCTTTGTGCATAAAGAGAATATGTACCTGAATTCTTAACATAAGATGCAAATCTTATGTTAACCACCATCCAATGTCTTTGAAGTACACCAAAATCTTCATGTAGAAGACAATCTTCAAGTACATCATGTGAATGGCCGATCCACACCACCAAGCTATTGTGGGGTAAATCCTTTCCATAAGTTAGAGTGTGAGCACAATCTTCTTCTCCAAGAAGAACTCCATAGCCACTCCTCAACATGCTCCAAGATAGCAACATGGTTACCCCATGTGCTAAGAAGGACCTGTTCAAACATTTCTCACATCATTTTCAAAGTACATAGGCACTTGTATAGTGTCATTGGAGAGCTAAGAGGGCCCACAACTCAACTCTGAAGCTACAAGGGGCTGGTACAAAGCAGGATCTGGCAGTACCTACTCATTTCTTGGAGTGTCCATCCATCTTTCCTATTGGAACATCAATCTTACACTATGCTTGAGGTGGATTTGATCTACATTAGAGGCTATCGCATCGAAAGAATATCCATTGGAGAGTTCTTTTTCTTATGCTCATTTATTGTATTTTTTGAGAGATTTTCGTTGTTTCATTTACTATTGTAAAAGCCTTGAGCTTTACACATGTAAAGGTAGAAAGATAGAGCCCAAATCCCACAAATTTGTGGTGGTTGAAGTTTCATTCAATCAAGCAATCAAATCACCTAATAGTAGATCAAACTAGATCTTCACTTTTCCTAGATTGTAGGAAAGTGAATTGATTCCCTCCAACAACCATTCCCACCTTCATTTGAATTCAAATTTCACTTGTAGAAGTCATGGAACACTCCTAGAGTCTATATAAAGACTTGAAATCACTTGTACATTACATGGAAGCAATATACATACACTTGTGACTATCATTGTCTTGCTCCTTCAATACTCTGCATCATCTTCTTCGCCAACACTAATCTTGCAGAGGCTGCTGCTCTCTCTCCATATGTCCAAATTGAGTGGAAGATGCCTTATTGGAAAGTATTTGTCTCCAGATTATGCCTATAAATTTTCATAGCATTTGGTTCATTAGATTGGGAGAAATCGGAGTTTTTTTGTCTCGGGGTCAAACTTTGCGTATTCCTAAAAAATAGGAAGTACCACCGGTGAATGTCTCATTCATTCCTATAGCATATTTTGCTTATTCCTTATACTTTTGTGCATTCTATACACTCAACCCTATGTGTATCACTCCCATAAAAGGATTTTTTCTAATTGTAATCACGCTGGTCACTATGGGCATTTGAAGTTCATTGTCTCTTCCGTAGATAGTAAGTTTTTTGAGCTAGTCAACTCGCGAACCTATCTATTTTGTATCGACTCATTCTCCTTGATGCTCCAAAACACATAGTTCATTTCTTTGCACTTATCACATGCTTATAAGGTCTATTTGAGTTTCCATAAGCTCAAAGGCTGGTCTTGTGCCGATTCGCTAGACCAAACTTCGTCGCTTCGAAATGCATTTTTCTACCTTCTACAAGCTTCTCCAAGTTCTTTCAATGGTATCAGAGCTAGATCAAGATGGGTGACGGCTTTCCCTCAATGATCGAGAAGCTTGATCGACACAACTATCCGGCGGCTTGGAAAATCAGGATGGAGGCCTATTTGCAAGGTAGAAATCTTTATGCAATTGTAGCAAGTGATGAAGCTATGCCTATCCAAGATCCAAAGGAGGACCTACACAAGAGGAGATAGATAAGCTCACACTTTGGTGCGCAAGGGATGCTCACGCAAGGTCGTACATACTAAACTCTATCTCTGACTTTCTATTACCACATATTAGAGGATGCAAGACATCTCAAGAGACTTGGGATGCCCTCCAGACTTTCTTTTCTACTAGTACCAAAGCAAGAAAAAATCATCTTTGGAACGAGTTCAACCAAATGAAGAAGACACCCAAACAAACCATTACAGAGTTTGTTACCGGGGTCAAGCAGGTTGCGGATCAGTTAGCATCCATTGGAGAGATGATTGAAGAAGAGGTCATCATGAGGCAAATTCTCAATGGCATTCGAAGTGATAAGCAATGGCAATCCTTCATGACGGCTCATCATGGATGTCCAAACTCCAGACTTCAACATCTTTCTTGGACAACTCTTCAATCAAGAAGCCAACAATAGCATAAAGGAAAGTAACTCCGTATCATGTTAATTCAACTAGTGCTCCATATGCAGATAAGAAGGATAAGAAGCAAAAAGGCAAGAAGAAGGAAGAAGATGAAGAAGAGACTTCTCAAGACAACTTTGCAAGCAAGAGCAAGTGGAAAGGGAAGATGAAAGGACCAAAGCAAGACAAAGCCAAAGGTCAAAATGTTCAACCTTGTGCCATATGCCATAAGACCAACCACACCACTTAGAATTGTTGGTTCAATGGGAAGACCCAGAAAGGAAGTGGAAGAGGTGGATATGGTAGCAATAGAGGCAGAGGTGGACACAACTTCAACAATAACAATAGAAGCTATAATAGAAGGGACTACAACAATTACTCAGAAGATCAACCACATGAAGGATCTTTGCTTCTTATGAATCTAAGCCACAAAGAAGGTAAAGAAGATGATCATTTGTTCTACATAGATTCAGGATGTTTGAATCATGTTGCAGGCAACATTGCTCTTCTATCTGACTTGGAAAGTCCAAAGCATAGAGATGAAGTGCAAACAGGGGATGACACAAAGCACAATGTGGAGAAGATTGGTAATGTCAAAGCTTCCAATGGTAGGACAAACATTCTAAGTAAGGTTCTCTATGTACCCACTATCACTAAAAACCTAATAAGTGTAGCCCAAATAGTTGAAAAAGGCTTGCAAGTTAGGTTCACCCAACATGGAGCTTTTGTGGAAGATCCATGTCAAGGCTTCAAAAAGATAGCACAAGGTATATAAAGTTAACAGAAATTCAGATGGATCAGTTTGCAGGTGCAAGGCAAGATTAGTTGCCAAAGGATGCTCAAAAACTCATGGTATAGACTATGAGGAAACATTCTCACCACTTGCAAAGATGACTACAATCAGGACATTGATAAGTGTAGCTGCTGCAAGGAATTGGAGACTCCTCCAACTTGATGTGGAAAATGCATTCTTAAATGGTTGGATAAGTGAAGAGGTATACATGTCACAACCACCAGGTTTTGAAAACCCTAATCATCCATCTTCTGTTTGCAAACTTAAGAAAGCATTGTATGGATTGAAACAAGCTCCTAGAGCTTGGAATTACAGGTTGGTTACATATCTTCAAGATCAAGGGTTCAAAGCTAGCAGCTCAGATCCTTCTCTATTCATCAAAAGGGATCACAATGAGGTTATCTATCTATGTGTATATGTAGATGATATTATTGTGACAGGTGATGATCTAAATGGCATTCAAAGGATCAAGAGACACATGCAAGAGGAGTTCAAAATTAGTGACCTAGGTGAGCTCACATATTTCCTAGGTATGCAGGTGATATATACAGATGAAGGAATGTATTTGACTCAGAGAAGATGCATTCAGGATCTTCTTCAAGTTCAAAACACTAAACATGCAGGTACACCTTTGGAGATCAATTATAAACTAAGTGTTTATGAAGGCGAGAAAATTGAAGACATTAAAGAGTATCAAAGCTTGGTAGGTAGCTTGATATATGCTACTCATACAAGGGCAGACATCTCATATAGTGTGGGAGTGCTTAGTCAGTTCATGCACTCACCGAGAAGACCACACATGGATGCGGCTAAGAGAGTACTTAAGTATCTCAAAGGTACAATCAACGGAGGTATATTCTATCCTTATTCTTCAGATTTGGATATCAAAATCTATTCAGATGCATATTGGGCAAGAGCTAAGCATGATAGGGAAAGTACATCTGGTTACTTAGCATTTGTAGGTTCGCAGCTAGTGTCATGGAGTTCCAAGAAGTGACCAACAGTTGCTTTATCCTCAACTGAAGCAGAGTACAGAGGCTTGACCATAGAAACTCAAGAGGCAATATGGTTAAATGCATTGTATACAGATTTGGGACTTGTGAGTTCCAAACCTCACATATTTGGAGATAATGTAAGTTCCATGCATCTAGTGGCAAATCCTATTTTCCATGCGAGAACCAAGCACATAGAAATCCATTAGCACTTCATCAAGGAGAAGCTCATGGCAAAGAAGATTGACATTTCTTTTGTTCCAACTGAAAAGCAAGTAGCAGATATGATGACGAAGGCACTTGATGGAATAAAGCTTTGTAGATTCAAAGTTATGGCACGTATTCAACCTATCAGAGAATGAAGACTCAAGCATACTTTAGCTTAAGGGGGAGCTATTGGAACATCAAGCATAGATTCAAAGCTATGGCAGGTATTCAACCTATCAGAGAATGAAGACTCAAGCATACTTTAGCTTGAGGGGGAGTTGTTGGAACATCAAGCTTACACTATGCTTGAGGTGGATTTGATCTACATGCTTATAAAGTCTATTTGAGTCTCCATAAGCTCAAGGTCTAGTCTTGTGCCGGTTGACTAGACCAAACTTTGTCGCTTCAAAATGCATTTTTCTACCTTCTACAAGCTTCTCCAAGCTCTTTCATTTCCCAACAGTGGTATCAAAGCAAAGCTAAGGTAAAATGGAAGATTATTTTCCTTCTTTCATTGATAAATTGGATAGGAACAACTATCAAGCATGATCCTTGAGGGTGAAGACATACTTACAAGGAAGGAGCCTCTATGGATACATCTCAGGAGATGAGGAGATGCCCATATTCAAAAGCAAAGGACAACCTACAAGAGAGGAGCATGAAAGACTCAACACATGGTGTGCCAAGGATGCATTAGCAAGGTCCTACTTACTTAATTCAATCTCTGATTTTCTTTTTCCACATTTTAGGAACTGTAAGACATCCCAAGAGACTTGGGAAACATTGTCTTCTTATTTCTCTTCCAACACAAGGGCTAGGAAGAACCAATTTTGGATTGAGTTTACCACTCAAAGAAAGCAACCTAAGCAAGGCATCCCAAAGTATGTGACCAAAGTCAAAGATGTAGCAGATCAATTGGCAAGCATAGGAGAAGAAATTGAAGAGGAGCAGATTGTAAGACAAGTAATCAATGGTATTAAAGCTCATGACAAATGGGAGAGATTCACAACTGCCATGGACTTGTACATGGACATGCAGATTCCAGACCTTACCACACTCATGGGGCAACTATTTACCCATGAAGCCAAGCTCAACAAGAATGGAAATTCATCAAGAGGTAATAGCTCTTCTGCCCTATACATTGATAAAAGTAAGTCCAAAGATAAAGGGAAAAACAAGAAGGTTGAAGATGAAGGAACTACCTCCCAAGCCAACTATGCAGGGAGAGGTAAAACCTCAAGAGGAGGGGGTAGAGGAGGTAAG